>OZ038356.1:34871765-35502120 GCA_964035985.1 Panagrolaimus superbus
TTTTTGCTTTGTTTGACAGCGTTTTTTCTCTGTTTCTTTTCCGTTTGGTCAACTGCAGCAGGAAAGGTGCTTATTTTTCAGAAGATATAGAATCAATTTGGTTTTGATTAATTTGAAGAGGGATTTATCACCCCCTCTTCATCTTCTCTCTCTCTCTCTTTGCGTGTCTCTTCTTCCCTCGTGCTGGAGATTAGTCCTGGTGGCTCCTCAAAAAAATCCTTTGTGGTTTTTACGGGCACATTAGTTGCTTGGGGGTCATCCCCTTCTGCTTTTGTGCACCTTTTTCCCTGAAACGCTTGCGGAGGCAGAAGCGCCGATGATGCAGGAAAAACCCACTGGGCGCCTAATCGCTGGAGTGCTCCATGCGTGGTGAATGGTTCCCGGGTTTGAAGTCTCTCTGAGGCTTTTGGCTCGCTCCCCCAAAAAAAAAAAAAAAGCTTTGACTGACGTTTGTTGCTCAAATAAAAAAAAGCAGGTGACATAATCCAACAAAAGAGTCAAAAAAATATTTTTTCATATTTGTATGTAAAAAATGAAACTTTGACCCCTTTGGAATTCAGAGGAACAACGGAAACAATAGCTAAAAATGCAAATTTTTATAGCTGTTTTTTTTATAAAAAATAAAATTTATTAAACTTTAAAAAATTTTTTAATCACAAACTATGGCACTTTATATTTCGTAATATAAAACAAAAGAAATGTTTTATAAAAATAACCCGGTCAATTAAATCAACAAAAAAAAGACTTGTTTTTTTTCTGCTAAAAGAACAAAAATACTGTAAATATGTTAGTTGTTTGTTTGGCATTTATTAATTATTGAGCAAATTTTTAGCTTTAAATTGTTGAAGAAGGGTTTGAACAAGTTCTTTTTGAGCATCATCTGATAAAGAATCGAGAGTTCTAGAAATATGAGAAAAAAAAATTAGAATATGCAAATTTATTTTTTTATAAAAACTTACGATAGCAATGTTAAACTTGAATTTTGAATTGCAGAATTTTCAAGGACTCGTTTAAAGTTAGAACTTTGAGAATATTCTTGAATTTGTGTGACATCATAGTGGAAACGAGAAAAGTGTTTTTGATCGGATTCTTTTTGGCAATAGCTGATATGATTTACTGATAAATGTTCATCAACCCATTGACAGCCTTTTGCTAAATCTTTGATTGTTATTAAATCTTTGGAAATTCCTTGACTTTGGAGATATGATCGTGCCATTTTCATTTTTTGCAGCTTAACTTGAAGTAATCGATGAATATAATTTCGTGATTCTGACCATGTTAACTGATCCTGCAAAATAAATAAAGTATTATATTAAATTGTTACAACGAAGCGTATTGAAATACAGTATCCTACAGTAATCAAACACACAAATTTGTCAATGTTAAAAAATACAGTATCCTATATTATATTTCTAACATTTTACAAAATACAGTATCCTACAGTAATAAAATATCCAAATTTGTCAAAAATTATGTTTAGAAATACAGTATCCTACAGTAATAAAATATCCAAATTTGTCAAAAAATATTTTTAAAAATACAGTATCCTACAACAATAAAACATCATTCTTATTACTGTAGGATACAAAATATATGTTTAAAAAAACAGTATCCTATACTATATTTCTAACATTTGACCCAAATACAGTATCCTACAGTAAAAATGAACAATTTTTATATGTTAAACTTACATGAATTGCATCTTTTGCTAACATTCTTGCCGTAGTATCATGAAGATCCGCGAATTTTACAGCAATTGTTCGATAAACAGGCATTAAAAATTCTTTTCTTTTGCAAATTCTTTGTTTTAATTCATCAATTTTTTGATCATTATTTAAATTTTCTGAAGCAGTATTCAATTCCAAGACCATTTCTTTAAGTTGTTCATCACATTTCATCATTAAATCATGTAAATGTTGTTTACGAAATTTAATTTCAACAATTCCATCTGGTTCAAGTACCCCTCCCCGAGATTCTTTATCTGCTAACATTGTAATACAGGTAGGATTAATTTTTGTATCTAGAACTGCCCAGGCACCACCCCGTAATTCTCCGTATGGTGGAATATAAACGATTACGGGGTGAAGATATGATTGTAGAGCATCAACAATTCCAGCTCCAAATTTTAAAACCATTTCAAACATATCTTTTTGTCCACCACTAAATCCTCGAATATTTGCAAGAAGAATTAGGGGAAGTCCTTCACGATTAAAATCATTAATTGCTTCAGCCGTTTTATATGCGGAATCTGGATACCATACTTGTCCAGCTTGGGTTACGGTATGTGTGGTAGAATCTGTTGCCGCAGGATCCGCGGGAATATCAAAAGAAATTGTTCGAGGCTCAATTGCTACAACTCCAACCGCTTGACCACATAATTTTGCACGTGCTGAAATAATTGTTTTTGCCCAACCATCCATAATTTCATTCAAAGATCCTGCATCAAAAAGTCCTCCACCTTCAATCGGATCAAGAATTTCACGAGGATCATATTGTCCTTTTGAGGGTAAAGTTGTAACCTTTCTTTCCCCATCATCTCCTGCTACTACCGTATTATTGGTATCAGTTGAAGAAGGAAGATATGTCATCCATTTAACAATTTTATAAATTCCTTCTACATCTGTTTCTGCAATTGAATGGGTGACACCATTATGATACATAATTTGTGTGCCACCAAGTTGTCCATTAGAAGTATAAATTTCTTTTCCAAGTAAAGAATTAAGGGCAGGTGCTCCGGTAAGAATGATATGAGAGTGTTCAACTTGTACAACACGATGTGATAGCCGTGCTGCATATGCTCCAATTCCAACCGCTCTCCCAGTCACTAAACAATACGTTGGAACTTCTTGATATGCTGCTGAAGTTTCCCCCGCAATTAAACCAGAGCCAACAAGATTTTCAACTCCAATATCATCTTCTTTTCCAATTACCGCATCAATGATAACCTTTCCATCAGATCGTTTTGTGGATTTAATTTGTGATAGAATTGTCGGATTTTCAGTTACAGAATCATCCAAGCATAACGCATTAAATCCATCTTCAGGTTTTCTTTCATCATTCCAACAAACATTTAATTTTTCTTTTATATCTGCAGCAAGGCCAATTCTTGCCCCAGAATTTGCAGAAATATATATTCTTGGCATTTTTTTCATTCGACTATATTCTGATGCAAAATAATATTGCCGATGTTCTTTCATTGAAAAAGAGCCCATTTGATGGGTGATATCATTTGCGATAACAATAATTCTTCGACCGGTAGGACATTCTGGTAGACATATTTCCATTTCCCATGCAATCATTCCACAGCCATTTCCCCCTATTTCAGCACGATTTTTAAGAATTTCTTTATCTTTAATTACTGTAATTGGGCCATTCTCAGATGTCATAATCATTTCATAACTTTTACAAAATCCAATAGAATTTTGAAGCTTTAAACTTTTTTGTTGTTCAACATTTAACTTTTCTTTAACAATTCTTTCAAAACTTTTTAGATTTAATTTTTTAAATTCATTCCAAACATTTAAAATTGCTTTTCCAAATATCGCTGGTAAATCATAGCAATATGTGGTTCCAAGTTTATGAGCTAACATTCGACGCTTTTGAATTTTTATATGTGCAATTGACGGATATGATTCTGTCACGGATAAACCATTGAATTTTGTTGTTGTTCCATTTTCAAAAGCTTGAAGGTATCCATTAACAGATTTATAAAATCCAATATCTGGAATTGCTCCAGTTTCATTGTCATAAATTATATGCAAAATTTCATGTTCTCCAGAATCCTAAAAAGTTACAGTAAAAAAATTAGATATAAAAAAAAGAGATATACTTACATTTGAATGATAAACAATTTCAACTTCAGTAATTTTTAATTTTTTAAAAATCCTTTCATGTTGTAACAAAATTTCTTTAATAATTTTTTGCCATCCTACTGTAGATGTACTGCTTGGTCCATTATTATCAATATTGATAAAGATATGATTGCAATCATTGATAGCTGTGATTTTATCATGTTTAAGATTAAAAGCAGCAATACGAATTTCTCCACATGCTCCATCAATAATATCTGCAAGTTTTGCAGAAAGTTTTTCAAAAGGACTAAAAAAAAGATATAAAAGTTTTAAAAAATTTTATTGTAAAATTAATTAATTACCTTTGTTTAGAATATTTTCCAACTTTTACCACTTCTAAAATATCTTTAATAACATGTCGAACAAAAAATCTTTGAATTCCTTGATCATCAAATTTGAATAAAGAATATGGAGAAATTTGTTGAATTTTTTGTGAACCTTTTGGAAGTCTTTGAAGGTGTAGTAGAAATTCTTCATCATTATTTGAGATATTATTGCTGATAAGACGTTTTAAAACATTTCGAACAATATATGCAAGATTATCATTTTCAGAATTTTGAAGATTCGCTAAAATCTTTAAAGAATTTTGTAAAGCAAAAATTGAAGAATCCGAAAGTTTTGAAATAATTAATTCAAGAAGAGCATTTTTAAATTCAATTTTTGTATGAGAATAAATCATTCGAACAGCTTTTTCAGAATCTTTAATCTCCGAGGTCATTGCAGCCACACCTTTTTCATATGAAATTCCTTGAAAGAATACTTCAGTTTTTAAAAATCGTTCAAAAAGTTGTTGAATTACAATTCTTTTATGGCCTTCAGAATTAGCCGAAAAATTTTCACAAATTTTTTGAAGATTTATAAAATGTCCACGTTCAATTCCAATTTCTTTTGGATTTAAATAACTTAAATAATTTTCCAAGGTATCAGAAATTTCTGTCGCATTAAAAGTATCTTCTTTTAACAATTCTTCAATTTTTTGAATTGTTTCAGGACTTGAAATTCTTGATTTTACAGATGCCAAAACATTTGAATATAAAGAAAATGGAAGTTTTGGATTTTCAAGAATATCAAAAAGTTCATTAATCAAATTTTTAAGATAATTTTTAAACATTTTCTTTGATACCGTATATCCATCAAGGATATCTTCACATTCTTTCAACAGGCGTTCAAATCGATGATTAATTGTAAGCTTTTGATTTCGACATTCTTCTGCTCGATCCCATTTTCCAAAGCCTCCTTCAAATTCTACAGGACGTGACGTGGAAACATTTGTTTCAAGTTCAAGCTTTGCAATAATTGCACCAGGAAATAAAACTTGTCCGGGACGAGCAACTTGCACCAAAGTTCCACCAACTTTTTTGATATCTAATGCAATAACCATTTTCATTGATTCCATTTCAGCAAAAAATTCTCCAACTTTAATCTTTTCTCCATCTTTTTTAAGATATTGTAATAAGCGGCCAGCATTTCGTGAACGAAGAATTGTTGGATCATTCTCTTTCTCAAATATGGTAAGATTATGAGAAATTGTAACTTTGTAACGTTCAAGCTGAAAAAGTAGTAATTAATATACGGTATTTGTGGGAAAGATAAAATAAGATATGATAATTAAAAATAAGTTTAAAGTGGAGAAAAAAAGAAAAATTTCGTCAAAAAAGTTTCAACCATTTTAAGCTGCACAAAAGTGACAGTTTGCCAAAAAGGAAAATTAGAGTGGAACTTTTTTTGAAGAAATTTCATTTTTCCGGTGTTACAAAAAAAATACTTTTAATTATCATATCTTTTATATCAAAATTTCGATTCAACCAAAAATTTCATAACAAAAACTTAAAAAAAGTCTATCCCCTTACCTCTTCTTCCAAATAGCAATGAAAACTTTGATCTGCATATTCAACAAGAATTCCACCATCAACACTATATTTATGAACTTTTGTATGTGTAATTGCATCATTCAATAAAATTGCATATTCATTTGATCCACATCGATTTACAGCTACAGAATATTTGACATTATTATGTACCAGTTCAAGCGTAATAGTTTCCGTTAAATCAGTTGTAGGTAAAATTTGTCCTCGTTCAATTGATGACTGAAATTTTGTAAATATTTCTCCCATTTTTTGTTGCCCAATTACAGTAGCTCCAACAGCAATTTTTATGTCAAGTGAATGTTCAGGAGCTGATTGAATTTTTGCTGCAATTCTTTCATCCAACCATCCAGTATGAAATGCATTAAGTTCAAAGACAGGATCACGTAATAAACCAACAAGATAATTTACTTGTGACTGAAAGGTTGCTCGAATTTCAAGTTCTTTTAGCGCACATAAAAGTGTAGAAATTGCTTCATGCCTAAAAAAGATATATATATATATATTATGGATAAGAAAAGATAAAGAAATTTGGTGATAATGATCAATAAAATAAAAAATCTTTGATATCTAAATTAACCATGTCCGACCTTTTTGGCGTTCTGTCATGGAATGCCAAAATCGGCGATATTTTGGCGTTCTGTCATGGAATGCCAAAATACCGAGATATCTTTTGTTAATTTTTATTTCTTATCACATAGATTTAACTCCATTAATACCAATTTTTAAGGCAAGAAAAAATTAATTAACAAAAAATATCCCAAATTTTGGCATTCTATGACAGAACGCCAAAGCTATACATAAATTTCGATTTCGCTGTGATAAAAAGATTGATAACAAACCTGGTAGGACCTTTAGCAAAAATATGACCAAATTGTGAATCAGCAAATTCATGAACTTTTCCATCATTTGTTACAGAAAAATATCCCCATACATTTTGGGATGATCGAAAAACTAAATCTTTGATTTGCCCAGATGCGGGTCGAAAACCTTCTGCTGGATCTTCAGATGTAATTCTTGCAGCAATAACACATTGTTCACTTTCAACTTTAACATCATCAAAATTGATCAAATCTTCACCATACCGAGATAAACCATACAATAATCGAATATCCATAATTTTATGCAGCGGTAATCCCATTGCAATTTGAAGTTGTACTCCAGGAATATTAACATTTGAAATCATTTCTGTACATGGATGTTCAACTTGTAGACGAGGATTAAGTTCAAGAAAATAATATTTTTGTGTTGCGGGAAGATACATGTATTCTACGGTTCCCGCAGAAATATATCCAACTTTTTTTGCAAGATTTACTGCATCAATTTGCATTTGTCGAAGAACATGTGTCGGTGCAATTGAGGCAGGAGCTTCTTCAATAATTTTTTGACATCTTCGTTGTATTGAACAATCTCGGGTATATATTGGAATAACATTTCCATAGTTATCTGCAATTAATTGGACCTCAATATGTCGAGCATGTTCCATACATTTCATTAAAAATATTGGAGATCCTGGTACTTCAGCCTATAAAAAAAGGGAAAAAGGGATAAAATTAGTATTTAAATAATCTTTAAAGGAGGCGGACTCTTTACTTTTTTCGTTTTTTTACGAAAGGATGAACCTGACGATCACGCAAAGAACAAAAAAAATATCTATTGTTCTTTGCCTGATCGTCAGGTTCATCCATTCCCAAAAAAAACGAAAAAAGTAAAGAGTCCGCCTCCTTTAATAGACTTTAAAAAAAGTTTGCAAAGTAAAACACAATTTATTGATTGAATTCGAACACCGTTGGAATACAGTACACTGCTCCACAAAATTTTACGGTCACTTTAAATTTAACCAGATTTTTGTTCTTTTTGAGTCTTTTTTAAAAGTGTAAGATTTTTTAGGTAGTAAAATCAGTTTGTTAATTGACATGTTTCAGCGTTTTGGTCAATTTCGATTTTCGGTGATTTCGCAGCGAAAATGCAAAATGGCGCAAAATCGAAATTTCGGTATACGGTAGTTTCGAAAAATTTAAGAAGTGCATCTGATACCCCGTGGCTTTTATAGTCCATCTGTCAAGTTTCAGAATTTTGCATCAACTCATTTCTCCAGATTCGGGGATTGAAGTTACCAAAAATGGCTAAAATCGAAAAAACCTGTCGTTTTTGGCAACTTTAATCCCCGAATCTGGAGAGATTGGTTGATGAAAAATTCTGAAACTTGACAGATGGACTATTTAAACCACGGGCTATCAGATGCACTTTTAGAAATTTTTGAAACTACAGTATACCGAAATTTCGATTTTAGGCCATTTTGCATTTTCGCTGCGAAATCACCGAAAATCGAAATTGACCAAAACGCCGAAAGATATTTACTAACAAATTGATTTTACTATCAGAATCATCTTCCACTTTCAAAAAAGTCTCAAAAACAACAAAAACCTGGTAAAATTTAAAGCTACCATAAACTTTTATAGAGCAGTGTAGCAAATTCCATGCGAGACCAATTCCCCGAAAAAAAGAACTTACTTGAACTCGATGAAAATTAATAATAAATTCTTCATCACTAATACACTTTCTAATCCCTTTTCCACCTCCACCTTCACTGGCTTTAATCATGACAGGATAGGTGATACCCTTCGCCTTCAAACATTTTAAGCCTTCTTCAGCGGTAACTACGGTAGCCTGATTAAAAAGTTCTTTAGAAACTTCTAAATTTTCATTGCTACTATTTTTCTTTTCTTCAATAATTATTCCAGATCCTGACCATTCAATTGTTGGAATATTAGCTGTCTAAAAAAAAATGATTTTATTATCAAAAATGTGCACCTACAGTATCCTGGTAAAAATTGAAGTTTTAAAAAAATCTTATCAAAAAAATCATTTTTGTACATTTTTTTAAAGAAATTCAAAAAACACTCAAAAAAAAGAGAGAAATCAAACCTGTGCAATAATTGTTGAAGCAATTTTATCACCAAGTGCAAACATGGCATCTGCAGGAGGACCAATAAATGTTATACCATTTGCATTAAGCTCGGAAGGAAGCCGAGGATTCTCGGAGGCATGCCCCCATCCCGCCCATACTGCATCAACTTTAAGCCGTAAAGCATGCTCAAGAATTTCATCTACATTTGCATAATTATTTGTATTTGATCCCGAGGGCGAAAAAACAATATTATCAGCAAGTTTAAGATATTCTGAAAAAAAAAAGAATTTTTTAATTAAATTTAATAAAAATTTTAAGTTTTTAAAATTTTCACACAGGGTTACGGTACTTCTGGGAAGTATACTGTGTTTTTTTATTTCATTTTCTGCCAAAAAAATTGTTTTTTGATTAAGTTAGTAAAATTTTGTAAAAAAATACTCTCAACAGGATTATTACGGTATTTGTAAAAATAATTACTGTAATTTTTTTACCCCGTTTTTTGGGGCAAAAAAAGTTTTTTTTGATTAAGTTTAAAATTAATATAATTTTGTAAAAATTACTCTAAACAAGGTTACGGTATTGGTAAAAATAATTACTGTATTTTTTATGCTTAAACAAAGTATACTGTATTTTTTTATTTCATTTTTTGCCAAAAAAATTGTTTTTTGATTAGGTTTTAAAAATTTTGTAAAAAATTACTCTAAACAAGGTTACGGTATTGGTAAAAATAATTACTGTATTTTTTATGCTTAAACAAAGTATACTGTATTTTTTTATTTCATTTTTTGCCAAAAAAATTGTTTTTTGATTAGGTTTTAAAAATTTTGTAAAAAATTACTCTAAACAAGGTTACGGTATTGGTAAAAATAATTACTGTATTTTTTATGCTTAAACAAAGTATACTGTATTTTTTTATTTCGTTTTTTCCAAAAAAATTGTTTTTTGATTAGGTTTTAAAAACTTTGTAAAAAATTACTCTAAACAAGGTTACGGTATTGGTAAAAAAAATTACGGTATTTTTTATGCTAAAACTAATTTTTGCTCAAAATTTTTTTTTGTCATTTAAATTTTTGTCATTAACCTTTGAACTTTATATTTAATCAAAAAAAAAACAAGAATTTTTTTTTCAAAAAACTTGCTTTTTATGTTTTTTCTTCTAATTTTTTTTTTCAAAATCAAAAAAATATTGGAGCCATATTAATTATTACAAGGAAAGCGAGCCAGAGAGAGAGATCGTAATCAGGAGGGAGGCAAAAAAAAAAGAAGGGAGGAAAGCATTCAGCTGAAATTTCAGTGATGCAGTTTTATATTAAAATAAAAAAAAGGGTGATGAAAGAGGAGGGAAAAAAGAAGGGAAACATCAAAAAAAATTTTTGAAAGAGAAACTAGTCTTCCAGAATTTTATCATCCCCCTTTCATCCTCCTCATATAACACAATATAGATGATCAAAAAAAATTTGAGTTAAAAAATTGTCAATCATTTTTTTTTCTTTGTAAAAAAAAGAAGTTTGAAAATTTAATTTTATTTAAAAAATTTTAAATTTTGGGTAAAAATTTTGGCGAAAATTACAGTATCAATTTTTGTCGAAATGTATATTTGTTGATTATTACTGTAAGAAATTTTTTAGCAAAAAATGATACAATTTTTTTAAAATCTAATCACGAAAAAAGACAGTAAATAATATTTTGGGATTAATTTGTTAAAATTTGGATTACTGTATCCCAAGTCCGTATTTAGGGGGGGGGGGGGATTCGGGACTTGTGCCCCCCCCCGAAACTGAGGAATTTCCTTTGATCTTTTGCCGCTTAGTGTTGGCGGCGGCAAAAGATCAAAGGCGTGCCCCCCCCCAAAATCGCTGTGCCCCCCTGAAATTTTTTTCTGTATACGGCCTTGCTGTATCCACAGTAGCCTATTTAAAAACAACCAAATTTTACATTTTAATCAATTTTTTTAATTTAATCACAAAAATTACAATTAAAATTTTAATTAAAGTTTGGTAAAATTTACTAAAATTTGGGTTACTGTACCTACAGTACCCAATTTAAACACAACTAAATTTTACTTTCTAATTTTACCGTATAAAAATTTAAATTTTATCACGAAAAATTACAGTAACAATTTTAATTAGAATTTTCTAAAATTTGGTAAAATTTGGGTTGCTATATCTACAGTACCCTATATAAACACAACTAAATTTCTACCGTATAAAAAATTAGAAAATCAAAAATTATTAACTTACCAGCTTGTGAGGCGACCTCTTGCTCCGTGGTTAAACAAATAAATTTAATAATTCGATCATTTTGGAATGTTTGTTGAAGGATTTTTCGCATTGAAGAAATACATTTTACAGCCGCAATACCATTTGTAGCAATTAAAATTTTTTGAATATTACACGTTTTTGGTTTTGTAATTGTTGAATCGCGTAGCACAAAAAAATCAATAAAAGAATTAATGGTTGGAAAAATTTTATTTTCTTTTGACACCATATTATCTCCTGATGCATAATATGATGACGCAGCAGCTGAACCCTTTCGAAGTTGATGTCCACTAAATTGATGAGATGATTCTTCCATAATTAATTCATATGGACCTGGCATTTTCAATTTGCAAAAGGGGGGCAGCAAGAAAATGTGTGTTATTACCTAATAATGATAATAATAATAATAATAATAAGTATACGGTAGCAACAACAACAATAAAATATTATAATCGCTTCAAGAAAAAAAAAATAGCACAAATTATAATTTTCTCGACGCGATTTTTTTTACAAAAATAATAAAAAGATGAAAGATGGAAAAATTTTCTTAGAATATATACAACTTTTTTTTTGCCATCTGAAAAAAAAGAAGATTCTAATGAAATTTCAAGCGTAAATTTGGCAAACTTGTTTTCGTCATTTCCTCCTCCTTTTTTTTTCTTTCCCCTTAAGACCCTCAAAAAGCAGCAACAACAACAAAAGATTTAATTGTTTTTTGACGAACAAAAAAAAAGATCAAAAAGAAGTCATTGAAAAATAATCAAAAAACAAATTTCTTATTTTTTTAGAGGGCCCCCAAAAACCTAACTGTAACTTTTGTCTTTCTAAGGTCCTAAGGCAATAAATATATATATACATTTCTAAATTAATCAATTAATTAATTTGCATTCCTCTTCTTTTTTTTCGGAGATCTATATCAGCTATGTGTGATGTGATGTGTGTGTGTTTTTTTTTTGATGTTTTTTGATGAAATATATTTTTTTTTTCGAAAAAAAAAGCATCAAACAACATTATATATTTTTATTTTTGCCAGCTTTTTGAAATTCTTTTAATTTGGCAAATGAGGAGTTCTTTTTTGAGGGGTAGAAAAAAGCACCATTAAAATCGCGGCCTGAGACACTACGCCAAAAATCACCAATATCAGTTAAAATATTTTTTTTAAGCTCATTTATTTGCAGCACTTTTTTGGTAAAATTCATCCAAAAATTTGTTAGAAATACAGAGATACCCGTCAGACATGTCAAAAAATTCCCACCCTTTGGCGGCTGGACCGTTTCGCCAAAATTCTTATTACTGTTATCTGATAACTCATTTAACAGAGGTTTTTAATTTTACACAGGTGTAACTTAGTAATATCAATCTCCAAAAAAATAATTAAGACAGAGAAAAAATTATATAATTTGAATTATTCTAATTTTGATCAGGGCTTAAAATAGCGGCCTAAGACACTACGCGAAAAATCACAATATTAGTTTTGATACTTTTTTTTTACTATCTTTTTTTGCAGACTGATACCGTTTTTTGACACTCATTTTTTGAAGAATAATAAAAAAATTAGTAAAATTTAGAAGCAGAATAAAAATGTAGCATTATATGTCTCGCCGCCAAAAAAAAAGTGGAAGCTTTCAAAGCTCTGAAAATATTAAACCTTTAAAAATTATTATCTCTCCCTCTTCTTTGAAACCTTATGCATAAATTTTTTTTGAGGTTTCAAAAAAAAGTAGCAGGAAAAATATATATATTTTTTTTCTTTTACGTTTAACAGCTTCTTTTATCTTTTCTTAATATAATTAAAATCAGGAGGTTTGTCTTTTACAAGGATTGATAGAGGGAAAAAGGAAAAAAGGAAAGCGAAAGAAAGATATGAAAGAAGGAAGAGGGAAAAGAAGACAGAAGAGACAATCACGCCATTTAAAAAATTATGCGCGCATGCAAAAAAAAAGGAGCTCATCCGTTTTTCCTTTTTCTTTTTTTTGATTGTTGCTGCTGCTGCTGCTGATGCGAACAAAGAACCCTCGATCGAGTAAAGGAGAACAGGCGAGCGAGAATATATATATACTGACGACGACAATCAAAAAAAAAGAAGAAGAAGTAGAAGAAGGAAATGAAGTATCTCTATCCATCTATCTCCATCTCTCTCTATCAACACATATAAGGGTAAAGAATACATACAAGAAAAGAAAAAAAAAAGAATTAAAACCTATCAAACTTTTTTTTTTGGACAAAAAAGTTAAAAGTGTTAAGCAAGCAAAAATGATAAGCAAGAAAAAAAGGCAAGACGATTCTTAACCTACAACACCAGCTGAAAAAAATATGAAGCTTTTAAATTTTAAACGTCTTCATTTTATTGCAATTTTTTCAAAGGTTTAAAAAAAATTTTTTTTTGTTGAAGGCGGAGAAAAGGAAAAAATTGATAAAGTGATAAAGTGATAAAAAATGATAATCAAAATCATGGCCTGATCTTGGATGAAAAAAAGAGCTTTTTTTGAACGGAAAAAAATTTTTTGAAAGAACTTTGATTTTTATGGAATTCAAAAAACATTGAAGCAAAAAAGATGTTAGCAAAAAAGTACAGGAAACAAAAAAAGAATGAATGAATGAAAGATCGGATATAAAGATTGTATAAAAAAAAATAAAAGAATGTTCTCAAAAAAAATATAGACGCAAAAAAAAAGATGGAACGGAAATGATTGGAATTTTTTAAAAAAGAAAAAATTTACAGTTTACAAAAAAAATCGAATTTGAAAGCTTTGATCACTGAATAGCTATTGATATAATAAAATAATACTGATAATTGATATCAATAGCTCATATTTATGCAAATTTTTTTGGCTCTCACTTTTACGCAAATTTTTTGTGGCTCTCATATTTATGCAAATTTTTTGTGGCTCTCAGATTTATGCAAATTTTTTGGGGCTCTCATATTTATGCAAATTTATTGTGGCTCTCATATTTATGCAAATTTTTTGGGGCTATCAGATTTATGCAAATTTTTTATGGCTCTCACATTTATGCAAATTTTTTGTGGCTCTCGCTTTTATGCAAATTTTTATGGCTTCATTTTTTTAGCATTTATCTTCTTTGAATGATTAAATTTGCATAAAAATTTGTTATTTTTAGTACACTAGGTGAATCCCACCGGATCAGGTCATATCAAATTTGCATAAACTGTTGAAGAGGTATCCTCTCTTTTTGGCATTAAAATTTTTCTGTAAATTTTTTATCATCCGAAAATTTTGAGAATTAAATTTGTGATATTTTTGTATGTAAAAATAGTTACAGAAAAATTTTAATGCCAAAAAGAGAGGATACTCTTCAACAGTTTATGCAAATTTAATATGACCTAATCCGGCGGGATTCCCTTAGTGTACTAAGAAATATCAAATTTTTATGCAAATTTAATTATTCGAAGAAGATAAATGCTAAAAAAATGAATGTAAAAGGAAAAACGTTTACAGAAATACTACCCTTAAAGAATACCTCAAATTTTAAGCATACTTTTAATTACAGTACCCTAAAATATAAAAAAAAGCGAAAAAAGTTGCCAAAAATAATTACAAAAAAAATATCAAAAATTTTTTATTATTTTAAAATTTATAAAATTTAAAAAAAAAATTATTTTAAAAATAATTGATAATTAAAATTTTACGTGCAAAAAAAAATTAATCAATAAATAAATAAATATCCCCGTTTATTATTATAATTATTTAATAATAAATTATCGACTTTATTTTTTTTTGGCATTTAACGCACAAAAAATTCATCGCTATAAAATCAATTTTCAAGGCCGTCATTTAAAAAAAGGGGGGGGGGGAAAGAACAAAATTAATATAAGATGTAATCGGGGGTTTTGTAGCATTCATTTATTCTCCAAAAACAAAATATAATATAAATAATATTCAAGAAAAAAAAAGAGAGAGTAACACAAAAAAAAAGTTGCAATTTTTTTGATTGAAGGAATTTTTAAGATTTTTTGCTAATTTTTTTATTAAAATAACGGGCATGGATACTGTAAATGATTAGGGTTTGATTGCTTTAGGTCTTGGGTGGAAAAAAAAATTAAAATGAATTTGAAAAACTGTTTTTTTTGGGAATATGAGGATTTTTTCAACATTCAAAATCAATTTAGGAATATTTTTTGATTTGAAAGAAGAAAAAATCTGATGCAAATTTTAAGAGCGGCATAACATCAAAGGGATTTATTCTGATGATAAAGTTGGAGGGGTTTTAGAATGTTTTTGGATACCAGATTTGGACAATCCCTTTTTTACTGAATTTCAACATTTTGCATCGGCACCAAAAAGATATCTTTACCTTTTAGCAAGCCGATATCCACCTTTTGGCGTTTAGTCATAAAACGCCAAAAATCCTATAATCCTTTTTCTATATAATTTTCACTATTTTTTTATCATATCTGATAAATGTAACCCCATTAAATGATTATCAGTGTCCAAAAAAAATACTAAAACAAGAAAAAATAAATTAACAAAAGATATCCCGGTTGTTTTTGGCATTCTACGACATTCCGCCAAAGTCATGCTGACCAATCTATCCCTCCTATATTTATCCCGACGCAAAAAAAAAAGAATCAGAAGTCAAAAAAGAATTTTTTAGGAGAAAAAAAACGCGTCATTATTTTTCTTCAAAAAATTTTCTGGAAATTTTTGATCAAAAAAAAAGATAAATTTTGATAAAAACAGAGATCACTTTTATCAACAAAAAAAAAATGAAGCGGAAGAAAAAAATATCACGCCAAAAAAAAAGAGAGAGAGAGAAAAAAAAAGATGGGGCGAGCGTGAGCGAGGAAAGTGACAATCAAAAAAAGGGCATTGCTTTTTTTCCTCAAAAAAAAGCAATTTGATAGCAGCAAAAAGAAAGAAATAAGGTGAGGTTCCAAGTTCAACAACAACACAACATCTCATCGACGTCGTAGAATTTTTGCTGTTGCTGCTGCTGCTGCTGATTTTCATCTTTCCTTTTTTTGTTTTGTGTCAATTTATGATGTTTCCATCATAGATGAGAATAGAGAAAAAAAGGGGAAAAAATTTATGTTGATATTTATGATTAAAATAATTTGTAATAAGAAAAAAAATGGGGAGAACAATGAAGAAAAATGAAAGGTTCAAAGAAGAAAGCAGCTTTTTAAAAGTGTGTCCAAAAATCAAATGATGATGATAAAAATAATAAATAACAATTTAAAATAAATAAAAGTTTTAAAACTATAATCACATTTTTTTATAAAGGTTCAAGTTTGTAGTGTAGCACTTGGCGCGCGTCATAAAAACTACTCTTGCAACGAAAAACATTTTTTTTGAACATTAATATATAATATTTTTACTGATTAATTTATGACATAAAATATTGCTCTTTTATTTACAGATGAAAGCCCTTTTAATTAGGAATCTAAAGATATCAAAAAAAATTTGAAATGTTTAAATACAGTATCACAATGTGATCATTTGAGAAATTTGCATAAACTTTTGCAGCATTTGGTCTCTTTTTGGCATTAAAAATTTTCTGTTAATTTTTTTAATTGTTTAAATTTTGTAGAAAAAAAAGTTACAAAAAAAGTTTTATACCGAAACACCTCAAAATTTTATGCAAATTTCTCAAAAAACCTTGCCGTAACATTGTAATTTTAAATGGATGTTTATTATCAGCAGTTTTTGCCAAAAAAGATGCAGCCTCCTAGCCTTGTCATCACTCTTTTTTCTTTGATCTAATGCCGCACTTCAAAGCGGCGTCACATTTTTTTTAACCAACCCCGCCTACCCATAAAATGCGTGACATCACGTCTGGACAATCCAGAACAAAAAAATTACAGTTTGAAAATAATTTTTTTTAGTTTAAAAATTTTTGACGACATTTTTTGAATTTTTTTCTTCTTTTTTGTTGTAAAAAAAATGTTTCCCCCGATTTCAAAAAAAAAAGAAACAGAAAATATATTCATTTCATTCAATTTCCGGATGGATCAGTGATAATAAAAAAGAGATAAAATTGTTTAAACAAAAAAAAATATGAATGAAAAAATCAAAAATCATTCGGGTGTAGTTTGGAAGAGATTAAAACAAAATCCGTTTTTATTAATTTTTTTATCACTTGAGTTGCTCATTTTCCCCGGGATATCGAAAAAATAACGGGAAATTTTCAAATTCCCAATATTTTTAATTTGGAAATTCAATTGTTGTTCACATCGAATTCACCGTTCTATTTTTCAAGCCGATGTCTGGCAAAATGTCTTTCTTGCAAACGCGAATTGCGGGATTTTCAAATTTTTTCTTTGAGCAAAATGCCGATTATTTCTTTGGCACTTTTTTTTAAACAAAAACTGATGGCACCATTAAATTCCCCATGGTCGAATGCATATATATGCCAAAAATTAGCTTAAATGGTGATAAAAAAATTTTCAGCAATTTTCGTGTGTACAAATTTTTAAAAAAAGTTCGTAAAAAAAACAAAGGTTGAGAAACACTGAAAAAATTTTTGTTTTCGTTTAAGCTAATTTCTGGCATATATATGCATTCGACCATGGGGAATTTAATGGTGCCATCAGTTTTTGTTTAAAAAAAAGTGCCAAAGAAATAATCGGCATTTTGCTCCAAGAAAAAATTTGAAAATCCCGCAATTCGCGTTTGCAAGAAAGACATTTTGCCAGACATCGGCTTGAAAAATAGAACGCTTTCTTTGCTTTGAACACGACGTGATGTTGGCAATTTTAACAATTTAATGTCAAAAAAACTAAAACTATCTATTTTCAGGATTAAACATTAAATTAAAGCATTTAAAGGACTCTTAAACTATTTTAAAAGCTGAAATTTCCATTTTTAAATAAATTTAACATAAAAAATTTCTGTTTCTATACAAAAATTTTCGGGAAATGAAAGTCATTTCCCGCAATAATCGGGAAATTTCCCGGGAAAGGGAAATGAACAACCCTAGTGCTGTGCCAATTTGCGGGGGTACACTCCAATGATTGCAGTACATGTTATTTTAAATGAAGGGAAATTAATTTTGTTGTATTCGTAATGATAGTATACTGTCAATGTCTATCATTCCCGACAGTATACTGTCATTTATTATTGCTCTTTTATTGTTACTGTGGTCCCCCCACGATTTCTTCTCTCTTGTCGCTTGAGCCTACTTTCGCTCTTGCTGACTTTTCTTTGTATCATCTCTCATTCGAGTTGTGATTGCTTTCTCTGGAACAGTCGGTCTTACGTCTGTCTCCATTATTATTAATTGTGTTAATAAATATTGTTTATTGTTTATCTTGTATTGGTCAAAACCCAAGGATACAACAAATTTATCTAAAGAAAATAAAAATAATGTTTTTAAAATGGTTTCATTTTGCAAATAAATCTTGTTGCGGAATAAGTGCATCCGACATTATTAAACTGCCCTGCTTTATAGCGACACATAGGTGATAAATAAATGGCACCACAATTTTCATCATTAGGCGAGTCCGGGTTACCTGGTGACCAATTTGGAAAATCAAATGGTGTTCCATCCGTCCAACTCCAATGAGTGTTATTATCTTCAGTATGAAATCCAACTAATGCTACATTTGAATCACAATCATGAGGATTCGAATATGCAGCAAGATCTTAATAATATTATATTTAAATAAATCCAAAAGTAATAGCTTACTTGCTAAAAATAAAGCTTCATTTTGACTGTGAATTGAAGTTAAATGAGCACCATCAATTTTGCAGTAATCTTCTGCCTGAAGCCAATTATAAGGTGCTTGAAAAACATTGTAACAATATCCAGTTGTTTTGTAATAGGTCCATCCAAAGCGACATGATATTGGGAGAGTTGTTGTAGTTGTTGATATAGTATTCAAAGTTGATTTTTTGGATGTTGTTGCAGTAGTTTGAGTTACAAATAAACAAACAAATGGCTTATATTCATAACAAGCATCCGCAAACCATTGTGCATTTTGAGTGCTTTATGCTGCACAATGACTATCAGAAATATTTTGTGGTTCACCTTTACTCCAATCTTCAAAATCAAAAGATGTCCCATCCATCCATGACCAAATACCTGGATTTAAATCTTTATTTGCTCCAACCCAAAAGTCAGCATTAGTAAAATTTGTAGCAGCGTTTTCTATAAATATTTGGTTATCAAACTTTCAATTTATTTTATTAATTACCACTAATAAACATATTTTCAAACATGCTATGAACAGAAGCTAAATGTCCATTTAATCCTATACAAATTTCTTCAGCTTCAATAAAATTCTTTTTTTCTAAATAATGAAATGAAAAGCATAATGATGAATTTGTAGAATATGGAATAGATCCTTCTGGACAAATCGATAAAACAAAATGTAAAATTATGGATGAAATAAAAAAATGAATTAACATTTTGTGTCACTCATAAATTGTGTGAAAGAAGAAAACGAATAAAGGTTTTTATTTTTTCAACAATATTATTGTCAAAAAAGTTGCTTATCAAAAAGCTTATCAAATATTTTATATGTTGAATCTTTTTATGATATGCATTAACTCAATTTTAGTTGAAAAAGCAAAGATCGGTCTTGTGACAAATATACTTCTTCCTGGAATTAGTTGTAGATTGTTTAAACTATGCACCTTCATTTTCACATTTATGAATATAAACCATAAAAAATAATAAAAACAGATAATTCAAACAAAAATTTTTTGTTGTTTTAAAAAAATGTATTTAAAACTTAAAAGGTATTTTTTTAAAAAGTAGCATCCGCTGATCGTTTGCATATTGTGTTAAATCTAGTTTGACAATCATAATCTCTAATTTGTTTATCCCATAATGCGACGCAACTTGATATGTTTCTTTTAGGATATCCATTAGCCCATGGACGATAATTAAATGAACTGTCATCTGACCATTTCCATGAGACTTCATTATCTAAAGAATATAATCCAACCCAAAAATCTTGTCCATACACATCCGCAAAAACTAAAAGAAATCAAAGTTTCACACAGATTACATTAAGTTAGAAGCTTACATGAAATAAATTTAGCTTCTTCATAACTATGAAATGTTGGCAAATGTCCACCATTGCTTTTTATACACCATTCTTCTCCCTCTGTCCAGTTCAACATGTGTCTTCCAATTCCGATATCTCCAAAACATGAATGTGTTTTTTCAAAATATATCCAACCTGGTGAACAATTCATATATCTTGGATATTTTTCTGTCGTTGTCGTTAAAATCTGAGGGATTTCACATACGTATGGTTTTAATTTTAGACAATCATCAGAAGACCAATCTCCGCTTTGAAAAATTTCTGCCGCACAACTCATAGACAAATTTTTAGGTTCTGATGAAGCCCAATTTTTGAAATCATATGTTGAATTATCCATCCAAGACCAATTGCCTGGTATCATCAAAGAATTCAGACCAATCCAAAAATCGACTACAGTACTTTTGTTTAAATGATGATTAGCTGCTTGCCCTAAAATGTATTTGTTTTTTCAGTATTTTGCTTCAAAAATTTGACATAATATATAAAAAGCTTACCAGCAAGTAAGGAATTAACAAATCCATTATGAATTGAAGTTAAATGTCCACTGAAATTATTGCATGCAATTTCTGCATTTGTAAATGAAGTGGATTCTGAATGAAAAGAATAGCAAGCATTTTGCCATTCAATACTTTCATTTGGACATAACCCAAAGATGAGAGTAATAAAATGAAAAAAGAAGAATATAACTTGAATTGATCGCATTTTTTTGAAGAAATTTTAAAAGAATAACTAAAAATTATGTGCTAAAAACTGATAAAGCTCTTTTTAAAGGCTTTTTTAAAAATTTTTATCAGTGCTTTTGCGTTAAAAATGATAGATGTCTCGTGAGCTTTTTTTTGTTAGTGCTTTTTTTCATTGTTTTTTGTTTGACAAAATTATACCTAAAGATAACGCTGTAAGGCTCACATGCACTACGGCTCGTTTAGCACACTTTTGCTCTTTCGTTTTTGCAAGTTGCGCGCAATTTTGCAAAAAAAGGAAAATTTTTACCAATTTACTACATTAATTTAAACAGATTCCTGTACATATAACATAATTATTCTTTTATAACATTAAAATATCGAGTATTAGCTACTCAAAAATATCAAACAATCACATTTTATAAAACTGTATGTATGAAATCTAAGGATTTCAACTTTACCTATTTTTACAACTTCACCTAAAGTAAAAAAAATTTGTCTATTGTTAATTTTTAAATGTTTTTGATGCATAAGGCTCTCAATAGGGTCTAAAAACATGGAGAAAAGTTTCAAGCGGTGCGATGCGCGAATTTTCTCACAATTGGGATAATTCGATTTTCACCTTATACTTCATCTCCAACATCATTTATTTCTTATATTTTCTTCAAATATTACTCAAAATATCTACAAATCAACTTGCTATCATCAATAACAAATATTATAATTAACAGAAATACTGTACAACTCGAAATAATTGCTAAAAAAGCATTCAGAGCTAACAACATGTCCAACACTAGAAAATCAACAAACTTCCTCAAAATTCATCAATAAATGATATCTGAAAGTATCTAATGGCTCAATAATGTTATACAAGCATAAATGTAAGTATTAAAAGTATAAACTTATATTATTTTGTTATTTTAGGTTATTTTTTGATCAACATCGATATCGCATATATACTGTAATTTTTGATATAATGAAAAAATAGCTTTAACACGGTTGAATTTTGCTTTTTGTATGTTGATGTGGCTTGCTAAACTTATTCTCCGTCTTTTTTGACATATTAAACCATCTTTTTGGGGCTATTTGAATACAACTGTGCATCTGCAACATACACTCAAAACATGCTATTTAGACATAATTCAAGTGCACTTTTTCTGCATAAAAAACTTTAAATCATTTCTGCGCCCTAAAACAAGCTCAGAATATGTATTAAAGAAAGATTATAGCCGGAAATAGAAGAATACAAGTGTAAAAACATACGTTCAAAAATTACAGTATATATGCGATATCGATGTTGATCAAAAAATAACCTAAAATAACAAAATAATATAAGTTTATATTTTTAATACTTACATTTATGCTTGTATAACATTATTGAGCCATTAGATACTTTCAGATATCATGATGAATTTTGAGGAAGTTTGTTGATTTTCTAGTGTTGGACATGTTGTTAGCTCTGAATGCTTTTTTAGCAATTATTTCGAGTTGTACAGTATTTCTGTTAATTATAATATTTGTTATTGATGATAGCAAGTTGATTTGTAGATATTTTGAGTAATATTTGAAGAAAATATAAGAAATAAATGATGTTGGAGATGAAGTATAAGGTGAAAATCGAATTATCCCAATTGTGAGAAAATTTGCGCATCGCAACGGTTGAAACTTTTCTCCATGTTTTTAGACCCTATTGAGAGCCTTATCCATCAAAAACATTTAAAAATTAACAATAGACAAAAAATTTTTACTTTAGGTGAAGTTGTAAAAATAGGTAAAGTTAAAATCCTTAGATTTCATACATACAGTTTTATAAAATGTGATTGTTTGATATTTTTGAGTAGCTAATACTCGATATTTTAATGTTATAAAAGAATAATTATGTTATACGTGCAGAAATCTGTTTAAATTAATACAGTAAATTGTTAAAAATTTTCTTTTTTTTTGCAAAAATGCGCGCAACTTGCAAAAACGAATGAGCAAAAGTGTGCTAAACGCGCCGTAGTGCACATGCTGATAATCACAAAACATAATAATTTCCAATACAAATTTTGAAAACATACAATAAACAATCAATAAGCATTTTTCTATGACATCATCACTTCTTATGCAAATATTTAAATAAATTTAAATTTGAAACCCTCTCTAAAAGACAGGTTTAACCTATTTCCAAGCTAAGCCACTTTATAGACAGGCCAGCGAGCAGGGATGAGAAATACGGTCGGCAATATTTTTCATCTATTTGTGGCCCTTAAGATCAACATTGATTAGAGATTTCAGAGACTTTTCAATGTTTTGACTTATTTCTTTATTACTATAAAATTCAACTTTGAGTTCATAAAATGCATTGATATCAATTTTTTTACTTAAATTTGGTTTAATAAGAAATATATTTTTCTTTGGTTGATGCTGATTTTATTTTTCGGGGCTTTAATCTATCTGCCTCATTTATTTTCTACAAGCGTTTTAAAAGTTTATTCAAAAATTAGTTTTTTGGGCAAAATAAAAACTTTTGGCATTTATATAGGCAGCGCCGGTGACCGTTTATTTTTTGTCGGTTCGTGTGGTTACAGTTTTTGCTGTTTTTTCTTCTAATTAAAACTTAATTATCTCGCTTAACAGGCTTTTTTAATATTTTTTATCTTTTCTATTCTGTTCCCAGATGCCGATAGTATATAAAAATAACCAGTGTTGTGCCGGATAATTTAATATCGGCTCCGGCTCCAGCTCCGGCTCCGGAGCCATTGGAGTCGACTCCAGAGCCGGCTCCGATTAGAAAGTTTTCTTTAAAACTTGTAAATATGCTTTATTAATGTAAATTATCCCTATTAAACTGTTTTAAATTATTAAATATTGACTTCAAAGTCTTACAGCACATTTTAAAAATTTTCCAAATTTTTCAATTTTTTTAAAATTATTTTTCAAACGATTTATAAAGCATTCTGAGCTTCTTTTTAGAGTTTTTATGACACAAAACTGATTCTGGAATCTTAATTGTAACATAAAAATAAGTTGAAACAATTTTTAACAAAATTTTTTTCCGGAGCCAATGCATCGGCTCCACCTCATCGGCTCCGGCTCCAGCTCCGGCTCCGGAGCCGGCTCCGGAACCGGCTCCGAGGTTCCGGAGCCGGAGCCGCAACAACACTGAAAATAACAAAGTAAGCAGTGAGTGTTTAAGAACTTTTGGTTTTTCCTCGAAGGTCCCTAGCAAAAGTTAGAACTTTTTTCATTTCATTTTCCTGAAAATTCAGCTGTGATTTACATTTTTGTTTTTTTCCTTATCAAACATGATTACATTGTAACTATCTTCTTTGATGATTTATTTTTCCCCTTAAAGGGGGCGGACGGTTTGCGACTTTTTTCAAAATTTGGGTCTTGCAACGATTAAAAAAATGTCCGACAAAACACTGGAGCATGCAAGATCCTGATTGTCAGGATCTTGCATTTCCCGAGTGCAAAAAAGTCGCAAACCTTCCGCCCCCTTTAAAAACTATTTTATTGCTTCAAATTTATCAAAATCCCATCCCAAAAAACACAGTTTTAAAAAAAGTAATATTTATTTATTTTGCTTTAAAAATCATAATTGCAATTTGATTTACATAAAAGAATGCCATGGTTTGAGGTTCATATTGAATGAAAGCCGAGAAATCTTTTCCAACAATACAATTCCATCCACGCCCATAATGTTTATCAAAAGTTTCACGAAGTTGCAGCGCTAATTCATCATCAGACATTCGTTGAAGGACCAACGGCTCAACAAACTGTAAATAAATATTATTAATAATTAAATAATTAATTAAAAAACAAACTTTTATTGCATGTTCTTTCATTCCTTTTAACATATCTGATTTTTCGGTGAATGTTTTTGTATCGGATATTTTTGATGCCATTCTTTTTTGCTTTTCACTTTTTGGCAATGAAAATTTTAGGTAAAAATACAAAATTGATAAAATTGATGAGAACAAAATGTTAAATGATGTTAGAATAAAAAAAACATTTGCATAAAAAATGATGTTTTGGTATACGGTAGAAAAATTTTCGTATTGTTAATTATTTATTTAATTTTTAAACAAATAGCTACAGTATGCTTATAATGTTTTACAAAAATTACAAAAAATATAGTTAATACTTGTTCAAATATAGTTAAATCGGTAGCAGTTTTTAATGTGTAATTTTTTTTGCTGTGAATACAGTATACTTTTTGTTGAAGTTGATAATATTTTTGAGTTTTTCGCTCTGAGATTTTATGTTTTTCAAAAATTGTTAAACTTTTTTGAATTTCAAAGCGTTTTTCGATATTTTATTTGAAAAATTTTAAATTTTTACCACTCAAAAGCTAAGATTTAGATTAATTAATTAATAATTAAAACATTTTTATGCTTTTAAATTGTTTTTTAAAAACAAAAATAGCCTAATTTTATAAAGTTTAAAGCGAAATTTTGTTGATTAATTTAAATATAAAAATTTCGAAAATTGGGATTTATAAAATCAATTTATTTTCCGCTCAAAAATCGGTAAATTTCGCAGAAAACGAAAATTAACAACCCTACCAAAATACTTTTATTGCAAATATATATTTCGAATTCGTTTCACTTTTTTGAAAAGTGTTTTGACATTTGATTTGATTTGTTAAAAAAAATCAAATTTTTATTTACACAAGTTTTATTCTTTTATTTATTTTGTTAAAAAAAGATTTTCTGAGTTTTCCCCATTTTTTTTGTTGATGAACAATCGAGAAAAAAAACCAATTCAAAAAAAACAGGAACGCAAAAAAAAAGGAACAATGGTAAAAAAAAATATACAAAAATTGATTTTGTAATTTTTTAAAACAAGTTTATTTGTTTTTGAAATGTTTCTTCCTTTTATTTGGGATTACAAAAAAAACTATCAAATTTTATAAAAATATTTAAAACAGAAAATATTTGAACATACTTTGCCAATAAATAATTTTTTTTCAAAATTTGAATTTTGAATTTTGAATTTAGCAAAAAAAGATTTAATTTTTTTTGTTAAGGGAACATCCAGACGTGACGTCACGGCAAAATCCAAAATTTTGACCTCCTCCCCCCCCCTAATCACAGTACCGTCACTTTTGGCTTACCCCCCTCCCCCCCCCCCACCGTCACAAAAATCGTCACATTTTCCAAAAATGCATAAAAAATTCAAATTAATTTAAAATTTTATTTGTAACAACAACAAACAAAATCTTTCATCAAGTCATTTTGTGGTTTTAGTAATCGAACTGGAGCACAATTAAAATGACGACGCCCTTCAATAGTTCGCGAATCTCTTGGAAGCAATCTCGTATATAAAGTTGATCTTTATATACGAGATTGAATTTATGTTTTTCAATTTCAAATGTCCAAAAAGTCATTTTGAGTTTAATTTGAACAATATCATTGTTTAATTCTTTCCATGCTTTTTCTCCAGCAAATTCTCTTGCAGATTTATCAAATCTTGTTTTGAGTTCAGCCCAATTTCGAAAAAGAGCCATAAAAGAATTGTGTAAACCGACATGTTTACAGTTTCATTTGGATTAATTAATCCTTTGGATGCCTCGAAGTTCATTACTTTGTAACAGGGTTGAAAGTTTTCAAAGCTTGTCCAAAAGAGCATTGCTAACACTGCTTTAGCAGTCTTTTTGCCGCGTTTTAATCATTCGCGTCAAGAGTTTTTTACTCTTTGAAAAAACTTTAGAGAAAAAATTTAGTAAAAATTAATTCAATAACATTGCAAAAATGATCAATTTCCGTGACGTCACTTTTGGCTTTGACCCCCCCCCTCCCCCATCACAAATCGTCACTTTTTGCTTACCCCCCTCCCCCCCCCCTAAAGCCGTGACGTCACGTCTGGACAGTCCCTAAATAAAAAAGATGTTGAATGCTTAGTAATAATAAAAATAGGATTTAAATATAATTTATGCTTCAAAAAATTATGAAAATTGTGAGAAAAAAAAATAAGGCGGCAAAAAATATACATGTGTATGAAAAAATTTTAAAAAAATATTATCAAGATCCTAAACAATAAAATAAAATTGTTTAAGACAAAAAAAACAACAATATTTATAACAAAAGTTGTTGACCAGTTTAATTTTTTTTAAAAAAATATTACTAACAAATATTTAGGGATTATTCAAATCTGAATATCAGCAAAAGTATTGATAAAACTTTGAAATAAACAATGTTAAAAAAATTTAGTTTAATTTAGTTTAATTTATTCCTTTGATCTTTTGCCGCCACATTAAAAGTTGAATCAGATTTTGTTAAACCCCGCCCCCCTAAATGTGCTGCTGAGATCAGATTTGGATAATCCCCTTTCACTGAGAAAAATGGGTGATGAAAAAACCCTCACTGGTGACGATTTGGTGATGAATACGTGACTAAAAGTGATGAATTCATCACCCAAACGTCACCAGTGAGGGATTTTTCGTCACCGATTTTTCTCAGTGTTACACAATTTTATGTATCAAAAATATTATAATTTTAGAGTTTCTTTGTAAGATGGTGGAAAACCTGTTAAGATGATATCACCATTTTCATCAAATGTTGCATTATCATTAGAAATATCAACGCCATGCTCAAAAGCTTTCTCCATTTCAATTTCTGATAATCCCATGCTATCTTTTGGTATCCAAATAATTGGTTTTTTATCACTTACTGCTGGATCAAAATATGCGGTATCAATAAATGCCGGAAAATATTCGACATATTTAAAATACGTCCGTGGCATTATCATTCTTATCAGTTCAAAACTTTCCTTCTTTGGATTAAAGAATTTTATTAACCATTTTATTGGTGATAATCTTGGCGGGACATTCATATCAGCATCAATATTATTAGCATTAATTTTTGTGCCATCAAAATTTATCGGCAAATCAATTAAAGCTTGATCAGAATAGCTAACATTAAAACGATTTTCTAATTTCCAATAATTTTTTCCAACATATTTAATTTCATTAAATCCATGATCATGATATGGATATTTAAAGGTTGAATCCCCAGCGGCATATTTAATAGCTGAAAGAGGAATGGCATCAAACAATGGCACATATCTCCATTTTATGTAAATATGTGCGACAGCTGTGACGACAATCCAAATCGCTTCCAAAACAACTACCGCCCAATTCTCTTTAAAAACAAATAATGCAATTAAACATAATTCTCCCAAATAAATGCCAACAAAAAGCTGTAATAAAGCTTTTGGATAAAATTTTCCTCTAATATCTATTTGATTTGGTTCTTGAACATAGACCAAAAAATAGAGATATGCAAAATATAGTAAAATAAAAGCAATAGCAGCAAAACCCAAAATTAATGGAGCTATTATTGCATAGACAAGAGCAATAACTGCAATCAATTGATACGGCGGATAGATGACAGCCCAAATAGGTTGACCCAAAATATTATATCTTATCCATTTTGATCTTGGTGTATCATCAAACAGTTTTCCCATTATTTGTGGCAAAATTAAATCAACAATTTGTAACAATAACCCCGAGGAAAGTGCCAAACTTTGATAACATGTATTAGCAATATAAAAATTTGAAGCAGGTGGAATTTTTTCACCTAAAATTGTTAAAGCTTTTTGGGGTTCATTGATAACACTGGTGACAGCGGAGGTGGCGGCGGAGGCCAAAGTAACAACAAGAAAAGTTTGAATAACTTGAAAGGCATAATACCATGATTGAATAAAACTTTCAACTTCTTGGATCGTTAAAAATCCAGCAAAATTTGCTATTAATCGAATAAAAATTGGTATCAATGCCATTAAAATTGCTAATGCCACAACCGGTAAAAGTCCGGTAATAAGTCCCATCAAAACATCTGGCATATTATTAATAAAAGATAAAAATTTTACTTTATCCGTTAACATATTTATATTTGTAATAATTCCAACAATTGCAACAGGAATTGACCAAAATATTATCATTAAAGTTAAAAGTGTTGTAGCAATAATCTTTTTAATTGTTCTTGTAGTAGCTGTTAGCTGTAAATTATCCCATAAAACATCATCGGGCGAAATGCCGGTGTGTCTTTTGATACCCTTTAAATCAGGATTATATGGAATTGCTTGAAAAGCTCTCTGCAGCTCTAATTGTGTTGGAAATTCAATAAATACTGCAGGAATTAGCTGATTGCGAAGATGTTCACCTTGATCCCTTTCAATTTCATCATTTAATTCTCTCAATTTTTTAGGACAATAATTAAGTGTATCAACTTTTTTACCAATTAAAAATTTTAGTCTATGTGTTGGACGATTTTTTTCATCTTTTAAATATTTATCTAAATCATTTTGAGGTGATGTCGGTTGGTCACCCTTCGCCAAAGCGCTACATCTCTTTTTTACAGCTTTTGTTAAAACTGAATTTAAAGAAGCTTCATATTTTTTTGCCAATTCTGCTCTTTCTTGAACTTTTCCTTTAAGCTTTGAATAATCTCGAGCATACCAAATTTTTGAAGCTGCTGGAAATAAATCTCTTAAAGCATTTTCATGAAATAAATTTGTTGGAATTTCTGTTAAAAATAAAGTTTTTGATGATAAAAGTGAGTCATAGAGCGGGGTCGTCTGTAAAACGTGCCGAAAAGTTGTATAATAAACAATTTCCCGATAAATATAAAATGTTATAGAACCAAAAAAAATCCATGATAAAAAAAGATGTACAAAAATTCGATTTTCATTCTTTACATTTGAATATGATAAAATATCTAACCCTTTCATATGATTAGAATTTGTAGCATTTATTGGGAAGAGAATTGGCCATAGTAGAAAACATCCAAGAATACAAATGCAAGCAAAACCAAATAAAAAACGAATAAAAAAATATCCATCTGCATTTGTATACTGAATAATAAAAGATGAAGGTTTATGAAGTAAATGAATTAACCAGCTGATAAGACCTTTTGGAGCTTCATCAGGTTTTAAATTTTTTGGTACAGATTCGACAATATATCGAGGTTCATAAACTCTTCGCTGTCGTTTTCTAAGCAAAAGAAATGCAGCAATAAATGCAATAAAAAGTGCAAAATTTACTATTAGCACAGTAAGAAATTGTTGAAGGGATGAAGTTTGTGGGGGACCAGCCATTTGTTTTTGTATTTTAAAATTTTAATAAAAATCAAAATATTTATTTAAAAGTTTAATAAAAAAATATTGTAATGTGTTAAAAAATTTTTTTTGTACATAAAATATATATATTTTTGTTGCTGCTGATGTTGCTTGAAAGAATGAATCAACAAAATTGTATTTTTTTGCTCCTGCATTGATTGAAGGAAGGAGGAAGGGAGGTATAAAAAATGAAAAAAAAGCTAGAAAAAACACCCCCCCCCCCCCCCCTCTCCTTAAGTCACTTAAGTGTGCGCATGACAGACGGAAAAAAACATACAAAAAAATATATATTATATTGACGAAGCTGCTTTTGCAATAATATATATTTTTTGTGATGTGATGGTAAGGTAAAACTTAAAAAAAGTATTTTTTTTAACAGCATTTTTTTTAGTCTAAAAGTAAATAACAAAAAAAATGTGAACAATCAAGTTCAAAAAAAAAGAGATAGCAAGTAAGAAAAAAAGGGGGGAGGAAAAATGGTTTTTTTTTGAAGCAACGTTCCGCCAGGTGTGGTGTTATGGCTAAACCTTTGGGATCAAAGTTCTGCGAAATTAAAATTGAAAAAATCAAAATATTTTTAGGCTTATCCAAAACTGAAAAAAAGGTGTGGCCATTTTTAGGAATGGTCACACTTTTAAATAAATTTGGGGGATATGAATTTAGAGAATTTAAAGGAGCTCCGGAGGCAAACTCTTTTGATATTTTTTCGAAAAAAAATGAATGACCCTGATTTGCCTGATTTTTTCTTTTTGTTTTAACACGAAAATAGCTTCTTTTATTTTCTCGAACTTTCAAAAGAACAATGAAAAAAAGTTCGAGAAAACAAAAGAAGCTATTTTCGTGTTAAAACAATTTAAAAATCAGGCAAATCAAGTTCAACCATTTTTTCGAAATATCATCAAACAGAAGATTGATATTAATGAGCTAAAGCTATGTAAAATGAAAAACATCTGTTAAATAAGTTATCATCAGATATCAGTGTTACCGATTTTGGCGAAATGAGCCGGCCGCCAAAAGGGTGAAACTTTGACATCTCTGACTTCCCTTTTTTACTTCCCATTTTTGCTTTTCCATTTTTCTAAATTTTAATTTTTGTTGTATTTTTTAAAACGCATTCCGTGAATATTTCCTAAAATTTTAACAAAATCTGCACCGGCAAAAAATTGAATTTTTTCATATTTTACCTATGTTTTCGAACATGCTTAAGAAGCAAGAAAAAAATACTTTTAGGTCAAAATTCGGCACTATGCCGGAATTATCGTGTCGAGAGTGCCAAAATCAACTTTTTTTGTTTTGCCTGTGAAATTTTTTTCTGGAATCTGTTTTTGCTATCCTTGCACCTATATAGGTTTTCGAGGTCGCTGAATCCGAATATCGAATCGGCGTTTTAAAATTTTCGTGGTAAGACCCATTTTCAGCATATCGACTGTGTTCAATAGGGTAAAACTGGGTCAAGGATATTTTTATTAAACTCAAAAATAGCACCATCGGATTCCCCGCCCTTTTTTACCCTTAGAGCGGAGAATATTGAAAAAAAGTAGGGGGACCCCGATGGTTCAGGAATTTTTGAATTTCGACTGTACGGTATTTGGAGAATTTCGATCACTTATGAAAAATCGAATTTTGCTTCCTTTTAGCTAATTCCCCGGATTTATAGGTTTTCGACTATGGGGAATTTCGTGGTGATATTTATATTTTGACAAAATTAAGTTTTCGTGTCGAGATATCGAAATTTTTGAATTTTTTGCATATATACAGAAAAAAAAATCGGCATAGCCTCAGTTTTGCTTTTAATAATTTAAAAATTATATATTTTTGTCCTTAAATACTTGTTTTATCATAATCGAAATCGAAAAACTGATTTTATAGGTACTATATTGAAGGTAATTTTTTGTTTTTATTCAATGAATTTATTCAATAAAAAGCATTAACAAACATTATTTACAAAACATATTTACAAAGATAAAAGAATATTTTTTCATACAATTTAAACAATTGTTTCGTCTGTTGTTTTAATATCATAATTTTCACGAGATTTGAGATCAGGATTTCCTGTTGGTGCGCTAACAGAATTATCACCTTCACGTTTATTGCATCTTTTTCTTCCAAGAAAATAAAAGAATATTCCAAAAATAATTATTATTATTAATTCAAAATGCTATAAAGAAAATGAGGAAATATTCCAAAACCGTTTATTTTCCTATTTTACTATTTTTTGTACAGTTACAGCATTTTTATTTATTACAGATGTACTATAACTTCATCATTTGACTTTTGTATACTGTAAAAAAATTTTGACATCGATAAAATCAGTTTTTCGATTTTGATTATGATACGACAAGTATATAAGGACAAAAATATATAATTTTTAAATTATTAAAAGCAAAACTGAGGTTATGCCGATTTTTTTTCTGTATATATGCAAAAAATTCAAAAATTTCGATATCTCGACACGAAAACTTAATTTTGTCAAAATATAAATATCACCACGAAATTTCCCATAGTCGAAAACCTATAAATCCGGGGAATTAGCTAAAAGAAAGCAAAATTCGATTTTTCATAAGTGATCGAAATTCTCCAAATACCGTACAGTCGAAATTCAAAAATTCCTGAACCATCGGGGTCCCCCTACTTTTTTTCAATATTCTCCGCTCTAAGGGTAAAAAAGGGCGGGGAATCCGATGGTGCTATTTTTGAGTTTAATAAAAATATCCTTGACCCAGTTTTACCCTATTGAACACAGTCGATATGCTGAAAATGGGTCTTACCACGAAAATTTTAAAACGCCGATTCGATATTCGGATTCAGCGACCTCGAAAACCTATATAGGTGCAAGAATAATAAAAACTTTGAAGAAAATAATAAAACACCATTAAAATGAAAAAAATGCATATTTTCCCTTCAGGACCATAAAAAAGTGGGTTACGGTAGGAAAAAACCTCTAATATTTTGTATTTAGGCTTGTCGACAGCATTGGTAAAATAAAAGAAATAATGAATTTTTTGCGGTGCGGACGCTTTAAAAAAAATTGGCGGAATGCGTTTTAATAAAACTTTGCTAAATAAACAATACTAAATAAATATTTTTTAGAATAATTTATTAATTAACACAAACAAATTTAATAAAATAATACGAACTTAAATTCAAAAAAAGTGTACATAAAAAAAGGTATGTAAACTAACAACAAAAATTTAATAAGCAAACAAAAAAAGTAAACATAATAATTAAATCTTTTAGCAAGGAATCATCATATTGGGAAATTTGTTGAGACCAAAAAAAAGACTTTTACCACCAATTTCTAGTTGCATACGGTATCTTCTGATAATCACTATAAAAAAAAAGATTAAAAATTTTTCAAAAAATTTGAATATAAAAAACTTACAAATAATTATAGAATGTTGGATGCTCATAGAGATTAAATGCCGTAGGACGTTTCAATGGATCAACTTTTAGGCAATTCTGAAAAATATAAAACATGTTTAAAATAAAAATATATTTTAAAAAAAACTTACATAGATAAGATGCCAATTTTCAAAACCAATTTGATTTATCAAAGCCGTAAAGGGTAGCTTTATTGAACAATCCCCTAACCACCCAATAAAATTTCGAGCAGCTTCAAGAAAATGTTCGGGGAATCCAATTTTTTCCCCAACATCTGACATTAAAGTTTTAAGATTTCTTGAACTATCAAAGGGTAGATGCCCAGTTGCAAGATAATACAGGGAACATCCCAATCCCCAGACATCAACTTTTTCATCATAATTTTCAAAAAATGCCATTTCAGGTGGATTTATTGCAAAATAGCCAACCTAAAAATATTTACATATTTATTGGTAAAGTTTTTTCTGGGGATTCAATTTTTGGGGGTTTTTTCGGGGATGAAATTTTTGGGGATTTTGAAATTAAATCCAAGAGGAAACCCAAAAAATATATTTTTAAACATTTCTTGACTATTTCGCCCGTGGAAAATCTGATGACACTTGTCATTTGGATTCAAATGGATTCTGAATCTCGGATTCTGAAAATTTTTGCATTCCTTTTTTCTTGTTTTTTGGGAGGTAAGCAGAGAGTCACAACAGGAATTAAAATTAAGAAAAAAATAATGCAAAAATTTTCAGAATCCGGGATTCAGAATCTATGATTAGAAATGCATATGAATCCAAATGACAAGTGTCTTCAGCTTCTCCATGGTCGAAAAAGTCAAAAAATATTAAAAAACATATTTTTTTTCTTTTCCCTTTTGGATTCAATCTCAAAATCCGCAAATGGGTAATCCCCAAAAAACATCCTTCAACTCGAAATTCCCAAAAACAACATCCTCCAAAAAAATCCCCAAAATTTGTATCCCCAAAAATTGAATCCCCAAAAAAACTTTCCAATTTTATTAAATTTAAAAAAATCATACCACACTTGACAAATTATTTGAAAAAGCAGCAACATCAAAATCCGAAATTTTGAAGCAATTCCCTCTTACCAATATATTATAGTAAGAGAGATCTCGGTGAACAATACCTTCAGAGTGAAGGATACAGACACCCTCAACAAGTTGAGCCGCAATTGATCGAAATGTTACAGGATCATTGATCACTCCAACATTTCCAACATATGACGAAAGAGTCATATCTGCTAGCTCCATAAATATGATCAGTTTATCAATATTTGATAACCGTTTAAAACAGTGATCAAAATATTTGATAATTCGATTACTATCAAATTTTTTCAAAATTTTTAATTCAATATTTGATCCATAATTTACGGATTGCTGCTTGGCAGCACATATTAAACCAGTTGGTTGATGACGATATTTATCAATATTTACGCCACAACCTAAAAAAGGTTTTAATATACCGTAATATAATATATATATATACATGTTCTACAGTATACAAAAATGATAAATTTTATCAAAAACAAATTCAAATTCTCAAAAATAAAAAAAAATACATACCAGTAATCAATCTTCTAATTGGTTCACAATTATCAGCAAAACTTTTAATTTCTCTTTGATCATTGCCATCAGAAAATAACATGTTTCTTTGCAAATATTAAAGTTGAATTTCAAAAAAAGTTGATAAAAAATAATGTTGTAATCCAAATATAAATAAAATAAAACAGTATTATATTAGCATAAATGAATTTTTGTTGTTTACCTAAAAAATATATATATATGGTAATAGAATATTTATATATTTAACAAAAAATCAATAAAACGCATACTGTAATAATTATAATTTACACGATTTTTGGGGGTTGAACAGTGATAAGGATTAATGATGGAATTATTTGTTGTAAATTTAGCATCAAAAAAGGGAAAAATAAGTGGAAAAAAAGATAAAAAACGAAAAAAATTTATATATTTTAGGTAAAAAATGCGGTTATAGTTGGCTAATTTTATGCATATAAATCTACGGTTTTTTGTGAGTAACGTTATTTAACGTATATCACTCATCAAAAAAAAGTGATGCAATCAGTTTTATAAAAATACAAAAAAGTTTAAGTTTTTACGAGTAAAAAAAACAACAAAAAAAAATTGCAAAAAAAAAATTTTAATCAATAAAAAATAGAATATATTTTAAAAAGATAAAAACAATTAAAAGATATAACAAATGATTAATCTGTAATCATTATCACAAAACACAATGTCCAACACGACAACAACGACGACGATCATTCGAGAATGATTACTTTTTACATTTTTTTTTTGCATTTTATTTCAAGCATGCTGCAGCGTTTTACCCGTCATCGCCAAAGGTGCTGCTTTTTTTTTTACTGTTATTATTTTTATTATAGTCTAAATTAATCTTTAAAAACAAATTAATTAAATTTTATAATTAATAGCAAAAATGGACAGAAGAATAAAAAAAATTTATTCCCAACATTTTTTTTACCCCAAAAAAATGGAGGAACAAAAATTTAATTTTTCAGAAATATATAATGAAAAAAGTTTATCATTTTTAAATCCAATTTTTGATGCCATTTCAATTATTACCACCATGCTTACAACCCTTCTAATATGGGTAATAATTTTTAAAACTCCAAAAGAAATGAAATCTTTTAAAACGTATTTGCTACCGTATGCCTGCTTCAATTTATCCCTTGGAATTATACTTGGAAATTTATCACCAATTATTTTTCATCCATATATATGCTTTTATCCACTTGGATATAAAAGCATATATGTGATCGTATAAAATAAAAAGTTCAAAGCACTTTGCCGATTTTAATTAATCAAAAATAAACAAAAAAAATGATAAAAAATGAAAAATCTGATTTTAAATGAGCATGTTTTTTAGGACACTATTTTTGGAGGGTTACAAAAACGGGCGCAAAAAAAGCAAAAGCCATCAAAAGTTTTTGATTCAGGATTCTAAATCCATTTTCGTTTTTGAGAGAGTTTAAAACAACTTTTTTGTAGCTTTTCGTCGACACTAAAAGTATAATAATTTTTTGGATTTACCAGATAAAAGCATACTGTAAAGGAGGAGTCTCCAATTCTAACAAATTTTTGGACGAATTTTACCAAAAAAGTGCTCCAAAAAATTAGGGATGCAAATTTGCTTATTTTTATCAAAAACATAAAAAATTTATTTGCATTCTTGATTTTTTGCAGCACTTTTTTGGTAAAATTTATCCAAAAATTTGTTGGAATTACAGATACCCGTCAGATATGTCAAAGTTCCATCCTTTGGCGGCTGGGCCATTTCGCCAAAATTCTTATTACTGTTATCTGATAACTCATTTAACAGAGGTTTTTAATTTTACATAGGTGTAACTCATTAATATCAAGCTCCAAAAAAATAATAAAGACAGAGAAAAAATTATAGAATTTCAATTATTCTAATTTTGGTGAGGGCTTAATTAGCGGCCTAAGACACTACGCCAAAATCACAATATTAGTTCTGATATTTTTTTTACTATTTTTTTTGCAAACTGATACCATTTTTTGACACCCTTTTTTGAAGAAAAATAAAAAAATGATTAAAATTCAGAAGCAGATTAAAAATGTGGCGTTATGTGTCTCGCCGCCAAAAAAAAAGTGGAAGCTTTCAAGCTATAATTTTGGCGTTCTGTGTTTTTCTGCTGTTTTTTTTGTGGAACTTTAACTTTTAATCTTTGCAGGTTTCACTTTCATCTTTTAACAAACAAACATTAATAATCAAATATGTTCTCATTTAATTTTTATTTTTAAAGTTGTTATTTTAAAGCTGTAATAAAATTAATTCTTTTTTTTCATAGTTTGTAAGAATTTTATTTACTCCAAAAAAAAACATATTTTTTTATTGCCTCGCAGAATTAACAAAAATAGTTGAAAAACATAAAAATTTTTTAAAAAATTGAATAAAAACTTTTTGATATGGTTTTACAAAGATAATAATAATTATTGAATCATATGGTACATATAAATTCATAAAAAGAAATGCAAAATTTGGGAGCATTGAAGGATGTGAAATAAAATTTAAACTTCCCAAAACTATTAATCCACAAAAAACAAAAAAAAATGACATCCCAAAAAATTGTATAAAAATCATTCGAAGTAGTGCCGTATTAGATTTTTGAAGCTTTTTAAAAACTTTAAATTTAAAATTTCGAAAATGTAAAAAATTTAATATTAAAATTATTAAAGCAAATGAAACTCGTAAAATTGCTGATATTCCAATAAGGATAATGGGATATGGTAAATTACTTCTTTCTGTTCCCCTTATCATTACAAGCAGATTTGGATTGATAAAAGAAAAATCAAAAAATTTTTCATCCCAAAATTTTGAAAGTTCTTCAGACGAAAGAAAAAAGTGTCGTTTTAAGATCGGCACGGAAATACAAATTAGCATAAAAATAAATATTACAAAATCTGATGCAATTAAAAATGTATAACACCGAAATGGAATTTTTGATGATGACATATTTTTCATTGCAAAATATCTTTCCATCGACATCCCCGTTGATGAATCAATAATTGTCATAGAAAGTTGAAAACCTAGTGCAATAAAAGCAACTGAAATATTTGGGGATAAAAGTTTTGCAAATCCAAGTGGATAAAAGCATATATATGGATGAAAAATAATTGGTGATAAATTTCCAAGTATAATTCCAAGGGATAAATTGAAGCAGGCATACGGTAGCAAATACGTTTTAAAAGATTTCATTTCTTTTGGAGTTTTAAAAATTATTACCCATATTAGAAGGGTTGTAAGCATGGTGGTAATAATTGAAATGGCATCAAAAATTGGATTTAAAAATGATAAATTTTTTTCATTAAATACGTCTGAAAAATTAAATTTTTGTTGCTCCATTTTTTTGGGGTAAAAAAAATGTTTGGAATAAATTTTTTTGTTTTTACAGAAAAAAAAAGTTGCTGCCTTTAATTTTGTGCAAAAGATTAAAGTTCTGATTCAATTAATTTTTTTTTTATTTTATTATAGTCTTTAAAGAAAAATTTTAATTTTTTTAATGCTAAAATTCCATATCCAATTTATCGTATAGAAAATGAAATTAAAAGTGTTCAAAAATTTTTAGAGATCAAAAAGTCATCGTTTTAGCTCTGTGTAAGAAAAAAGAGAGAACATAAAATATTGCATCATCCTTATTTTTTTCGTCAAAGCTTGTAATGTTTACTTTCTATTCTATTCTATTTTTTTTACGAAGTCTGATAGTTCAGTTTTGTAAAAATAAAAGAGAATGCTTGTTGTTGCAGATTGACTTTCTTATATGTTCACGTTTCGTGTATTTTTTTGCGGCTGTGATAAAGTTGAAATTAAATCAATTTATATTGTTGAAATTGTTTAATCTAATAAATGTAAGTCTATATCACTATTTTTAGATGGCAACAAAGGATGATTGTTTGTCTGTTAAAAAAAGACAAATAGGGTTTGTTGATGACAGTGGTGATCAATACAGTAACTTCAATTTAAATAATCAAAATCATGATTGTGTCTTGGAAGAAATTTTTCGTCCAAAAATTGTTGCATTTGATAACAAAAAATCACAAAATTACGGTAGAAATTAGGCTGCAATACTTTTTATAATATTAAAAAAATTATTAGAATTTATTATCATTCTTTTTCTTTGTTTTGATAATAGTTTTTGAAACTTAGGCTCAAAAGTATTGCAGCCATATCATAATTGTTAGATTTATCTCATTCAAAAAATTTACGATCTGAAACAAATTCATGGAATAAATTCAATAAACGTTCGTCAACAACTTTTTTGAATCTTAATAATGATTTTGAAGCAAGAAATGAATTTAAAAAAGCAAAAAGTGCCAACAATAGCACTCTTTCCCTTCATATTGCAGCTTACGAAAATTCTACTGAAGTTGCAGCAAATTCGCATAATCGAGAAAGAACAGATGAAAGAAAATGGAAAAATCCAAAACATTCATTTACCCGTTCAAAGGATGTCATTGAAGTTAGTTTTTGTAAATTAATGAGATTCCTATTTTAATTTTTTACAGAATCTTTTTGAATTTCCAAGACAACAAGAAAATGAAAAAGCTAAAACCCCCGAAGTTGCACAATTTAAAGCATCTCAAAAATTACTCAATCCTAACAAATCAGGTTTAATACGACGAGATTTTTATTCTTTATTATTTTTATTTGCATGCCCGAACACATGTTGATAAACAAACAAAATAAATGAATTACAGTACAATTAAACAGTACAATAAAAAAAAATTAAATGCAATTACATTAATTAATAAATTTTTCAAACTTCGATCAAAATTATAGAGTTATGAAAACTTTCTTTTTTTTTGATTTTTTAGGTAACTTTTAGGTAACTTTTAGGTTTTTTACTCTTACAAACGTTTGTGATAATAAATAAATTTAAAGAAAGCAAAAAAAAACCAACTCTCTGCATTTTTTTACAAAAAGTGATTTTTTAAGGCAAAAAGTTTGTTTTTAAACACATTCTACGACAAAATATTCGTCTTCCATAGTAATGCCTGTACCACCAAAAATGAATATTTCTGAAACTTTACCCATGTTTTCGACTATGCTTAACAAGACTAGAGCCAAGGGCTTTTTTCTCAAAAGTGCCGTTTTGGCACTTTTCTGTGCCATTGAAGTCAAAAACGGCATTTTTGAAAAACAGCCGCTCTTGGAGATATTGGCTTAATTTGATTTGGTATAAACTAAATCGAGGTCGCTGAATCCGAATATCGCATTTAAAAATCTTGAAATTCGTTGTGGGACCCAAAAATGATGAAATTATGCAAATTTTTGCGTTTACGCCGTTCTAGCGCCGTGGGGGTTTTAGTGCGGGTTCCAATTTATTTTTTTTCGGATTCCTCGTGTTTTTTTACCCCTAGAGAGGGAGGAATATAAAAAAAATATTTCGAGTACTATCCTTTATGAATTTTTGAATGAGCTCGATTCACTTTTTTGTCTTGGTCCCCCCTTACAGAAAAAATTTTTGGAAAAATTTTTGAAAAAAATTATTTTTTATTTTTTAAATTTTATGTTTTATGTTTTATCTCAGATCAGTTACATTTTTTTGTAATTTTCCAAGTATTTCTAAAATAAGATTAAAAATATAAAAAAAAAAATTTTTTCAAAAATTTTTCCAAAAATTTTTTCTGTAAGGGGGGACCAAGACAAAAAAGTGAATCGAGCTCATTCAAAAATTCATAAAGGATAGTACTCGAAATATTTTTTTTATATTCCTCCCTCTCTAGGGGTAAAAAAACACGAGGAATCCGAAAAAAAATAAATTGGAACCCGCACTAAAACCCCCACGGCGCTAGAACGGCGTAAACGCAAAAATTTGCATAATTTCATCATTTTTGGGTCCCACAACGAATTTCAAGATTTTTAAATGCGATATTCGGATTCAGCGACCTCGATTTAGTTTATACCAAATCAAATTAAGCCAATATCTCCAAGAGCGGCTGTTTTTCAAAAATGCCGTTTTTGACTTCAATGGCACAAAAAAGTGCCAAAACGGCACTTTTGAGCAAAAAGCCCTTGGCTCTAGTCTTGTTAAGCATAGTCGAAAACATGGGTAAAGTTTCAGAAATATTCATTTTTGGTGGTACAGGCTCAAGAATATTTTGTCGTAGAATGTGTTTTAAGCGAATTTCCTTTATTTTTGATGAAAAAAAATTATTTTTTGTGTTGTTGTCAACACACAATAAGTTATTGTGTGTAAAAATTCTTGAATTTTCATAGTAAATACTTTAAAATATGATAGTTGAATCTATTTTTGGCGCGGTTCGGCGAAATCTCCCAGAATGCCAAAATTTTTAGTCCAGAAGTTGCTTCCCCTTGTTTTAGCACTATCCTGAAAATATGAGCCCATATGGCCCCCTGGGAACCATAAAACATGTTGAAAATTTAAAAGTACCACCCTGTATATATCAATATTTACAGCACCTTCAACAACTCCATCACAGCTTCAATCACCTGTTGAAAATACAACAAATACTAATAACAATGAAGATGGAGGAGCTGGAAAATCAGAAATGGTTGGGGCAATTGCAGAAAATGTTCGTCGAGCAGCATTCTATCATGGATTAATGCCTCGACAAGATATTGAACCATTACTTGTAAAAGATGGAGATTTTTTGTTACGAAAAACTGAAAAAATGGGTGCAATTATTTTAGCTTTAGCTGTACGTTGGAATGGTCAAGTTAAGCATTTTGTCGTTAATCAAGATAAAGATAATTTTTATTTTGAATCACATACGGTAAGTATCTTTATATATATATATACGTATATTTACTTATTTGGTATGTAGCAAAGAGTGTTGATGTTTTACTACAACACTGTTATATATTTATATATATAGTTATATATATATATATATATATATTCAATAAAGACTTCAGTTTATATATAACATATATATACAATGTGTGACGACAATCTTTGGTTTGAACGGCGTTCACAAAATTTGCGTGCAGTGAAAAAAAAACAAAGAGGAAAAAAATTATTTTTTTTCACTGCACGCAAATTTTGTGAACGCCTGAACGCCGTTCACACCAAAGATTGTCGTCACACATTGTATATATATATATATAAATTAAAGAACAGTGTTGTAGTCGAGCATGCAATTAACTAATTTTTTATATATTCTAATATTTATTTTTTTCCAGGAAAAATCAGTTGTTGATTTAATTGATTGGCATATAAAAAGCATGACACCTGTATCTTCATCATCAGGAGCAAAATTAAAGAATCCTATTGAAAGACCACCATGGATTTTAAATCATGATTCGGTGAAGACTGTAAAAAAATTGGGTGAAGGAGCTTTTGGTGAAGTATATATGTGTGATTTGGTAACCGAAAAAGGATCCATTCCAGTTGCAGCAAAAACAATGCGAGAAGAAATAAGTCGAGAATCAAGATTAAAATTTATGAAAGAAGCTAGATTAATGAGGTAAGCAATCTTTTTGTTGATACCGTTAAATATGTATGTATATAAATGTTTTATAGAAAATTTCGTCATGAACATGTTGTACAAATTCTTGGAATTGCTGTACATGAACATCCTTTAATGCTTGTTATGGAATTATGTCTTGGTGGATCAGTTTTATCATATTTGAGAAAGCAAAAGGTAAATTTGTTGTTGCTTATATAATCAATCAATAAAATTGTACCTTTATATAAATATATATTTTTAGGGCAAAACAACACTGGAAACAAAGATGCGATTTGTTCTTGAAGCATCATCGGGATTAGCATATTTGGAAGAGAAATCTTGTATTCACAGTAAGTCTATTGTTGGTGTATAATATTATATTTAACAACATATTTTTTTTGTAGGAGATATTGCTGCTCGAAATTGTTTATTAACAGAAAAACATACAGTAAAAATTAGTGATTGTAAGTTATTAATTAACAGTAAAATACAACATTACGATTCTTTTAAAAGTGCTCAAGTACCAAAAACAAACGATGACAAACTTTTTTGTTTTTGGTGGTTAGCCTAAAAAAGTTGATATTAAACAATATTTTTTTATAGTTGGAATGAGTTCAGAGAGAAAAGAATTGACGGATGAAAAGTTGGATAAAGTGCCCGTGAAATGGTTAGCTCCAGAGACAATGCAAAAAAAAATTTATTCGTCAAAGACGTGAGTTTTTTTCTTTTTTGCATCTGTGTATTATACAAAAAAAATTACATAAATCTTTTTGCAGGGATGTTTGGAGTTTTGGAGTTTTATGTTATGAAGTTTATGCAGATGGCGCAGAACCATATCCCGGATTAACAAATATTCAAACACGTGCAAAAATTGTTGTACAAAATTATCGAATGGATATGCCAAAAGATACTCCATCGGCGGTTTCTGCGTTGGTTACAGAATGTTGGGCAAAAGAACCCGGGGATCGGCCGGCATTTTCAAAGATATTTGAAATTTTATCAAAGGAATACAAAATTGTTTATGGTAATAATGCTGGAACAACTGTGGAAAATAAAAAAGAAGAAAATGTTATAACTAAAAAGGAAAAGAAGGCTAAAAAGTAATTTATGTATGCAATTATTTGAATAAATGTTTTTGAAATTAATTTTTTTTGTGGTTAGCATTGTTGTTCGTTTCAACAGTAATTATTTATCAAAATTTTTTATATCAAAAATGTTTTTGATTACGGTAGCTTTTTCAACATTAGACTTACAGTACCACTAAAATAGTTTTCTACGATCTTTTTTAAAATTTATTAAAACGTAAACAAAATTCAACAACAATGTAAAAAATAAACTTTTTAAAACTCAACAACTTTTTTTTTCTAAAATTAAAACAACAAGTTTTAAAAAAAATCTAAACCGGTGCCTTAACAGTGGTAATAACTCGAATATTCATAGCTGCAAGTTCTGCCGCAAGATAGCAGAAAACTCTTGGAACTTGCATAGTATAAATTTTTTGAATCTTGTCAGGACATGAAGTACACGATTCCTGATAAGATTTAAATTCTCCTTCTGCTCGATAATTCTTTGTTACAGTAAGAAGAGAGCCACAATTTCCACAAACTTTGCAACTATCAAGATCAGATGAAATTAATAAACGATCCTAAAAATATAAATTAAATTAACTATAGTTACAGTATCTAAAAAAACTTACTTGAAGACAAAAAGCAACGCCATGAGCAATTAAAGAGTCACCTAAAATATAGCAATTTTAAAAAAAGCATTAAAATAAAAATGATAACGAACGCTCCATTTCACCAAACCGAATACCACCACCTTTTTTTCGGCCTTTTACAGGTTGAAGAGTTGCAGGATCAACAGGACCTGTGCCACGAACTTGAAATTTATCAGCAATCATATGTCGAAGTCGTTGATAATAAACAATTCCAAAAAAGATTTGCACTTTCATTTCTTGTCCAGTAATTCCAGAATAGAGAACTTCTTCCCCAAAATAATTGTATCCAGCTTTTTGTAAAAGTTCACCAAAATGATTAATTGCAGTGTTTTTTTCACTAAAATATAAATACAAAATATTATTGTATCTTCTTGATTTTTTTTAGATTGAAGATCTTCTTCAATAAAACATATTTGTTTTTCATTTTCGAACAAAAATGAGATGTTCGGTCATTGACAGTTTTTTTAAATTACTTGAAACTTTATCAATAAACTAATATTGGTCCAAAAATAAAATTGGTAAGGGTTACAAGTCTTGAAAATTTCCCAAAATTCCAATACCGTAATCCAGCTACAATATACATCGAAAAATCGAAACTTGCACATTTACATTTCATTAATAAATTCACTAAAAATGCAAAATTTTCGAATATCATGTATTGCCGAAAAAAGGCATTTTGTGGTTTTGTATTATTAGAATTAACCAGTATTAATAAAAAAATCGATTTTTTGAGGTATATTGTAGTTGGATTACGGTATCACAATTTAGGGGATAGTATTTTTGGACCAATATTACTCAAATTTTCAAGTCCATACAGTAACTTTAAAAAGGTGCCGATAACCGATGTTACTCGAAATTGAAAAAAAAATGCGTTATAAACAATAAAAATGAAACTTACTTAAACACAAATGGTGAAGCATCATAAAATTCTCCATGCATTGCGGCAGCTTTTCCTGCCATACTTTCAATCATCATTCCAATTGTCATCCGAGAGGGGAAACCATGAGGGCTGAAGCAATGATTAAATTAATATCAATAGAAACCATTTAGGTTGTTCACTTCTTCCCGACTTATACACCCCAACATTAAAAAAAATTGTATTTTTATTTATTCAAATATATTCTTGTGTAAACTTTAATAATCAAAGTTATTAAAATACTACAGTATCCCGGTAACAAAAAAATAACTTACTTGAAAATAATATCAGGAACCATCCCAGATTCAGAGAATGGTAAAGATTCTTGGGGCCATAAAAATGAATTAATACCTTTTTGTCCATGTCGAGAAGCAAATTTATCACCAATAATTGGATTACGTGGATATCTCCATTGAATTAAAGCTTTCTAAAAAAATGTATTAAAAAAGTTTAAGCAAAATTTTATAAGCAAACTTACAGTTTTACCAAGCTCCGGTCCACTTTCAACAATTCTCACATATCCACAAATTGCAGATTCAACATATTTAAACTTTTTAATTTTATATTCTTTATTTTCTTCTTCTCGATATGAATACATTGGATCTCCAATACGATATAACTTTCCTTGATACGGTAGACCATCATGACCAATAAATTGTTGAATTGTAATATCATTTGGATCCCGAGCAAAAATCTTTCGATTTTCTTTATTAACAAATCGAATACCTTCACATAAATCAACCACTTCAACCTTGATTACCGTACCATGTGCAAATCCTCGTTCATATGATGATTTATTGATGACCTAAAATGAAGATTATGAAGAAATGATAGTAATAAAAAAAGAGGAATGTACCATTGCATCTTCCATGTCATAACCTGTATAAGAGATTACAGCAACACAGGCATTTGTTCCTAGAGGGTATTCATCCATTTGATACATATCATATGCTTCAGGTTTTAATAAAGGTTTTTGTGGAAATTGTAGTCGATACATTTTATTATCACATCTTGCATGCCATGCATGTACGGGGATTCCCATTGTTTGTTTTCCTAAAAATACAATTACAGTAATCTTTTGTCGCCAAAATATTATTATTTAGCACATACCCATTTGACATTGATAAACATTTCGAGGAGATTGATTGTGATCTGGAAATGGAATTAAATTACCAGCAAATGAAAATAGGGCTGATGGATGAAGTTCTTGATGCATTGTAACACCATCTTCAGCTTCCTTTGGATCAATAACTACTGAAAGATATACTTGTTCAAATGTACCTAAAAAATACAGTAATACATTGTTAAAAAAAGAATATTCATTTGTAAATTTTTACCAATCATTTCAATTGTATCAAATACAAGATTTTTAACCGGACGCATAAATCTTCCAGGATTTGTAAAAATATAAAGACCAGGATATTGTGTCAAAACATTTTGTGGATCAGTTGAATGTCGAATCAACTAAAGTAAAAGTAAAATATAACTGTTCTTGAAGTTGTTTTAAGTATTTTTGGTGTTTTTGAGTATATTTGTTTTAATTAGTTTTGTTAGAAAAATAAAGTATTAGTTTAACTTACAGTTAATTCAGCAGTTGAAGGGATTCGAGTATCAGAAGAAGTGATTTTTATTTTTCTTAAATGTTGTACAACTGCAGAAGCTCTTGATCGATCAATATATCCAACAAATTGTCCATCAATATAAACATGATACATATTTTTGATTAATGCCAATTCAGTTAAAGAATGTGGAATTACTCCAAGCTCCGTTACAGTACGAAGAAGTTTTGATGGACGTGATTGATATGAATTTACAATTCGACATGAAGCTGTAATATGATTTAAAAGGCCACATGGGGCACCATCCGGAGTATGCACAGGACAAATAAATCCCCATGCTTCAGGGCGAAGCTTTCGGGCATCTGTTGTTCGCATTTCCATAAAAAATGATCCACGATGAACGGCCCGAAAATGTGATACAAAACGAAGTTGATTAATTCGTTCTGCGATAACTGCAAAGCCAGTAGTTTGCATTAAACCAATTCCAGTCTTAGATAATAAATTTCCTGTTGCTAAAAAGTATTCCAAGCCATGCGTAACTTCTGCAGCCGTTTGACCACCCCATGCAATTTGAATTGCTTTTTCAGTAAGTGCAAATTTTTCACCCCTTTTCTTTTCCATAAAGCTTAACTTTCTTTTGAGTAATACCAATTGATTTTCTAATCTTTCACGAATAAATGCTAATAAGATATGCCCCGATACTGAAGCCTCTTGAAATTGTGGAGAATCAGGTGTTTCACCAAGAATTTGACCTTGAACAAGTGCCATCAATTTTTGAGCTTGATAAATTAAACAAAAGAATTTATCTTCATCATTTGATAAATGAATACAAAGGCAATATCTTAGAATAAATGTTGCAGCATCTTCATCAGTTTCCCATGGAGCTAATCGATCATTTAATACTACTCGAAAGCTTGAACCTAATGCTCGTAAAGCGGCTCGCCGAGAATCAACTTTTTCAGCTCTTGCATTTCGAATCATATTTTTTATACATGCTGCAAAAAATCCATCATCAGGACGTCCACGAGTAATATGTTCAAAAATTTGAAAGTCATTCAAATCTGTTAACGCTCGAAGAAGATACATAAATGGAACATAAAAAATTTCACGACGATACTAAAAAATTGTATAAAATAAATATATGTACTGTAATTTTATAATGTATCACAAACTTGAATAGACATAACAAATGTTGATGTATCAAGGTAATGAAGGACTGAAACGGCGGCAGAATGCATTTCCCGAACTGATCTCATCATAATCCCAAATTCCGTAAAGAATTTTCCTTTACCCTTATATGAATTTCGAACAATTGCATATGGATAATTACTTCGATTACAAACTAAAAGTCGAATAATCTGAAACAAAAAATACATAAATATATAAAAGCTACAGTATACATTGAAATCCAAACCTTTTCTGACCCTTTACAAATAAAATATCCTCCTTTTTCAAGGGGTTCTTCATTTTGTTTAATTAATTCATCTCCTTCTTTTCCATATAAATGACATCGATTTGATTTTAGCATCACTGGAACTTCACCAGCTTCAAAAGTAATATTATAAGCATTTACACCATCTTGTTTTACTTTTAAATCAACGGTCAACGGTGCTCGATACGTTAAACCACGTTGTCGACATTCAGATGGAAATATTGGAATTCGATCAATTAAATTTGAAGATTTCTAAAAAAAGAAAGCAAATCTTTAAAAAAAGTAATTATTTTTTGGAAAATCTATTAAACTTACAGAAGCACCAATCGAAGGTTTACCAAGTTGTGCATCAGAAAAGTTTATTTCATAATTTTCATTTTTTACAGTACGAAATTTAATTGCTGGTACATCCAATGCAGCTGCTTTGATGCCAGTATCCGCCAAATAATTATAAGATTCAACATGATACGATGCAATTTCGCATTCCATCTATTACAATAATAGACTTAAAACATTTTAAATTTCAAACAAGAAAATACAGTATCGAACACAAACGATAAAAAAACATGTTTTTTTAACAAAACAAAAAATAAAAGCATTTATTAAGAATCTCCAAAAATAACTACTGTAAAAACAATATATCTATTAAACACTAACATTAACAAGTTGAACAGTCCCGTCATCAAGTGCTGCGGCAAGAAGTGAATCATTTGTAGGATTCCAAGATAATGAATTAATTTCACTATCAAGTTTTAAGGAAAGAAAGGGTAAAACAGCTTTAGATTCTTCATCAAATTGAAGTAGTCTTACATATTGATCCCCCCCACCTATGGCAATAAGATTATTCAAAGGATTCCAGCTTACAGAATACAGCGGCCAAACGGTATCTTTAATTTCATAGGAAGCAATATTGAGTAATTTTGCAGATGACGTAGGCATTGGTGATGTAAGTTCCCAAATCTATAAAGCGATAATAAAACAAGTAGCAAAAAAATAATTGACGTACTTTAACAACATGTTCAGCACAAACTGATACCATATATCTTCCAGAAGGATCAAAAGATGCTGACCAAATTGTTGAACCATGTGCACCTTCAATATCTTGTGCAGATACCCAATCATCACCATCATAATAATACATCCTCAAAGCGTTATCATATCCACCAGAAATTAAAAGATCATACTCAGGATGCCATAATACAAATTTTACGTCACCTGAATGCCTTTGAAGAATTGAAAGAACTTCATAATCTCCATCTTCATCGACTGAAAATGTTGAGAATATAAAAAGAAATAGTAATTGTACAAACCTTCCCAAACCCATACAGTTTTATCCCGACTACAAGTAGCAAAATATGCACCAGAAGGAGAAAATTGACAACATTTTATTTCATTATCATGTCCTTCAAGTTTATGCTTTTCTTCAAATTCATTCCTAAAAAAGCTTTATCAATTAATACATCAAAAATGATAAAAAAAACATACCCAACATATTCATAAATTATCACCGTTGCATCCCAACTTCCTGTAGCTAAATATTTTCCACAGCTTGAAAAATGGGCATATCGAATTGCTCGAGTTTGATCACCAGCAATTTTTTGAATCAATTCTAATTTCTCTAAAATAATAAGTTTATTAAAAAGGTAAAAAAAAAGAAAGCACAAACCTGAATTTAATTTCCAAATTTTTACACTTTTATCTTCCCCACATGTAACAAGATTTTTTCCGGTTGAATTCCAGTTTAATCCCCATACTCTTGAAGCTACGGGATCTGAAGAATGTTGTACAAAAGATATGGAATTAATAGATGACATACTATTATTTATTATCACTAATAATGTAAAGGAGAAGTTTAACAATCATTTGATTTTTCTCCTACACTTTTTTTGTGATCACCAAAAAAAAAAGTGTAGGTAAAATGTCAAAAAAGAACATTTTGCCAAAGGCATATATATTTGTTTGTTACCGTAAACTTGCGGCATTTAAAATTCAAAAGCGCATATACTTTTATAAAGCAAATATATCATTTTAATTATCATTTTTATTGTTATCAATAATTAATTATGTGCAAAAAGCTTTATATTTTCTCTTTGATATCTTAATTAGCAATATTTCATTCTTGCATACACGGCATGTGTGTGATTGTTTTTTCCTGTAAAAAAATGATTACAAAAATATAAAAATGTTTTTTTTTATCATAAATAACTGTTAAAATAATTAAAAAAATAAAGGTTGAAGCAAATATGTAACAAAATTACTTTTTTTATCCAAAACAGCGTTTTCCCGATTCCATCGATTCCGATTCCATCGATTTCGATTCCGGAATCGATTCCCTTATAAAGGGGGGGCTTATAAATAAGGAATCGGAAAAAAATGGAATCGGAAAACAAGCTATAGCTTGCCTTTGAAAATTCCTGAAAATTTTTGAAAATGCCAAAACCATACAATTTTACTAGAACCACCGTTTAGTACTCCACGGGCTCATTTGGCGTAGGGTTAAGGGGACTTTCACGTAGGATGATTTTAAACGATTAATTTTTCTATCAAACGTGTTCTTATAGCCCCCTGAACATTCCCTGAAATGTGCGTCGAAAAAAAAATTTTAAAAATTTCGATTTTTTTTCACAGGGGGGACCAAGGCAAAAAAACGAAAAAATTTTTTTTCTATTTTTTTTGTTTTTTTTGCTTATAAATAAAAGTTTTTTTTATGTTTTTTTATGCTTAGAAAGAAAAAATAAAGACATTTTGAGCTTCAAAAATAGTTAAAATTAAAAATTTTTGATGTTGGGGTATATGTAGCACACCATAATTGTAAAAACCAATAGAAGACTGTTGTTTTTTTTAGCACACCGTAATTGCATTTTAAATGGTTTAAAAATGTCCAGGATATCTAAAAAATACTATGTAAACCGTTTGAGGGGTTATAATAAGTCAAATATTGGAGTTACAGCACCAAAAACGATGTTGGGGGTATTGTGAAAAAATCTTCTCACCTAGAAAAAAAATTTTATTTTGCTGTTTTTTTGCTTTGGTTTGATTAATTATGATTAAATCAAGTATGGAGAATCTGAATATCACATATACAAGCATTGAAAAATATTATTAAATACTTTTATTGATGTTGGGGGTATTGTGAAAAATTTTCTACCTCAGAAAAAAAATTTACTCTGTTGTTTTTTTGGTTTATTTTCATTTATTGTGACTAAATAAGCGTAGAGAATCTGAATATAACATTTTCAAGCATTGAAATATATTATTAAATACCCTTTTTCGATGTTGGGGGTATCGGTGGGCGCGAAATGAGCAAAAAAGAATAGAAGTCGGTTCTAAGTGGATTTATAAGGTTCCTTTTGATTTTATTTTAATTTTCAGGAACACGGAACAAAGTTAGGGACGCTTTTTCGTTTATTTCAATTTCTCTTCATTTTTTACGTTGGTCAAAAATTTGCCCTTTTTTTACTTTACCATCTGCCAAAGAATAGAACTCTCATAAAAATGACATCCAAGTCATTCTACAAATGTTTTTCTACTCGCCACTACATGAAGAACAAATCTGTGTGCCAGATTTTTTTTAAAATATCTCATTGCTGATTTATGGCGTTTCAAAAATTTAATTTTTAAAAAATGCAAAATTCACTAATTTTCAATTACTTGGAACTTTTGAACTTGGGTAGCCAGGGGTGTGGAAATAGCCTTTTATTAAAATATATCCACAAAACATCAGTGCACAACAAAACTGAGGGCCAAAGACCACTTTCTCTGGAAATACGGATATGGCATGCAAAAAAGTGCCAAAAATGGCCGTTTTTTGCGATTTCGCAATTTTGACGGCACATAACCCTGTCGACCCAGATATCAACCAAAAGCCTTTTTTTTAGTGTTTTTGGGCCTATTGGCATCATTTTAGGTCCAAGCCACCTTAACCCTACGTTTTTCACCAAAAAATGAGCCCGTGAAATGGTATCCAAAGTACCTTCGTTTAGGGCCTTTAAACTAGTGCAAAACGAGGTACGTGCCGAAATGATTGATTTTTTGTCGGAAAGGGGAAGGGAGGGTACCAAAGTTGACCTTGTAATTCATAAAATATCTTTAAGCTAAACAAAAAATGACAAAAACAATTGAAAATCCTTTATTTAAGCCAGCAATATATTTTTTTCCCAGTAGTCTGAAAATCCAAAAACAAACTTTATATATTTGAAAATAAAATCTCGTTTTTTTACTTATTTCAAGAAAAAATTTTTAAGTGTTTTGTTTTTAATTTAGATAATTAAAAAATGAATATTCGTCGTCACATTCATTCAACATTTAATAATGCGAATACACAAAATTTTTCACTCCCAAATCCAGTAATTAATTATTTTTTGGATAATCGTAATAATTATAAAGTGCTCGCCAAATTATATGAAACTTGTAAATATTTTTTTTTCAAATCCCAAAAGCTTATTGTTACATCTCTTTACTTTTGGTGCGGAAACGTCACTTTTATAAATATGATCATTTTTATATTTCCATTCAAACAGGAAGGAATTTAGTTAAATATAACAGAATTTGTATGAAAAAAATTAAGGTTTTCAAAAGTGTAATGTGGTCCAGTGATGAGCACGAGTGGACAAATTTGTCTACTTTGGTGGACTACTGTCTACTTAGGTGGACAATTTTTTTTATTGAAATTTTGTGTTTTTTGGGGTAATAAATGGTCGCTTATAAACGCCAATCAATCAATTTTTTTTATAAAAAAACGAATTTTAAGTTGTCCACTTTGGTAGACACTATGTCCACCAAGGTGGACACAATGTCCACCTAAGTGGACAATGCTTAAAATGCTTTTTATCAGTTCAAACTTCGTTGTGGGGCTAAAAAAAAGCCAAAAACATGAATTTTATCATCAGTTTCGTGATTTACGTTCTACTTTTTGAGTTGACCAAAAATTTCGATTTTGCGTCGAAATTTTCAAAGAAACCCAAAAGTGATATAAATCGATAGCCCTGACCGAGGTGAGGTTGGAAAAGTCAAAAACATTCATATTTACAACAGAAAAAGTGGTTTTATTTATCAAAGAAATTCAAAAATGAGTCAAAATTACAGTAATCCCGCTACAGAATCCCCCAAACCCCAAATTTTTTTGGTTTTTTGTATTATCCCACAATCCTCAAGTGATGGGGCATCTAAAAATACCATCTCTTCTAAAAAGTAGCACAATTCGCCAAGGGTTCTATTTGGCTAAAACTTACTACCCCAACATGTCCAACATCATTAAAAATACCTAACTTCTGAAATATGTTATGAAAAGTATTGCGGTGTTTTTTATTATCAAATATAATGTTGTTGGAAGATTTTTGGCAAGTTTCAGACACCAAATATCAAAACTGGTCATTTGGGTGAAGAATAGTATCTTTCATATCTATTATAGAAAACTTATTTAAAAATAATCATAACAAAAAATAGTTTCAACAAGGCTTTAGTCCCAAAATATCAAAATATTGCCTAAAAATCTTAAATAAGCTGTATTTTGCCGCAAAATAGTAAAAAAATGATATCTTTCAATGTTGATAAAATTTTAAAAACTTAAAAATTGATCAAAAAAAATAATTTTGAGACCAGTTTTGATATTTGGTGTCTGAAACTTGCCAAAAATCTTCCAACAATATTATATTTGATAATAAAAAACACCGCAATACTTTTCATAACATATTTCAGAAGTTAGGTATTTTTAATGATGTTGGACATGTTGGGGTAGTAAGTTTTAGCCAAATAGAACCCTTGGCGAATTGTGCTACTTTTTAGAAGAGATGGTATTTTTAGATGCCCCATCACTTGAGGATTGTGGGATAATACAAAAAACCAAAAAAATTTGGGGTTTGGGGGATTCTGTAGCGGGATTACTGTAATTTTGACTCATTTTTGAATTTCTTTGATAAATAAAACCACTTTTTCTGTTGTAAATATGAATGTTTTTGACTTTTCCAACCTCACCTCGGTCAGGGCTATCGATTTATATCACTTTTGGGTTTCTTTGAAAATTTCGACGCATAATCGAAATTTTTGGTCAACTCAAAAAGTAGAACGTAAATCACGAAACTGATGAAAAAATTCATGTTTTTGGCTTTTTTTTAGCCTCACAACGAAGTTTGAGCTGATAAAAAGCATTTTAAGCATTGTCCACTTAGGTGTACATTATGTCCACTTAGGTGGACATTGTGTCCACCTTGGTGGACATAGTGTCTACCAAAGTGGACAACTTAAAATTCGTTTTTTTATAAAAAAAATTGATTGGCGTTAATAAGCGACCATTTATTACCCCAAAAAACACAAAATTTCAATAAAAAAATTTGTCCACCTAAGTAGACAGTAGTCCACCAAAGTAGACAAATTTGTCCACTCGTGCTCATCACTGGTTATGTGGCGCATTTTTTTTGAATTATCCTTCAAAAGAAATAATGTCCCAAATTGGTCAATGTAATTTATTTATGCTTCAAACATTTTGTGAGCTTAATTATAGCGAATTAAAATTTTTAACTGAAGGTGGAAATGTTAAGGAAATCATTTTTGCTTATGATAAAATGACATTTTCAAATAAAATTCGTATTCCACTTGAAGATATTTTTGCTCTTATACCTAAAGCCTACAAAATTGCGTAAGTTTAGATTTTTTAAAATTAATCCGTTGGGGGTTTAACCGGTGTCAAGGCCGTAGCGAGGATGATTGAATTTTGGAAGGGGCATTTTCGATTTTAAGGGGAGGGCATGCCTTTGATCTTTTGCCGCCGCCAATACCAAGCGGCAAAAGATCAAAGGAAATTTCTCAGTTTCGGGGGGGGGGGGCACAGAACCCGAATGCCCCCCCCCTCGCTACAGCCTTGACCGGTGTCATTTTGTCTAATACATGTATTAGACACACTGATCCACACAAAAGTAGTTTTTTTGCTCAAATTCTCATCTTTTTTTGAGTCTTTTACTTTTACGAAACTATTTTGTGATTCTGATAGCCAAAAACAGTTTGTTAGTTGACACATTTTTTAGCGTTTATGATAATTTTATTTTTCAATGATTTCACAGCGAAAATCGAAATTTCGGTATACGGTAGTTTTGAGTTGTTTTAAATGTATATTGGATAGCCAATTGCTTAGATGGAGAAAATCCAAATTTTCAGGATTTTAAATTAATCCATCTCTTCCGGCCAAGGTATTAAAGTTGTAAAAAGAGCGAAAATTAGCAAAATTCAAAAAAATTATATATTTTTTACAACTTCAGTACCTTGGCCTGAAGAGATGGATTAATTTAAAATCCTGAAAATTTGGAATTATCACCACGTAAGCCCATTGGCTATCCAGTTAACATTTAAAAAAATTCAAAACTGATGTAAACCGAAATTTTGATTTTTGCTATCTCCTAAAATCAAAATTATCCAAAACGCTAAAATATGTGTCAACTAACAAACTGTTTTTGGCTATCAGAATCACAAAATAGTTCAGTAAAAGACTCAAACAAGAAAAAAATTTGAGAAAAAAAAACCAATATTCTCTGCATTTGCGAAGCAGTATTCAACCTCTAAAAGTTTTTTTTAGAATCTGCAAAGTTCTGATAACTGCTAACACATTCAAAAAAATTTTAATGTCAGAACGTAAAGTTAAAATTAAATATTTACATCTTTATTATATCCTACAAAAGATGGATATCAAAATGTTAACCGAATTTTTAAAAGTAAGCTTATCGGCTTTTTGTTTTGCAAGAAATTTTATATTTCTTCACAAAAGAAGGTTTTTAAATTTTATGGATTTTTAAAGAATTGTATATTTTATTTTAGAATACTCTTGATGATCATTCTTTTCTGCTATTGGAATTCCAAGATCTTGAAAATAATGCCGATTTAATTGCAGAAATTTATAAAAATATTGGTGAATGGTCTGCAAAAGAAAAAAAACCTATAAATTTTCCTAATGAAACTAACAATTTTCTTTTATTTTAAAGTTAAATTTGAGATTTGGGACTGTCCCGATATATGACGTAATCCAAAAATCGTCATTTTTTATACCCCAACCACCCATTAGGTGATAATATACATCAAAGCGTTTTACCGACAACACCAAAACGGTGTGTTAATTAGCAACCCCCACCCCCACCCATCATTTGGATCACGTCATATCGGGCCAGCTCCTTTGTTGTTTTTCCAAATATTTATACAAAAATTTGTACTAATAAATTATTTTTTTCAATTTTTTAAAAAAATTTTAAAAAATTTTAGAAGATTCACTGTAAATATATTGTTTATATCAGCGAATTATTGATTTTAGATCGAATAAATAATTATAGCCTTAAAAATGCGGACTTGTTGATACTATTTCGAAAAAAATGGATGAACCTGATTTGCCTGATTTTTTTCTTTGTTTTACCACGAAAATAGCTTCTTTTGTTTTCTCGAACTTTCTAAAAAACATTGAAAAAAGTTGTTCGAGAAGACAAAAGAAGCTATTTTCGTGGTAAAACAAAGCAAAAAATCAGGCAAATCAGGTTAATCCATTTTTTTCCAAATAGTATCAAAGAGCCCGCCTCATTTAAACGATACCCCAGCTATTACCTTTTTTTAACCTTTAATAGTTTAAGCTTAATTGAATCTTGTTATCTTTCAATAGAAACACCATTTTTTTCTGTCATAAGAAACTACCGTATATATTTTTTGGTACCAGGCAAATTTATTTTAAGAAACAAAAAAAATGACAAAACAAAAGAACAAAAAGAAAACTGGTAGTGTGGTTGGTTTTGATAATAATAAAAAAAAAACAATACAAAAATGACTTTTTAAGAAAGTAACAATAATAAAAATACGAAAAACAAAAGGGAAAGAAATGAATCAAATCAAAAAAAAGAATAGAGAGAAAATCTTGCAAAATCCACTCAAAGAGGTAAACGTTTGCAAAAACAAAGTAAAATATTTAACAAAAAAAAAGAACAGCAATTCTTACAACTTTTTTATTTGTTAAAAATCAGAAGCTGTAACGAGATCTGTTGGTTAATGTAAGGTTTAGCTCTGAAAAAGTATACATTAATTAATTGTATTCAAATTTTATATATATAAGACGCCTAAACGAAATGCGATTTGCAAAAAAATTGAGAGAGAAAAATCTGATTTTTTTCTCTCAATTTTTCCCAACAAGAGAGAAAAAGTGAGAGAAAAAAATCAGATTTTTCTCTCTCAATTTTTTTTGCAAATCGCAATTCGTTTAGGCGTCTTATATATATACAAAAGCTTACTATTTCTTAGATCCACGACCACGTCCTTTTGCTGCAGCCGGGGCAGCAGCAGCAGCGGCTGGAGCAGCTTTAGCAGCGGGAGCAGGACGACCACGACCTTTTGGGGCTGCTGCGGCTGGAGCAGCAGCGGGGGCTGCTGCATCATCGGAAGACGATTCATCATTTGATGCAACGGCGGCAGCAGCAGCAGCTTTGGGAGCTACGGCAGCAGCAGCTTTTCCAGTCTAAAAGAATTTTTGGCGGGATTTAGAATTTTTGATTTTTTGGTTGAATTTATTCACTTACTGTACGAGCAGATGTACGAGTTTTTTCTGTTGTTGGTTTCTAAAAAAAAGATGTATGAAAAATGTAATATTTTAACACAGAGGAGATATTGTGATTATGATCAGGGCTTTGTAATATATCAAAAAATATCGTTTTTGTTGGAATATATAGATTTAACGAAATGTTCCTGATAAAAACGATATTTTTCGATATATCACAATGCTCTGACTATGATACTAAAAAAGGCTTTAACCTTTACAGAATGCATATTAAAAAAATTTTTATCACAGAACACATAAATTGTGTATCATGTGACCACTTTTTATACAAACAGATGTTGTATAAAAGCACTTAAAATGACCCCAACTTGTACTTTTTTTTCATAGAAAAAATATATTAAAATTTTTTACTTACTTTAATAGCTTTTGAGCTTGCTGCAACTCCTGATCCTTCTCCACCCTTCTTTGGACGACCACGCTAAAGAAAAATATTATTATTTATTTTGTTGGATAAAATGATAAAATGCACAACAAAAAAAAATTTCACTTACCCCACGCTTTGAAGCATCTCCGCTACTCTTTTCTGTGGACTCTTCAGCAGAAGGAGAATGAACTTCTTCGTCAGACATATTTTTATAGAATTTTTAATAAAAAATTATTATTAAAAGGATAGATAATCTGAAAAGAATTTGAAACAAAAATTATTGATAATTTGTACAACAATAAAAAAAAATCATTTAAAAAAATAAGTTGCAGTAAAAAGAAAACCCGAAAGCAGCAGCAGCAGCAACACAAATATGGGAAGGAAAAACACAAAAAAAAAGAGAGAAACGAAAAAAAAGGAGAGCGAAAGTAAAAAAAAAATAGACACAATTTTTGAAAAAAAATAAAATAAAAAAATTGAAGAAGAAAAAAAAATGGACGCCGCCCGCCGCTGCTCCACAGTGTTTTTTATATTTTTTTGGAAGTCAGCATTGCGCGCGCTTTTTTTTTATAATATATTCTTTTCTTTCCATTCGAGACAAAAACATAGAAATAATTTTTTTTAATGCTTTTGCCGATAGCATTTTTTCAAATATATATATATATTTTTTTTTTCTCTCTCTCTCTCCTTCCTTCGTGTGTGTATTTTTTGCTTGCTTGCTTGCTTCCCCTTTCCCGCTGTCATCGCTGATGTCGTCGCTTTTATTTTACTGTTTTCCCCCCATTTAATTTTTTTCTTCTTCCTTCTCTCTCTCTCCTTTGCATGCTTGCTTGCTTGCTTTTTTTGGATGGTGTTTGGCTGCCCTTCCCTTTTTTATTTTTCTCTCTCTGTGTTGTTGGGTTTTGGTTTTGTTGCCTCCATCAACATTCGTGCTGCTGCCGCTACTGCTGCCGATATGCAAGTCAATGCAGGCTCAGCAAAAAAAAGACACCAAAAAAAAACAAGACAAAAAAAATATATATAAATTCAAATAAATAAACTAAGAAATTTAATGATAAAATATATATTATTTCAAAAAATATTATTTCTTTTTTTAAAAAATCAAATGATAGAAATAAAACAAAGAAAACGAGAAAAAATGCAGATCGATTTTAATTAAAGCTCAAAACAATTTGAGATTTTACAAAATACAAATATATTTGCAAAATACAAATTTTTTTGATGAAACATGACTTCTTAGATACATTTAACCACAACAAACACCAAAATCAATAAAAAAAATATTTTTTTGAACAAAATAGACTTTTAAAAAAGAAGATTTTTACTTTTCATTTTATCCTGCAATCGACAGCGTTTTATTTGATGCCAAAAATTGTTGATTCTACCGTATACTTAAAAAAAATTAATACGCTAATATATTTATATAAATTTTTTATTTGATGTCAAAAATATGAGAATCAGAGCTATACTATCAAAAAGTATCGTTTTTGTTGGAAAGTATTAATTTGACGATTTTTTCTGACAAAAACGATACTTTTTGATATTATAGCTCTGAATTCTCATATATTTTTACAAGAAATTTATATAAATATATTAGCATATTAATTTTGTTTAAGTATACGGTAGAATCAACAATTTTTGGCATCAAATAAAACGCTGTCGATTGCAGGATAAATAAAAACTTGTAAATTTTTTTTCAAATTTAAAAATCCCGCTTTTTTTGACCCATGGGTGCAAGGCCGTATTTAGGGAGGGGGATTCGGGATCTGTGCCCCCCCCCCGAAACTGAAGAATTTCCTTTGATCTTTTGCCGCTTAGTGTCGGCGGCGGCAAAAGATCAAAGGCGTGCCCCCTCCGAAATTTTTTTCTGTATACGGCCTTGCATGGGTGTATTACTATAGTAAGATTTGAAACTTTAAAAAATTATTTTATCATCGGATTAATTCCAAAAAAAAAAGTTAACATTTCTTTAATTAAAAAATTGCCAAACTTTACAAAAAATCTTTTTAAAATATTCATTTATTAAAACTTTTTAAAAACAATAAAAATTTAACAAAAATCACAAAAATTACAAAGATCGCCTTGAAATATTATCTTCTCGATGATGAGCTTTATATCTTTCAATAACTATCAACAATTCAGACAAAATTTGCATTTCAGGTAGCACCATTTTTTCTGCAAATGGATTTAAAGCTGTTAATTGAAAAGTTTCTTTTGTTCGTTCAAATTTTCCATTAAAAAGTTTTTGAATAAGTTTTGAATCATTTGTTGCAGCAAAACTCCATAAAATTGTTGGATTCAGGGATAGCTCAGTGGAAAGCAGCCATTCATTCATTACTTTTGCAACTTCTGTTCGAACTTCTACCGATGAATCTTGAAGGCCATACAAAGATCTAGACATAAAATCATCATAAAATTTTGAATTTCGATGTGTTGTTGCTGTTGTTAACCAAATTTTCATTGCTTTTAGCCGAATTTTATCTTCATATGATGCAGACGCGTCTTCAAAAAATTCTTTTATTTTTGCAGTTTCTTTTTTAGTCAACTTTTTTTCTGCTCGAAGATATGTAAAACAATCCATTAAATCAAAATATATTTCAGATGATGGGGAATGATTTGAAAGAAGATTTTCAATAATTGGAAATACCTCTTCATCCAAGTAATCATGATTAGAGGTTAAAGGTTTTAGAATCTGAAAATTATACAAAGATTACGGTAGCAATTTTTACAGTATATATTCGCTAAATATAAAACATACCATCATAAGCTCTTCATCCCTTTTAACTTCCCCAAAATCTTTATATAATTGATCCAAAAATTCAACGTCTAATTCATTTGCAAGTTGATAACATTCAAGTCGAAACTTTAACGGTACTTTATCCTTTCGATCTTTCCATAAATCTTGTTGAAAAACAAATAATTCTGCCAGCCCACTAAAAGATAAACATTTTTCATCACCAAATTTTTTGTTTTGTAACATGTCAATTCCAATATCAGCAATTTTTTGTAAATTTTCATCACTTGCAAGATATTTTGATGATGTTAAAAGATAATAAAATGGGATATCCGCTAAACTTTCAATATTTATACCATCAAAAAGTCCTTGAAAAAGTTGTTGAAGTGAACCAATAATTGCTTCTGGAATATCACCGTAATGTCTTTCAAGGCATAAATTGAGTAATAAAAAGCATCCATCTATTGCATTATTTGAAGTACAAATATATTCAAGATGTTCAAAAAGCCATTGACAAATTGTTATAAATTCATGCTCCTGTGTTGTAGTAATTAAAGCAACAGCTGAAAGTTCACGAATTTTTTGACATCTTGATTGTAAAAAAATTTTAATCAAATATGGATGAAATACTGATAAAGAATAGTCAGCTGTATTGGAAGGTGTAACATGTGATAACATTGTTAAAAGTGGATAAATATGAAATTCATTTCTTGGATTTGGATTTTCTTCTTTTGCATAACTTTTAAATAGCTCTTTCATAGTTTTATATAATGTTGGAAGTTGAATAAAGACATCATTGGAAGATTTGGTGCATCGTGGAGTAATAAAAAGTGATTTTTGACTTTTATTTGGTGTTCCAAACATTCGTCGAATTACAGAATTAAAAAGTCGAGAAATTGTATTTCGAATTGGCCAATGATCTGTAAAGCTGATATTATTTGTCAATTCATTTTCATTTTCTGGTGGTTCACGAAAGCATAGAAGAAAAGCAGGAGTTAAAAATTGTTTAACAATGTCGGATAATTCAGAATTTTCAAAGATTGCAACAAGGCAGTTGATAGTATGGATACTAAAAAAAATGATTACGGTAAAAAGAATGGAAAAAGCTAAGATTCCCGTTACATAAATTTTAATATACTGTAACAACTTTTCTCCCCACTAAAATATAAATTCCTCCAAAAAGATATGCTTACATCATTCCAGGATCCTGTAATTGAATTGCAAACATTCTTTCCATACAATTTGTAAAAGCTGCATGATTTCTTTGCTTTGGTTCAGTTGTAAGAATTGCAACAATTAATGGTGGCAAGCCAGCACTTCGACGAGTTTCACATAAATTATTTATTCCATTTTCAACACCTTCAAGAGAGCGAATAAGTTTATCTAATATCATTGTGGGTGAATCAATACTTGAATAATCATGTAAAAATATATTATTTTCTTTTTTTCCTTCATCTTCAAGCTTCCATAAAATTGAACAAATAATTTGAAATGTTGCTGCTGCAGCTTCAAAAGCACCAATTTGTCGGCATTCTGTTAGCTGCGTCCAAAGATATTCTTTTAAATTTTGTAGCAAATTTGGTGGCAACAATTTCATTCCATTTTTTGATAAAGATTGTGCTGCATTTTTCTAAAATTTATATATATATATTTTCATATTACAGTAATCCCACTGAAAGAAAAACAAACTTCAAAAGCAAATTGAAGAAAATTTTTAAATACCACTGAAATTTCTTTATGTGTCCTCCAACAATTAACTAATAATTGTTGAGATTTTTTTGATCTCTCTTTTCCCTTTTTTCCATCAATATCATCACTTTTATCATCTGGATAAAAGCCTTCTGGCGCACAGCTATGAACAACTGGAGACACAAGTTTTCCTACAGTAAGACAAAGGGGGATCAATGTTTGAGGGATATAAGTTTCCCATGGTATAATGTTTTCACTAAAATAAAGTATATATTAGTTACATCATTCTAATATTAAAAAGCTCACATTTGTGAATAAATTCCTGATTCAAAAAATCCATTTACATATATGATTAAATTTGTTAGTGGAATATATCCTCCAAGATATTCCTCTTTATCTTTTTCAATATTTTTAATTTCTTTTTGAATTAAAATTTGAACATTTTTCATTGCAGCTTGTAAATGTTGATCACCCCCCGCAAAAATATCTTTCCAAAAGCAACGAGATTTATAATAATTATTTTTAAAGTCCAATGGAATTTTATCGTAATGTGGCCTCTAAAAAAGGGAGAAAAATTACTGTAGAACTGTGTAAAAATTAATGCTTACCTTGATATCTTTAAATGGAAGTTTTGATAACAGACGTTCTGCAATACCTTGATTAATTTCAAAGTCATCACTCATTACAGCTCTCAATTGATCATAACATTCTTGATTTAACCAACTTTGCATTTCAAGTTCTTTGTACATCAAATCTAAAAGAAAGAAAAAAGTACAGTACTTTGAAATCAATGTTAATCCGAACAACAAATTAAACGCCTACAGTACCCCTGTAGCATCAAAATTCTTACCTGCTGCCCCATTTTTATACGACGCTTCACTTTCATGCATTATTTCAATCAAAAATAATGCTAATAATTTTCTATTAAAATTTGCTTCTTCTCCAATTGAATCAAAAATAAAATCATGAATAAATCTCAAAAATTCTTTATGATTTTTTAGAATCATTGTATTACATGAATCATCCGAAGAAATATCGCTTGTTTTTGTCGGAAATAACTCAGACGTTGCCAATTCATAAAATAAATCTCGATTTTCTGGTGTTAACTTTTTTTTCAACAGCTTATAAGATTCACGCATTCGTTGCATTAAAATTTTAAATTCTGCAACAATTTTTTGCCGAATTCCTGGACTTTGTTCTGTCATATTTGAAGCAATAAAAAGTCGAGCAAGTAACAGTTCATCGTATGAGAAGGGTCGAGTAAGGCGTGGATTTTGGCATATAAGATGCCACGCCAGCATTCGAACCTCTACATCATCAACAACAATTGCTTCAGCTAACAGTTGAACATCAACACAATCATGCCATGATAAAGCTGTACTTGTTGGATTAAAGATAAAAAATTTTGTCATTGAAAGAATAACTTCAATTGCTCGAATTGGATCGGCTGATGCATAAAATTCATCATGAACATCTAAAATTAATATTGTATATACAAATAATGGTTGATATAGAAAAAGGTCTTACTCAATAAATTCTGTGATTCATTATTAAAAACATTTCGAAGTTCAACAGATTTAAACATTTTTGGAAGTAATTTTGTTTGAATTGCTCTTCTCTGCTCCACACTTCCTTCCAATAAACATCTTCGCATTTCATCAAAATGTAAACCTAATCCATTATTTTCATTTGCAAGTTTTATTCCATGAAAGATTATTAAATCTGTTATCTAAAAATGTATGTACACTTTTAAATTGATTAAAAAATTGTTCAAGTAAATACGCTTACAGCAGTTGTAAGCTCAGGATGACCAATTTTTGCATATAATCTTGTCCAAGTTTCTTCATCAATTAAATCACATCTTGTATGTTTCATAAATAAGATCTATAAAAAGTTTTTAACTATTTAATCGGTACATATGTAGTAGGTAGGCAGAAACATACCAAAGCTCGAATAGTAAATTTTGTTAATCTTTCAAAAAATTTTTGGCATAAACTTTCAAGAATATTCTTACTATCACCATTATCAGATTCACCCAAATTTAATTTTGATTGCATAAAATTATCCATTACATCCAAAACTGTATGACATACAATAGGAATTGGATCACGAATATAACGAGATATAAAATTTTTCATTAAAGTTGCAAGTTCAAGATTATATTCAATTTCTTCTTCCCTAAAAGTAGTAGTATGTACATTAAACAGAAGAGAAGAAGATAGGGTTAAATAAGAATACCGAAAAATGATAGATAGCCGTTTAACTGCTAGTGATAAATCTAATAACCGTGTAGGTGTTCGTTGTCCCGGTAAACTTAATTCTTCAAGGATTGTCTTAAAAACATAATCACCTAAAAATATTTCATGCTTTTCACAACATGATTTTTTCCATTCTTCATTAATTTTTTGATTTAAAAATCCAACGGATAGTGAGACATTTAATATCTGACATAATAGCTTCTTTTCATCATCATTATCACAATTACTTTTACCCGTAGTAGTAACACTTTGAAGCATCCTAAAAAAGTACATATGTAATTAAAGAAATATGTATTAAAAGTTTTTTTTTCCAACAAGATTCTAATAACAAATGGTTATACTAATATACAAAGGTATAGTGAATAGAAACGAAAACAAAGGTAAAAATCAAACAAACAAAGGAAGAGGGGGAAAAGCGCAAAAACATCAATCAACATTTCTCTATTCTTTCTTTTTTTTCAAAATCAGTTCCACTTTTAAATTCAATCAAAAACATTTTTGGTGTTTTGTCACTCAACAAAATTTGCACGAGCACGGTTTGAGAGAAAAATTGCTATATTATTTTTGTTAAAGAGAACACATTTTTGCACGCAAATAAAAATAATAATCTTGCCGTGTTAAACTTGATTTGTTAGGATTAAGTAATTTTTGAGATGCTTTAAAATGTGCAACTTCGGGGGTTTTAGCTTTTTCATTTTCTTGTTGTCTTGGAAATTCAAAAAGATTCTGTAAAAAATTAAAATAGGAATCTCATTAATTTACGAAAACTAACTTCAATGACATCCTTTGAACGGGTAAATGAAGGTTTTGGATTTTTCCATTTTCTTTCATCTGCTTTTTCTCGATTATGTGAATTTGCTGCAACTTCAGAAGAATTTTCGTAAGCTGCAATATGAAGGGAAAGAGTGCTATTGTTGGCACTTTTTGCTTTTTTAAATTCATTTCCTGCTTCAAAATCATTATTAAAATTTAAAAAAGTTGTTGACGAACGTTTATTGAATTTATTCCATGAATTTGTTTCAGATCGTAAATCTTTTGAATGAGATAAATCTAACAATTATGATATGGCTGCAATACTTTTGAGCCTAAGTTTCAAAAACTATTATCAAAACAAAGAAAAACAATGATAATAAATTCTAATAATTTTGTTAATAATATTATAAAAAGTATTGCAGCCTAATTTATACCGTAATTTTGTGATTTTTTGTTATCAAATGCAATAATTTTTGGACGAAAAATTTCTTCAAAGACACAATTATGATTTTGATTATTTAAATTGAGGTTACTGTATTGATCACCACTGTCATCAACAAACCCTATTTGTCTTTTTTTAAAAAAAGACAAACAATCATCTTTTGTTGCCATCTAAAAATAGTGATATAGACTTACATTTATTCATTAAACAATATAAATTGCTTTAATTTCAACTTTATCACAGCCGCAAAAAAACGAACGAAACGTGAACATATAAGAAAGTCAATCTGCAACAACAAGCATTCTCTTTAGTTTTTACAAAATTGAACTATCAGACTTCGTAAAAAAAAAAAAACAGAATTGAAAGTAAACATTACAGGCTTTGACGAAAAAAAATAAGGATGATGCAATATTTTATGTTCTCTCTTTTTTCTTACACAGAGCTAAAACGATGACTTTTTGATCTCTAAAAATTTTTGAACACTTTTAATTTCATTTCATTTTCTGCGATAAATTGGATATGGAATTTTAGCATTAAAAAAAGTAAAAATTTTCTTTAAAGACTATAATAAAATAAAAAAAAATTGGTTAAAACAAAAACTGAAGTTTCGATTGCTAATGTCAGTATAAAATCTAAAAACAGTATAAAATATATATTTTCGGCGAAAAACCTTTTTCGGTGAAAAGTCTTTCGGTGAAATGTCATACATTCAGGCTTGGGATTTATGAGACGAGAATTTAAAATTTTTTTATAATTCTTTTTGGGATTATGGTAGCATAGCTCAAATAAAATAATACAAAAGATGACAATCGTGATTCAAAAAATTTTTTAAAAATTTATTTTTGGGACATAAAAAATTACACCACAAATTCGAAATACAAAGATTAAAGAGTACAGAGTATAATACATGTACTAAAAATGTAAATAAAACATATATGTTAAAATTTTGATTATTTTATATATACAGGGTGATTCAAAGTTTTCGCCGAGTTGGTTTTTATCGGCAAATGGTTACTGTTGACTTTTGGGGGCTCATATTTCCAGGGAAGGGTCACCAATGACCCGAGTAACTTTTGCATATGAAATTTTGGCATTCGGTGACACTTCGCCAAACTACGCGAAATTCAAATATTTTCTGTTAAACAGCTATTTTAACATTATTATTATGAAAATCTAGCTTTTTTTACATAAAATTGTGAAAAAATTAACCATTTAAGTTAAATAATGAATAAATAGCGTGGTATTGAAAAAATGGTCAAAATCAATAAAAATTCGAATTTTGCGAATTTAGTTATTTTTTAGCGTTCTATGTTGTTTAGCTATTAAAATAGTTGGAGACCGTGAAAAAACTAATGAAAACACAAATAAAATTATTTTTTTCTAAAATTGACCATTTTTTCAATACCTCGCCATTCATTCAGTATTTAACTTAAATGGTTAATTTTTTCACAATTTTATGTAAAAAAAGCTAGATTTTCATAATAATAATGTTAAAATAGCTGTTTAATAAAACAAATTTGAATTTTGCGCCGTTTGGCGAAGTGTCATCGAATGCCAAAATTTCATATGCAAAAGTTACTCGGGTCATTGGTGACCCTTCCCTGGAAATATGAGCCCCCAAAAGTCAACAGTAACCATTTGCCGATAAAAACCAACTCGGCGAAAATTTTGAATCACCCTGTATATATAAAATAATCAAAATTTTAACAAACATGGTAAACCATTATATTTGTAATTTGATGACATCATCCAAATATCCATTATACGAATATTTTTTTCCCTCAAAAATAATATATGAACCATTTGCGGCCATTAAATATTTTGGATGTCGATTTAGATTTAGAGAATGCCAATTAATATATTTGAATTCATCGGCTGTCATAATTTGTCTATTTATATGCCCATATTTTGCTTCACATTTATAAATTTGTTTAATAATTTTTGAAAAGGAATCACTTTTTTTTGATTCTACCTCAAATGTTGTTGTAATATAAAGATTTTTAAGTCCTTCAAAATTGATATCTTTATCATTGATAAAAAGGGATTGATCAATATATTTTGATGGTTCCGGGCATCCGATATAAAGTTGATAACAAAGTGGCGTAGGTTGAATGGCAAAAAAATATTTACAACAATTAAATAATTTTTGTAATATTTGAAAGTTATCTTCTTTAATCTTTTGAGTGATATAAAAGATAATTGTTGATGGAAGTGCAAAATTTTGACGACTACTTTTTTTTATTTCATTTATCTCATTTTTGGGAAAATAGCATAAAATTGGAGATTTTTGTGGGGCTTTAATGGAAGACAGCCAAATTTCGGGTGTGATAAAATGTAATGCAGAATTGGCATTTAGAATTATTTCAAAATATTTTAATAAATTTTCATGATTTACAAATTTTTTTTGTTCATCACAAATTTTAATTCCCAAAATTTGTTCAACAATTTTTTGCATCTTTTCCGCCGAACCATGATCAAATTCATATAAAATTGTGTCAATCCAAAATTTTGATACATTTATTGAAAGTTTTGAAATTCTTCTAATTTCACTTCGATATTCTTCCACCATTTCTGCATCTTCAATAAAAAAACGAGTATATCGTTGATAAAGATTTAAATATGCCTAAAAAAAATATATGTGTGATAAAGTGATTTTTAAAATTCGTAACACCGTATAGATGAACTGTGTCCCCCTTCTCCATCCCTGACGTTTTGGTATTTCTGCGGAGGGGGGGGGAGGGAGGGGGGGGGGGCGGCAACTCAACTTGGAAATACATTTAAATAGTTTAGAGAAACAGAGCCATTCTAAATGATGGATGGACGGGTCCAGTGAAGTGTGGAGTACTAAACAGTGGATGGATTCGTTAAATTTTTCTTTGAAAAATGCAAATTCATTTTTTCCTCCTTTTTTTGTTATTCTTATCAGAATCCTTTTCCCAAAAATTTAGTAATTTAAAGAAAAAAATTCTATGAATCCCTCTACCGTTTAGTACTCCACTCCACCGGACCTGTACATCCACCGTTTAGAAACGGCCCAGGAGAAACACGTGAGGTATATTTTGGCGTTGTATAACCAAATGATAAAGGGAGGATCAAAATCACTGAAAAAAATGAAACAACAAAGTGACATTTGTCACAAAGAGGAAGGAGGGGGGGGGGGGGGGGGGGGGGATGAAAAGTTGTTTTTTATCGATGAATTTTTATAAACTTTTAATTCCTCCTCATTGTGACGGACGTGTTACTCTTGGTGTCATTACATATACTTTTTTTCAGTGACTTTGACACTCCCTTTTAAAGGGGGGGGAGGGGGAGACACACCTCTAACAAATTTTTAATCAGGGTTCATTGAAGCTGCTTTTTTTGTCAGACATTTTGCAGCTCCAATGAATCTGCGATCGCGTCAAGACTTTCAATCAATATCAAACAAAAAAATGCGTTAAAGGTGCGCCTCCCCCTTTTTGAGCATCTTGAGTGATTTCTTTGTGAATATAATTACGATTAAATCTTTGTTCCTTAAAAAATCCATATATAATTTCCATAAATTCTTATTTAAGCATCCCTTTTTCCAGCCAAGTCGATGCTCAAAAATTCCACACCGAACTTCATCATCTTCAATTTCATTTAAATATACCATCCATTCTTCATCTGGGAGATTATCCCTCAAAAATTGATTGTAAAGAAATTGTGTTCTTTCATATTTTATTAATGTAGTTTTTGGCATTTGTTTAACTGTAAAAAAGTTCAATTAGAAATCCACGTACGGATTTTTGGGAAATGAAAAAAAAGACACTTGAAATTTTCTCGGAGGGCAAAAAATGGATGGAGCAATTGGTTGCGCGTTTTCTTTGCATGCACTGGGGCAAAAAAAGTGAAAGTTCGAATCCAGCGAGAGCACTGGATTTTTTTAACGAATTTTTTTTGTTGTTTTTACAAAAAAATTTTCAAAAAAATGTTTACAATGATTGCTGAATCACTTGAATCAAAGTTATTCTTTTTATAAAAAAAATTTTTTTTATAACTGCTCTTGCGGGGGATCGAACCTGGCTTCCCTTCAGCGTTGTACATGCAAAGAAAACGCGCAACCAACTGCTCTATCCATATTTGCCCTCCGAGTTGAATGTTTTTTTTCCATTTCCCAAAAATCCGCACGTGTATTTTCACAAAACCCCAGATTCTTTCCCGCTAAGACCCCCCCCCTTTTTTTGCTTACTTACAGCAATGATATTCTAAATCCTCTTTTGTGCAAGATAAACATAAATGTGGAATGCGGAGAAGTTTTTCAGGTTCAAATAAAATATTATGCCATTTTTTGCAACCAATTTTTAATTTTATTTCTCTTATTCTTACATCATCCAGCGTAAGTGTGTCACCTGTATCAATGCCATAAAGAATAGAATAAAATCCCAAAATTTGTCGATAATTTTTATTTAAATTTGAAAGGGTTGGAGCAAGATTTTGTTTACGATAAAGATTAAAGTTTAGCCTAAAAAAATAGTTAATAAATTTTTTTTATTTTTTTAAAAAAACCCGTTTACATACTTCGAGTATCTATGTAAATGTTCAGGAAGTAATACAAATTTTTCACCAAAATCGTGCAAAATTTGAATTTTTTTGTCAAAATCTTCAACACCATTATACCTTTCAATCATTTTTGAAAGAGCTGTAGCATATTTTGAAGGAAAATTTTCAAGAAAGGGAACGGGTGGAATATTTTGAATTTTTAAATAATCTAACATCATAGAGTTGGAGTTGTTGATAGTTGGTGTTTAATAATAACACAACAGACAATCTATTTTTAGAATAAAGAACGATAAGTTTGATTCAAAATCCAAATAAAAAAATGAATATTTTAGCAAAAAAGTTTTGTCCTCCTTTTTTTTAGTGCGTCCATCCCATGGCATTGCCCTCCCTCCCATCCTTCCTTTTTTTTCATAGGTCAATTTTTTAGTTCGAAAAATGCCACGACCCTAAGAAGCATAAAAGGGATCAATAAAAAATAAAATACTTCACAATTGACATGCCATTACGCCTTTTAAAACGGGGGGACCCATCTCTTACAAAATTGTTTGCAAGAATGTTTTTTAATGGTCTCGACGCGATCGGAGACTCGTGGAGCTGCAAAAATGTCAAAGAGTTACTGTAAAAACTTTACCAAAAATTACAAATTTGGTATGGATGTATGCCCCCAAGTCTTCTACTTTATTGCAAATTTTCGTACCACGTACGGATTTTTAGGAAATGGAAAAAAAACCTTTCAAATTTTCTCGGAGGGCAAAAAATGGATAGAGCAGTTGGTTAGCGCGTTTTCTTTGCATCCACAACGCTGAAAAGAAGCCAGGTTCGATCCCCGCGAGAGCAGTTAAAAAAAAACTTTTTTATAAAAAGAATACCTTTGGTTCAAGTGATTCAGCAATCATTGTAAACATATTTTTGAAATTTTTCTTGTAAAAACAACAAAAAAAATTCGGTAAAAAATCCAGTGCTCTCGCTGGGTTCGAACTTGCAATTTTTTTTGCCCCAGTGCATGCAAAGAAAACGCGCAACCAATTGCTCTATCCATTTTTTGCCCTCCGAGAAAATTTCAAATGTCTTTTTTTATCATTTCCCCAAAAATCCGTACGTGAACCAGTTTTTGCAATATTTTTTTAAAAAATTATGTCATTTTTAAAAACATTGAAATCATTACTCTTAAAAGATCAAAAAAAAAGAGTAATGCAAAAGTTTTGCAGCAAAACAGTTGTTCTTTTTTTTCTAATTTTAATCATTCGAAGCAGCAGCTTTAACGCCGTTATCTGGGATTTGGATAATAATAATAAAGCGGCCTGCTTAAAAAAAAGATGTTTTGTTTTTATAGCCCATTTTCTGAAAAACTCGAGCAATACTTGGCACAAAAACAAAAGTATCTTATTTTTTGGTGTAAATGTCTTTCCTACGGTTAATTATACTCAAAAACACCAAATTTTTGGTCAAAATTGAGATTTATGTAGCCGTTTTCGAGTTACAGTAACCCTACCCCAAAATGAGGATTCTGAAGACGAATTTCACAAAAATTCCAAAAGTGTTCAAATTTGAAAGCCCTAGATGTGGTGAGTCTAAAAATACCAAAAATAAGTGTAAAAAGTCCTTTTTTAAATTTTTGCGATAAAAAGAAATCAAAATTTTGTCAGAAATTACGGTATGTCCACGAGAATACCATCAAGGACTTTTGAGTCAGTGAATTTTTTTCTAAATTATGATTCTCCATCTAAAACTATATTAAAAAAGATCATAAGTTACTCTGAATTCCGAAGCCTGCGAATTTCGCAATCAAACAAAAACGAGCTCTTCAATATGTCCAACATCATAAAAAATTCATATCTTCCAAAATATGCTATAATTTCGCTTCCAATAACTTCCTCGTTAAAATATAATGTTAAAGAAGTATTCTGAACAAGTTTTAGCCACCTTCATTTCAAAAAAATGATTTTGGATTATATTGTGAAATTACTGTAGGCGGTCCTTTAGATCTGGAGAGAAAATAGTGATAAACTAATTTTTATGCAAAAATCTTTCACAGGGCACTTCAACACATCCTCCATCATCGTTTTTAACTATAAACATAAAAAAAAAAATTTTTGAAAATTTTTCGATTTTTCACGTGGTACCCCCTTTGGAAAAAAAATAATAATCGAAAAATTTTCAAAAATTTTATTTTTTATATTTATGGTTAAAAACGATGATGGAGGATGTGTTGAAGTGCCCTGTGAAAGATTTTTGCATAAAAATTAGTTTATCACTATTTTCTCTCCAGATCAAAAGGACCGCCTACAGTAATTTCACAATATAATCCAAAATCATTTTTTCGAAATGAAGGTGGCTAAAACTTGTCCAAAATACTCCTTTAACATTATATTTTAACGTGGAAGTTATTGGAAGCGAAATTATAGCATATTTTGGAAGATATGAATTTTTTATGATGTTGGACATATTGAAGAGCTCGTTTTTGTTTGATTGCGAAATTCGCAGGCTTCGGAATTCAGAGTAACTTATGATCTTTTTTAATATAGTTTTAGATGGAGAATCATAATTTAGAAAAAAATTCACTGACTCAAAAGTCCTTGATGGTATTCTCGTGGACATACCGTAATTTCTGACAAAATTTTGATTTCTTTTTATCGCAAAAATTTAAAAAAGGACTTTTTACACTTATTTTTGGTATTTTTAGACTCACCACATCTAGGGCTTTCAAATTTGAACACTTTTGGAATTTTTGTGAAATTCGTCTTCAGAATCCTCATTTTGGGGTAGGGTTACTGTAACTCGAAAACGGCTACATAAATCTCAATTTTGACCAAAAATTTGGTGTTTTTGAGTATAATTAACCGTAGGAAAGACATTTACACCAAAAAATAAGATACTTTTGTTTTTGTGCCATTTTTTGATAAAATTGCTCGAATTTCTCAGAAAATGGGCTTTATGTTATTTTTTTTCTTTCTTTGTAAATATTTTTTTTGCTGATGGCTGTTTTTTTTTGTTGTCATTTTTTTACACCTTTTTTTACTCTTTTTTATGGTTGTCAGTCTTAATCATACCGTATTAAAAGTAATACGGTATGATTAAGATGAAAAAATTAATAATATTGAACTATATAAATTAATTTCTGGTAATCATACTGTAACATTTTTTTAGAAACTTTTTAAAATAAATTTTTATCTTTTTATCATTTAATTGATTTAATCCTAGAAGATTAGAAATATAAAAAGTTAGAATTTAAGGGAATCAAAATATCGTAAAAAAAAAGACTTTTTATTTTTTTATTTTCCAGTCCGCTCCGGGGGCTTAGGCTTGGGCAAGATCAGTTGTTTTTAAACAAAAATTTTTTAATATAGAATTTTTTAGCGATAATTTTGCTGTTTAAAATTATGAAAAAAGTAATAAAAATGCTTTTATTTTTATATTTTTGAAATTTTTGCAAAATTATTTTTATGCAAATTTTCGCAAATTTAAGAAAGTCTCCAAAAATGCCGAAAAAGCATAAATAAAATTGTTTTTTTTAAACTAAACCAAAAAGGCCCGATCCTCTCAAGAAGTCAAATCGGGCACGCCTAAATTTTTTCTCAAACGTTTTTTTACGATTTTTAAAATTTAAATCACGTACGGATTTTTGGGAAATGGAAAAAAAGACATTTGAAATTTTCTCGGGGGCAAAAATGGATAGAGCAATTGGTTAGCGCGTTTTCTTTGCATGCACTGGGGCAAAAAAAAGCGCAAGTTCGAATCCAGCGAGAGCACTGATATTTATTAAACGAATTTTTTTGTTGTTTTTACAAAAAATTTCGAAAATATGTTTACAATGATTGCTGAACCACTTGAATCAAAATTATTCATTTTATGAAAAAAATTTTTTATATAGCTACTCTCGCGGAGATCGAACCTGGCTTCTCTTCAGCGTTGTGCGTGCAAAGAAAACGCGCTAACCAACTGCTCTATCCATATTTGCCCTCCAAAAATATTTGAATGTTTTTTTTCCATTTCCCAAAAATCCGTACATGAAATTTAAATAATTTAAATAAATTTTTATCTAAAAATACAATTTTTAACCTCAAGTTTAGTACACTTTTCCCGACGATTTATTCTATATTTTTTACATCAAACTTTTATTATTTTTTTTCTTTAGGCGTTGCCACTGTTTTGGTAAAAAAGTGATTAAAATGTTTTTTTTAAAATTAATCGTATATTATCAAATAATCACAAATTGTTTTATTTTTGAGAATCGATTTTGGGAGGCAATTTTTAAAACTGGTTTTTGTTCCGTCAAAAAACTGTTTGTTTCGGTTTTTTTGAAAGAGATCATTTACATTTTTTTGTCAAACTTTTTTTTTGGGTCTTCTTTTTTTGTATAAAATTTTTTAGCGTTGTATTTTTGAGTTTTTGGAAGCACCAAAGTTGTTGAAATATACGATTTTGGGGTGAAGAGAAATTATGGATTTGGTGTTTTTTAAAAAAAGTTTGAATTCAGTAATCAATTGTCTTCAAGCAGATTTCTGGCAAAATGTCTTTCAATGCCAAAAAAGGGGGAAAATGTTTTTTTTATGGTTTTTTGATTTTTTTAACAAAAATAGTACGAAAAAAACAAAAGTTTGTTTTTGCCAGAATGGCATTGAAGAGACATTTTGCCAATTTTTCACGGTCTATTGGAGCTGCTTTTTTTTGTTGGACATTGTGCAGTCTCCAATCGCGTCGAGACCATCAAAAAAAATTCTAACAAAAAATTTGTTATGGATGGGGGGTCTTTTATCTATGACTCATATATCTATTAAAGATTGATTATAATGGGATTACTGCAGCAACAGCAGAAAAAAATTGTTGTAAGATTTCAAAATTTGATCGATATCTTTTATTTTTTTGCAATGTGTTATTTTCTAGCATGTTTCCGCCCCTCTCTCTTTTTTTTTTGTTTTGGCATTATTCTTACTATTATCAATCATTTTTTATTTTTTCATTAAACATCAGTTTTTTTTCCATTAATCAACGACAAATTGTTGTTCCCCGTTTTCTGGTATACTGTATTTTCCAGGGTCATCCATTCCTAATATTTTAAATAACGAAATTAAAAAAAGTAAACAATTCCCTACCAAAAAATAAATATATATCACACATGTGTTTTTTTTTATATTTCCTCTTTCCAATATTTTTTTGTCTTTCAATTCCCAATTATAAATCTTTTTGATTTTATTTGTCTTCCAATAAAATCTTGCCGCTGCTACTGCGGCTATCATCCCCGTTTTTGCCTTTCACTTTTTTTTCTTCCTCTAATTATTGATTAAAGTTTTTTTTTGCCGTTACTTTTTTTTATATTTTTTATTTTGATGATTTTTATTTTTTCATAAAAAATTTTTATAAGTTTTGTATAGTAAATTGCGTGAAAATTTTTCGAAAAACGTAAATTTCGAAAATTTTAAATATAAATTTTTAAAAAATTTAAAATGTTGTCGAAATAGTTACAGTATACTTTTGTCGTTTTGTTAAAAATATCCATTTTCTAAAAATATTACTATAAGCATGGTTGATGACCTCTAAAATTTTTGGCGTTCTGTCATAAAACGCCAAAATTCTATTACCCTATATTATTTTGATTTTTTTTATCATATCTCTTTGATACAGTAACCCCCCATCAATATCAATGTCCAAAAAACTAATATAGCAAGAAAAAATAAATTAACATAAGATATCCCATATTTTGGCATTCTATGACACAACGCCAAAGCCATGCTTATGTTACTGTAGTTAATTTTACAGTACATTAAACACAACTTTTTTTAGGTTCCTTTTCTCCTCAAATTTAGTTTATTTTTTTTCATTTTTACATTTTAAAAAACAAATTTTTCTTTATTAAAGAAAACTTTGTAAAAAAAACTTTCAAAACAATGGCAGCAACAACAACAATCACCTTTTTAATGACAATTTTTGCAACAGTTTTGCCTTCAGTTGTTGCAGATTTTTGGTATATGAGATCTTCAGCTTTATGCGGAGAGAATCGGTGCCAAAAAGAAGATTATTTTCATTATTATAATTGTAATGGAAATTATTGTGATTTTCATTTACAGGTTTGTTTTTGGGTTTAAAAATATAAAAATGTTTGAAACACGTTCTGCCAAAAAATCAATATTTCGACATCGAATTCCGTGTGGAATTTTCCAGGCCGATATGTTTCGCAAAATGTCTTTGAATGCCAAAAATTTTTTCGTTTTTTTCGTAATTTTGAAAAAAAAATGTTTTTCTTTTCCAACATTTGGCATTGAAAGACATTTTGCCAAACATCAGCTTCGAAAATTGCAAGTTGAATTCATCAAAAATCAATATTTCGACATCGAATTCCATGTGGAACATTTTGTTGTTTGGCAAAATGTCGCTGAATGCCAAAGGGGGAGGAAAAAAGGTAGTCGTTTTTTCGTAATTTTTTGAAAAAAAATGTTTTTCTTCTCCTACATTTGGCATTGAAAGACATTTTGCCAAACAACGACTTCGAGATCTGGATTATTAAAATTTTTGTGGTAAAAAATTAATTTACAGTATTTTTTTACAATTTTACTTTTCAAATTGAAAAAAAAATTTAAAAATTTACAGTTTCGTAAACGATCGATTTCGTAATTAAAATTTGAAATTTTTAAAGAACCAGTTTTTTGAGTCTATAATTAAAATATATTTTTCAGCCATGGCTTTTTGCAATCATTTCTTTCATTGTTCTAAGCTTCCTTCTCAGCTGCTTCTGTACTCTTCTTCGATTTGTTTGTTGTTCACCTCGGGATCGTCGATAAAAAAAAAACAGAAGCAAAAAGCTGTAATTCAACTGCCGCCTCTCTCTCCAATTGTTCTTTTCTTTTTACATCCTTGAATTAAATGTTTGAGATAAAAATATATATAAAATTGTTGTATTCTATTACAGTAACTATTATTTGTTTATCTAAAGTTTTATAATTTTCTTGAAATTTGAAAAGTTATAACTATATTTTTTGTAATTTTTGTAAAATTTTATAAGCATACTGTAGCTATTTGTTTAAAAATTAAATAAATAATTAATAATACCAAAATTTTTCTACCGTATACCAAAACATAATTTTTTATGCAAATTTTTTTACGCAAATTTTTTTCTTACCATTATTTGACATTTTTCCCTCAATTTTATTAATTTTGTATTTTTACCTAAAAATTTCATTGGCAAAAAGTGAAAAGCAAAAAAGAATGGCATCAAAAATATCCGATACAAAAACATTCATCGAAAAATCAGATATGTTAAAAGGAATGAAAGAACATGCAATAAAAGTTTGTTTTTTAATTAATTATTAATAATATTTATTACTTTTTATTTACAGTTTGTTGAGCCGTTGGTCCTTCAACGAATGTCTGATGATGAATTAGCGCTGCAACTTCGTGAAACTTTTGATAAACATTATGGGCGTGGATGGAATTGTATTGTTGGAAAAGATTTCTCGGCTTTCATTCAATATGAACCTCAAACAATGGCATTCTTTTATGTAAATCAAATTGCAATTATGATTTTTAGAGCAAAATAAATAAATATTACTTTTTTAAAATTGTGTTTTCTGTGTTTTTTGGGATGGAATTTTGATAAATTTGAAGAAATAAAATTGTTTTTAAGACTGAAAAAAAACAATATCGATAGTTACCAAACGGAACATAAAAGTGATAGCTATAAACCAATGTGATGAATCTTTGATATGGAAAAATAAAAGTAATAATAACTCGTTTTCTTAAAAATTAATAGTTTTTAAACTTTAAAAAGGTTTATTAAAAAAAATTTCCTAAAATTTTTACTTTTTTTGGTCATTTTTGGCGAAACGTGTATCAACGCACCAACGCTGTCCCTTTTTTTCCGTTGTTTTTTTTTGCTGCTTTTTTTTTCGCTTTTTTGAAATCCGCTTTTAACTTTTTTATTTTTACATTAAAATTTTACATTTATTTTCCATTTTATTTGTTATTTTGATGAACTCCATGTCTGACATGATTTATCCTGGAAGATATTGTGGTGGAAATGAGAAAATTATTGATAAACTTCGGAAAATTGATCCTGAATGTTTTTCCATAATTGTTGGATCAAAATTTTTAACCCTTGATGATATAAAACCTTGTGATATTTTTACATTAAAGTTTAAACTTCTTGGTGGAAAGGGTAAGTTATATTTGTTATCCTACAAACCTCATTGTTGACTATTTTTTAGGTGGTTTTGGTTCACTTCTTCGATCCTTTCGAATTCATAAAAGTGCAAATCAGTTAATGTGCAGAGATTTAACTGGTCGACGGCTTGCTGATGTTAAAGAAGAAGAACGCTTGAGAAAATGGATTGGAAAGAAAGAAGATCGTGATAAAGCAGAGAAACGAAAAGAGTATGTTTTTTCTGTATTATAAGTTTATCTTTTTATAACATCAAACTTTTTAGTGAAGAAAAACTAGAGAAACTTCGTAGTGGACATAAAGTTAAGTATCATTTTAAAGATAAAAAATATATGCGTCAACGTGATGTCGTTCTTGAAAGTGTTGAAGATGCAATTGAAGCTGGGGTTGCGGCAGAAGATGCAGGCAGCAAATCTCCTGAAAGTGGTGTGGGCGAATCATCAAAATCTGTTTCTCCTGTTGAAGCTGAAGATACCGATTCAGATGTCGACATGGAAGGCGGATTACTTCTTGGAGGAAAAAGCCGCAAACGAAAAATGATTGATATTCCAGTTATTGAAGAAAAGAAAGTTAAAACCGAAGAAATTGTTGTTAAGAAGAAAGACAAGAAGCCAGTTGCTGTGAAAGTTACAGTGGAAGAAGTCAAACAAATAAAACTTGCTAAAGGAAAGCAACAGAAAAAAGATGATTTAAGTGCAGAAAAATTTCCAGTAAATTTTGATCCTATTGATATAGAATCTGTATCTGATGCGAAGGAATTGGAAGTGTTTGGTCTTGAACATCTTAAACATGAACTTGAATGTATGTCTACGTCTTTTTAGAGTTTTAATGCATCGTTATGTTTTTAGGCCGCGGATTAAAATGTGGTGGATCACTTTCTGAACGTGCAAGTAGACTCTTTTCTATCAAAGGACTTACTCCTGACCAATATCCGAAAAAAATCCGTGCTGCTCCCGCTAAAAAATGATTTTTAGTATTTTGATGTCATTTTTTTTTTTCGAATGTATATATTTTGTATGAATAAACAGTTTTTCTTATTGCACAGTTCTTTTTTAATTTCGAGATTTTTTATATCTTCTAATACCGTATTATACCACTTTATGTTTTCTAGTTTTAATGTTTATAGGATGGCAAAAAAAACTTCTACCCCAAAGGTTAGCAAAAAACCTGTAGCAGAAGAAAAGGTTACAAAAGCTTCACCTGAAGTAGAGAAAAATGGACGAAATTCAAAGAAGAATGGGTCTACTGTAAGTTGATATTTGAAATGAACCTTACTTTTTACCTATTATTTTTTTTAGAAAGCTGCTACATTAGATGATTCAATTATTAAAGATTCAAAAGCTTCCAAACTTTCTCAGTTGCTTAAAAAACAAAATGTTTCTGCAAAGAATCCAGTAAATTTTGATAAATTTGCCAAAGATTTGGGATGGTCATCTGATGATTTATCTGATAGTGATATGGATTTACTTGAAGAAGAAAGTGATGACGGGATTGTCTATGGTGAGGATGGAGAAGAAGAATTTGAAGATCAAGATATGGATGTTGAAGATGAAGATGAATTAAGTGAGATAAGTATGGAAGGGGAAGATGATGAAGAAGGGGAAGAAGATGAATCTGAATCAATAACTGATAATGAAGAAGATATTGAAGACGAAGAGGCGGATAGTGAAGCAGATTTTCAAATTGTTAAGACTGTTACCCGTGGTGATCCAAAATGTCAAGGTGCCAAGTTTGAATTTATTACTCAGGTTTGAGCCACTTTTGTTTTACATTTTTTAAAATTATCGCTATTAGGGTAAACTTGCTCTCAAATCTCTCGTTTCACAAGATAAGAAAAAGCCAAAGAACAAACTTTTTCCTGAAGAAAGTTCTGGTGTTTATGTTGATGTCAAGTATAAACTTCCTGCCTTTATTAGCATGAGTAATGGAGCTCGAAAACTTATGTATGTTTATTCACTACTGTAACTTTTAATCATAATACACTTTTTAGTGAAATTCCATTTCCTGAACGTAATCCTTCAAATTCTTCCGTGTGTTTAATTCTTCCTGATCTTTCTCATAATGAAGCGGATAAAAAGAATCCAGATGTTGATAAAGGAGCTCGGGAATGGGCTGATATTTTGCGTGATAAATTTGGTATTACTGGACATGATATTGCAAAGATTGTTACTTTAACTCAATTAAAACGTGAAGTTCGTGATCAAAAAACAAAACGTGAATTTGTTCAAGCATACGATATTCTTCTTGTTGATCGTTCCATCTTTAGCAGCATTGTTTATCATTTAGGCCGGGAAGTTCAAAAGGGTGGAAGGTAATATTTTGCAAATATGTTATTGATTTTTTTAAATAAAGTTAGTATAAATTTTAGATTACCAATTCCATTTAAAATTACTGCCCGTAATGTTCCTGAACAACTTAAAAAGTCATATCGTGTTACTCAAATGGATCTTCGTTCTGGTGTTGGAAATATTAAAATTAGAATTGGTAATTTGACTCAAGGAAATAATCAATTGAGTGCAAATTTTGTTGCCGTTGCTGATGCAATATTTGCTCATACACCATTTGGACATAAAAATATTAAAACAGCTCAAATTGTTACCGATCAAAATGCTATTCAACTCCCACTATATGTTGATTTTTCACCAAAAACTGAATTAATTACAACAAAACCAAAGAAAAATCATGGTGAAGTTTTTATTGATGAAGTTTCAACTCTTCCAGATAATTTAAAAGTTAAAGTTGATAATGGTGTTGTTCGGGTTGTTGATTCTGCGAGTAAGTTTTTTTGTTATGATTTGGTTGCAACATTGTAAATATAATATTTAAGCTGGAAAAAATGTTATTTATCCTACTCATAAAGATGAACATGAACCTCGTGATGATATTAAACCACTTCCAAGTGCACAAATGAAAGGTCGTGAAAAGCTTGCTGAAAAGAGAGAAAAAATTGCTAAGAAATTGAAAATGAAGCGTAAAAGAAAGAATGATATGCGTCGTTCAAATGCTTTAAAGCAAAAGATGAATGGAGAAATGAAAGAAGAAAAACCAAAAAAGAAGCCAAAGCTTGAAGAAGTTAAAGAAAAGCAATCTCCACAGAAACAACCTAAAGCTGCTGCCAAAGTTGAAACAAATGGAGTTAAAGCAAAGCATCCTCAACCAAAGCAAACCAAGGAAACTCCTAAAGTTGAAACAAAGAATGTTAAAGGAAAACAAACTCAAAAAAGTGAACCCAAAACAGCTTCTAAGGAAAAAGATGTTACAGCAAAACAACCTCAACAAAAGAAATCCAAAGCTGTTGTTGAAGAAGTTAAACCAAAGCAAGTTCAACAGAAGAAGCAAAAAGAAGAGAAAGCCCCACAAGGACTTAAGAAAAAGCTTCCAATCAATTCATCTGATAAAGCTGTTGATTCTAAAAAGCCTGGGCTTAAAAGAAAACTTCCCGAAGAAAAAGTTTTTGATTCAAAAAATTCGAAAAAGAAAGTTGCCAAAAAAGCATAGTTTTTTTTTCTTATTCGTTGTTATTTTTGTTGTTGATTTGAAATATTTTTTGATTTAAATAAATTTGTTACATCGAAAGTTAATTTAGATTTATGCGTTTACTGTAGTAGTCATGGCGGTGAAATGCATTTTGTCAGAGTCCGTTTCATGAAAATTCCATTTTAATTCGACCCGACAAAAGAATAAAATATAAATGTTTTTGAATAAAACACTTTTATTTGATTACTACCGTAGTAAAAACAAATAAATTTAATGATCAAAAAAAGTTCATATGTCGTTAACTGCATTAAAAAAACTGTGAAAAAAAAATTAAAATTTTTTAAATACAAATTTATTACCAAATTTTGCAAAATTTCAAACACAAAATATACCGGAAAAAAACATTTTTTTAAATTTTACAGTATATTCTAAAAAACTGAATATACTGTAGAAAATCGAAAATCAAAAAATTTAAAACCAAAAAACAAATAAAATTTTGTTTAATGAAAACTTGTAAGCCACAAAAATATTTCTTTTTTCTTCTTTGGATTTTTGATTTTTGCTGCATCATTTCTTTTATTACAGCATTAATAATATTTTAATAATAATAATTATTTAAAAATAAATAATAATAAAACACAATTAAAGTGGTAAATTAATAATTTCAACACGTTTTTGTTGTTCACGAAATTTTTTACATTCTTCAACTAAGTCATTCAAATTTCGATCACTCATTTGTCGAACTCGTTTATCCAATTTTCTGAAAAAATAATAAAAAATGTTTTATTTTGGCGTTATGTGCATCAATGCCAATGCGGGGAAAAACTGGTCCCCCAAAAAAATGTTCTTGGTTAAATTAGTAAAAAATTGTAAAAATTTAGAAATCTACAAAATTGTGTTAATCGAAAACTCGCAATCGAAATTTAACGGCTCAAAAATAACCGTGACTTTGGCGTTCTGTGACAGAATGCCAAAATCGGGGATATTTTCCGTTAATTATTTTTTTCTTACTTTATTATTTTTTTGGTGATATTGATGGGGTTACACCAATGTGATATGATAAAAATAATCAAAATTATATAGGAGAAGAATGTTTTTTTTTGGCGTTTTATGACTGAACGCCAAAAGGTGGATTTCAGTCATGCTTACCCAAAAAGTTATTAAATTTTCGAAATCGAATTTTTGAAAAAAATTTTTTTGAGGCTATTAGGTATAGAAAAAGTGAATCAAAAACTTACTGATATTCTTCTTGTTTAAGAAGTTCATTAATATCTCGAATTTCATCATATCTTTCCGTTAACTCTGTTAAAGTCATGGATTTCATAACAGGTAATTGAAAGAGCATTGCCAAAAATAATAAATCTAATAATAACGAAGTTAATAAATCTTTTTTCTATAATTAATTTAAATTAGAGAATATTAAAATTTATACAGAGTTTATATTATTTACCCCATTAAGCTCCCCGCAAAGATATCTTTCACATGCTCGTTTCAAAACTGGCAAATCATTTAATTCTGCATCAATTAAAAAATCTGCAAAATCTTCAACATATTCCATCTGTGGAAGGGCAACTTTATTAAAATACATATTTGCTAAAGTCTAAAAAAAAGTTTTTGTAAAAAAATTTTTATTACTGTAGTTTTTGGTAAGCAGAAATAACTCGGACTTCGAAATTTTAAAATTTCGAAAAAACAAAAATGGGATATATTTTTTCGGCATTAAAATGCCGGATTTTATAAATCCTTAATAGTGTATGCAAATTTGTGAAAAAACTCGAGAATACGAAAAATCAGGAAATTCCGGTTGAGACTTAAATATTTATATTTCGAAAAACAAGAATTTCGATCCCATTTTTTGCCAAATTTCACAAATCTTTTTTAAAAAATTATAAAAACTAGAAATTTAAAAATCAAAAATTTTCTGCCAAGATTAGGGCTTAAATTTAGCAGCCTGACACACTACGCCAAAATGACAATATCAGTTATGATATTTATTTTTTTAATCTTTTTTATTATTTTACAGACTGATGCCAATTTTTTCTTTTTTTTGAAGAAAATTAAAAAAAATAGAAAAATTTAGAAGAAGAATAAAAATGTGGCGTAATGTGTCAGGACGCCAAAAAGGTGGCAGAGATTCAAATATTTAAATTTTGAAATAGGGTCTAATTTAAGTTTTTTTGTACTATGGATTTCATAAATTTTCTTTTAATAATAAATTAACGATTAAAAAATGTTTTTGGATTTCTGCAATTTTTATTTACAGTATAAACTCGACATTTTTATGCAAATTTGTGAATGAAAAATGTAAGAGGGGGGATTGTGATTTTTATACCCCCCCCCCCCCAAAAAAAAAAGAAGAAGAACTTACATCATGCATTTCAGCTTTATTCTCTTCCATACATTCAAAAGTATTTTCAGCTTCATCTTCATCACCCTCACCCTCATGTTCACTTTCATCACATTCTGTATGATTTTCATCTTCTGTATCCAGTTCATCATTAGAGGAGGATCCAGGAATAAGAGAAGCTCGACGTTCACATGAATCACAACATGCAATTAATAGCTTTTTAAATAAATGTTCTGATTTTTCATGATATTGATTACCGCTACTACTACTACTACAACATTCATGAGAATGTGGAGCAAAAATTTTTACAATTGGAATTTTATTTGTTAATTGTTGTTTGGTGGTGGTGGCAGTGGAGGAAGAGGCATCATTCAAACATATTTCATCATCATCATCATCAGCATTGCTGCAGCTATCCAATCGATTTCGCTCTCGATCCATTACTTCATTAAAAGATTGCTCTAAATCAAATTTTTGTTGATTTCTTTCCATTTTTGGCCTAAAAAAAGAGATATAATGCAGTAGTTATTGATTTTTTTGCCTTTGGATCCCAATCCTGCATCCTACCCTACTGTACATAGTTTTACCCTACTGTACAAAGTAAGTTTTACCCGACTGTTCATAAAAAAATCGAAATTTTGGTGTTGAAATTAAAAATTATTAATTTTTTGAGTATTTAAATTTTAATTTTGAAAATTTTTTGGCCTAAAATATTGTTCAAATTTCAAAGTTTTTGTTAAAGAAAAATCAAAATTCTGTTTTGAATTTTGACAAAAATCTTGGACGGAAAATATTTTCATTTCAATTAAAAACATAAAATTTGAAACTTCACTACTACTGATAGCAATCAAATTCAGCGTGCAATTTTCCAAACCGAAATTTGGCAAAATGTTTTTCAATGCCGCGTGAAAAAAAACGTTTTTTTTGCTACATGGCATTGAATGGACATTTTGCCAAACATCGACTTGGAAACTTGAACATTTTAATTGCTTTGGATTCAATGTGGACAGATTTTTGCCCTAACATAATATCAAAATTAAAATTTCAATTTCGAAAAAAACACATAAAATTTCAATATTTGGCATTGTGTCCTGAAACGATAATACAAAATACACTTACTTTCGCATCGAAGCTTTAGACTTTTTTCTCCAAACTTTTGATCGAACTCGGGCACGATAATTTGCCGTTAAAAATGAATGCACTGGTGTCGGAGAAACAGCATTTAAATATCGATCAGTTTTAAATAAATTTGCATCCATTTCAAGAATTACTGATAATCGAACAATTTTTCCAATTCTTTCTTTAATATGCGTGGTAAGACTTTGTCGATCAGAATGTAAAATTTCAGTTTCTCGACCCCGTGTAGAATGAATTGGACGAAGCTTTTTTGGGGGAAGAGAGAGATGGGGGAAGACGGCGGAATTAGGGGGAGAATCTTTGGGCGTTGTTGAAAGGTCAACATGCGCAAAAACATCAACAGCTGAAATTGGGCCATCCACATAATACAAGCTTACAGCAATATAATCGGGATCTTCAAAATCTGCTGATTCATCTGAATCCTGTAAAAAAAAGATACGTTATGATATTTTTTATATGCAAATTTTTTAAAATGTTTTTTGATTTTAGAATTTTAAAAATAAAGTTAATTTTTTTTAAGGGTTTTTAAATTATTAAAAAAATTTTTAAGTCATTTTTGTGGACTTAAGCATGAGTGATGTCTACTTTTTGGCATTGAGTCATAAAACGCCAAAAATCCATTCTCCTAAATTAATTTTAATTTTTTTTTATCATGTCACAAAAAGTTAATCCCATTAAATATCAATGTCTAAAAAAATTATAAAGCAAGGAAAAAATAATTAACAAAAGATATCCCCGATTTTGGCGTTCTATGACACAACGCCAAAGCTATGCGTATGTGTAGATCGATGCCAGGCAAAACGCGTCATGCGGCAAAAAAAGTATCCGTTTTTTAATTTTTTTGCCAACAAAATATGAAAAATTTTTTTGCTACATGGCATTGAAAACATTTTGCCAGAATTTTGATTGACAAAAATGTGCCATTTCCCTACTTTTGATTGAACGTGTTTTGTTGATTAAATGATAAATCACAATCAATCAATAACGATCAATTTTTTCTTCACTTTTCATTCTCTTTTTTTTGCTTTTTGTAAATATAAAAAAAAAATCTTAAAATAAACTGTGTCTTTTTTTTTTTGAAAGCTAAAATAAAAAAATTCGAACGGTTTTTTAAAAGTTTAAGCAATGGTTAAAAAAAGCTGATTAAAAAATTTTTTTGTTGGTTGAAAAAAAAGAAAGTAGTTTTTGGTCTTTTGATGAAACTTTTTTCTCACTTTTTTTGGGTAAACAAAAAAATTCAAAGAAAGAAATAGTTTGAAAAAATCGAAAAAAATTGGAATTTGAAATTTGAAATCGAAATTTTGCGAAATTTTCTAAAGTGACTACAGTATATTGCTTTAATATTTTTTATTTTGTGTTTTTTCTGCCCGAAAAATAACAATGAAAAATTAAGAAAAATATTTTCTCTGCCAAAATGAAAAATTTCGAATTTCGAAATCGAAATTTTGCAACTTTTTTGACAGGCTACCGTATACTGCTATAGTTTAAGTACTTTTAAGCAGAAAAAGTTATTGCTATTTTATTTCTACCCCAAAAATAAACAATGAAAATTTAAGAAAAATGTTTTTTTTATCAAAAATAAAATTTTCAAAATTTCGAATTTCGATATCGAAATTTTGCAGTTTTTTTGTTTTTGAACATTAAAATGACTGCTACTTTGAAAAACAGGTGTTTGGCCCTTCTTTTTTATACAACCGAAAAAGCAACAACAACAAGTTTATAAAGTTGTATCATCAAAAAATATTTTTAAATTTGCATAATCTCTTGATAACAATAATAATAAAAAAACAAAATTCTTTTTGTTCTTTTAAACTTTTTACGTCATTATTTTTACCGAAAAAAACAAAACAAAAAATCGTAAAATTTTTTTTATATATAAAAAATATGCAAATTTAAATGTAAATTTGCATAAAACTTACTAAACTTGCAGAACCATGCATTTTAATGGTCCATTGAAAAGCGACATGATCAAAGACGGTTGCAAATTTTGGTGAAATATGTAATATAATTGCTTCATTATGATTTAATTGTCGTTGAACAACTCGTACAGGCCAAATATACCGAAATGATATCTTTTCAATTGATTTTGTCGAGCTTGTTGTTGTTGAAGTTGTGGTGGTTGAAGATGTCAAAGATGAAAGAGATGAAGAGGACATCTGAAAAAAAAAATATATATATGAAGCTTAATGGCCGGAAATAAATTTTATAAATTTTAATTTTAATAAATCACGCAAAACAAAAAATAGTAAACTGATAAAATATTTAAAAAATAATCGCGGGCAAAATACGGTCAAATGACAAATAAAAAATTTGTATTTTCTGAAAAAACTCACACAAATTTTTTCCAAGGTTATTTCAAATTTGCATAAACTTTTGAGGCGAATTTTCTCTCTTTTTGGCATTAAAAGATTTTCTAATACAAAAAAAGCATGGTTTTGGCGTTCTATGACAGAACGCCAACATCTTGGGTAGTTAATTAATTTTTTTTGTCTTTTGTTTTTTTTGAACAGTGATATTTAATGGGGGCTACTGTATCTATGTGATATGATAAAAAAGAATTAAAATTAATTTAGGAGTTATAAAATTTTGGCGTTTTATGACAAATTGCCAAAAAAAGGTGGACAGCAGTCATGAACCCCGTCCCATTAAATTCCACTAATATCTCAAACTTTTAAGTATATCACCGCTTGAAAAATGGTCAATAAAAAATTTATCAAACTTGTTTTTAGCGAAAATTTTCCACACCATTTTTTATCACTCCCTCTTAAAAACAATGCACACACATTTCAACATTTTCATAATAATTATTAAACAATAATATTCAATATTAATACTAATCTTTAATCTCTTTCCCCCCACTAAATTTTCAAAATTCTACCAAAAAATGAATAATTCAAAAAAAAACCATTTTTTTTTCAAAGTTTAAAAAAAAAATCAGAGCAAAACAATCAACACAAAAAAAAGTTTTTTTTTTTGAGTTTAAAAATTTTTTTTAAACTCTTTTTTTAGCAGCTGCATTTTTTTTTGTTCATTTCAATATTTGTTTGAAATATTATAAAATGGCTTTTTTTTGCTTTACGCATTTATAAAATTTCACGTGAAAAAGTTTAGGAGCGAAAATAGAGGGAGAGAGAGACATTTCGACTGAAAGCAGTGAAAAAAAAATAAGAGGAGGGAAGAAGGAAGGTTCATGAAATTAAACTTTCTATAAAAGTGGAGATTCCCTCTTTTTTTCAAAGATTACAAATCAGCTTTCTGTGAAAGAGAAATTTTGGTGTCGATTTTGGTGAAAAAACGAAATCGAAATTTCAGTGTTTCGTAATTTCGGGATTTCAGTATTTTAACTTTCGATTTTACAGTGCCCAAATTAACAGCGAAACGATTCAATTTTCTGAGAACGCCATGTTGGCGAAATGTTCATTCAACGCCATTTTGGCGAAATGCCCTTTCAATGGCATTTTGGCGAAAGGTTCATTCAACACCATTTTGGGAAAATGCCCATTCAAAAACCTTTTGGCGAAATGTTCATTCAAAGACCTTTTGGCGAAATGTTCATTCAACGCCATTTTGGCGAAATGACCTTTCAACGCTATGTGATAAAAAAAGTTTTTTTGTATTTTTTTGTTTGAAAAATATGAAAATCAATTACAATAACACTTTTTTTCTCCCACATGGCACTGATAAACATTTTGCCAAAGATCGGAAAATTCAACACAGGATTTTTTTAAATGTTTCGGCGACCAAATGTGCAAAAAATTGATCACTAAAACATTTAATCATTAAAAATAAAAACTGTAGCAAAAAAAAGCAAACTAGTTTTTTATTTTAAAAGTCAAAAAATTAAATGATTTTTTTTTATTTACAAACGTGATTATACGGTTTTTGCCTGCTTCTTCCCCGAATTGAAAAGAAGGGAAGCCTATTTGATTTTGTATGAGGTAAAAACAATATTTATAGACATTTAGACTCTATTGTTTGTGCTGTTGGTGTTGTGACTTTTATATTTATTCAAAGTTAGAAGTTAAAGGGGGAAGACCCCACAACGGAATCGCTACAGGAGAATTTGGAAATACGAGTGAAAAATTGTGTTTTTCGGTAGGCTCGAATTCAGCCGGAATTATTTCCAAATGCTTTAATTGAAACTAAAAATATTGGCATGGCTATCAGGAATATGCCAGAAAAAAATTAAACCGAAATATGCAAATTTGTAAAAATGGCAGCCAAAGTTAATGTCGCCAAAAATCGATTGCGCATCTTTTTTTGGTTATAACTTTGCAGATATGCTTACAAAAAATTTGAATAAAAACCTAAACTATAGATAACATCTTAGAGAATATATTGGCCAAGTTTTGGGCGAAATGGTCTAAAACTGAAAAAACGGCAACAAAAGTATGAACTTTTTTCATTTCTATTTCCGAAAAGTTCCGCTGTAACGCATCTCTAATTAACTCGATTTTTGAGACTTCATTGGAGCTGGTTTTTGTTTGACATTTTTGCAGCTCCAATAAGCAAAAAAACAGCTCCAATGATTCTCCGATCGCGTCGAGACCATTTATTAGAAATGAAATTCCCCCCTTTAAGCATGTCTTTGGCATCCTGGCACAGTATGCCACAAAAAAGGGATATATAAAAAAACATGTTATATGAAAAATCATTATTAATAAAAAAAACCCAACCAAAAACTTGTCTGTCCATAAAATTATGGAAAGAAAGAAAATAAAATTATTAAAATAGACAACCAAAAAGCAAGCGTACAATGTAAATATACTTAAAAGTATTTTTTAAGTATCTCCAAATCTCTTTTACAAACCTTTTAAAAATATCTTTAATATAAAAATATTTTTATATCTTTGTATTATTTATTTATTGAGCAACAATGAAGTCTAAATTTTTTTGTTACATAAAATCTGTTCGATAAAAAATCAAAAAATCAAAAAAAGAAAGAAACATAGAAAAATGAATGATGCAAAAAAGGTGCAAAATTGCAAATGGAAAAAAAAATTTTGCACAAAAAATAAAAAATTTTTAAAAAATAACGATTTAAAGTTTTACCCTACTGTACAATGTTATGTGCGGTAATCAGGGCTACCCTACTGAACATAGATTTATACCCTCTCTTAGTTTTACCCTGCTGTACATATATTCTTAAATTCTATTTCTCTTTTATTTAAAAAAATATGTACTGTAGGGTAAAATTAAGAAGGGGGCATAAATCTATGAAACAAAAATTAATAAAAGTTAATTTTGGACGCTGAAAAAACATATATTTAAAAATTTATCGCTGAATTAAAAAAAGTGAAAAAAAATTTTTGCACAAAAAATAAAAACTTTTATAAAAATAACGTTTTAAAGTTTTACCCTACTGTACAATGTTATGTGCGGTAATCAGGGTTACCCCACTGAACATAGATTTATACCCCCTCTTAGTTTTACCCTGCTGTACATATATTTTTAAATTCTTTTTCTCTTTTCAAAATTATATGTACAGTAGGGTAAAATTAAGAAGGGGGGTATAAATCTGTGAAACAAAAATTAATAAAAGTTAATTTTGGACACTGAAAAAACATATATATTAAAAAATTTATCGCTGAACTAAAAAAAAGTGAAAAAAAAAGATTTGTTATTTATGGGCAGAAAAAAAAATGTTTGATCAGCTGAATAAATATTTTCAAAAGTATACCTTTCAAAAAAATGTTTATAAAAATTTTGAAATTTTTTAAAGGTTAAAATTGAAAAAAAAATATGAATTATTTGTTTTACGAAAACCAAACAAAGAACTAAAAAAGCGTAAAAAAAAGTGTTAATTCCAGATAGGAATAGAAATGTTTTAAGGGAGGGAAATAGTGACAAAAGATGAACAGTTTTGTGAATCATCCTAAGCATGTCTGATGCCCACCACCTTTTGGCGTTTAGACATAAAACGCCAAAATCTCTATAACTCATCTATTATGTAATTTTGATAATTTTTTATCATATCTGATAAATTTAACCCCATTAAAATATCAATGCCCCAATAAAATAATAAAAGAAAAAAAAATTAATATCCCGGGATTTTGGCATTCAATGACAGTACGCCAAAGCCATGCACATTCCAGAAAAATGCTTCTCAAAATACCGAATGATCTTTGTTCAATTTTCATTACCATGGCAAAAAAAAGTGCCAAAAAAGTTCTTTACGAAAACAAAAAAGAAGGTAAAAAACAAAAGAAAAACAATTATTATTCATCTCAAAAAAACGCGGAAAAAATATATATTATGTCTACTTTTTTTCCTCGTTGTTGTTGTTTTTGGCGCCTTAAAATTGTTTTTTTGGAGGCTCTAACAATTGTAAGAAGAAGAGAAAAAGAGGGTTTTGCTGTTGTGTTACAGTTGAAAATTGAAAAAAACACAGGCATTTTGCAATTATTTTAAAACTGCTGCGGCAACGAAAAAGCAAACACCAAAAAAAATAAGAGCCACACAAAATTAAATATATGTATACATATATTTTCTCATCAATGCAAACAACCAAAAATTGAATGAATCAAAAAAAATATGCCAAAATAAGCACCACTTTTGTCCATTGTCTTTTGGCGTTCAGTCATAAAATGCCAAAAGACTATAACGAATTTCCCATAAAATATTTTTGTAAAATTATATCACACAAATACAGTAATCCCATTAAATATTAATGACCCAAAAAAATAATAAAGCAAGGAAAAATTAATTAACAAAAGATATCCCGACTTTTGGCATTCGATGACACAACGCCAGAAATTTTTTTATTACAACAGCCAGAGATGGTATTTTTTTTACAATCAACAAAAAAAGGGAAGATAAATGTCGTCATCTTTCTTTCTTTTTTTTGTGTGTGCAAAAAATTAAAAGAACTTTTCTGACCATTAAAAAAAGATGTTTGCAAAAAATTTTTTTGCTGCTGCTCAATATTTTTGCAAAAATAAAAATCCGCAAAAATAATAAGTCTTTCTAAAAAAAAAGAAGGGAGGGGGGGGGGGGGGGAGGAATTTGGGAGTGATGAGATTGAAAAATTAAAGCTTAAAAACAAACAAATAATCGAGACTGGACATTTTTGCTACTACTTTATTCTTTTTTTTCTTGCTGCTGCTGCTTCTGTTGCTGCAAATGGAAATGAAAATATTGGAGGTGATGTTTTTTGATGTTTGAAAAACATAAAAAAATCACTTTTAAGGTAGCACTACTACTATTACTATTTTTTGGATGTTATTAAAAATCAAACATCGATAGTACCATATTATGGGTGGTGAAAAAAAAGAGTTTAATATTCAAACAAATCTCTATATCCAAAATAGACAGATATGTTTCATTGTTTTTTATTGCTTCAACATATTTTTTATCAGTAAAAAAATATATTAATGGAAAAGGGGCTTTTTTAAAAACAAATATTTGAAATCAAAATTAAAGGCGCATCTATGGTTCTTTAAATAGAGACAAGTTCTTTGATACAATTTCGAAAAAAATGGATTAACCTGATTTGCCTGATTTTTGTTTTTGTTTTAACACGAAAAACGCTTCTTTTGTTTTCTCGAACTTTCTAAAAAACATTGAAAAAAAGTTCGAGAAGATAAAACGAGCTATTTTCGTGTTAAAACAAAAAGAAAAATCAGGCAAATCAGGGTCATCCATTTTTTTTGAAATAATATTAGAAAGAGCCCGCCTCCTTTAATCAATAAAATTTTACATTAAACATAAAAAATGTAAAATTTTGTTGATTAAAGGAAAACTATTTTTACTTTAAAAAACAATTTTAAAGTATTGTTTTTTTTAATTGATTTTTAAAGTATAAAAATGCTTTAATTTTTAGTTAATTTATCAGGTCGTTCCAAAAGTTTTTGCGTTTGGTTTTTTCTGTGGCAAATGGAACTAGGTGCATCTAAAAATCTGATATTTTGCATGAAGGTAGCCGAGGATGTGGGCTAGATAATGTGATGTTGATTTTTTGTTATATCTAAAATTTTCATTGGATTCTGGAGCATTTTCTGTGCGAGACCCGGAATTTTCGAGGTTCTCGTGGAACAAGGTTCTGGAAAATTCGATTTTGTGAGTTTTTTCGGTTAAAATGACCTATGATGTTACCTAAGACATTTTTACGACAAATTATTTAAGATTTGGAACTTTCTTAATTTTTTCCAGATTTTGTGGATTCTGAATATGAAATTATGGGAAAGCAGAGATCAAGACTTTTTTCCAAAGGTTTTATCGGTTTCTGATGTAAACAAAGACAGGGAACTTCAAAAGAATTAACAATGTGATATTACTGAATTCCAAACACTGAATTCTGAAGATTCTGAAGACCGGATTCTGAGGATTCAGAAGTCAAAAATTTTTTTTTTCATTTTCTAATGTTTCCAGTGTAGAATTTTACAGGGATTCCAAAAATAATAGTGTTTTTTACTTTTGGGATTCAGAAGACCGGATTCTGAGGATTCAGATGTCAAAAATTTTTTATGGAATTTTTAATGTTTGTGGGGCAGAATTTTACAGGGATTTCGAATATGGAAGTGATTTGTATTTTTCGGGATTCTGAAGACGGGATTCTGACAATTCTGAATTCAAAAAAATTTTTTTTGGGAAATTTTTAAAAAGAAAATTTTACTTCAAAATCCCCAAAAATACAAACCACTTTCATATTCGACATCCCTTTAAAATTCTGCCCCAGAAACATTAAAAACTCCATAAAAATTTTTGACTTCTGAATCCTCAGAATCCGGTCTTCTGAATCCCAAAAGTAAAAAACACTATTATTTTTGGAATCCCTGTAAAATTCTACCCTGGAAACATTAGAAAATGAAAAAAAAAATTTTTTGACTTCTGAATCCTCAAAATCCGGTCTTCAGAATCTTCAGAATTCAGTGTTTGGAATTCAGTAATATCACATTGTTAATTCTTTTGAAGTTCCCTGTCTTTGTTTACATCAGAAACCGATAAAACCTTTGGAAAAAAGTCTTGATCTCTGCTTTCCCATAATTTCATATTCAGAATCCACAAAATCTGGAAAAAATTAAGAAAGTTCCAAATCTTAAATATTTCGTCGTAAAAATGTTTTAGGTAACATCATAGGTCATTTTAACCGAAAAAACTCACAAAATCGAATTTTCCAGAACCTCGTTCCACGAGAACCTCGAAAATCCCGGGTCTCGCACAGAAAATGCTCCAGAATCCAATGAAAATTTTAGATATAACAAAAAATCAACATCACATTGTCTAGCCCACATCCTCGGCTACCTTCATGCAAAATATCAGATTTTTAGATGCACCTAGTTCCATTTGCCACAGAAAAAACCAAACGCAAAAACTTTTGGAACGACCTGATATTTAAATTTGAGGTTCTTAAATTTTTGAGTGTTAAAAATTTTAAATTTCAAAAATGAAAATATCGAAAAATTTCTGTGGAATTTCTAGTTATTTTTTTCTTGTAAATTGAGCACCTGGGGCACCAACTCTGATCATGCTTTCGGAGGCGGAGTGAAAAAAAGTCGCGGAAAAACTCAATTTTTATAATTTTATGTAACAAAACCGAAAATATTTTTGAAAGTTTAAAAAAAATGAACTTTTCCAAAAAAAAAATTGATGAACTCTTTCTTTGCGACACCTCTGACAACACGATGATGGAAGCAGCTGTAAAAAAAAATTCTGACCAGTAAATAACCAACCAAAAAAAACGGGGGACATCTACAGCAGCAGCAGCAGCAGCTGATTGATAGATCAAAAAATGGTCAAAAATCACGCAAGAAAAATAAAGAAAAGAAAAGAAAGAGCTTTTTCATAAATAAATAAAAAGATTGAGAGGATTTAAAGAAGAGAAAAAAAATGCGAACGTGAACGGACTATTTTTTTTAATTTAAAAATAAAGATCATTTTGGAAAAATTCCAAGAAAAAAATTTGGATAAAAAAAATAAAGAAAGAGCGAAGAATCGTTGCTTATTTTTTATTTTTAAAATTGAAAAACAAACGTGATCGAAATTTTAGAATCGAAGAAAAAAAGCAAAGACGAAAAAAGAGATGAATATTTTATATTAAAAATTTTTTTGACATTTATCTATGACAAAAAAGATATGGTTATTGCTAAAGATGACGTCACGATACATAAATGTAAAACTACAAATATTTTTTGACGACAGTCGGAAAAAGAAAGATCTAGAAGGAGAAAAAGAAAAAAAAATGTTGGATAAATGTTTTTTTGTAAAAATAAAAAAAATAAAAATGGAATTTGGCGAACAATAAAGAGTCGTCAAAAGACCAATTTTTGGAAAATTAAATGGAATTTTTTTACGAAAAACATGAGTCATCTCAGAAAAAGCGGGGATATTTTTTTAAAAACACAAAAAATTGAGGTTTACTTGAAGTAAGCCTACGGAATTTGCATAATTAAAGGATGATATTTCACAGCGGAATTTTTCGGAAATGCAGGGTGTTTCAAGAAAAATGGCCGTTTTGTGACTCACAGTTTATGCTTTAACATTATGCAAATTTTAAAAACGGCCACCATTTTTCTTGAAACATCCTGTAAAAATGAAAATTAGTTCAAAGTTTTGTTGCCATTTTTTCAGTTTTAAACCATTTCGTCCAAAATTTTGCCAATATCTTCTTTAAGATGTTTTTAATAGTTTAGGTTTTATTCAAATTTATTTGAAGCAAATCCGCAAAGTTATAACCAAAAAAGGCGCGCAATCGATTTTTTGGCGAAATTAACTTTTTGCTGCCATTTTTACAAATTTGCATATTTTGGCTTAATTTTTTTTGGCATGTTCCTGATAGCCATGCCAACATTTTTAGTTTCAATTAAAACATTTGGAAATAATTCCGGCTGAGTTTTAGCTTTCCGAAAAACACAATTTTTCATTTCTGTTTCCAAATTCTCCTGTAGCGATTCCGCTGTGATTTATTTTATAAATTTTTTAATTTATGGGTCTTACAGCGATTATTTGAATGACTTGAAAAAACTCTGAAAAATGAAAGTTCTTGAAAATCAGGGAACATCCAAAAGAAGAAAAGAGTACCTCCATTAATAATTGATTTAATAAAATGAAATTTAAGGGGTTTAAAAAAAAGTAATGAAAAAAAGACAGAAGTGACAACTTTGAAATTTTAATTTTAAATGCGTAATATTCAACAGCTGAAAAATGGATTTAAAAATGCAAAAATGTCAAATAGACAATCGACTGCCAGCAAATAAAGATGCCATGCCATCTTTAAAACAATTTTCTTATTTATAAGTTTTAAAGATTACTGTATCTTTTTAATCAAAAACTACAGTAACCCATTAAAATTAAAAATATTTGAGCAGTTTTTTAAATTGTTTAAAAATAAATATTTTTTTAAGCTCAAAGTTTTTAAACATCAAAAATTGGTTTTTTTTATCATTCCATAAAAGACCAAAAACTCTATTTAAATAAAATTATCAAAGATATTTTTAAACCATCGATGATCGTTTTTTGCTTTTATATTAAACCTAAATTTAGGACACAGAAAAAAAGCACGAAAAGTTTCCACCCTTCTTTTTAAGTCTGCTTTATCAATGACGTCAAAAAATCAAAGATAAATTTCATTTTTATTTTTATTTTTGCAGCAATACCTTTTTCGTTTTTTATCATTGATTAATCATTGAAAGAATGCACTTAAAAAAATCTATTTTTATATTAATCAAAGCAAAAATAATATGCATAAAATTGAAAGTTTATTTAATTTGGTGATAAAAATAATCAAAAATATCAAAGATCATTTTTTTATATTTAAATTTTTAATGCTAACAAAAAATAAAGAAGTGCAAACTTAATTCAATTTTTTTTTTTTTAAAAATGTCTTAATTTTTTTTTTGGTAAATTACAGTAACCTAGGTACAGTGGCAATAGTGTTGTTACGGCAGAATATTTTTTATTAACTTTGACTCCGACTCCAGCGCTTGTTCCAAAGCTATTTTTTAGTGAACCTAGCTCCGACTCTTGCTCCTCCAAAACCTGCTCCGGCACAGCGAAATCGTTGCAGGAGAATTTGGAATTACGAGTGAAAAATGGTGTTTTTCGATCGGCTCAAACTCAGCCACATCACATCAAAATGCAATAATTGAAACTAAAAATGTTGGCATGGCTATCAGGAACATGCCAGAAAAAAATCAAGCCGAAATATGCAAATTTGAAAAAATGGCAGCAAAAGTAAATTTCGCCAAAAAATCGATCGTGCACCTTTTATTGGTTATAATTTTGCGAATACGCTTTCAATAAATTTGAGTAAAAGCTAAGCTGTAGATAATATCTTAAAGATGATATTGGCAAAATTTTGGGCGAAATGGGTTAAAACTGAAAAAATGGCAACAAAAGTAAATTTCGCCAAAAAATCGATCGTGAACCTTTTTTTGATTAAAACTTTGCGGTAATGCTTCCAATAAATTTGAATAAAACCTAAACTATTAATAACATCTTAGAGAAAACATTGGCAAAATTTTGGGCGAAATGGTTTAAAACTGAAAAAATGGCACCAAAAGTTTGAACATTTTTCGTTTCTATTTCCGAAAAATTCCGCTGTGCAGGGGCTACAAAATTTTATTTAATAGGAAAATTTTAGTTCCTCCAAACTTTTTATGAAAAAAAGATGCAAAAAAAACAGTTAATTATTTAAATTTAAAATTCAAAGAATTAATTTTTGGAAAAAAAGGGGAAGAGAAACTTTAATTCATTGAAATGCAAAACAGGCATTTAAAAAAAATGTTAGTTTTTGTTTCGGTGTTCAAAAATCAAAAAAAAAACACAACAATAAAAACACAAATTCTTTTTTTTCTTCCAAAAATTTTGCTGTTGTTTAAATATTTTTTTTTAAAAACGGTGCACACTTTTTTTTGTGGATGAATTTGGTTCGGTGTTATTGGAGCTGGTGGGAGAATATATATATATTTTTTAAAACAATAAAAAAATGCCAAAAACAAACACTTTGTTGGTTGGAAGCAAGAATGAAAACACAACAACAAAAAAATGAAAAGAAGTAATACCGTATCACGTACGGATTTTTGGGAAATGGAAAAAAATACACTTGAAATTTTCTCGGGGGGCAAAAAATGGATAGAGCAATTGGTTGCGCGTTTTCTTTGCATGCACTGGGCAAAAAAAGTGCAAGTTCGAACCCAGCGAGAGCACTGATTTTTTTAACGAATTTTTTTTTTGTTTTTACAAGAAAATTTTCAAAAATATGTTTACAATGACTGCTGAATCACTTGAACCAAAAGTATTCTTTTTATAAAAAAATTATTTTTTATAGCTCTTCTCGCGGGGATCGAACCTGGCTTCTTTTCAGCGTTGTGCATGCAACGGAAACGCGCTAACCAACTGCTCTATCCATATTTGCCCTCCGAGTAAATTTGAATGTTTTTTTATTTCCCAAAAATCCGTACGTGGTATGCCATTATAAAAAGCATGTTTTAAGCAATAATTGAATTATTTTTCCCCCATCTTTCATATAGCTTTCATATAGATCGGGGGAAAAAAAGAGCAAAGATTGAACGAAAAAAAAAACGCCGCCACCAAAACAAAATATGACAAACAAAAACAACAAAAAAAGGGGGGGGGGGGAAGGTAGAATAAAAAGTTGAATTAATTTAAAAAAAAGAGGATGAAATTTAATAGCTTTTCAAATTTTGAAGTCTTCAAACAAAGAAAAAAAAATAGAATGGAATTATTTGTGTTGTATTTTAAGAATCGTGGAAAAAAATAACAAAAAAAATAGGGTGTTTGCTGACGCAAATTTAAAATATAAGACAAAAAGACAAAGGTGGAAAAAAATGAAGAAAAAAACTGACACACTTATATATATAGCCAACGTGCCGTGGCCAAAGTGCCATCCATGAAATTCATTTTAAACCTTAGATTCAAGATTCATAGCTTTTTAGCGAATTTAAAAAAAAAGATGCTTCAGAATATTACAAATTCTGTTGATAAAAGTGACCAGCATTTTTCCCAAAATTATTTTTTTTCTTACCACGATTCTACCCTTTAAAAAGCAATGAAAAAAGTATAAGGGCGTTTTTTTGAGTTCTTTCCGCGTTTTACTGGGGCGGAACATTTTGCCAAGTGAAAATTGCGGAAAGAACTCATGGAACAACCTTATATTTTTCTCCAACAAAAAAACCAAAAACAAAAGAATACAAAATAATGTCACTTTTTTATTGGCAAAATGTACTTCAAAAATCGGCGTCGGTCTCGAGTTGTAACATTTCGTATCTCAAAAAAATATCACAAAATTATAGATTTCGTAACGGAGAAAAAAATACAAAAATTATCAAATACCATCAATTTATATTTATTATCACAAAATGTTTATATTTTGTGATAACAAATTACTGTAAATATTATAAAAAAAAGCAACAAAAAAATTAATAAAAATGGAAAAAAGATAGCAAAAAAAATTAATGACATTTTTTTTGCTTTAATGTTTTTATTTCAAAGTTTTTTAAAACGTTTAAAAAAAACGTTTATGAAACTAATTAAATCACTAAAAAAAAGAAAAGCAATATTTTTGAACAGAATTTTTTTTTATTATTGAGAAGTAGTCATGGAAATCAAATTTCAAAATGCTCATCATCGAAAACATTATTTTTATAAAAATGTCATAAAATTTTAGATTCATTTTAAAATGAATCAAAAAATGTTTAAATAAAATTAAATTAAAGCAAAAGTTTGTTTCTCCCCCCTGATGGGAAAATATTAATTTTATCCCAAAATTTTAATGACTTGACCCAAAAATATTTCAGTACCCAAAATATTAATTAAATTTACCCAAAAATATTTCAGTACCCAAAATATTAATTAAATTTACCCAAAAATATATAATACCCAAAATGTTAATTTAAATGACCCAAAAAAGACATAAAAGGTGTTAATAAAATTTTTTTAAAATGAAATTTATTTTTATTTTTTTTATTCTTTATTTATTTGTTGTCATTTTTTTATACTTTTTTATTTTTTTAAATATCAATTTCAGTCATGATCAAAATGATGTGCATCTCTACTTTGATTGTAAAGAATCATCTTGCTGTTATAAATGGAAAGCAAATGTATCTGATGGTTTAAAGTATCTTATTTTTGAAACAGAATGTGATCATAATCATGGAACTCGAGAACGAAAATCTGGCTTAACAAATCAAATGAAAGCAATCGTCGATCAAAGAATTCTTGGAAATGAAAAGATTAATGCAGAAGCAATATTGCAAGCATTTCGAAATGAACAAATTGCAAATTTACCAACTTCACTTCAAGTTAGAAATTATGTTCAAAACAAAAAAAAGAAGCTTGTGCCTGATGCAAGTTTGAACTTTGCTGATGTTGAAGCTATGGTTACTGATATGGAAGAAGAACAATCTCAATTAGTGCAATTTAAGCGTGAAATCAATGAAGAAGATCCTTCAAAAACTCATTTTGCTATGATTATGACATGCAAAAAATTAATGGATGAACAAAGAAGTCAAAAACATATAAATATTGATGGAACGTGGAAACTTATCTATAAAAATTTTCCTGTTATTGTTTGGGGATATAAGAAATCAAATTGATAATCTTGCAAATCATGCATTTGAACATCATTTTGATCTTGCTGCTGCTGAATCGATTGATGAATGGAAATCATCAGAAAATGCAAATATTATTAGATTTGCACAATATTTTGATCAGCAATGGATTCAGCAAAACAAATTTTGGTTTGCAGCAAATGGACAAGGTGTTCGACATAATAATGCAATGGAAGCAACAAACAAATGGATCAAAAGAGATTTTATTGATCGTCGTCTTTCATTGACGCAAGCTATTGTTAATTTAAAATTATGGCTTTTCAAATGTGTTACAAAAAATTACGGAAATCAAGATGTTCGAGTTTCTGATAAAGAATGGATTACTGCCCATGATCTCAAAAGAATTACAAAAGTAAATTATTTAAATGGAAATTATTTTATAAGAAGATCAAAATCAGAACTTGACAATGATGAATTTGATAATTTGATTAGAAAAGATGGATATAGTGCTGCAGGTAAGCTTTTATTTTTATAATTATATATATGTATATAAAGCTGTAATTTATATTTAAGATGTTAAACTTTTCCAAGAAAATGTTGCTGTTGTTGGTCTTTCAACTTTATTTGAAAATAAATTTACTTGCAATTGTCCAATCGGTGCTCGAAGAATACTTTGCAAACATGTCATTCTTATTGAAGTATATAGAAATCAAAGACAATGGCCTCGAATGGAAACAATTCGCCAACAAATCGGTGATTGTGCAAGAAATCATCCTGGAAGACCAAGAAATCGTGGTCCAGCATTACATGTTACAATTAATTAAATTTTTTTACTGTTTTTTGTTATTTTATTGTTTAAATGTCTTGTTATTGTTTACATAAACGTTTTGTGTTTTTTGGGTGATTTAAATTAATATTTTGGGTATTATATATTTTTGGGTAAATTTAATTAATATTTTGGGTACTGAAATATTTTTGGGTAAATTTAATTAATATTTTGGGTACTGAAATATTTTTGGGTAAATTTAATTAATATTTTGGGTACTGAAATATTTTTGGGTCAAGTCATTAAAATTTTGGGATAAAAATAATACTATGCCCCCCCTGATGAAGCAAAAGGTTTTAATAATTCACTCGCGAGATATTTCGATAAATTGCAAAAACTCTATTTTTTATGTGTTTTTGCTAACCCTAAAAATGCGCTATCCAAAATAATAAAAAATGCGTTTGATTTAAACCCGAAATTTCATTATTTTATCATAATTTTTTGTCAGAAATGATAAAATCCATCTTTTTTCCTCAAATAATTTCATTAAAAACTTAAAAATTTCTTCTTTTTTTCATTTTTCACACTTTTAAATTTAAATTATTCATCAAAAAAAGTCTATGAAAATGTCCTTAAAATGTTATTCCCTGAAAAAATAAATTAATATGAATCATTTCTTTTTTTTTTCTTTTTAGGGAGTCACGAGTGCATTTAAAAGTGTGAAAAATGAAAAAAAAGAAGAAATTTTTTAAGTTTTTAATGAAATTATTTGAGGAAAAAAGATGGATTTTGTCATTTCTGGCAAAAATTATAATAAAATAATGAAATTTTGATTTTAAATCAAACGCATTTTTTATTATTTTGGATAGCGCATTTTTAGGGTTAGCACGTACGGATTATTGGGAAATGTAAAAAAAAGACACTTGAAATTTTCTCGGAGGGCAAAAAATGGATGGAGCAGTTGGTTGCGCGTTTTCTTTACATGCAATGAGCAAAAAAAGTGCAAGTTCGAATCCAGCGAGAGCAGTGGATTTTTTTTAACGAATTTTTTTTGTTATTTCAACAAGAAAATTTTTAAAAATATGCTTATAATGATTACTAAACCACTTGAATCAAAGATTTTCTTTTTATAAAATAAATTTTTTATAAACTGCTCTTGCGGGGGATCGAACCTGGCTTCCCTTCAGCGTTGTGCATAAGATAAGATAAGATAAGATTTATACATTTCGACAACTATTGCTAGAAGTGAAATGAAGCAAAACAAAAAAAAATAAATACAAAACAAAACAAAAATAAAATACAAAAATTACAGTATACAAAACAAAAATTAAGAATAATAATTTTCAACTTGGTTGCTTGATAAATGTTGTTTGAATTGTTTCTTATTGATAAATTTAGAGATGTTGACATTTTTGATGTTGTTTAATAAGTGCCAAGTTCTAATTGAGAAGTGGCTGAGTCTGTATTTGTTGGTCAGTTTTTCTTTTGTTGAATATACTTTTTTGAATCTGGTATCATAAGTTGGATTGAATAGAAGAGAAGAATCATTTGGAATATTTGTATGAAGATATTCAAAAGCAGTCTCGAGATCAATAATATTTCTTCTTTCGTGAAGAGATTTCAGATTGTATTTTTTCAGTCGAGAAGGATACGGTGGAATAATACCAAATTTATTTTGACGTCGATACAGTATTCTTGTGAAGAGTTTTTGAGGTCTTTCCAAATAATTTGCAATAGTTTTTTGTTGAATATTGAAGAGTTGAGTGCCGTATTCCAATATTGGTCGAACATAAACATTGAACAGAAATATCATTACATCTTCGGATGAAATAAGGACACGTTTAATAATAGTAAACATTGAAGCCATAGCCGAACTAACAATTTTTTTGATATGAGTATGAGGTTGAAGATTATTGTGGAGCATAATTCCAAGATCACGAACGATGGGTACTGTAGAAATTTCAATATTATTGATAAAATATTTTGCGTCATCATTTTTTGGGCCATACTGCATATGAAATGTTTTTGATGTAGAAGTTGTCATTGAATTTTCAGAGGACCAATCAAATATTGCATTAATTGCATTTTGAATAATTGAAATATCAAAGCAATTTTCGTAATAAGCGAAATAAATTTTTAAATCATCAGCAAATAATAAGTGAAGAATTCCAGGTAAATTTGATAAAATGTCACTTAGTTCTGTAATAAATATAATAAATAAAACTGGACCAAGAACAGATCCTTGAGGGACACCACTTGTTGCATTAAATGTTTCAGAAAAAGTTTTGCCAACTTTGACTTTGAATTTTCGGAATGATAAAAGTGTAGTAATTAATTTTAATAAATTTCCAGTAATACCAGCTTTTTTGAGAGCGCGAATGAGGCGACTAATTGGAATTTTGTCGAATGCTTTCACCCAGTCGAAATAAATAACATCCACGGTCATTTTCTTTGAAACTGAAGAGATAATAAATTCTTGAAATGGAATAAGTTGTTTGATCGTTGATTTTTTTGATCTAAATCCATACTGCTGTTTCGGGAGATAATTTTTATATTCGAGAAATTGAATCAAGACAGCTTTGATACATCTTTCCATGGTTTTTAAAATATCAGAAGTACCAGAGATTGGACGAAAATTATCAACAATTAATGTTTTTGGAGTTTTTGGAATCGGTGTAATATATGAAAACAAAAATAACTTTGGAACATCATCAGGTGATTCCATAATACAATTATAAAAAATTTTAAATGGCTTACATAGAGATAAGTTGCATTGATTTAAAACATATCCAGGAATATTGTCGACACCTTTATCATTTTTGTTGGAACACTTTTTGAGCATTTTTGAAATTTCATATTCATTGAAAGTAATGTAATTTAAAATTAAATTTGGGATTTCTGGATCAATATTTTCAGGTGGTGAAAATGGATTATGAGCAGCAGCATAAAATTTTCCAAGAGCATCAGCTTTTTCTTTATCAGTGCATGCAAAGAAAACGCGCTAACCAACTGCTCTATCCATATTTCCCAAAAATCTGTACGTGTTAGCAAAAAAAAACATAAAAAACAGAGTTTTTGCAATATAAAATTATCGGTATCAACAATATTTTAGATATCATCAAATAGTTATTTGTCAGTTATCTTTATCAGAATATCAGATACAATAATTTGATTACTAAAATTTATTTTTGAAAAAAACCGGATTTTGTTAAAATCTCAAAAAAAGATATATTAGTTATGAAAATAAGTATGCTAATTTATTAAAAAATAAACAATTTTAAAAATTATATGACATGGTTTCCAAATACCGTATCGAAATTTCGAAATATTGGTATCACCAATGTTGAAAAAAATATCAAAAAAAAGTAGCGTCTATAAAAATACCTAACTAATAATTTCAGAATTCTGGAATCTGAAGCCTTCTTTCATTTTGTGAATTCCAATTACTGTTTTTTTGTTTGAATTTAAAAATTTCAGAAACAAAAACAGAAAAAATAATGGTCAAAAAAAGAAGAAACAATTTAATAAATTTTGGTACAAGGAAGTGTCAGGCGATAAAAAAATGGAATGATATGGAAGTGATAGCAGAAAAAACATGTTTTTTTGTAAAAATGAATATTTTGTTGAAAAATATAATGGATTAAATAAGACTTGAAAAAAAATATTGGATTGCATAAAAATTATCATTTTTTAGTATCAAATATTTTTTTTGGTGGGCTGATAAATTGTGTTTTTTGAAGCTGTAAAAATGGGGGGGGGGGGATTACAAAATTTTGGAGTTAAAAATATATATATATGTTTTATTCCCGATAATAGTTCTATGAACTTTGATAAATCAAAAAGCAATATCAACAAAACATAAAAAGTGTGAATAATAATTTTATTTAAATTGGATATTTTTCAAAATTCCCGATATTTTTTTGCTAAAATTTTGCTTTTCAATATTTTAACATTTTTGACACATAAAAAAGCTTTAAAGTTACATTTTTCAAATTAATCAAAGATGACCTGAAATATGCCGTTTCCACCTAATTTAATCCTCGTATAGCTGATAGCTTATCAGCAAATGTGCGAACAAGTTTTGTTTCAAATCATCCATGGTTGCATTCCTTTAAATTATTTAAATACACAAAAAAAGAATATGGTCTTGTTTGAAGTTAATTATGCAAATTTGCAAACTTAAAGGAAGCGGATTCTTTGATACTATTTAGAAAAAAAATGGATTGACCTGATTTGCCTGATTTTTCCTTTTGTTTTACCACGAAAGTAGCTTCTTTTGTTTTTTCGAACTTTCTAAAAAACTTTGAAAAAAGTTGTTCGAGAAGACAAAAGAAGCTATTTTCGTGTTAAAACAAAAACAAAAAATCAGGCAAATCAGGTTAATCCATTTTTTCGAAATAATATCCAAGAACCCGCCTCCATTAACGAAAACCGGTCAGAAATAGGCCGTTTCAAGCATTTGCTAATTGTTTATCAGCAAATGTGCCAACAAATTTGTTCTGTACATGGTTTCATTCCTTTAAAGGGGGAGACGCACCTCTAACAAATTTTTTTTTATCAGGGTTCAGCGGAGTTGTTTTTTTGTTTGGCATTTTGCAGCTCCATAGCTGATTCGTGTCGAGACCTCCAATCAATGTTAAACAAAAAAATTTGTTAGAGATGCGTCTCCCCCTTTAAATATAAAAATGGACGTGTCTAAAGACAGCCTATAAAATTTGCATATTTAAATGTTGATATTATGCTTTGCTTTATTGATCCCGGCCCGGCTCTGACCTCAGGGCTGCAAAAAAAACTTGTCGATCTGTATTTAAAATTATTTAAAGGGGGAGTCGCACTTCACACAAACTTTTTATAAGAGGGAGCAGAGAAAAAGAGACAACGCTGCCGAGTCAAAGAAAAGAAATAGTGCGTCTTTTCTCTTTTTTCTCCCTGATTTTCACGATTGGTTATAAGAAAAGATTTATGTGAACTGCGACTCCCCCTTTAAAATTATTTAAATTTTTCATAAATATTCGTCTCCTTAAAATTCATGGCTACACAACACAAAATTATGTAAATTTTTTTTTCGTTTTTAAAGGGAGTGTCGGAGATAGTGAAAAAATTTTTACGACCGTTTTCCGTCGTTCCAAGTGATGGGGAATGAAAAAGTTTGGCCACCCGCACGCAACGAATGCATTCCCCATCACTTGGAACGACGGAAAACGGTCGTAAAAATTTTTTCACTATCTCCGACATTCACTTTAAACATAAAAATGTTAAAATCTTAAATCCTTTTTTAGACTTTAAAAAAAAGATATACGGTATTTCAAAAAAAAAGAAATAATAATTGAAAAATGGATGACGAAAGAGATAACCTTTTCAAAACGGAAGTTTTGAGCGTAAAAAAGGTACAAAAAAACCCAATCATTTAAAAAAAAAAATTAAATCAGGCACATTTTTTGCACAAAAAATAGCTGTTAAAAAGTGGGATCACGCGAACATGTCATGTTAGATAACTAATTACAACAAAAAAAAAGTTAATAGAATTTTTTAATTCCCGCCTCAAATTTAAAAATTAAAAAAAAACTTTTTTCTGACATAAAAAATTATTAGAATTTTAATAAAAAATTAATTATTTTTATTTAAATTCAAAGGGGTGGTAACATGCAAAGTTTAGTTTTTTATTTAAAAAAAACAAAAAAAAAATACAAATTTAAGCTTACATGCCCACCTTTGAAATACATTTTTGAACACGCAAATCTTATATTATATATTTAATTAAAGAGAGAAAAACTTAAAAGCAGTTTAAAAACAACTTCATTTTTATCAGCTTATATCGGTGCTGAAATGTTGAAAAATCTTTTTTGGCTAATTTTTTTCATAAAAAGGGGAGATACACTTCTAACAAATTTTTATGTTAGATTCTTCTTGATGATCTCGACGCGATCGGAGGACTCTTTGGAGCTGCTTCTTTTGCTCATTGGAGACAGGGATGTCAAAAAAAAGCAGCACTAATGAACCATTCAAAAACAATTTGTTAGAGGTGCGTCTTCCCGGGTGCATGAAAAAGGTGGAAATGAGGGATAAAAAGGAGGGGGAAAGCAAAAATGTTTTATTTTGCTTATTTATAGCTAAAAAAGGATTGCAAAATCGATGGTAATATCAAATAATTGTTTGCACCCCTCTGATTTCGCAATAGTGTTTTTTTCATCTCCAAGTTATATATGTATTATATGGATTTAACACTGTGGAACACGAATTTCACATTTTTAAGTGCCATTATAAAGTTCGTTTTTGAGATTTTTTGACTTATATACAAAAATCACCTCCATAATCAATAAATCAAAAAATTTCAAAAACGAGCTTTATAAGGGTACTTAAAAATGTGAAATTCGTGTTCCGCAGTGTTAAATCCATATAATACATCTATAACTTCGAGATAAAACGGGAAAAAACACTATTGCGAAATCAAGGGGGTGCAAACAATTATTTGATATTTCCATCGTTTTCGCAATCCTTTTTTAGCTATAAATAAGCAAAATAAAACATTTTCGCTTTTCCCCCTCCTTTTTATCCCTCATTTCCATCTTTTCCACTGCCATTTCCACCTTTTTCACGCACCCCGTCTTCCCCCTATAATAAATTTAAATTTGTTTCCGGCATCCCACATCGAATTCAGCATTCTATTTTTCACGCCTATGTCTGGCAAAATGTTTTTCAATGCCATGTAGGAGAAAAAAACGTTTTTTTTCGTTTTTCACTTTTTTACCATCAAAAAAATACGAAAAAAAAACGAAAACATTTTTGGTCACATGGCGTTGAAAAGCATTTTGCCAAACATCGGCGTGAAAAATAGAACGCTTGCTTTGCTTTGGATTCGATGTGATCCAAGAAAAATATCAAAATATCGGTATCGACACAATTAAAAAATATGGGATATCGAAATATCGGAATCAAAAAGATTCTGAGAAATATCGAATATTAGAATAGCACAGCCCATGATAAAAAAATATTACAGAGCGTTTTTTCAACATTTCAGCATCAGAAGCCCCTCAGATATTTCGCTTTAATCTTTCTTCTCAAGATAAATTTGTATTACCCTATCACTGTTATCAAATAATTATTTCAAATTTCTTATCATTTAAAAATTAAAAAACAATTTGCTACCTAAAAAAAGAATGTCAACGTTCAGTGATGTCAAATTTTGGATAAATATTATTGTTTCTCCGACAAGTATTTGTTTAAATTCATTTTTACTTTATTTAATTAAAAATAAATCTTCCCAAAATTTGGTGAATTTTAAAAAGGTTTTATTTCTTGGTTGTACGGCAGACTTGATTTATGGGATTTGGAATTTTTTGGTTGAACCTGTAAGCATTTATTCTTTTTTCTTTTTAATAATTATTTTTCATTTGAAGGATGTAACAGTAATACATGGAGTGTACTTTGTATTTACTAGAGCAGCTTTGGGATATCTCCCATATCCATATCCGGCTTGGACACTTTTATTCACAATGTTTTTGGTATATTTTTCTGTCGTACATGTTTTGGTGCAATTTATCTATCGATATTTACTGACAAATTGGTAAGTAATTTAATTTAAAAATACAATAATAATAAAACTTTTATTTTTATTTTTAATATCTATCACGCAGGACGAAAGAAGTTATACCACATATCAGAAATATAATGTGAAAACAGTTCACTAGGAGATTTATTTGTGAATTTTGTGAAGTCATCAATCCATCGAGTCGGAAGTCGGTCAGCACTTCTTCTCACATCAGGCACCCATTCTGTTAGCATGCGATTCCATCGATTATTTGGAGACAACATCAGCTAAAGATGATATTTGAATTTTCATATAGTTGTTCGATATCTTTGAGTTGAGTTCTTTCACGTAACCATTCACAGGAATGACGCTCGATAATTCGAACATTTAACATTCTTCGTTCCATACGACGATGAGCAAGAGCTAATGGTGTTTTTTCAACTTTGCTCAGAACCCACGTTTCAGAAGCATATAACATTGCAGGGACCACACATTGATGAAATTATTTCTTTTTCAGTTCAACAGAGGCTCTTCTTGAGATAAGAAGTTGTTTGGCTTTGTCAAACACTTTCCAACCAACAACCTTGCAATTTCTTTTTTAAATCTTTCAGGTTGGGGGGGGGGGGCAGTGGATAATTTGTCCTTAGTAGAAGAAATCTTGAACTTTCTTGACATCTTGATTGTTTTATAAAACCGTATCATAATTTAATACAGTTGACATCCATGTGAACATGATTATCACGAGCTTGAGCAAATGCTTGATCAAGAAGAGATTGGAGGCATTCAAAAGTTCTGGAGAATAATACTAGATCATAAGCAAAATCCAAATGAGCAAGTAGACTTTCACTAAATGTGGATACCACGTTCCCAGTTAAAGCGATCAAGCGCAATTTGTAGTGTAAAGATGAAGCGAATTGGAGAAAGAGTATCCCCTTGTCTCACACCGCTTTGAGCAAAGTTGTTAACTGAAAATGAACCCATGTTTATATTGGACGAAGCATCGGCATAAATCAGGTTGAAAATTTCAATATTACTGTTACGGAGAAACCATCGGCTAATAACCCCATAACAAGAATAAAGATTTATTGTAGAGAAACCATGTTAGTATGAACAGAACAAAGAAATAAACAACAATTATGACCCGAAAAGAATGACATTGAAAGGTATTTATAGGATTTGTGAAGAGAATGCATTTCCCTTGGAAATTAGCATAATACTCGCGATCTTCGCGACACTCCCCACCTCGAGCAGTTGTTTGACCATTTGCAGCCATTGTTTTTAGTGGTTTTAATTGATCTTGCAGCATTAAATTATGTCTATGACATTTTTAAATTAAGATTATATTGAGTTAAAGATCCAGGAAAGTTGATGGATCATTTGAAAGCTGATTTCTTTCAGATATGTATGGATCCTCCTTGAGGCACTCCCCACCGCCAGCAAGGTGTTCTTCTATTTTAAGATGAAAATAAATGACTGAGAACTTTGTCCATGACATTGTTCGCTTCTGATTTTGATTGTATTTATATTACGTAATTCAGGACAACATTTGTCCAGTTCCAATTTGCAATATTTGTGTTGCCAGGACCGAAGTTTCTGGTTTTTGAGTTTGCCAGGACCGAAGTTTCTGGTCTTTGTGTATGATCGAAAGATCTGAATATCACATTTCCAATGAAACTGATAAAGATGAATAAAGTGATCGAAAGATCTGATGTTGGAAAAGTTTCCTTGAAACTATTTGTAACTCAGTGTCGTTGAAAGTTTTTACCTTGTAAAAATTTTTGATTGAAAGATTTATATTTGAAAGCAAGTCAAAAGTTTCCATGAAACTTTAAGATTCGCCATTTATTGTCCGGCCTGCCACGCGGGACTTGATCTTGTCAGTGATGTCATAATATTCCATTTGATTCGGTCGATGCACCATTTTGTTACGGAGAAACCATCGGCTAATAACCCCATAACAAGAATAAAGATTTATAGTAGAGAAACCATGTTAGTATGAACAGAACAAAGAAATAAACAACAATTATGACCCGAAAAGAATGACATTGAAAGGTATTTATAGGATTTGTGAAGAGAATGCATTTCCCTTGGAAATTAGCATAATACTCGCGATCTTCGCGACAATTACCGGCATCAATGTCAACTATGTCAAAATATAATCAATAAATTTCAGTAAATATAATTATTATTTTTAAGGAATATAACTTTAAATCGATACACATTTGGGGGACTTGTTGGACTTGGCGTATTTCTTGTTGGAACATATATCTTTCAATATTTCATCCATCTTGTAAATCGAACAAAAACCGATGAATATTATATATCACATTTAAATGGCACTGAATTTGAAATTGATGGCAAAATTCCACCATACGGCGCATTTCCATTAGTACGTATTTAATAAAAAAATAATATTTAGTACAGTAATAAAACATCATATATTTAAGGCTGAATTTGCCAATGCCATTTATGTTTCCATTTCATTGGTGATCATTTCGTATGCCCTTGTATTATTTTGTGGAATTGCAATTTATTTAAAGCTTAAAAAAACTCATAGCATGTTGAGTGATGGCGCAAATAAATATCAGCGACAAATTACAATTGTTATGACAGCTGAGGTAAATATGCAAATTTTTTTAAATTAATAACAGATAATTTTTGCATTTAATATAATTAATTAATATTAATTTTAGGCATGTATTCCAATTTTTACGGTAGTGTTTCCGATTTTATTAGATTTGCTTACAATTGTAACTGGAATATTTCTTCCATGGGGCGGAAAATTAACATATTTACTATGTTGTATGGTTCCAATTATAAACCCCATTATTAAACTATCAGTTATTTCTTGTTATCGAAGAGAAATTGTAAAAGTTTTAAAACTTTCGAAATTGGCACAATTTTCTCCTCCCAGCAATTCAGCTATGGTTAACCCAACATCTTAAGTGAATTAATATGTGATTCAAAAAATCTTTTAAAATTATTTTTAAAACTTTAAAAATTATCAATAATCTTTTTGCTCTTTTGAAGTGTTCTTGTAATCTTTATTTTGACTGTATAATTTATGTGTAAAAGAAATATTGGTTATAAATTGTAGTGTAAGTATTGGAGCAAGAGTATCCACTTGTCTACCACTGTTTTGAATAGTTATATTTTAAAAAAAAGTGTCAGAAAAAAAGTTCTGTAATTATTATCATGTTGAAATTTTACTGCTTCAAAACATGATTGCTTTTAAAATATGTGTGAAAAAAACACATTAAAATGAAATATTTATTTGCTAAAAATTGTTACAAAAATACGAATACGAATATGAATATGAAAACGAATGAATCATTTAATTCATGATAATATTTTTATGGACGATTAATTTGCCGAAGAAAATCATAGTGATAATCAGCAGCCAGTTGTTTCCAAAAATCAACTTTATTTTTGATATCTGTATATCCGATAGTGACGTCAGTGCCAATCAATAAATATGGTGTTTGTGTTGCATCAACTTTTGGAACTGTAACGCCATTTGAAGATGGCTCACCGCCTTTGATGAAATTGTAGAATGTTGGGGCAAGATTATTTTGAACCAAATTATCTTCCGTTGTATTACTAATTCCATTTGTGGTATAAATGTTGAGGCCACAAAAATAGAGTAAAAAGTATCCATGTCCAGCAAGATTTCCGATCAGATCACGATCTTGTGGCCGAACATAATCGAATTCGAAAAAGTATTGATCGGTCCAACCAAGTTGTTGTTTTACATCGACTTCCATTCCAAGAGGAGTTTTAAGAATAATATCACTGTAAATCTAAAATAATATACAGTTTATTTACTTAGTTATGTATGTATATTCCTTACTTCAGTCAATTTATACCAATAATGAAGTGGATCAGTTGCATTTGCGCCAATACCAATATTATAATATGCAAAGATTCTGTCAACAATTACATTTTGGGTAGTTGAATTGAATTTAGGATCCGTTAACATTTGTAATAAAACTTCGCGAATTTTTTCTGCATTTGCAAGTGTTCGATTTTCATATACGTAAGCACCTCGAGACTTGGAAAACACATTTGTAATTGGATTATCAGTGATTATAGCTGCAAATTATTTTTATAATTTAGTCATATTTTAATTTCAAAACCAAAAATTTAGAACACTGAAAGTGGAAAGCTTACTTTCAAGTAATCCTTCACCAAAATCTACTCCATACATTGCTCTTCTTTTAGGTGCAGCGGCTTGTAATTCATCCAAAGTTTTGCCTCCAAAGAAATCATTGTCAAAATTTGCAGACCAATAAATTATATCAATTTTATCTGGCACAAAATCAGGCTAAATTTTAATCATATATAGTATTTTTGTATATATTAATTCTTACCAATCCCAACTGTACTCTGGCTTCCCAGAATTTTTTATAATCAACTTTTTGAAGACATTTTTTTCGTTCCAATGTATTGGCTTGAGCACAACCAACTTGAGTTCCAATTAATTCCGAATGATTAAATACCATTTCACTTGCAATCCCCCATAAAGCATAATTACTTCCAGCAATATGAATTTCTTGATTATAAAGATCTTTTGTTTTTGGGGACAAACTTAAAGCATGTGTACTTGTAGAACCAGCAGAATGCCCGCTTAAAGTTATCTTATTTGGATCTCCCCCAAAAGCTTTGATATTTCTTTTGATATATTTCAAAGCTTCAAGTTGATCAAAATGTGCAAAATTTCCATTGATCACATGATCCCGGGTTGCAAAAAAGCCTAGAAATTTACATAAACTCAACTTTAAATCATTCATTGAAAAACCCCTTACCAAAATGTGCCAAACGATATTGTAAAGTAACCATAATAATATTTTGTGAAATAAAATTATCAACAAAATATTCATATCCATAGGCTTGAGTATATCCATATGAATATCCGCCGCCATGAATGAAAACAAAAACAGGCAAATCTTTAAGGCCTACTTTTGTAGGTGTAAAAATATTGAGATAAAGACAATCTTCGGATGTGTTGGTGGAGGGATATACGTCAACGACTTGATGACATGCCGGTTTCCATTGTTTTGCCTCTTTAAGTTTTAAAAAACTTAATGGTGTTATTGTCAATGGTTCAGGTTTCTAAATTGCAAAATTTGCATAAAGTAATTATAATTTAAAAAATTGTTACCTCAAATCTAACTGGTGGCTTGACATACGGTAATCCAAGATACAGGAAAGCTTCAGTACCTTTGCGGGTGACATTTTTAATTCCATGTGCCGTGTATTCTGGAAGGACAACAATTGGTAAACCAGGAACTTGAAAATGTGAAAGTGCTACATCCCCAAAACATAGGAGCACTAAACATTGAAGTATCCACTTCATTTTTGGCTGCTAAAAATGTGTGTTTATATTAAAGAGAAGAGACAAACTTCTCAAAACACTGATGAAAATAGAGGAGTTTTAAAACGCTTTTATATGGTTTTTTAAAGTTAGACTTTTAAAGTTTTTAATCTACAATACTTTCTTAAAAGGGCAACAAAAAAAAGCTGGACAGTTTTTTTATTGAAATAATTTTATTGTCAGTTGCACTTTCACGAAGGGGGGTCGGTCTGATTAAAACGTCTTATCAGATTAAGCAATTAAAACCTCTATTATCACAAAGTTATGTCAAAAGTATAAACGTTTAGGCTCTTTTTTTATGGACCACCAAAGACTTCAAATTAACATAGATAACATTTAAATGAACTTTTTTTTGATTGTTTTTTGAACACTGCATTTTTGATTGAAAAGTACAACGCCAAAAAATGTGGTTATTTTTAAACATTTCTTATTAATCATAAATGCAAATTTAAAAAAGCACCTCGAATTTTTAAAGATTAACAAGTATGCATGCAAAAACTTACCCTACCTTTATTTCTCTAAAATTCTAAAATTTGTAACAGTGCACAATTATGTGAAAATTACTTTGCATTTTAACTTTTTATGTTATTTTTTAAAGTTCACATAAACTTTATCACTTCAGAGCCAAAAAAAGGAATGTGAGACAATGCTAATAAAAAATATTATTTTCAAATTCGACTTTCTCTACGGCATTCTAAACGAAAACGGCTTCTATTTTTGTCATTTGTGGCCCAATATTAGTCTATTTGCTAAGTTTCAGCTTTTTATCTCAAAATCTAACTTTTTTTTTGCCGATGACCATCGAATTTGAAAATAATATTTTTTATTAGCATTGTCTCACATTCCTTTTTTTGGCTCTGAAGTGATAAAGTTTATGTGAACTTTAAAAAATAACATAAAAAGTTAAAATGCAAAGTAATTTTCACATAATTGTGCACTGTTACAAATTTTAGAATTTTAGAGAAATAAAGGTAGGGTAAGTTTTTGCATGCATACTTGTTAATCTTTAAAAATTCGAGGTGCTTTTTTAAATTTGCATTTATGATTAATAAGAAATGTTTAAAAATAACCACATTTTTTGGCGTTGTACTTTTCAATCAAAAATGCAGTGTTCAAAAAACAATCAAAAAAAAGTTCATTTAAATGTTATCTATGTTAATTTGAAGTCTTTGGTGGTCCATAAAAAAAGAGCCTAAACGTTTATACTTTTGACATAACTTTGTGATAATAGAGGTTTTAATTGCTTAATCTGATAAGACGTTTTAATCAGACCGACCCCCCTTCGTGAAAGTGCAACTGACAATAAAATTATTTCAATAAAAAAACTGTCCAGCTTTTTTTTGTTGCCCTTTTAAGAAAGTATTGTAGATTAAAAACTTTAAAAGTCTAACTTTAAAAAACCATATAAAAGCGTTTTAAAACTCCTCTATTTTCATCAGTGTTTTGAGAAGTTTGTCTCTTCTCTTTAATATAAACACACATTTTTAGCAGCCAAAAATGAAGTGGATACTTCAATGTTTAGTGCTCCTATGTTTTGGGGATGTAGCACTTTCACATTTTCAAGTTCCTGGTTTACCAATTGTTGTCCTTCCAGAATACACGGCACATGGAATTAAAAATGTCACCCGCAAAGGTACTGAAGCTTTCCTGTATCTTGGATTACCGTATGTCAAGCCACCAGTTAGATTTGAGGTAACAATTTTTTAAATTATAATTACTTTATGCAAATTTTGCAATTTAGAAACCTGAACCATTGACAATAACACCATTAAGTTTTTTAAAACTTAAAGAGGCAAAACAATGGAAACCGGCATGTCATCAAGTCGTTGACGTATATCCCTCCACCAACACATCCGAAGATTGTCTTTATCTCAATATTTTTACACCTACAAAAGTAGGCCTTAAAGATTTGCCTGTTTTTGTTTTCATTCATGGCGGCGGATATTCATATGGATATACTCAAGCCTATGGATATGAATATTTTGTTGATAATTTTATTTCACAAAATATTATTATGGTTACTTTACAATATCGTTTGGCACATTTTGGTAAGGGGTTTTTCAATGAATGATTTAAAGTTGAGTTTATGTAAATTTCTAGGCTTTTTTGCAACCCGGGATCATGTGATCAATGGAAATTTTGCACATTTTGATCAACTTGAAGCTTTGAAATATATCAAAAGAAATATCAAAGCTTTTGGGGGAGATCCAAATAAGATAACTTTAAGCGGGCATTCTGCTGGTTCTACAAGTACACATGCTTTAAGTTTGTCCCCAAAAACAAAAGATCTTTATAATCAAGAAATTCATATTGCTGGAAGTAATTATGCTTTATGGGGGATTGCAAGTGAAATGGTATTTAATCATTCGGAATTAATTGGAACTCAAGTTGGTTGTGCTCAAGCCAATACATTGGAACGAAAAAAATGTCTTCAAAAAGTTGATTATAAAAAATTCTGGGAAGCCAGAGTACAGTTGGGATTGGTAAGAATTAATATATACAAAAATACTATATATGATTAAAATTTAGCCTGATTTTGTGCCAGATAAAATTGATATAATTTATTGGTCTGCAAATTTTGACAATGATTTCTTTGGAGGCAAAACTTTGGATGAATTACAAGCCGCTGCACCTAAAAGAAGAGCAATGTATGGAGTAGATTTTGGTGAAGGATTACTTGAAAGTAAGCTTTCCACTTTCAGTGTTCTAAATTTTTGGTTTTGAAATTAAAATATGACTAAATTATAAAAATAATTTGCAGCTATAATCACTGATAATCCAATTACAAATGTGTTTTCCAAGTCTCGAGGTGCTTACGTATATGAAAATCGAACACTTGCAAATGCAGAAAAAATTCGCGAAGTTTTATTACAAATGTTAACGGATCCTAAATTCAATTCAACTACCCAAAATGTAATTGTTGACAGAATCTTTGCATATTATAATATTGGCATTGGCGCAAATGCAACTGATCCACTTCATTATTGGTATAAATTGACTGAAGTAAGGAATATACATACATAATTAAGTTAATAAAATTGCATATTTTAGATTTACAGTGATATTATTCTTAAAACTCCTCTTGGAATGGAAGTCGATGCCAAACAGCAACTTGGTTGGACCGATCAATACTTTTTCGAATTCGATTATGTTCGGCCACAAGATCGTGATCTGATCGGAAATCTTGCTGGACATGGATACTTTTTACTCTATTTTTGTGGCCTCAACATTTATACCACGAATGGAATTAGTAATACAACGGAAGATAATTTAGTTCAAAATAATCTTGCCCCAACATTCTACAATTTCATCAAAGGCGGTGAGCCATCTTCAAATGGCGTTACAGTTCCAAAAGTTGATGCAACACAAACACCATATTTATTGATTGGCACTGACGTCACTATCGGATATACAGATATCAAAAATAAAGTTGATTTTTGGAAACAACTGGCTGCTGATTATCACTATGATTTTCTTCGGCAAATTAATCGTCCATAAAAATATCATCATGAATTAAATGATTCATTCGTTTTCATATTCATATTCGTATTTTTGTAACAATTTTTAGCAAATAAATATTTCATTTTAATGTGCTTTTTTCACAGTTACATCTAAATTATAATCAGTAATGTTTTGTTATTAGGATTCCTTTTCTTTCACAAAGTTTCTCCGACAACCAAAATGCGATAAAGTCTACGAAGATTGAACAAAATGAGCACGTACCAAAACCATTGCCGTATACAGAAAAAAATTTCGGAGGGGGCAAACCTTTGATTTTTTGCCGCTGCCAACACGAAGCGGCAAAAGATCAAAGGAAATTCTTCAATTTCGGGGGGGGGGCGCACAGGTCCCAAGTGCCACCCCCCTAAATACGGCGTTGACCAAAACCACTTAATATTTTAACAGTAAATTTGCAATTGTTAACTATTAAAAAGAAAATGAATTACAAAACGAATATGTCATTCACAAGGGAACCATACAAGATGATATTTGAGTTGAGTCACCTCCCATACTTTAAACGATTCATTGGGGGTCGGAAACACACCGCAAAACTTATTTCGCTCCAGTTTTACGTTTTGCGCAATTTTCGGGACTTTAAAGATGCGTGATTTGCCTTTTTCTCCGGTTCGAATCCGACAAAGGGTTAGTTGCTCGTGCGGGTCAAGCAAGAGCTTATATTATTTACGTTTATACGATAAGAATTTGTGATTTTATTGTTTAAATATCATTCTTCCATCAAGAATTATAAATCATAATTTTTTTCCCGAAATAATAGTATTTTTTACCGAGATGGAATTCGATTATCTGCAGCCGGCATGCGTGTTACACCGCTACACAAAAGACGCTAGGCATCTGGGCTCACATTTTTTTCCTGCTCAAAAATCTGAGGGCCTTGGCGTGAAAGCTTTATAACTGATGCTGTTAAACTTGTATTAAATCTGAATATGCTATTAAATTTCTCATTTCCTAAAGTAGTAAAAACATATAAACTTGTTTACAAAACTTTTAAAACAATATTTCGACGCCTGTACTTTGTCAGATCAGTTTTTTTTCTTTAATAGTACTAAATTTGTAATAGTGCACAATCATGCTAAAATGAATTTGCATTTTAACTTTTATGTGTTTTTTTTCAAAATTCACAATAAATATTATTATTTCTGAGCCAAAAAAAGAATGTGAGACAATGCTAACACACATGGGCAAGTTGGAGGCAACCGGGCGCAACGCGCCCGGTGGTGCGCTCATCGCTCAAGCAAAAGGTTGCTGGGTCGCTCATAAAATTCGAAAAAAGTATAAAAAAAGAGAAGAAAAAGGAAAGAAAAAAAAAGAAAAAGGGAAAAAGAGAGAGAAAAAGAAAAGAGGGGAAATAATTCTTTTAAGGTTGTAATTGGAACAGATTGTTGTTGTCGTTTTGAAAAAATAATCATATCATGTGAATTTTCACCGATGAAAATTTTCATTTCATCCGTTAACAGAATTGGATCATTTTTTTTATCAGATCTATGGCTCTTGTCTCTATTGGCCAATTTAATTTGGGCGAGTTTTTCATTGAGTTGCCTTTTGTTACGATCTAAGTTTAACAGAATTAAAGCATTTGCATGCTGCTCCCCATCATCAATAATATTAACTTTTCCTACTGCAGCGAAAAGATCAGTTATTTTGCCTGTGCTTTTGATATTACCCCAACATTATTATCTGTAAACATCATGTCGCTCGGGGGTTTATTTCCAATAACAAAAAATTGTGCCCGTTGTCCAGCTATGTATTTGAACTTTTGACTGTAATACAGATGCACCTTTAGTATCTCTATGAAATTCGGTTACTAATAAAAGAACATATCTTCTAAGAGTATCTGTATCATCGCAGTCATAACCTACAATGCTTTTTTTGTTGGATATGAATATTTAATGTATATTTTTAACATACCGACAATCTCAATAAATTCATTGTTGTTTCCGCTTGTGAATAGGGTTGACCATTTCCCGGGAAATCGACTATGTCTCGACGCGATTTCCCGGGAAATTTCCCGTTTCCCCTTATAAATCGGGAAATTTCCCGGGAAATGGTCAACCCTACTTGTGAATTAATTTCATTTATTAAAACATTACAACAATAATAGGAATCAAAAATAAAACAAAATATAAACAGAAACAGAAACGGTAACGTTTTACAGTCATCGGTAACAGCAGCACCGGATTTATCGACAAATGAATTGTTGATGCTGATTTTTCTGTTTTTTATATCTTTCACACAGAGGTTTTTTTCATTATCTATATATTTTTGAACATCAAACAAATCTGGTTTCTGCGTTTACATCCGTTTTTTAACCCCTTCAAAAATGCGTTCTTTTCTTTAAAAAAGAAGAAAGTAAAATGTCGAACTAGCTTTAAGGAATAGAAAGGGGTATATTTTTGATATTTTACAAAAAAAAATTTCAAAAAAAATCAACAGAGGGGACCCTTACATATAAAAGGTTCGCTCAAAATTTGAAAATCCTCCTCCGACCGTGCCCATGTGTGAATGCTAATAAAAAATTTTTTTTCATCAGATTTTTTTATTATTGCTATTGTAAAAACAATAGTAACAGTAACTAACAAATATTTTTTCAACATCACGTCATTTATAATAATATTTGTTGAAAGAATTGTAAAATGTCCAATTTTTAAATCGTGAGAGAGATTCATAAAAAATAAAAATAAATGTTTCAACAACAAAAAAAAGTGATAAAATAAGATTTTATATGCAAATTCATTTTCACATAATTGTGCACTATTACAAATTTAGTACTATAAAAGAAAAACCAATGATCTGACAAAGATATTACAATTTTTTCACCTTGTTAAATCATCCAGTACCAGAATTTCAGGTATGGTTTATTAAAAGGCTTTTTTTAAAAGGACATGCTATATTTTGAAATCAGTATCTTTTTCAAATTTGTATTTCTGATCCATTTGAATAAAAAATGTTTACAAATTATTGTTTTTGTCGTTGTACTTTTCAATCAAAAATGCTTTGTTCAAAAAACCATCAAAAAAAAACTTCATTTAAATGTTGTCTATGTTATTTTGAAGTCCTTGGTGGTCCATCAAAAAAAAGAATAAACTCTAATGGTTTTGTCCAGACTTTGTGATAATGGGGTTTTAATTGATAATTATGATAAGATATTATTATCAGACCGACCACCCTTCGTGAAAGTGCAACTGACAATAAAATTATTTCAATAAAAAAACTGTACAGCTTTCTTTGTTGCCCTTTTAAGAAAGTATTGTAGATTAACTTTAAAAAACCATATAAAAGCGTTATAAAACTCCTCTATTTTCATCAGTGTTTTGACTCAAAAATATCTCAAAAGTTTTGAGATATTTGTTTCTTCTCATTAATATAAACACCCCTTTTAAGGAGCCAAAAATGAAGTGGATACTTCAATGTTTAGTGCTCCTATGTTTTGGGGATGTAGCACTTTCACATTTTCAAATTCCCGGTGTGCCAATTGTTGTCCTTCCAGAATACACAGCACATGGAATAAAAAATGTCACCCGCAAAGGGACTGAAGCTTTCCTGTATCTCGGATTACCGTATGTCAAGCCACCTGTTAGATTTGAGGTAACATTATTAAATTATAATTGCTTCATGCAAATTTTACAATTTAGAAACCTGAACCATTGTCAATTACACCATCAAGTTTTTTAAAACCTAAATATGCAAAGAAATGGAAACCGGCATGTCATCAAGTCGTTGACGTATCTAATTCCACCAACACCTCCGAAGATTGTCTTTATCTCAATATTTTTACACCCACAAAAGTAGGCCTTAAAGATTTGCCTGTTTTTGTTTTCATTCATGGCGGCGGATATTCATATGGATATACTCAAGCCTATGGATATGAATATTTTGTTGATAATTTTATTTCACAAAATATTATTATGGTTACTTTACAATATCGTTTGGCACATTTTGGTAAGGGAAAGCTTAAACATTTATGTTTATGCAAATTTCTAGGCTTTTTTGCAACCCGGGATCATGTAATTAATGGAAATTTTGCACATTTTGATCAACTTGAAGCTTTGAAATATATCAAAAGAAATATCAAAGCTTTTGGGGGAGATCCAAATAAGATAACTTTAAGCGGGCATTCTGCTGGTTCTACAAGTACACATGCTTTAAGTTTGTCCCCAAAAACAAAAGATCTTTATAATCAAGAAATTCATATTGCTGGAAGTAATTATGCTTTATGGGGGATTGCAAGTGAAATGGTATTTAATCATTCGGAATTAATTGGAACTCAAGTTGGTTGTGCTCAAGCCAATACATTGGAACGAAAAAAATGTCTTCAAAAAGTTGATTATAAAAAATTCTGGGAAGCCAGAGTACAGTTGGGATTGGTAAGAATTTATCTTTATTCAAGCCATAAAATATGAAAGCTTTTCACTTTTGAGCTAAAAAAGTCAACAGTCTTTTATTTTGTGAATAAAGACTTTTTTAAGGGAGTGTCGAAGATAGTGAAAAACTTTTTATGAACGTTTTCCGTCGTTCCCAGTGATGGGGAATGAAAAAGTTTGTCCGCCCGCACGCAACGAATCCATTCCCCATCGCTTGGAACGACGGAAAACGTTCAAAAAAAGTTTTTCACTATCTTCGACACTCCCTTTAAAGAAGGTTTTCGAAATTCATTGGCTTAGAGCGAAAACCTTTTATATTTTATCGCGTTATATGCATTTATATAAGTAAGAGTAAATTTTAGCCTGATTTTGTGCCAGATAAAATTGATATCATTTATTGGTCTGCAAATTTTGACAATGATTTCTTTGGAGGCAAAACTTTGGATGAATTACAAGCTGCCGCACCTAAAAGAAGAGCAATGTATGGTGTTGATTTTGGTGAAGGATTACTTGAAAGTAAGTTTGCTTTTTAAAAACGTTTTGATTTACGTTTTTTATGAATAAAATTGTGATCACTGCTTTATATAACACTTTGCAGCTATAATCACTGATAATCCAATTACAAATGTATTTTCCAAGTCTCGAGGTGCTTACGTATATGAAAATCGAACACTTGCAAATGCAGAAAAAATTCGCGAAGTTTTATTACAAATGTTAACGGATCCTAAATTCAATTCAACTACCCAAAATGTAATTGTTGACAGAATCTTTGCATATTATAATATTGGCATTGGCGCAAATGCAACTGATCCACTTCATTATTGGTATAAATTGACTGAAGTAAGGAATATACATACATAACTAAGTAAATAAACTGTATATTATTTTAGATTTACAGTGATATTATTCTTAAAACTCCTCTTGGAATGGAAGTCGATGCCAAACAGCAACTTGGTTGGACCGATCAGTACTTTTTCGAATTCGATTATGTTCGGCCACAAGATCGTGGCCTCATTGGAAATCTTCCTGGGCATGGATACTTTTTACTCTATTTTTGTGGACTCAACATTTATACCACAAATGGAATTAGTAATACAACGGAAGATAATTTGGTTCAAAATAATCTTGCCCCAACATTCTACAATTTCATCAAAGGCGGTGAGCCATCTTCAAATGGTGTTACAGTTCCAAAAGTTGATGCAACACAAACACCATATTTATTGATTGGCACGGACGTCACTATCGGATATACTGATATCAAAAATAAAGTTGATTTTTGGAAACAATTGGCTTCTGATTATCACTATGATTTTCTTCGGCAAATTAATCGTCCATAAAAATATTAACATGAATTAAATGATTCATTCGTTTTCATATTCGTATCCATATTCTTGTAACAGTTATTAGCAAATAAAAATTTCATTTTAATGTTCTTTTTTTTACAATTACACACAATGAAAAATCAGTAATGTTTTGGAGCAAGTTAATTTTGACTTGATTTTTATATCTCTTTAATTTTTTAGTTGATACAGAAAGACTAAAAATTTGTAATATCATATCTAGGTACCGACGTCTCTTTTAATTTACCTATTTTTCCTCAAAAAACGCGTCAACAAAAAAGCTTTTTGATATTTTTGTGTAGCAAGTCATGTACTTTGGAGCCTTCGTCTGATACAATGATTTTGTTTTTTAGATTTCTTTTCTTTTACAAAGTTTCTCCAACAACCAAAAAGCGATAAAGTCTACTAAGATTGAACTAGGTACCACAACCACTGAAAGGAGCCTATTCAGCCAGCAGTTGGTTGTGCTCAAGCATTTTTCGGCAATTCTGAGATGCGCGATTTGCTGTGGTCCTCCCGATTCAGGCTTGTAAAAACGGTTCAGCGACTTCATGTATAACATGGCGCATGCTTGTAAAACGCTAAAAAGTAGGTTAACGGTGCTTTGATGCAAAAATACTTTATCTTTATCATCAGAAGACATAATACTTGAATTCTAGCTAAAAAAATCATAAATATATAATAATTTTTTTCATCATATTTTTTTCAATAGGGGTACCATGTGCTCCGAGAACGCGCGCATCTTTGAAGTGCTGAAAAATGCGTAAACCTTAAAACGGGCACGTAAAATTTTTTGGCGTTTGTTTTTGATCCTCTATGAATGTTTTAAATTATGCGGGACGTCTTAACTCAAATATCATCTCATACGGTTCCCTTGTTAGTCAGATCAGTGTTTTTTCTTTAATTGTACTAAATTTGTAATAGTGCACAATTATGTGAAAATGAATTTGCATTTTAACTTTTATGTGTTTTTTTCAAAATTCACACAAATATTATTATTTTTGAGCCAAAAAGGAATGCGAGACAATGCTAATATAAAATCATTATTTTATCACATTTTTTATTATTGCTATTGTAAAAAAAATTAATAACAGTAACTGACAAATATTTTTTCAACATCACGTCATTTATAATAATATTTGTTGAAAGAATTGTAAAATGTCCAAATTTTAAATCGTGAGAGAGATTCATAAAAAATAAAAATTAATGTTTCAACAACAAAAAAATGTGATAAAATATGATTTTATATTAGCATTGTCTCACATTTCTTTTTTGGCTCTGAAATATTAATATTTGTTTGAATTTAAAAAAACACATAAAAGTTAAAATGCAAATTCATTTTCACATAATTGTGTAATATTAGAAATTTAGTACTATAAAAGAAAAAGCACTGATCTGACAAAGATATTACAATTTTTTTGTCTTGTTAAATCATCTAAGAAATTTAAGAAATATTTCAAGAAATAAAGGTAAGATGTTTGAAAGTTTTTGTATATAGGGGGGGACGTACCTTTAACAAATTTTTTTCAATTGACACTGCTTGGAGGTCTCGATCAGCGCTCATTGGAACTGCTTTTTTATTTATTGGAGCTGCAAAATGTTTAAAAAAAACAGCTCCAATGAACCCTAAAAAATTTTTTAGAGGTCCCGTTTTAATCTTTTAAAACCGAGGTGGTTTTAAATTTGAATTTATGATTAAGTTGACTAAAAAATGTTTTAAAATTATAATGTGTTTTTGTTGCTGTACTTTTCAATCAAAAATGCAGTGTTCAGAAAAAATCAAAAAAAAATTCATTTAAATGTTCTATGTTAATTTGAAGTCGTTGGTGGTCCATGAAAAAAAGAGACTAAACTTTTATGGTTTGTGATAATAGTAGTTTTTATTGCTTAATCTGATAAGACATTATAATCACACAGACCCCCCTCCATGAAAATGCAAATGACAACAACATTATTTCAAAAAAAACTGTCCAGCTATTTTTTATTGCCTTTTTTTAAATAGTAGATTAAAAACTTTAAAAAAAACCATATAAAAGCGTTTTAAAACTCCTCTATTTTCATCAGTGTTTTGAGAAGGTTTTCCCTTCTCTTTAATATAAACACACCTTTTTAGGAGCCAAAAATGAAGTGGATACTTCAATGTTTAGTGCTCCTATGTTTTGGGGATGTAGCACTTTCACATTTTCAAATTCCTGGTGTGCCAATTGTTGTCCTTCCAGAATACACGGCATATGGAATTAAAAATGTCACCCGCAAAGGGACTGAAGCTTTCCTGTATCTTGGATTACCGTATGTCAAGCCACCTGTTAGATTTGAGGTAACAAATTTTTAAATTATAATTACTTTATAATTACTTTATGTAAATTTCCCAATTTAGAAACCTGAACCATTGACAATTACACCATTAAGTTTTTTAAAACCTAAAAATGCAACACAATGGAAACCAGCATGCCATCAAGTCGTTGATGTATATCCCTCGGCCATCACCTCTGAAGATTGTCTTTATCTCAATATTTTTACACCTACAAAAGTAGGCCTTAAAAATTTGCCTGTTTTTGTTTTCATTCATGGCGGCGGATATTCGTACGGATATACTGAAGCCTATGGATATGAATATTTTGTTGATAATTTTATTTCACAAAATATTATTATGGTTACTTTACAATATCGTTTGGCACATTTTGGTTAGCGGTTTTTCAATGAATGATTTAAAGAAGTAAAGTTTATGTAAATTTCTAGGCTTTTTTGCAACCCGGGATCATGTAATTAATGGAAATTTTGCACATTTTGATCAACTTGAAGCTTTGAAATATATCAAAAGAAATATCAAAGCTTTTGGGGGAGATCCAAATAAGATAACTTTAAGCGGGCATTCTGCTGGTTCTACAAGTACACATGCTTTAAGTTTATCCCCAAAAACAAAAGATCTCTACAATCAAGAAATTCATATCGCTGGAAGTAATTATGCTTTATGGGGGATTGCAAGTGAAATGGTATTTAATCATTCGGAATTAATTGGAACTCAAGTTGGTTGTGCTCAAGCCAATACGTTGGAACGAAAAAAATGTCTTCAAAAAGTTGATCATAAAAAATTCTGGGCAGCCAGAGTAGAATTGGGATTGGTAAGAATAAATATTTCCAAAAAAAATATATGATTAAAATTTAGCCTGATTTTGTGCCTGATAAATTTGATATGTTATACTGGACATCAAATTTTGACAGTGATTTCTTTGGAGGCAAAACTTTGGATGAATTACAAGCTGCTGCACCTAAAAGAAGAGCAATGTATGGTGTTGATTTTGGTGAAGGATTACTTGAAAGTAAGCTTTCCACTTTCACTGCTCTACATTTTGGGAGTGAAATAAATATATGATAAAAAATTTTAAAAACGATTTGCAGGTATAATTACTGAAAATCCAATTACAAATGTATTTTCCAAGTCTCGAGGCGCTTACAGCTATGAAAATCGAACGCTTGCAAATGCAGAAAAAATCCGTGGAGTTTTATTACAAATGTTAACGGATCCCAAATTTAATTCAACTACTCAAAATGTAATTGTTGACAGAATCTTTGCATATTATAATATTGGCATTGGCGCAAATGCAACTGATCCACTTCATTATTGGTATAAATTGACTGAAGTAAGGAATATACATACATAACTAAGTAAATAAACTGTACATTATTTTAGATTTACAGTGATATTATTCTTAAAACTCCTCTTGGAATGGAAGTCGATGCCAAACAACAACTTGGTTGGACCGATCAATACTTTTTCGAATTCGATTATGTTCGACCACAAGATCGTGGCCTCATTGGAAATCTTCCTGGGCATGGATACTTTTTACTCTATTTTTGTGGCCTCAACATTTATACCACGAATGGAATTAGTAATACAACGGAAGATAATCTGGTTCAAAATAATCTTGCCCCAACATTCTACAGTTTCATCAAAGGCGGTGAGCCATCGTCAAATGGCGTTCAAATTCCAAAAGTTAATGCAACACAAACACCATATTTATTGATTGGCACGGACGTCACTGTCGGATATACAGATATCAAAAATAAAGTTGATTTTTGGAAACAATTGGCAGCTGATTATCATTACGATTTTCTTCGTCAAGTTAATCGTCCATAAAAATATTTCAATTAAATGATTGATTCATTCATATCCATGTTCTTGTAACTGTTTATATAATAAAAATTTCATTAAAAAAGTAAAAAACGAAAAAAACGTCCTTCCTCGCTTTCGGCATGGAATAATTACTTTAAGTCAGACATAGGACTTCAATATTGTACGCTTAATTCGATGTGTTGAGGAGGGTATTCTAATTTTAAATGTTGCGAATATATGTAACCTCGATAAATTTGCAGCGTGTTTTTCTTAAAACATATTTTCAATAAATACTATCATTATTTTGCAACCTTCGCTCAATTCAGTTGGACTTAGAAAACGTCGAGATCCGACGTCGGCAAAGAATCACGATTTTTTAACTTCTCCACCCATAAATCGAATGAACGCTGGATATGAAATCAAGTTTTATTTTCTACACAAAACATCAAAAAATTATTTCCAATATTTCAAAATAAAACTTATTATAAATAGCTTGATACTTTTCAAAAACGATTCAAAAAGTTACTGTTTCGCAGAATAAATGGGATCTATGCTGCAGTACCTACATAAAAAAAAGACTGGAATATTTCAATATGGATTCGCTTCAGCTCAGGAGACCCAAAAGACCATGGTTCGCTACATTTAAACAAACATGGCAAATCTTGCAATCAAGGAACCTATAATTATTCTGGCAAGATCGAAAAAAGTCTCTTAAATCATTATTTCTCATTTCAGATGGCATCCTAAATTGAATAAAATGAAAATGGACTCGGAAGACTTCTCACCACTTAACTTACGCTCTCATCTCATCTCAATTAAGAAATCACTTTAACCCATCAACTCTATTTTTATTATTATAATTTTTTCTTTTGTTTACTAATTCCATTTGTTTGTAATTTGTTTGTTTTTAATTTTGTAACGCTATACTGTATTATTGTAATTTTGTTTTTTGCTATTGTATGTCAATTTTTTACGTTTTGTAAAGGAGCGATTAAATAAATAAATAAATAAATAAATGATTAAGTTCAATAAAAAATAGAAAATAGTTTAAAAAAAGGGTCAAAACAGCGAAAAAATAATTTAAAAAGTTAAAAGAACGATTTTAATGAATCTTAATTTACATTCCCATTTCTTGGAGATTTTTACGAAGTTGGATAAACGATAGCTGTATTACTGGGAGGAGAAAGTTGTGTCAATTTTGAAAGTTTCAAGACTTTTGCAATTTCTCTTCGATAACAAGAAATAACAGATAGTTTAATAATGGGATTTATGATTGGAACCATGCAACAAAGTAAATATGTTAATTTTCCGCCCCATGGAAGAAATATTCCAGTAAGAATTGTAAGCAAATCTAACAAAATCGGAAATACTACCGTAAAAATTGGAATACATGCCTAAAATTAATATCAATTAACTAAACTGAATTAAATTAAATGAAACAATAAAATGGCATTAAATTAAAAAATTTGCATATTTACCTCTGCTGTCATGACAATGGTAATTTGTCGCTGGTATTTATTTGCGCCAGCACTCATCAAGCTATGAGTTTTTTTAAGCTTTAAATAAATTGAAATTCCACAAAATAATACAAGGATATATGAAGCGATAACCAAAGAAATGGAAGCATAAACGGCATTTGCAAATTCGGCCTTAAATATTATATATTAAATACAATTTATTTATATAAATTCAAACCAATAGATATGCGCCATATGGTGGGATTTTGCCATCAATTTCAAATTCAGTGCCATTTAAATGTGATATATAGAATTCATCGGTGTCAATTCGATTCACAAGATAAATAAAATATTGATAGATATATGTTCCAATAAGAAATGCGCCAAGTCCAATAAGTCCCCCAAATGTGTAACGATTTAATGTTATATTCCTTAAAACCCAAATCTTACATTGGTATTTAATCAAAGTTCATTAGAGCGGGGTATTAATTTAGCCGAAGAAACTTAGTCGGAGAACTGTCAGAATACCCTTTCTGCGATTTCACAATGCATCAAATGATGAATCTCCTTTAAATTAAATTACTTACCAATTTGTAAGTAAATATCGATAAACAAATTGCACCAAAACATGTACGACAGAAAAATATACCAAAAACATTGTAAATAAATATGTCCACGCCGGATATGGATATGGGAGATATCCCAGAGCCCCCCTTGTAAAGATAAAATATATTCCATGTATTACTGCGACATCCTTCAAAATGAAATCATAAAACTGTGTGATTGATAAAAATAAATGCTTACAGGTTCAACCAAAAAATTCCAAATCCCATAAATCAAATCTGCGGTGCAACCAAGAAATAAAACCTTTTTGAAATTCACCAAATTTGGGGAAGATTTATTTTTGATTAAATAAAGCAAATAAGAATTTAGACAAATACTTATTGGAGAAACAAAAAGAGTTATCCAACGTTTTATTTCACTAAATGTTGACATCTCTGTTTTGATGATAAATATTTAAATGATTCTAAATATTTGATAACAGTGATAAACGAATATGTATTTATCTCGAGACGAAGAATTGAAGCGAGATATTTGGATGGATTCTGATGCTGAAATATTGAAAAAGTTTTAGAAGAAGCCACATATATCATTATGTTGCCCTAACCAAGTTTATCATGTCCACAAAGTTTGATAACTTCATATCTAACACAGATTGAAGAAGAAGCGAGGGCTGACGATCTGTATTAGATATGGAGCTATGAAACTATGTGGACATGATAAGTTTGGTTAGGGCTACAGAATGGGATATATGGCTTCTTTTTAAAATGTTTCTCCGCCGATGCACCGGCACGGAGAAAGTGCCAAAAAGGGCTTGTCCAGATATGAATTCATACCGCGGTAGGGTGGGAGTCAACCACATATGGCCCGCCTTTTATGTGCGACAAAGGATCAAAGGAAAAAGTATGACGAGGAGGGGTCCAAAAATCCCTGTTTTAGTATGACGTCATATCGGGACAAGTCCAACTGCAAAAATGCAATTTTTGAAGCCATTGCAAATCGATGATATTGCATTTTTTTTTGAAACTTTCTTTACATTTTAGCTTTAATAAACATGCCGAACAACCCCTAAGTGGCATTTTAGCCTGATTAATTGAAATGAGCAAATTATCAAGAGTGAGTCTATATTTTTGTGTAAACAAAATTTCAACTTTTTTGGAAATTAATTAAACTTTTTGGTATTTTGGCACTATTCCCTTGGGGGGGGGGGGGGGGGGTATAGTACATTCTGAATCCGAATCTGCGGATTCATGCAATTTTGGAGTGAGCTTATAATTTTGTGGAGCTTTGTATTTACTAAAATACATGGATCTAACGTTTACTCATATGGCTCAAAATGCTTCCATTTATCTTAACAAAATTATTGTAACAAATGCCCAATGTCGGGACAAAACACAAGCGAAATTATTTCTTTGTTAGAGGTGGGCCATACCCTTTAAGCGAAAAATTAATCACCAACAACCTTTTAACACCAATATAAAATGATAAAAATGCATTTGTTTTAAACTGCTTTTAAGCTTTTCTCCCTTTAATTAAACAAATAATATTTGCGTGATTAAATATGTACTTTTAAGTCCAATTTTGCCCTCCCTTTTAAAAAAGGGAGGGCAAAATTTGTATATATTTTTTAGGAAAGCTTAAATTTGTATTTTTTGTTCATTTTTTAAAACAAAAAACTTAGCTTTGCATGTTACCACCTCTTTGAAGTTGATAAAAAACAATTAATTATTTTTTTAAAGTGCAATTTTTTTGTCAGAAAGTTCAAATTTTTGAAATTCTGAGTTTTGAGGCGGGGAATTTTAAAATATTGTTGAGTCATTCCTTTTTTTCTGTTATAAATATGATCAAAAATGAAATGTTTGCGTGATCCCCTTTTTTTAATAGCTGTTTTTTGTACCGAAAGAATGCCCTTGATTTTCATTTTCTTCGAAAAATGGTTAGTTTTTTGGTAACCTTTTCATGCCCAAAACTTCCGTTAAATAAAAAATTTTAAAAGGTTATCTTTTTCATCATTTATATTTTTATTTGGTGATATAATTTGTTTATATTAAAAAAACAAACTTTTTTAGGGTGATATGCACTTTAGCTTTATTTAATCTATTTTAAACTTTTTATGTTTTTTGTTTTTTTGTCGACACTTTTTTTAAATGATGGTATAAACGTAAAAATTTCAAAGTAGAGTAAGTAATATTAGTCCAAAAATACGATTGGGAAGGGTTAAAAGTCATGAAAAGCCCCCCGAAATTTCGATACCGTAACCCAGCTACAACATACCTCAAAATATCGAAACATCGAAATTTGTATAGTGAATCGACTAAGGGACACAAATCTGAGTCTAAATTAATAATTTCAGATTTTTTGATCTTCTGGAATTTATTTTGAAGTAACTTATTTTATACCTCTAAAAGTACTGATTTTAAGCTCTAATATTTTTAGTACCTCTAAAGTGCTGAGTTTGACCAAATATGAGGGCTCTTAAAAATCATTATTATCAGTTTAACCATTTCAAAAATGGCTGGCTTTGTGGATTGTGATTTCTGCGAAACTGATGCAGATAATGAATTAGAATCAGGTGATATGTTCGATGACGAACCTCCAGCAAAGAAACAACGTGGTGCTAATGTCAAATATGATTATGTTGAAGCAGCTGAATCTTTCGATGATCTCAAGGCAGGGCCGCAAATAGATTCCAAGTAAGGGAGAGGAGATTCCTTACAAGATGCCAAAAAAATCTCATTTTATCTAGTATGAATATAATTTTTAAGGTAAATTATGGCACCGAAAGAAGGGGGCATGTCCCCAATGTCCCTAAGGCAGTTGCGGCTCTGTCTCAATGAAAAAGCAAAGACTGCTGGTTTAACAAGGTAAGTGAATTATGTTTAGTATAATATATTATATACGTTTTTAGGGGTTGCAATTATCAGTTCCGAATCAATTCAAACGTGTAAATGGCTATTTGAATTTCTGAAATCTTATTCAAAAGAATAAATATTGGTTCGCTGCGAATGGACAAGGTATTCGTCTTAATAATGAAATGGAAGGCAGCAACAAATGGATTAAAAGTGAATTTATAAATCGTCGTCTTCCATTGGTGAAAGCTATTGCAGCTTTAAAGAAATGGCTTTATTTATCTGTTAATAAGAATTATGGCAAAAAATTTTTTTTCTGAGACTTTGGCGGAGCTGAACGGTATCTCATAAAATGAACTAGTCAGTTTATTGGTACGCGGAATTTCAATTGAAGATTAATTACAACAAAAAAAGTGATTGAAAAAAGTTATAAAGTAATTTTAAAGATAAAAAAATTAATTAATTAAAGAAATTTAAAATTTACATATTTTAGAGTTTTTTATGAAGTTGGATTAACCACAGCTGTATTACTAGCAGAAGAAAATTGTGCAAAAGTAGAAAGCTTTAAAACTTTTGCAATTTCTCTTCGATAACAAGAAATAACGGATAGTTTAATAATCGGATTAATAATTGGAACCATGCAACATAGTAAATATGTCAATTTTCCGCCCCATGGAAGAAATATTCCAGTAACAATTGTAAGCAAATCTAACAAAATCGGAAAAACTACTGTAAAAATTGGAATACATGCCTAAAATTGATATCAATTAATTATATTAAATGCAAAAATTATCTGTTATTAATTTAAAAAAATTTGTGTGTTTACCTCTGCTGTCATAACAATGGTAATTTGTCTCTGGTATTTATTTGCGCCAGCGCTCATCATGCTCTGTGTTTTTTTAAGATTTAAATATATTGAAATTCCACAAAATAAAACGAGGATATATGAAATAATCACCAACGAAATGGAAGCATAAACGGCATTCCCAAATTCTACCTAAATTTAATTATTATATTTAAGTATACTGTATTTTTTTAATTATTTCAATTCATACCATAGGTAATGCCCCAAATGGTGGAATTTTGCCATTAATTTGAAATTCAGTGCCATTTAAATGTGATATATAATATTCATCGAGCCTTGTTCGATTTAGAAGATGAATGAAATATTGAAAGACATATGTTCCAACAAGAAATACACCAAGTCCAACAAGTACCCCAAATGTATATCGATTTAAAGTTATATTCCTTAAAAATCATATTTATATTTATTGTATAAGACGCGAATATAAAAAAGGTTTGCGGCAGGGCCTAAAAAACGCCGAAAAAAATGAAAGTGTCAGCACTTTGCTTCATTTCAAAAATTTCTGAAACTGAGCACAGCTCAGTTTGAGTTTTGTGTGATTATTAAATAATTGTCTCACCCACATTGGCTGGAATCCTTTTTAAGCTAATTTTCACCGTGTGTTAAACGCTAAGAAAACTGTCCAGTGAGAGAACACTTTAATCTATGTTTTTTCCGTATTCAATTTTTAAACCTAGATTCTGAGAGATTGACGCAAGATAAACGTTTAAAACATAGAACGTTACGTTGTCTGTAAAAAGAAATGAAATGGTTTTTTTATATTTTGACACAGTATTTTAAATGAAATTTAATTACAACACACATGAAAAATACATATGTCCAAACGGAATATGGACGTCTTATATTTTGACACAGTATTTTTAAATTAAATTGCTTACCAATTTGTCAATAAATATCGATAGATAAATTGCAACAAAACTTGTACGACAGAAAAATACACTAAAAACATTGTAAATAGATATGTCCAAACGGAATATGGATATGGGAGATATCCCAAAGCTGCTCTTGTAAATATAAAATATATTCCATTTATCATGGTTACATCCTTCAAAAAATATGAATAATTATTTATCCATTATAAGTTTTACGAAATGCTTACAGGTTCAACCAAAAAATTCCAAATCCCATAAATCAAATCTACCGTACATCCAAGAAATAATACCTTTTTAAAATTCACCAAACTTGGGGCAGATTTATTTTTGATTAAATAAAGCAAATAAGAATTTAGACAAATACTTGTCGGAGAAATAAAAAAATTTATCCAACGTTTTATTTCACTAAATGTGGACATCCTCTTTTTTGTTTAAATGATATGATATTCTAAATATTTGATAACAGTGATAAATGAATACGAATTTATCTCGAGACGAAGAATTAAAGCGAGATATTTGAACGGATTCTGATGCTGAAAAACTTCCTCTGTCATTTTTTAAAAAAAATCGTATATATTCGGAAATTCTTTTCATATTAATACAAAGCATTATTGAAGGGGGTGGATTCTTTGCTCTTTTTTTGCAAGAGAACCTGAAAATCAGGTTCATGGCGGCTCGGTCAATTCGGTTTTTCGGTTATTTGACTACAACTTTTATTTTTGTTTGTACCAAAAAATCTGCTGGAGCTAATCGATACAGATATTTATTTTACATCCTTGTGAAAAGCTTGATAATTTTTGGAATCTTAAAAACTGCCAACATGCATTCATGATTGAAAGACCAAAACATGACCGAAATCTGACCGAAAAAAAATAAAAATTTCGGTTTTTCAATCCTACGTTTATGGCTCATAATGCTTCCATTTATCTTAATATAATGATCGTAAAAAAATGCCGAACCCCGGGAAAAAATATAAACAAAATTACTTTTTTATTTTTCCCCAGCGCGCGCTCAATTTGCATTCATAAAAGTAACGACTCACTTAGCGTCACGGCGTGCCGAATCACTTTTTTTTTCTCACAAATTTGCGAATTAAAAGTGAACGCTAAGGGAAAATAAAACAAGATACCAAAAAATTTTTTTAAAGAATTTTTAGTGTTAAACTTTTCCTTTCTGGTCTCGACGCGATTGACTCTTTGAGCAGCTTTTTTTATTCATTAAAAAGAAGCAGCTCCAATGAAGCCGGAACAAAAACTTTGCTATAGATGAGTCTCCCCTTTAAAAGGGAGAAGTGTCGACGTCAAGCAAAAAAAAATTTCAACTGCAAAATTATGTTTTGACGCGAAAGAAAGCGCGTGATGCACGATGCATCGCTAAACGTGCGAGCGCACGCTTGTCGCAGTCGTGTAATTTGATTCAAATTTTTTTTGCTTGACGTCAACATTCCCTGCCAAACCCAGAAAAAAACATAAACAAAATTACTTTTTGTTAGAGTTGAGCGAAAAATTAATCTTTAAAAAAGATTTTTCAACAACCTTTCAACACGGATATAAAATGATAAAAATGAACTTGTTTTAAAAATGCTTTTAAGCTTTTCTCTCTTTAATTAAATAAATAATTTATGCATGATTAAATATGTACAGCAAAATTTCTATATTTTTTGTACCCCTTTAAAGTCAATTAAAAATAATTAATTTTTGTTAATGTTATAATTGTCAAAAAAGGGCAATTTTCTTTTTTTTTCTAAGAAAATTGCTTAAAAGTATTTTTTGAGTCATCTCTTTGTTTCTATTATAATGATCAAAAATGAAATATTCGCATGATCCCCTTTTTTAACAGCTGTTTTTTGTGTCTAAAAAATTAGCCTAATTTTAATTTTTTTTTGAAAATGATTATTTTTTTACTAACCTTGTGATGCCCGAAACTTCCGGGAAACACACATTTTTAATTAATTAATTATTTATTTATATCCCCTTACGCATGTCGAACTTATAAAATAATATAACACAAAAAAAACAATTTAAATTACTTGCAAAATTTAAAGTGAATAAAACAAAATAAAAGAAAAGAATGAAAAAGAACAATTAAAGCTCAGGACTCAAATATGACGAAGAATACATTAAATACACGTACGGATTTTTGGGAAATGGAATAAAAAGACACTGGAAATTTTCTCGGAGAGCAAAAATGGGGATGGAGCAATTGGTTGCGCGTTTTCTTTGCATGCACTGGAGCAAAAAAAGTGCAAGTTCGAATCCAGCGAGAGCACAGATTTTTTTAAACGAAATTTTTTTTTGTTTTTACAAGAAAATTTTTGTAAATATGTTTACAATGATTGCTGAATCACTTGAATCAAAGGTAATCATTTTATAAAATAAATTTTTTTTAACTGCTCTCGCGGGGGATCGAACCTGGCTTCTTTTTCAGCGTTGTGCATGCAAAGAAAACGCGCTAACCAACTGCTCTATCCATATTTGCCCTCCGAGTAAATTTGAATGTTTTTTTATTTCCCAAAAATCCGTACGTGTAAAGAGCAAATAACTTCAATTTTCAAAACATTTTTGGTTTCCTCAAGACCCAACACCTTCCGTCTATTGTTAATATAAAGATGATGCAATAAAACAATTATTATGTGATTACTCACTGTTGCGAACATTGGTTCTTCAAAGCAAACAAAGTTTTTGAAAGTACACTTTTCTTTCCTCGAGACTGGAAGCTTGCCGTCTATCAAAATGATGCAAGAAAACAATTATTCACCGATGTGAAAGATGCTTTCTTCAAAGAGTTTCTCATTGATGAGGAACAAATGATTTGTGCTCAATGCATCATTAAAAAGTTTAACACGAAAATGTGACATGGTTAAATAAATATGAATTAAGCGATTTTTAACGCTTCTGCAAATTTAGAAATCTATAATGTCATAGAACGTAATGATTCTACAATAAAGACCACAAATATGGCTATAGACTAGGCTAATTATGTTTTAATTTATTGTGTTGTTGACTAATGAGCTCATTAATGAGTATTTTTCACTAGACAATTTTAATTGTTGAAGATAAAAATTTATTATAACGCGTTTTTTTTCAAACTCGAACACTTTTTGAACATTTGTTCAACACGACTTTTTTAAAGTGGTGGTATGGACTTGAAACTTTGCATATTAGGTAATTTTGGTCCAAAAATGAGATTGATGAGGGTTTCAAGTCTCCCCGATACCCCGAAATTTCGTTACCGTAACCCAGTTACCGTATACCTTGAAAAATCAAAAATCGTATATACTTCCAAATTTGTATAGGGAATCGATTAAGGGACTCAATGTGAGTCCAAATTAATAATTTCAGGATCTTTGACCATGTAGAATCAATTTGCCGTCAATTCAAAATTACAAAAAAATTATATGTCTTATGAAACTTTTTTTTTCGCACGAGGCCTGGCGGTTTCTGTCACCTCAAACAATGCGTAATTATGTGACGTTTATTTTAATATATGAATTGTGTTGGTTGCCCAACGGGAACATTTTTTTTTCTTTGAAAAACCATCAAAATTAACATCTTCAGCATCAACAAATAGATATATTTTATGAATGGTGGCAGGTATCGACTTCTGGTGACTTGTATTATGGAATACCATGTTAGTAGAGCCTCCTGGGACAGTTTGAGATTTTTTGATAGCGATTTCGAAATATGGGGTCAATGTAAACTCTGAAAATAATGCAACATAAAAGTATCACAAAAACTTGGTTTTTTCTCAATGGTTTAAGTCAAAAGGGTATTATTTATGTAAAATATATGCAACAACACTAAAATTAATCGACAAAAAATGACGGGGGGTCAAAATCGATTTTTCCCGATTTTTTTAATTTCATCCATTTTGGACCAATTTTCATAGTATTAAAAACTTATGAATATTGATAGATATCAACTTTTTGAGATTTGTCGGATAAAATATAGCATGTTTAAGATTTTTGAGCAATATTTCAACCTTTATGAATCATTAATCTTCATTTTCTGGCTATTTAAAAACATGGTCAAAATGCAGGCAAAAATATTCTAAAAATCAATGTTTTTCTTTAATAACATCACTGAAAATGCTTTTTTATTACTAAAAATATGATTGTTTATGGATGTTGTTGATAATACAAATCACAAAAACTTCATTTTGGTGCATCCTCAAATACTTGAAATTTTCAGTTTTTTCAAATTTTGACATTATTCTTTTCACATTTATTGATTAAGATATCGACCCCTAAGTGACGAAATTATTATTTTTAGTAATAAAAAAGCATTTTCAGTGATGTTATTAAAGAAAAACATTGATTTTTAGAATATTTTTGCCTGCATTTTGACCATGTTTTTAAATAGCCAGAAAATGAAGATTAATGATTCATAAAGGTTGAAATATTGCTCAAAAATCTTAAACATGCTATATTTTATCCGACAAATCTCAAAAAGTTGATATCTATCAATATTCATAAGTTTTTAATACTATGAAAATTGGTCCAAAATGGATGAAATTAAAAAAATCGGGAAAAATCGATTTTGACCCCCCGTCATTTTTTGTCGATTAATTTTAGTGTTGTTGCATATATTTTACATAAATAATACCCTTTTGACTTAAACCATTGAGAAAAAACCAAGTTTTTGTGATACTTTTATGTTGCATTATTTTCAGAGTTTACATTGACCCCATATTTCGAAATCGCTATCAAAAAATCTCAAACTGTCCCAGGAGGCTCTACTAACATGGTATTCCATAATACAAGTCACCAGAAGTCGATACCTGCCACCATTCATAAAATATATCTATTTGTTGATGCTGAAGATGTTAATTTTGATGGTTTTTCAAAGAAAAAAAAATTTTTTTAAGTTTTTCATATCGGAAACGTTTTCTACTACCGTTATTTACTATTATTTAATGCTAAAATTAATTTATATAAGAAAAGCAGCGTTTTAAAAATTCAAATTTTTGCTCTCAATGGACAGTTCAAACCACCGTGAAAATGCAAAAACATCATTTTTTTCACGTTTTTTACATTTTTTTTGCAAAAAAAGTTGAAAAAATCGTTCCAACGACGGAGCTAATTTTTCTTCACACGAAAATATCTTTTTAGTCTATGACGAATTTTGCGACTTTTATAAGGAAGTGAAACGATAGTGAGAAGCAAAAACATGGCTGACATGAAAGAAAAGTGACAAAAAAAAACAATACGCATGTTGCGCGCATGATTTTCTTACAAAATTGTATGCAACTTCACTAGAAGCTTCTAGATGGTCATTTTTACTGTTTTCTTTAAAAAAACATTTATTTGGTCGAGAAGATAATAATTACACAAGCTTTTAGCGTTTAATTAATTCTAAGAAGAGATATTTCGATTATAAATTTTGCTTATAAGGGAAAATCATGCGCGCAAGATGTCACTTTCCTTTTTTTGTAAGAAGCGGGTCATCCGTGAAAAATTAATTAATTATAGAAATTAAAAGTTTACAATTTTTATAGTTTTTCACAAAGTTGGATTAATCATAGGTGTATTACTGGAAGGTGAAATTTGTGCGAATTTTGAAAGTTTTAAAACTTTTGCAATTTCTCTTCGATAACAAGAAATAACGGAGAGTTTAATAATGGGATTTATGATTGGAACCATGCAACATAGTAAATATGTTAATTTTCCGCCCCACGGAAGAAATATTCCAGTAACAATTGTAAGCAAATCTAATAAAATCGGGAACACTACCGTAAAAATTGGAATACATGCCTAAAATTAATTAATTAAGTTAAATTTAAAAATTAGAGTGTTGTTTATAATTGAAACAATCCATAAAAAATTTGCATATTTACCTCAGCTGTCATAACAATAGTAATTTGTCGCTGATATTTATTTGCGCCATCACTCAACATGCTATGAGTTGTTTTAAGCTTTAAATAAATTGAAATTCCACAAAATAATACAAGGATATATGAAGCAATAACCAAAGAAATGGAAGCATAAACAGCATTTGCAAATTCTACCTTAAATTTAATTTATAATAAAATTTTTATTAATTTAAGGGACACGCGAACTTTCAGTATGAAATATTTCGTCAGTTCAGTTGCAAAAAGGTTGTCACAAAAAACTGTTACATTTCAAATTTTCCGCAACTGTAATGATCGATGATTCATTCATTCAAACATTCAACTACAAAATAAAAATACAGACTATACAGGAAATGATGACTTATAATTCAACACCGTCCACCATTTCACATTAAATCAGCACACAGGTCGACACCGTCGCATGAACCCCTGCCACCATTCCCCCCCTATTCTAAGCTGCATAAATACTGATTCCACTAAACAGTATTACTTCATATTCTTCTCATTGTTCCTGTCATCACTTCACCCGTCCAGACCAAGAGCCACTCAACTACTGCAGCAGAACATCATTACCATAAGGTATGGCTAGGCCTTTCTCTCATCTTCTCTTCTTCCTTCCATCTTTCTTCTATGTATGTCAATGTATTATATTGTAATAAAGAATGACAAACTACAACGACAAGAGAAACAATGGATAAACACCGATACCGCTACACATAAATATTATAATGATTGACCATCATTTTACAAATGACTAAATTTTTTGTACTAAAAGTCCATGTGCCACTTCAAATGTGTTTATGTAAATTCATACCAATGGAAATGCGCCAAATGGCGGAATTTTGCCATCAATTTCAAATTCCGTGCCATTTAAATGCGATTTATAATAGTCATCAAGCTTAGTTCGATTTACAAGATGAATGAAGTATTGATAGATATATGTTCCAACAAGAAATATACCAAGTCCAACAAGTCCACCGAATGTATATCGATTTAATGTTATACTCCTAAAAGACCGCATTTATTTAATTATCAGGTCGTTGCAAAAAAATTTGCGTTTTTTTCTCAAGGAAGAACATTTTGCCAAATGTAAAAAAACGCAAAAACTTTTATAACGCCCTGATAATTATATTTTGACACAGTATTTTTAAATTAAATTACTTACCAATTTGTCAGTAAATAACGATAGATAAATTGCAACAAAACATGTACGACAGAAAAATATACCAAAAACATTGTAAATAAATATGTCCACGCCGGATATGGATATGGGAGATATCCCAAGGCTCCTCTTGTAAATATAAAGTATATTCCGTGTATTACTGTGACATCCTTCAAAGTTAAACAATAAAACTGTGTGATAAAAATAAATGCTTACAGGTTCAACCAAAAAATTCCAAATCCCATAAATCAAATCTGCGGTGCAACCAAGAAATAAAACCTTTTTAAAATTCACCAAATTTGGGGAAGATTTGTTTTTGATTAAATAAAGCAAATAAGAATTTAGACAAATACTTGTTGGAGAAACAAAAAGATTTATCCAACGTTTTATTTCACTAAATGTTGACATCTCTTTTTTTGTTTAAATGATATGATATTCTAAATATTTGATAACAGTGATAACGGAATACAAATTTATCTCGAGACGAAGAATTAAAGCGAGATATTTGAACGGATTCTGATGCGGAAAACCTCCTCTGTCATTTTTTTAAAAAAAATCGTATATATTCGGAGTATAGCCCTAAAAATGCAGCCGGTTCGGTTTCTCAAAACTTTTGTCCGCGTTTTTTTTCCGAAAAGCCTGACGTGCTAAAAAAAATTTTTTAGGCGGGAGATTCACCTCTAACAAATTTTTGTGTTAGAATTTTCCTTGATGGTCTTGACGCGATTAACTCATTTGAGTTGACGTTTTGCTTATTGGAGTCAGGGATGTCAAAAAAAAAGAAGCAGCTCCAATGAAGCCGGAACAAAAAATTTGTTAGAGGTGGGCCATACCGTTTAAGCGAAAAATTAATCACCAAAAAAATTTTTTCAATCTTTCAACACCGATATAAAATGATAAAAATGCAGTTGTTTTAGTACTGCTTTTAAGCTTTTTTTTCTTTAATTAAATATATAATATTTGTGTGATTAAATATGTACTTCAAAGGGAGGGCAAAATTTGTATATATTTTTTTTAAGCTCAAATTTTTTTTGTCCATTTTTTAAAACAAAAAACTGAACTTTGCATGTTACCACTCCTTTAAAGTTAATTAAAAATAATTAGTTTTTATCAAAAAAAGGGAAAATTTTTATTGTTTTCATTTTTTTGGATTCAAAAATATATGATTCATCTCTTTTTTTTCTATTATAAAGATCAAAAATGAAATGTTCGCGTGATTCTTTTTTTTTAACAGTTATATTGTTGTGCCAGATTTTAATTATAATTTATATTTAAGTTTTTTTCCAAAAATGGTTAGTTTTTTTTGTACTTTGATAAAATCTTTTCATGGCAAACTTTCATTAAAAAATTTTTTTAAAAGGCTATCTCTTTTATCATCCATATTTTATTATGCTGATATATATATCATAAAAATAAATTTGAAAAGTTTCTTTAATAAACTTTTTTGAAGAACTTTCCTTGATGCTCTCGACACGAATCAGGAAACAATTTTGTTTTGGGTATTAAAAATGAGTTCTCATGGTAGGACAACAAAAAAGTGTTACTGGCTCGTGAAATCCTTGATTCGTGTCGAGAGCATCAAGGGAGTTGTTGAAAGCAATTAATTAAAGAGGTGTCTCTCCCTTTAATTAAATTTATTTTTAACTTTTTATATTTTTTTTAGCATTTCTATCCAAAAATCACACCTTTTTTTGACTTTTAAATGTGGCATAAAATATTAAAACAAAAATAAAAAAATTAATTTAAGAATGGTTAAAAATTTAAATTTTATTAAAAAATAATTGCAAAATAATTTAAATTTTAGTTCGATACCCCTAGGAAATTTGAAAACCCAAAATTTTAAAGCTTTTTTGCACATAAAAATATTTATTTGACAACTTTAAATCGTTCAATACAAAAAAGCTACAGTATCCAATGATAAGAAAAGATTAAAATTTTCAATGATGTTTTTTGGTTGAATTTTTTCTGCGCTTTGAATTTGGACCACCAATTTGAGCTACATTTTGTGCCAATTTTGCATCTTCAATTCTTCTTCGATCTGCTTCACTATCAGTATCAATCCCTGATACACTGATAAGATATGTTGGATCATGTAAAAATGCTTTTTCAATTGCATTAATCGGGAAGGGAAGATTCTTTCTTTCAACAATTGAATAATTTTCACGGATCTTCGGGAGTTCACGCCTTAAAAATGTGTATACTGTAAAAATTAAACAACTTTTAAAAAACCTACCGTAACCAAGTTAAAGCTTTTCGACGATTTAATTCTGCAAATCTTGGCTGAAGAGCAAGGACAAATTGATGAGGTACAGATAGCTTTGGCAAAATAGTCATATCATCAGAAATATATTGATAATATTCAGCTCCAAAAGCAAAATATACAATTATCGAAGGAGTTTTTGGATTTTGAAGATATTGGCGAGCTTCTGAAGTCATAGAAACAATTCTATGTTCAGCATCAAATTGGACTCCAAAATTTGTAAGATTTTGTTCAGCTTCGATTCTGTAAAAATATTAATGAATAAAATATACAATTTAAGAAAGTATAAAACTTGCATCATTTCATGCAATTCAGTAAACATTAAACTAATTTTTACACAAAATAAGGTAATTTCACATTGCAGCGGAACACGTTTAATTTCAGGATAATTCCTAAAAAAAGGATACTGTATAAACAAATTTAGTATAGATTCAAAAAACTTACTTTTTCATTTGTTGCACCAATTCAGAATCCTTTTCTTTCAAAACATTTCGAGAAACAGAATCAATAACAGATTCCACCGGTTCCATTTTATTCTTTTTAATAACTTCTTCCAAAGAATCAGTTTTAAGAGATTTGTATGAACGTGGAATTAAACGTTGTGGAATTGAGTATTGTGGCAATTTTGGAATAGGTTTTGCTGGATCTCTTGGAGAAGCTACCGTAACTTTTGGAGGTGGAGGTGGAACAAGTTCTTCCGTAGTTGTTGGTTCTTTTTTGGGAGCAACTTTTTTTTGAGTTTTTCTGGATTTACTTGGTTCAAATTTTGTGAAATTTAAATCTGGTCTTGTAGTTTTTGATGGAGTTTGAATTGTTTTTGTTGGTTCTGAGATTACGGTAATTGGTTTAGGTTCTTCTGTTGGCGAAATTGTTTTTTTTGAAGACCATCGTTTTTTGTAATAAAAGAATCTGTAAAAATAAAATAAAACATAATTATATAAAATGTGTAAAAAAACTTACCCAAGGAATGCAAAAATGCCAAAAACGATTAGACAAAGAATAATTAAACCCAAAATTCCCCACCATGGAAATGAACTTGTTGAAGTATCAGAATCAGATGCTGCAGATTTAAGTGGTGGAGGAGACGTTGATGGAATTTCAGGATATTTTATTTCGGCATTTACCTAAAAATGTTCAAATTTGTTACAACCAATAGAAAAATAAGTTTGAAAAACTTACAACTTCAACTTGACATTCTGCTTTTGTTACAAAAAGATGAATAATTCCATCAACAATTTTTGGGGGACAAGTTTGTATAGCACTGATAGTATTAAACTTTGTTTCAGTATCTCGGATTCTTAAAGCATCGCAAATTTGACCCACATTTATTTTGGCATTAACAACACTAAATTTCACTAAAGTGTTGTCAATATCAATTTTGAGTTCACACTGTGACGGATCACAGGACCCTTGTAAATCAGAATTTGGTGATGTTGAATCATAACAAATTTGGATACTGTAATAAATGATAAAATTAATTATTTAATAAATATAAATGCTTACGTTCCAGAACAAGGAGTACACAATTTAAAGGTCAAAGTAGAATCTTTTAAAGTAAGATTTATATTTTCAGAAAATCCATTTAAAACAACATTTCTTCCATTTTGTTTTCCAACTTTTGATTCATCTTTTTTCAATTGATCAATAATATTTTTATCAAATTTAATCAATTCATTAACATTTTTATCAGTTTCATTTGAAAGAATAGCTTCAGAAGAAATATTTAATCCATCAAAATTAAAGATATAATTTGAATCATTTAAAGCGGATCTTTGAAATCTTCTTAAACCATTAATATCCAAAAATAAATGTTGAGAAAAAATAATAAACATAAAAATGCCGTAGAATTTCATCGTTATCAAAAGTTGCAGACTGATTTATTTTTTTTGAAAAAATGGAAAAAAAACGCACCAAAAAATGAGAATGATTTTTATTGGGAGAATATGCAAATTTTTTCAATCAAGGGATTGTCCAGACGTGACGTCACTATAAAATCGAAAATTTTGAACCCCACCCACCCTTCCGTCACGCTTTGCCCTTTGATCTTTGTCGGCTTTTTAACAGGAGCGTCACGTTTAGCTTACCCCTCACCCACCCATAAAACCCGTGACGTCACGTCTGGACGCTCCCCAATGATAACAAAAATTTAAAAATCTGATTACCAAAAATGTTTTTCATAAATTTTTTGAAGCATTTTTAAGCTTTTTTTGGAATAAAGGAACAATTTTTATTTTTTTATATCTATTTTACAGTAAAATTAATGAAACCTATATAAACCATTTATATAACTATAAAAATTATTTAAAAAAATCAAAGCTCCATTTTATCACTTTTCTTTTTAAGCGGTATATCTCGGATAATATCATATGAAATTGAATTATCAAGATCCTTCCAAAAGTTAAGTTTTTCTTCAAATTCTTCATCTCCAATGTCGATATCTTTACCAATATTCATGTATGCAAATTTATCTTTTGTAATTTTTGGAATTGAAATATTTTTTGTTGTCGGTTTTCCGGTTTTAACAAAGCTGGAAAGCATTTCACCAAAAATTTTTTGCACATTTTTTTCTTCTTCTGTATTCGTAAGGCCAGAAGTGGTATAAATTTCTAGGCCACAAAAATAGAGTAAAAAATATCCATGCCCGGGAAGATTTCCAAGACTTGAACGATCTTGTGGTCGAACATAATTAAATTGAAACATGTATTGATTTTTAAAACCATTTTCAAGTTTTGCCTCAATTTCTTTTGCAAAAGGAACTTTCATTATAAGATCAGTGTAAATCTAAAAATGTAATTACCGTATACTATTTTGTGGGACAAGGTAATTTGCGGGAGGGGATTCTGGGAGGGAGGTAGGGTAATTTGAGGAAGGGAGGGTAATTTGCGGGAGGATGGGTAAAATGCGGGGAGGATGGGTAATTTGCGGGAGGGGAAATTTTTTTTCGGTAAGAAAATTCATTCCACTTTCTTTTACATAAAAATCTATATTTAAACCCTTAAACTAGGGTTTCAGAATCTTCAGATTCTGAAGTTCTAAAACTTCAGACATCCGAAGACTCTGATTTACAAAATTTATTTATTCCAAAAATGGAATTAAAGTTTTTGACTAAAAAGTCAAACTTTTTTGGTTTTAAAAAAACCTTTTAAAAAATATTTCGTTGACGCTTCTAATATTTTGGCAAAGTGGACGCGCAACAGAGTCAAAGCTGAAGAGTGCTACCCTATTCGCGGGAAATACTATTCGCGGGATTGAAATACCACATTCGCGGGATGCTTTCGCGGGACGATTTGTGTGCTTTGCTTTCATTTGCCTTAAAAGGCTCTTCAGACATGAGTCAGATGAAATCCCGCTCATTTTGAAATATGTGTCTTTGACGACAAAAGGAACCGCAAAATTCAAAGCGAAACAAGTAGCAAAGGTCAAATTGTACAAAATATCGATATTTGAAAATAAATAAATAATAATCAAAAACAATGTTTTTTAATTCGGTTTATTTATGAATTAATGTAATTTATTTAGGCATTTAATTAAGGTAATTTATTTAGGCATTTAATTAATGTAATTTTTTATGATTTATTTTATTGATTTATGAGTGAATTACATCTCAAAGTGTAATAAAAAACAATGATATCATCAAGATTTTCCAAACACTGATATATTTTAAGAAGATGATTTATTTATTATTATTTAATATTTATTATAAGAATAATAATTCCAGTGAAATAAATGATGTGTTGACATAACATATTGTTTAAAAAAACATAATAAATATGAAGCTTTTGTCATCAATTTGAAACAAACATGGACGAATTAGGGCCATCCTTTTGATGATGATGACGTTAAATAAGTACATAATTAATAATTTTAATTAATAATTTTTATCCCGCGAATTGGTCTATTTTCCCGCGAATTGGCCTTTTCCCGCGAATCGATCCCGCGAATTGGTAATTTTTTCCCGCGAATTGTGCTTCCCGCGAATAGGGAATCCCTCAAAGCTGAAAGCAGACAACGAAAGAAATGCACTTTTTCTATGCAAAAAATATCTTTCTTTGACAAAGTTTTTTCACGTTTACTTTTTTTAAAGTTTTTTTTCATTTAATATTTCTTTTTTTTTAATCTATTTATTTCTGTGACAAATAAATAATATAAATAAATATAATCAATATAAAGTTTGTAATCAAAAGGAGAGTTTTCTCATAAACACTAAAAGAGAGTGTGTATGACGTTAATGGAAATATGATAAAACTATGCAGCATACTTACAATGTTCTCTAATTTTCGTATTACAACAATGTTTTGTTTATTTATTTAAAAAGTCATCTGAAAATTATTTTTTCGAATCTAAAACAAAACGAAAAAATTTTAAAACAAAAACAAATCAAATTTCAAAATCGTCAAAAACAGTGTGCTTTAATCGAACTGAATTATTATCGTAACAATCAATAAGTTGATTTTCTATGTATGATGCGGTCTTGTTTGCAGTATTGAAATGATGGGTTTGTACATATTCATCCCAAAAAAATAAATCAAACAAATTATTGATTTCCATAATTGCTTTAGTACGACCTTCATCTAAGGTCTCTATGATCTGCAATTGTTGATTTACGCGTTTTAGTTCTTCTTCCATATCTTTTCTAATATTATTGGCATTTCTTTCTACTTCCTTCTTCTTTTCTTCTTGCTTATCAACCTGTTTTCCCTGTTCATTAGCCTTGATTCCTAGATTAAGTAAGCGTACTAGTGGACCTATTGAAGATATAATAAACGAAATAGCACTTCTTTGGTGACGATGATTATTAAATAAATTGCAGTTCCTGACAAAATGACGATGGATAGCAGTATTGATAACATTCATATTTGCAAGGGCAAAAGGCACATTTTGTTGGGAAACATTTGGAGGGAAAGTAACGAGGAAACCTTTAAGAGGTACAACAGTTTCATAAACGGTTTTATGTTCATTTTTAAAAATTCTAAAAACAAAATAATTTGTTTTTCGTTAATATGAAAAATTTTTGCAGAAACTTACTCAATTGTTTTTACAGTAATATTATTATCGTCCTCAATTTGATGTCGCAGTGGCATACAAACAATTTTGTTACAAAATATTAAAAGAATAATAAATATTTTTCTAACTGCAGCCATTATTATTAAATTTTTGGAACTAATAAAATATAAATGAACAAATAAAGTTTCTGCTACTCCTATTTTTTTCATTTGATTTCTGTCGATATTTCTTTCTTTATTATGACCCTATTATTAAATGTGAAAAATTATTATGATTGTTATTGATTTGCCATATTTTATTGAATTTTCTTTCAACTTTACTCCTGCAGTTTATCCTCCCTCCCCCCTTACCTTTATTATTCACAAAAGCAAACGTTCAGTCTTTTTTCCATTTTTGTTCGTAATAAAGAACTGTAAGCAATTTATCAATGATATTTTTAACGGTTGTCACTAGGGCAGGTTTAAATTGAAGATAAAAATCGTCCAAAAACTTTATGATCGGCTTTAAAGTTATCTTTTACATAAAAAACAATATTTATACCCTTAAACTAGGGTTTCAGAACAGTTTTGTGCCCCATATTTTTTATCCACTCCGACTCCAGAGTCGGAATCGGAGTCACTGGAGTCGACTCCGGAGTCGGAAACAATGGAGTCCACTCAAACTCAAAATTTTCTATAAAACATATAAAAGTGCTTTTTAAATGCCAATTTACACTATTAAATTATTTTAAATAATTAAAAAATTAATATTTGAACCAAAAACATAGTTTAGAAATTTTTCAACTTATTTTTAAAGCAATACAATCTATAAGAGCTTTTATTTAAAAAAACGGTGTTTTAGAATTTTTATGTTAAAGTGTTGTTTTTCTGCAGAAAAGTTTTCAGATGCAGAATCCTCACATATAATGGGATGACGACCTCTAACAAATTTTTTTAAACAAAAAATTAGGCAAATGCAGAAACCAGTGTCGAAAAAATAAAAATACACTTTAGTAAAAGGTGTTTGGCTAAAGTTATAGTAATGCAATTTGAAGCACGTCACGTCGCATTTTAAACTTTTGATTTAATTAAATATGGTTTTTATTATTAATAATTTATTCATTTCTTCAATAAATAAATAACATACATAAACAATAATACAACTTTTGTACTGTAAACATAACAAATGTATACTGAATTATAATTTTGGTTTTTTCTTAGGTTTCGTTGTTTTAAGATATATAATGGTTTGAATTAAGGCACCAAGAGCTGCCATCGAGTCTACAGCATCTGTAAAACTTACGACAACAGGCGGATCATCTTGCAAGCCATCATAATGAATGTATCCTCCAGGGACAGCAAGGATAGATCGAAAATGATGATCTTTTAAAAATGTAATTCCTGCGAGAATATATGTGTAGCCGTTATGCTGTAAATAATTTTATGTAACATAAATTTGCCTATTTATATTACTTACGATTACTGTCAGAGGTAGCATATGAAGTTGATTAAGACCAAAAATTAAACCAAAACTGATGAAATGCAGCTTAATTGGAATAATCCAAGGAGATGCTTCAACAAATGACTTGTCAACGACATCCATTGCGGCAGCGGTATCTGCATTGCATTCTTTTTTCGGGCACGTTTTAGAAGCAAAAAGCTGTTGTAAATTAAAAACAGCTTGAACTGCATCAGCAGGATGAAGATTCTTAGTAAAATCACTAAAATTATCGTCATTAAAAGTTTTTTTTTTCAAATCTTACTTAAAAAAAGCTTTATACTGTGGAGTGGAAGTAGTTTCTTTTTTGCCACATCTGGGACAAACATAATCTATAAGAGTTCCACAAGTGGTCAACAACTTTTCGATGACAATGTCGTATTCAGTATCATATAAATCAAGTTTACGACCTATTTTATTTCTTGTAGAATAGTTTCTACAAATAAATTCTTCTTTTTTAGATGTCAAATCTGCGCTATTTGAAGCAGTAGAGCAGTCATCCAAAAAGTGACAAAGTTCAGATTCATAATTATTACATCGATTATTGTTTCGGATTACCCTAAAATTTCATCAGTTGTTTATAATGAGTTATGTATTATTTTCTACTTACTCCGTAAATTTTGGAAATTCATTTGACATTACGATAAATGCACTAAGAAAGTTGTCGAGGGGGCATGTATTGGTAACTTTTTTACCTCCCCATTTTGGAAGTACAGGTGGGACAGAACAAGAGTAACACATCCAATATCCAGATGATCGCTCCCTTTTATTAGCACATTTATCGAAATATTCTGCCTTACATTTATCACATTTTGTCGTTTGTTGCAATTTCAAGTAATCGCTACGGGCTTCTGAACATTTAAAATATGATCTTTTACAACAACAATATAGCTCCATTTTTTCAATTTTTGCAAATTCATTTTTGCGGCCATCAATTTTTCTCTTGGATTCCTTCAACTAAATTTTTTTGATTCAAATTTTTTGAAAGAGGAACCCGTAAAATTTACCGCTTTAAAACCTTCATCCGTTAATTGCCCATCGAAACTTTTATAATCATATGTCCACTCTTCCGGTTTCTGATCATGTACAAGTCCAGCTAATTTTACCATCAATATAAAAAAAGGATTGGCATCTTTTTCACGATCATCACAGAAAAAACCTTGTAAGGTAACACTTGATGAAGTTGTATCTCTACAACATTGAGCTGCAGTAAATGCTATTTCCTTAGTGCTATCAGGATCAGTTGTGTGTGCAGCAACATATGCAACCATTTGGCTATTTTCTTTTCGATAAAGCAAAACATAATTTTCTTTGTAGCTTCGAAAAATACAAGCTTTTCCCACCGGGAGATTTCTCATTGGTTGATCAAAAGTTGGTTTGAATATTTGAAAATAAAATAGTTTATTCTCAAATTCACGGACTGTTTCATTCCACCAAGGTGGGTATTCAGTTTTTTCAAGTTCAGGTGGAGCAGGAAATTTATTGTTCATATAACTGAAAAATTGGCATTATTGGTGAAAAAGTACATATTTTATTTTTACTTTTGTTGTACTTGTATTTCTATATTGCTAATTTCTTCATCTGTTACTTCAGATGGTTTTTTTTCAGTTGTGGAATCCAAATGCTTTACATCATCGTTATCGGACTTTTTAGTTTCAGCATTATCATCATCTTTGTCATCTTCTTTTGCATTATTACGATCATCCATTTTATCAACATTACGAGGTTTTTTGTGACCCGGCCCGCCTTCAGTAGATGGTCGACGTTTTCCTCTATCTTTCAAAGCATCTCCTTCTCCGAAATCAGGAATTTGAGTTGGATCAAGCTTTAAAAATATCCTGTAAAAAATGCTTTTTGTGTTAAATTTTTTTAAAGAAACAAGTCTTACAATACAGCTTTGATATGAATGCATACTCTTTTAGGGTTGCAACTGCAGTAATATTTATAATCATCCAAATCTTTGCTATTTAATTTTACTGCGTGAGGTTTCCTTGCTTTATCAATAACCATAAAATAATTTTCCTTTGGTGAATAAACATCTCCAGAATTCACTATATCTTCGGCTACGATTGTTGTAACTGAGCTTTTTCTGTTTTCTTGTTTTAGAGCCAATGGACCTTCGAGTTTCATAGATCCATCAACAGGAAGCTGTGATTCTTTTTTCAGAAAATCGCATATTCCTCCTGAATCGGGTGACCAAGGAAGCTGTATTTCATTCAGCTAAAAAAATATGAACACATAACCTTGAAAAAATCAAAAAACTGTTACCAGTTTTGGAGTTCCAAGTGATTTATTTGCATATGGTGGAAGCAAAGAAAATTCACCTTCGCCATAATAACCCCGAATTATATTTCTCCGATGATCATTGTATTTTTTGTTCATTTTTTAAAACAAAAAACTTAGCTTTGCATGTTACCACCTCTTTGAAGTTGATAAAAAACAATTAATTATTTTTTTAAAGTGCAATTTTTTTGTCAGAAAGTTCAAATTTTTGAAATTCTGAGTTTTGAGGCGGGGAATTTTAAAATATTGTTGAGTCATTCCTTTTTTTCTGTTATAAATATGATCAAAAATGAAATGTTTGCGTGATCCCCTTTTTTTAATAGCTGTTTTTTGTACCGAAAGAATGCCCTTGATTTTCATTTTCTTCGAAAAATGGTTAGTTTTTTGGTAACCTTTTCATGCCCAAAACTTCCGTTAAATAAAAAATTTTAAAAGGTTATCTTTTTCATCATTTATATTTTTATTTGGTGATATAATTTGTTTATATTAAAAAAACAAACTTTTTTAGGGTGATATGCACTTTAGCTTTATTTAATCTATTTTAAACTTTTTATGTTTTTTGTTTTTTTGTCGACACTTTTTTTAAATGATGGTATAAACGTAAAAATTTCAAAGTAGAGTAAGTAATATTAGTCCAAAAATACGATTGGGAAGGGTTAAAAGTCATGAAAAGCCCCCCGAAATTTCGATACCGTAACCCAGCTACAACATACCTCAAAATATCGAAACATCGAAATTTGTATAGTGAATCGACTAAGGGACACAAATCTGAGTCTAAATTAATAATTTCAGATTTTTTGATCTTCTGGAATTTATTTTGAAGTAACTTATTTTATACCTCTAAAAGTACTGATTTTAAGCTCTAATATTTTTAGTACCTCTAAAGTGCTGAGTTTGACCAAATATGAGGGCTCTTAAAAATCATTATTATCAGTTTAACCATTTCAAAAATGGCTGGCTTTGTGGATTGTGATTTCTGCGAAACTGATGCAGATAATGAATTAGAATCAGGTGATATGTTCGATGACGAACCTCCAGCAAAGAAACAACGTGGTGCTAATGTCAAATATGATTATGTTGAAGCAGCTGAATCTTTCGATGATCTCAAGGCAGGGCCGCAAATAGATTCCAAGTAAGGGAGAGGAGATTCCTTACAAGATGCCAAAAAAATCTCATTTTATCTAGTATGAATATAATTTTTAAGGTAAATTATGGCACCGAAAGAAGGGGGCATGTCCCCAATGTCCCTAAGGCAGTTGCGGCTCTGTCTCAATGAAAAAGCAAAGACTGCTGGTTTAACAAGGTAAGTGAATTATGTTTAGTATAATATATTATATACGTTTTTAGGGGTTGCAATTATCAGTTCCGAATCAATTCAAACGTGTAAATGGCTATTTGAATTTCTGAAATCTTATTCAAAAGAATAAATATTGGTTCGCTGCGAATGGACAAGGTATTCGTCTTAATAATGAAATGGAAGGCAGCAACAAATGGATTAAAAGTGAATTTATAAATCGTCGTCTTCCATTGGTGAAAGCTATTGCAGCTTTAAAGAAATGGCTTTATTTATCTGTTAATAAGAATTATGGCAAAAAATTTTTTTTCTGAGACTTTGGCGGAGCTGAACGGTATCTCATAAAATGAACTAGTCAGTTTATTGGTACGCGGAATTTCAATTGAAGATTAATTACAACAAAAAAAGTGATTGAAAAAAGTTATAAAGTAATTTTAAAGATAAAAAAATTAATTAATTAAAGAAATTTAAAATTTACATATTTTAGAGTTTTTTATGAAGTTGGATTAACCACAGCTGTATTACTAGCAGAAGAAAATTGTGCAAAAGTAGAAAGCTTTAAAACTTTTGCAATTTCTCTTCGATAACAAGAAATAACGGATAGTTTAATAATCGGATTAATAATTGGAACCATGCAACATAGTAAATATGTCAATTTTCCGCCCCATGGAAGAAATATTCCAGTAACAATTGTAAGCAAATCTAACAAAATCGGAAAAACTACTGTAAAAATTGGAATACATGCCTAAAATTGATATCAATTAATTATATTAAATGCAAAAATTATCTGTTATTAATTTAAAAAAATTTGTGTGTTTACCTCTGCTGTCATAACAATGGTAATTTGTCTCTGGTATTTATTTGCGCCAGCGCTCATCATGCTCTGTGTTTTTTTAAGATTTAAATATATTGAAATTCCACAAAATAAAACGAGGATATATGAAATAATCACCAACGAAATGGAAGCATAAACGGCATTCCCAAATTCTACCTAAATTTAATTATTATATTTAAGTATACTGTATTTTTTTAATTATTTCAATTCATACCATAGGTAATGCCCCAAATGGTGGAATTTTGCCATTAATTTGAAATTCAGTGCCATTTAAATGTGATATATAATATTCATCGAGCCTTGTTCGATTTAGAAGATGAATGAAATATTGAAAGACATATGTTCCAACAAGAAATACACCAAGTCCAACAAGTACCCCAAATGTATATCGATTTAAAGTTATATTCCTTAAAAATCATATTTATATTTATTGTATAAGACGCGAATATAAAAAAGGTTTGCGGCAGGGCCTAAAAAACGCCGAAAAAAATGAAAGTGTCAGCACTTTGCTTCATTTCAAAAATTTCTGAAACTGAGCACAGCTCAGTTTGAGTTTTGTGTGATTATTAAATAATTGTCTCACCCACATTGGCTGGAATCCTTTTTAAGCTAATTTTCACCGTGTGTTAAACGCTAAGAAAACTGTCCAGTGAGAGAACACTTTAATCTATGTTTTTTCCGTATTCAATTTTTAAACCTAGATTCTGAGAGATTGACGCAAGATAAACGTTTAAAACATAGAACGTTACGTTGTCTGTAAAAAGAAATGAAATGGTTTTTTTATATTTTGACACAGTATTTTAAATGAAATTTAATTACAACACACATGAAAAATACATATGTCCAAACGGAATATGGACGTCTTATATTTTGACACAGTATTTTTAAATTAAATTGCTTACCAATTTGTCAATAAATATCGATAGATAAATTGCAACAAAACTTGTACGACAGAAAAATACACTAAAAACATTGTAAATAGATATGTCCAAACGGAATATGGATATGGGAGATATCCCAAAGCTGCTCTTGTAAATATAAAATATATTCCATTTATCATGGTTACATCCTTCAAAAAATATGAATAATTATTTATCCATTATAAGTTTTACGAAATGCTTACAGGTTCAACCAAAAAATTCCAAATCCCATAAATCAAATCTACCGTACATCCAAGAAATAATACCTTTTTAAAATTCACCAAACTTGGGGCAGATTTATTTTTGATTAAATAAAGCAAATAAGAATTTAGACAAATACTTGTCGGAGAAATAAAAAAATTTATCCAACGTTTTATTTCACTAAATGTGGACATCCTCTTTTTTGTTTAAATGATATGATATTCTAAATATTTGATAACAGTGATAAATGAATACGAATTTATCTCGAGACGAAGAATTAAAGCGAGATATTTGAACGGATTCTGATGCTGAAAAACTTCCTCTGTCATTTTTTAAAAAAAATCGTATATATTCGGAAATTCTTTTCATATTAATACAAAGCATTATTGAAGGGGGTGGATTCTTTGCTCTTTTTTTGCAAGAGAACCTGAAAATCAGGTTCATGGCGGCTCGGTCAATTCGGTTTTTCGGTTATTTGACTACAACTTTTATTTTTGTTTGTACCAAAAAATCTGCTGGAGCTAATCGATACAGATATTTATTTTACATCCTTGTGAAAAGCTTGATAATTTTTGGAATCTTAAAAACTGCCAACATGCATTCATGATTGAAAGACCAAAACATGACCGAAATCTGACCGAAAAAAAATAAAAATTTCGGTTTTTCAATCCTACGTTTATGGCTCATAATGCTTCCATTTATCTTAATATAATGATCGTAAAAAAATGCCGAACCCCGGGAAAAAATATAAACAAAATTACTTTTTTATTTTTCCCCAGCGCGCGCTCAATTTGCATTCATAAAAGTAACGACTCACTTAGCGTCACGGCGTGCCGAATCACTTTTTTTTTCTCACAAATTTGCGAATTAAAAGTGAACGCTAAGGGAAAATAAAACAAGATACCAAAAAATTTTTTTAAAGAATTTTTAGTGTTAAACTTTTCCTTTCTGGTCTCGACGCGATTGACTCTTTGAGCAGCTTTTTTTATTCATTAAAAAGAAGCAGCTCTAATGAAGCCGGAACAAAAACTTTGTTATAGGTGAGTCTCCCGTTTAAAAGGGAGGAGTGTCGACGTCAAGCAAAAAAAAATTTCAACTGCAAAATTATGTTTTGACGCGAAAAAAAGCGCGTGATGCACGATGCATCGCTAAACGTGCGAGCGCACGCTTGTCGCAGTCGTGTAATTTCATTCAGGAAAAAATATAAACAAAATTACTTCTTTGTTAGAGTTGAGCGAAAAATTAATCTTTAAAAAAGATTTTTCAACAACCTTTCAACACCGATATAAAATGATAAAAATGAACTTGTTTTAAAATTGCTTTTAAGCTTTTCTCACTTTAATTAAAAATAAATAATTTATGCATGATTAAATATATACGGCAAAATTTCTATATTTTTTGTACCCCTTTAAAGTCAATTAAAAATAATTAATTTTCGTTAATGTTATAATTGTCAAAAAAGAGCAATTTTCTTTTTTTTCTAAGAAAATTGCTTAAAAGTATTTTTTGAGTCATCTTTTTTTTTCGCTTGATCCCCTTTTTTAACAGCTGTTTTTTGTGTCTAAAAAATTAGCCTAATTTTAATTTTTTTCGAAAATGATTAGTTTTTTAGTAACCTTGAGATGCCCGAAACTTCCGGGAATGTCGCGGAGAAACGCGATCCTTTTCATTCTAATGCTAATTATCCGTAATTTGCATATAATTATCATTCATAACAGGGTTGCACGAAACTAGGTTTTGCAAAACGAAACGAAACGAAATTTTTGTTTCGCTAGCGCGAAACGAAACGAAACCTAAAAAAATCCGCGAAAGTTTCGCAAAACGAAACGAAACGAAAGTTCAAAAATTTTTTTTATTAATAACGTAAACAAAAAATCAACAAAACAAAAACAAGTTTTAATAATCATAATTAAGCAATTTTTCCTAAAAAGCGCCAAAATTAAACTCAAAAAACAAATTATGATTTTATTTTCGACTTGGTTGTCACTCATTTTTCTCCAAAAGTTTTGGGTTTTTACATCATTCTTAGCACATCGTTTTCACGAAACTTTCAGGCTTTGTTTCGCGAAACACGAAACGAAACGAAACCCTAAAAAACCGCGAAAGTTTCGCAAAAACGAAACGAAACGAAACTTTCGTGCAAACCTGGGGAACACCCTTAATTTTATCAAATTTTTGTTGTTTTTGGTTCTCTACAAAATCGTTTGGTGATTCTGACAGTAAAATCAGTTTGTCGAGTGACATGTTTCAGCGTTTTGGCCAATTTCGATTTCCGGTGTTCTCGCAGCCAAAAATCAAAAAGGCCAACAATCGAAATTTTGGTATACGGTAGCTTCGAATTTTTTTTATGTCCGCTGGATAGACCATGGCTCATATAGTCTATGTCCCAAATTTTAGGATTTTACATCCAAGCATCTCTTCAGATCGAAATATCAAAGTTGGAAAAAATTGTCCAAAATTGGCAAAAACTGAAAAAAACAGCTATTTTTTTCAACTGTGATACCTCGGCCTGAAGAGATGTTTGAATGTAAAATCCTAAAACTTGGGATAGAGACTATATAAGCCATGGGCAATCCAGCGGACATAAAAAAAATTCGAAGCTACCGTAGACCAAAATTTCGATTTTTGGCCTTTTTGATTTTTGGCTGCGAGAACACCGGAAATCGAAATTGGCCAAAACGCTGAAACATGTCACTCGACAAATTGATTTTACTGTCAGAATCACCAAACGATTTTTGTATAGAACCAAAAACAACAAAAATTTGATAAAATTAAGAGTGTTTCCATATTTTTTTGGAGCACTGTATAAAGATGATGCAAATAAAACAATTATTATGTGATTACTCATTGTTGCGAACATTGGTTCTACAAAGCAAACAAGTTTTTGAGAATACACTTTTTTTTCCTCGAGACTGGAAGCTTGCCGTCTATCAAGAATCTTGAATTTCAAGAAAACAATTATTCACCGATGCGAAAGATGTTTTCTTCAAAGTAAACGAGAGTTTCTCAATGATGAAGATCAAATGATTTGTGCTCAATGCATCATTAAAAAATTTAACACGAAAAGGTGACGTGGTTAAATAAATATGAATTAAGCGATTTTTAACGCTTTTGAAAATTTAGACATCTATAATGTCAAAGAACGTAATGATTCTAGAATGAAGACCACAAATATGGCTATAGACTAGGCTAATTATGTTTTTATTTATTGTGTTGTTGACTAATGAGCTCATTAATGAGTATTTTTCACTAGACAATTTTAATTGTTGAAGATAAAAATTTATTATATAACAACACAATCATTTACAACCTCACTTTTGGACTCGGTTTTGGGCCAAATTCTGATGATTGGTTCTTTTTTAACAGCGGATTTCTTTTGATAAAAATAGTTTAAAGAATACTATTTTTCATAGTCGCAAAAATCGTCATAGACTAAAAAGATATTTTCGTGTGAAGAAAAATTAGCTCCGGCGTTGGAACGATTTTTTCAACTTTTTTCGTAAAAAACAAGAAAAAATGAATTTTTTGTTCATTCAATTTTTGTCAAAAATATTTTTTTTTCACGTTTTTTACATTTTTTTTGCAAAAAAAGTCGAAAAAATCGTTCCAACGACGGAGCTAATTTTTCTTCACACGAAAATATCTTTTTAGTCTATGACGAATTTTGCGACTTTTATAAGGAAGTGAAACGATAGTGAGAAGCAAAAACATGGCTGACATGAAAGAAAAGTGACAAAAAAAAACAATACGCATGTTGCGCGCATGATTTTCTTACAAAATTGTATGCAACTTCACTAGAAGCTTCTAGATGGTCATTTTTACTGTTTTCTTTAAAAAAACATTTATTTGGTCGAGAAGATAATAATTACACAAGCTTTTAGCGTTTAATTAATTCTAAGAAGAGATATTTCGATTATAAATTTTGCTTATAAGGGAAAATCATGCGCGCAAGATGTCACTTTCCTTTTTTTGTAAGAAGCGGGTCATCCGTGAAAAATTAATTAATTATAGAAATTAAAAGTTTACAATTTTTATAGTTTTTCACAAAGTTGGATTAATCATAGGTGTATTACTGGAAGGTGAAATTTGTGCGAATTTTGAAAGTTTTAAAACTTTTGCAATTTCTCTTCGATAACAAGAAATAACGGAGAGTTTAATAATGGGATTTATGATTGGAACCATGCAACATAGTAAATATGTTAATTTTCCGCCCCACGGAAGAAATATTCCAGTAACAATTGTAAGCAAATCTAATAAAATCGGGAACACTACCGTAAAAATTGGAATACATGCCTAAAATTAATTAATTAAGTTAAATTTAAAAATTAGAGTGTTGTTTATAATTGAAACAATCCATAAAAAATTTGCATATTTACCTCTGCTGTCATAACAATTGTAATTTGACGCTGATATTTATTTGCGCCATCACTCAACATGCTATGAGTTGTTTTAAGCTTTAAATAAATTGAAATTCCACAAAATAATACAAGGATATACGAAGCGATAACCAAAGAAATGGAAGCATAAACGGCATTTGCAAATTCTACCTTAAATTTTATTTTTAATTAAATTTTTATTAATTTAAGGGACACGCGAACGTATGAAAAATTAAGTCAGTTCAATTGCAAAAAGGTTGTAACAGAAAACTATTACATTTCAAATTTTCCGCAACTGTAATGATCGATGATTCATTCATTCAAACATTGTTCAACTACAAAATACTATACAGGAAATGATGACTTATAATTCGACACCATCCACCATTTCACATTAAATCAGCATACAGGTCGACACCGTCGCATCGACCCCTACCACCATTCCCCCCTATTCTAAACTGCATAAATACTGATTCTACTAAACAGAATTACTTCATATTCTTCTCATTGTTCTTGTCATCACTTCACCTGTCCAGACCAAGAGCCACTCAACTACAGCAACAGAACATCTTTACCATAAGGTAAGGCTAGGCCTTTCTCTCATCTTCTCTTCTTCCTACCATCTTTCTTCTATGAATGTCAATGTATTATATTGTAATAAAGAATAACGAACTACAACGACAAGAGAACCGAGGGATAAACACTGATACCGCTACACATAGACATTATAATGATTGACCATCATTATACAACTGACTAAATTTTTTGTACTGAAAGTTCGTGTGCCCCTTCAAATGTGTTTATTTAAATACGTACTAATGGAAATGCGCCAAATGGTGGAATTTTGCCGTCAATTTCAAATTCAGTGCCATTTAAATGCGATTTATAATATTCATCGAGCTTAATTCGATTTACAAGATGAATGAAGTATTGATAGATATATGTTCCAACAAGAAATATACCAAGTCCAACAAGTCCCCCAAATGTATATCGATTTAATGTTATATTCCTAAAAGACCGCATTTATTTAATTATTAAAAAATTTTTTGCGTTTTTTTGTCAAGGAAGAACATTTCGCCAAATGTAAAAAAAACGCAAAAACTTTTAGAACGACCTGATAATTATATTTTGACACAGTATTTTTAAATTAAATTACTTACCAATTTGTCAGTAAATATCGATAGATAAATTGCAACAAAACATGAACGACAGAAAAATACACTAAAAACATTGTAAATAAATATGTCCAAGCCGGATATGGATATGGGAGATATCCTAAAGCTCCTCTTGTAAATATAAAATATATTCCATGTATTACTGTTACATCCTTCAAGTGAAATATTAATTATTAAAAGGAAAAATAAATGCTTACAGGTTCGACCAAAAAATTCCATATCCCATAAATCAAATCTGCGGTGCAACCAATAAATAAAACCTTTTTGAAATTCACCAAATTTGGGGAAGATTTATTTTTGATTAAATAAAGCAAATAAGAATTTAAACAAATACTTGTTGGAGAAATAAAAAAATTTATCCAACGTTTTATTTCACTAAATGTTGACATCCCTTTTTTTGATTAAATGATATGATATTCTAAATATTTGTTAACAGTGATAAGGGAATACGAATTTATCTCGAGACGAAGAATTAAAACGAGATATTTGGACAGATTGTGATGATGAAAAACCTCTTCTGTTATTTTTTTAAAAATCGTACATATTCGGAGTATAGCCTTAAAAATGCAGCCGGCCCGGTTTCTCAAAACTTTTGTCCGCGTTTTTTTTTCCGAAAAAATGGACGTACCAAAAAAAAAGTTTTTGAAGGCGGGAGTTTCACCTCTAACATATTATTGTGCCAGAATTTTCCTTGATGGTCTTGACGCGATTGACTCATTGGAGTTGATTTTTTGGTTATTGGAGTCAGGGATATCAAAAAAAAAAAGAAGCAGCTCCAATGAAGCCTGAAAAAACAATTTGTTGGAGGTGGGCCTCCCCCTTTAATGAACAAAAAATTAATCTTTAAAAAAGATTTTTCACCAACCTTTCAACACCGATATAAAATGATAAAAATGCAGCTGTTTTAAAATTGCTTTTAAGCTTTTCTCTCTTTAATTAAATATATAATATTTGCGTGATTAATTATGTACTTCCAAGGAAGGGCAAAATTTGTATATATTTTTTGTAAGCTCAAATTTTTTTTGTCCATTTTTTAAAACAAAAAACTCAACTTGGCATGTTACCACCCCTTTAAAGTTAATTAAAAATAATTAATTTTTATCAAAAAAAGGGCAAATTTTTATTGTTTTCATTTTTTTTGGATTCAAAAATATATGATTCATCTCTTTTTTTTCTATTATAATGATCAAAAATGAAATGTTCGCGTGATTCCCTTTTTTTAACAGTTACATTTTTGTGCCAAAAAAAGTGCTCCAAAAAAGTTTGTTAAAGAGGTGCCTCTACCTTTAATTAAATTTATTTTTCTATATTTGTTTTTTGGCATTTTTATCCAAAAATCACAACTTTTTTTGATTTTTAAATGTGGCATAAAATATTAAAACAAAAAAATAAACAGATTAATTTCACAATGGTTAAAAATTTAAATTTTATTAAAAAATTAGTTGCAAAATTATTTAAATTTTAGTTTAATACCCCTGAGAAATTTGAAAACCAAAAATTTTAAGGCTTTTTTGCATAATATGTATATTATAAAAATATTTATTAGATAACTTTAAATCGTTCAATACAAAAAAGCTACAGTATCCAATGATTAGAAAAGATTAAACTTTTCAATGATGTTTTTTTGATGAATTTTTTCTGCGCTTTGAAGCACCACCACCTATTTGAGCTTCATTTTTTGCCACTTTTGCTTCTTCAATTCTTTTTCGATCTGCTTCACTATCAGTATCAATCCCTGATACACTGATAAGATATGTTGGATCATGTAAAAATGCTTTTTCAATTGCATTAATCGGGAAGGGAAGATTCTTTCTTTCAACAATTGAATAATTTTCACGGATCTTCGGGAGTTCACGCCTTAAAAATGTGTATACTGTAAAAATTAAACAACTTTTAAAAAACCTACCGTAACCAAGTTAAAGCTTTTCGACGATTTAATTCTGCAAATCTTGGCTGAAGAGCAAGGACAAATTGATGAGGTACAGATAGCTTTGGCAAAATAGTCATATCATCAGAAATATATTGATAATATTCAGCTCCAAAAGCAAAATAAACAATTATTGAAGGAGTTTTTGGGTGTTGAAGATATTGGCGAGCTTCTGAAGTCATAGAAACAATTCTATGTTCTGCATCAAATTGGACTCCAAAATTTGTAAGAGTTTGTTCAGCTTCGATTCTGTAAAAATATTAATGAATAAAATATACAATTTAAGAAAGTATAAAACTTGCATCATTTCATGCATTTCAGTAAACATTAAACTTATTTTAACACAAAATAAGGTAATTTCGCATTGAAGCGGGGCACGTTTTATTTCTGGATAATTTCTAAAAAAAGGATACTGTAAATACTACAAATTTAGTATAGATTCAAAAAACTTACTTTTTCATTTGTTGCAACAATTCAGAATCCTTTTCTTTTAAAACATTTCGAGAAACAGAATCAATCACAGATTCCACCGGTGCTGTTTTATTTTTTTTAAGAACTTCTTCCAAAGAATCAGTTTTAAGGGATTTGTATGAACGTGGAATTAAACGTTGTGGAATTGAATATTGTGGCAATTTTGGAATTGGTTTTGCTGGATCTCTTGGAGAAGCTACCGTAACTTTTGGCGGTGGAGGTTGAACAAGTTCTTCCGTAGTTGTTGGTTCTTTTTTGGGAGCAACTTTTTTTTGAGTTTTTCTGGATTTACTTGGTTCAAATTTTGTGAAATTTAAATCTGGTCTTGTAGTTTTTGATGGAGTTTGAATTGTTTTTGTTGGTTCTGAGATTACGGTAATTGGTTTAGGTTCTTCTGTTGGCGAAATTGTTTTTTTTGAAGACCATCGTTTTTTGTAATAAAAGAATCTGTAAAAATAAAATAAAACATAATTATATAAAATGTGTAAAAAAACTTACCCAAGGAATGCAAAAATGCCAAAAACGATTAGACAAAGAATAATTAAACCCAAAATTCCCCACCATGGAAATGAACTTGTTGAAGTATCAGAATCAGATGCTGCAGATTTAAGTGGTGGAGGAGACGTTGATGGAATTTCAGGATATTTTATTTCGGCATTTACCTAAAAATGTTCAAATTTGTTACAACCAATAGAAAAATAAGTTTGAAAAACTTACAACTTCAACTTGACATTCTGCTTTTGTTACAAAAAGATGAATAATTCCATCAACAATTTTTGGGGGACAAGTTTGTATAGCACTGATAGTATTAAACTTTGTTTCAGTATCTCGGATTCTTAAAGCATCGCAAATTTGACCCACATTTATTTTGGCATTAACAACACTAAATTTCACTAAAGTGTTGTCAATATCAATTTTGAGTTCACACTGTGACGGATCACAGGACCCTTGTAAATCAGAATTTGGTGATGTTGAATCATAACAAATTTGGATACTGTAATAAATGATAAAATTAATTATTTAATAAATATAAATGCTTACGTTCCAGAACAAGGAGTACACAATTTAAAGGTCAAAGTAGAATCTTTTAAAGTAAGATTTATATTTTCAGAAAATCCATTTAAAACAACATTTCTTCCATTTTGTTTTCCAACTTTTGATTCATCTTTTTTCAATTGATCAATAATATTTTTATCAAATTTAATCAATTCATTAACATTTTTATCAGTTAGTTGAGTATTTAGTCTCCTTTCCCCTTTCTTTTGTACAAGGGTTGGCATTATGTCTCTAGTGTCATCTCTTCTTCCCCCAAAATAGTATAAAAGGTTTGAGTGACCGCTCATTCGATGTCATTCTTTGGTTGTCTCTCTCTTAAAGTGTTTGTATGTTAAATATGTCTGATTCATGTCCAATAAAGCTCTTGATTTGATATATTATTTGTGTCTTCAACCTCATCTCTTATATAATTCTTTATCAACACCGACTTTCACATATTCACTTCGTAGCCGTGGCATTACTTGGAGGGCCCTTCCCGTCGTCCTGCTGATGCAAATGTTATTATTGTTCACTTGGATCGTGGGATTCGATGCCGGTAATGGTGAAAATAATGTTATTAGAAGGCTGCTATTAGCAAGATGTTAAAGTGGATTCTAATGTTGGCTTATCATGGTTATGGAATACTCTTGTGTGCTTGGTTGATATTGGTTGCTGTAGCGCTCTGCTGGAGGTATTTCCCAGTATTCGTTCACGATGTATGGATCGTCAGTTAACTTGGATATCCTGATGCTTAGTGTATGGTCATGGTTATGATATGGTCGTGGTAGTGAAACTCTGTCATCGAAGAAATGTAAAGAAATGTAAAGAAATTCTCGTGGGAAAAAAAAGAACTGTTAATAATGAGGACATTATTTTGTCGAGGGTGGGGCGAGTTGAGTATTTAGTCTCCTTTCCCCTTTCTTTTGTACAAGGGTTGGCATTATGTCTCTAGTGTCATCTCTTCTTCCCCCAAAATAGTATAAAAGGTTTGAGTGACCGCTCATTCGATGTCATTCTTTGGTTGTCTCTCTCTTAAAGTGTTTGTATGTTAAATATGTCTGATTCATGTCCAATAAAGCTCTTGATTTGATATATTATTTGTGTCTTCAACCTCATCTCTTATATAATTCTTTATCAACACCGACTTTCACATATTCACTTCGTAGCCGTGGCATTACTTGGAGGGCCCTTCCCGTCGTCCTGCTTTTGGTTAAAGTTAGGCACGCTTGGAAAAATTGAATCAAACCTTGGCTCCACTATCTCTTCACTTTGGCTAGGACCGAAACATCTCAAGTTGGTTATAACTTTTATGGTGGGAAAGAAGAAATGGTTGGATATCGAAGACTATTGTTGCAGCAATATGTATGAATATATGGAGAACGTGATTAAGAATGTTAAGAGATTGGTTGTTATGATTTTAATATTATATATTTTCAATGAATGCTTGGATTATGGATGAGTTGGAGAACCGGAATCACCATCAAGATGCTTGGATATGTTTTATTTTGATATATTAAAGTGTTTGGCGAAAATGGAAGAAAGTCTTCAAGCTATGGATAAAATATAAAAAGTGGTGTTTCTCTGGTTGGATGATATATATCTGTGAGTTATATTTTCATATTTTACTGTTGCACATCATGGGATGATGCGGAATATATATATTGTTGTCTGGTTGCGGGTTATCCACAAAACCCTTGGTGTATTTCTTTACTTTTTGATGGATTGTTGCTGCTGTTTGGATGGTTGAGGGTTAGCCTAAACCCCAGGGTTACCAGTTGTCCCATGGAAAACTTGGATTATGCTCATCAGTATTGTAAATTCGTGCCGTGAATGCTGGATGATGCAAATGTTATTATTGTTCACTTGGATCGTGGGATTCGATGCCGGTAATGGTGAAAATAATGTTATTAGAAGGCTGCTATTAGCAAGATGTTAAAGTGGATTCTAATGTTGGCTTATCATGGTTATGGAATACTCTTGTGTGCTTGGTTGATATTGGTTGCTGTAGCGCTCTGCTGGAGGTATTTCCCAGTATTCGTTCACGATGTATGGATCGTCAGTTAACTTGGATATCCTGATGCTTAGTGTATGGTCATGGTTATGATATGGTCGTGGTAGTGAAACTCTGTCATCGAAGAAATGTAAAGAAATGTAAAGAAATTCTCGTGGGAAAAAAAAGAACTGTTAATAATGAGGACATTATTTTGTCGAGGGTGGGGCGAGTTGAGTATTTAGTCTCCTTTCCCCTTTCTTTTGTACAAGGGTTGGCATTATGTCTCTAGTGTCATCTCTTCTTCCCCCAAAATAGTATAAAAGGTTTGAGTGACCGCTCATTCGATGTCATTCTTTGGTTGTCTCTCTCTTAAAGTGTTTGTATGTTAAATATGTCTGATTCATGTCCAATAAAGCTCTTGATTTGATATATTATTTGTGTCTTCAACCTCATCTCTTATATAATTCTTTATCAACACCGACTTTCACATATTCACTTCGTAGCCGTGGCATTACTAGTTTCATTTGAAAGAATAGCTTCAGAAGAAATATTTAATCCATCAAAATTAAAGATATAATTTGAATCATTTAAAGCGGATCTTTGAAATCTTCTTAAACCATTAATATCCAAAAATAAATGTTGAGAAAAAATAATAAACATAAAAATGCCGTAGAATTTCATCGTTATCAAAAGTTGCAGACTGATTTATTTTTTTTGAAAAAATGGAAAAAAAACGCACCAAAAAATGAGAATGATTTTTATTGGGAGAATATGCAAATTTTTTCAATCAAGGGATTGTCCAGACGTGACGTCACTATAAAATCGAAAATTTTGAACCCCACCCACCCTTCCGTCACGCTTTGCCCTTTGATCTTTGTCGGCTTTTTAACAGGAGCGTCACGTTTAGCTTACCCCTCACCCACCCATAAAACCCGTGACGTCACGTCTGGACGCTCCCCAATGATAACAAAAATTTAAAAATCTGATTACCAAAAATGTTTTTCATAAATTTTTTGAAGCATTTTTAAGCTTTTTTTGGAATAAAGGAACAATTTTTATTTTTTTATATCTATTTTACAGTAAAATTAATGAAACCTATATAAACCATTTATATAACTATAAAAATTATTTAAAAAAATCAAAGCTCCATTTTATCACTTTTCTTTTTAAGCGGTATATCTCGGATAATATCATATGAAATTGAATTATCAAGATCCTTCCAAAAGTTAAGTTTTTCTTCAAATTCTTCATCTCCAATGTCGATATCTTTACCAATATTCATGTATGCAAATTTATCTTTTGTAATTTTTGGAATTGAAATATTTTTTGTTGTCGGTTTTCCGGTTTTAACAAAGCTGGAAAGCATTTCACCAAAAATTTTTTGCACATTTTTTTCTTCTTCTGTATTCGTAAGGCCAGAAGTGGTATAAATTTCTAGGCCACAAAAATAGAGTAAAAAATATCCATGCCCGGGAAGATTTCCAAGACTTGAACGATCTTGTGGTCGAACATAATTAAATTGAAACATGTATTGATTTTTAAAACCATTTTCAAGTTTTGCCTCAATTTCTTTTGCAAAAGGAACTTTCATTATAAGATCAGTGTAAATCTAAAAATGTAATTACCGTATACTATTTTGTGGGACAAGGTAATTTGCGGGAGGGGATTCTGGGAGGGAGGTAGGGTAATTTGAGGAAGGGAGGGTAATTTGCGGGAGGATGGGTAAAATGCGGGGAGGATGGGTAATTTGCGGGAGGGGAAATTTTTTTTCGGTAAGAAAATTCATTCCACTTTCTTTTACATAAAAATCTATATTTAAACCCTTAAACTAGGGTTTCAGAATCTTCAGATTCTGAAGTTCTAAAACTTCAGACATCCGAAGACTCTGATTTACAAAATTTATTTATTCCAAAAATGGAATTAAAGTTTTTGACTAAAAAGTCAAACTTTTTTGGTTTTAAAAAAACCTTTTAAAAAATATTTCGTTGACGCTTCTAATATTTTGGCAAAGTGGACGCGCAACAGAGTCAAAGCTGAAAGCAGACAACGAAAGAAATGCACTTTTTCTATGCAAAAAATATCTTTCTTTGACAAAGTTTTTTCACGTTTACTTTTTTTAAAGTTTTTTTTCATTTAATATTTCTTTTTTTTTAATCTATTTATTTCTGTGACAAATAAATAATATAAATAAATATAATCAATATAAAGTTTGTAATCAAAAGGAGAGTTTTCTCATAAACACTAAAAGAGAGTGTGTATGACGTTAATGGAAATATGATAAAACTATGCAGCATACTTACAATGTTCTCTAATTTTCGTATTACAACAATGTTTTGTTTATTTATTTAAAAAGTCATCTGAAAATTATTTTTTCGAATCTAAAACAAAACGAAAAAATTTTAAAACAAAAACAAATCAAATTTCAAAATCGTCAAAAACAGTGTGCTTTAATCGAACTGAATTATTATCGTAACAATCAATAAGTTGATTTTCTATGTATGATGCGGTCTTGTTTGCAGTATTGAAATGATGGGTTTGTACATATTCATCCCAAAAAAATAAATCAAACAAATTATTGATTTCCATAATTGCTTTAGTACGACCTTCATCTAAGGTCTCTATGATCTGCAATTGTTGATTTACGCGTTTTAGTTCTTCTTCCATATCTTTTCTAATATTATTGGCATTTCTTTCTACTTCCTTCTTCTTTTCTTCTTGCTTATCAACCTGTTTTCCCTGTTCATTAGCCTTGATTCCTAGATTAAGTAAGCGTACTAGTGGACCTATTGAAGATATAATAAACGAAATAGCACTTCTTTGGTGACGATGATTATTAAATAAATTGCAGTTCCTGACAAAATGACGATGGATAGCAGTATTGATAACATTCATATTTGCAAGGGCAAAAGGCACATTTTGTTGGGAAACATTTGGAGGGAAAGTAACGAGGAAACCTTTAAGAGGTACAACAGTTTCATAAACGGTTTTATGTTCATTTTTAAAAATTCTAAAAACAAAATAATTTGTTTTTCGTTAATATGAAAAATTTTTGCAGAAACTTACTCAATTGTTTTTACAGTAATATTATTATCGTCCTCAATTTGATGTCGCAGTGGCATACAAACAATTTTGTTACAAAATATTAAAAGAATAATAAATATTTTTCTAACTGCAGCCATTATTATTAAATTTTTGGAACTAATAAAATATAAATGAACAAATAAAGTTTCTGCTACTCCTATTTTTTTCATTTGATTTCTGTCGATATTTCTTTCTTTATTATGACCCTATTATTAAATGTGAAAAATTATTATGATTGTTATTGATTTGCCATATTTTATTGAATTTTCTTTCAACTTTACTCCTGCAGTTTATCCTCCCTCCCCCCTTACCTTTATTATTCACAAAAGCAAACGTTCAGTCTTTTTTCCATTTTTGTTCGTAATAAAGAACTGTAAGCAATTTATCAATGATATTTTTAACGGTTGTCACTAGGGCAGGTTTAAATTGAAGATAAAAATCGTCCAAAAACTTTATGATCGGCTTTAAAGTTATCTTTTACATAAAAAACAATATTTATACCCTTAAACTAGGGTTTCAGAACAGTTTTGTGCCCCATATTTTTTATCCACTCCGACTCCAGAGTCGGAATCGGAGTCACTGGAGTCGACTCCGGAGTCGGAAACAATGGAGTCCACTCAAACTCAAAATTTTCTATAAAACATATAAAAGTGCTTTTTAAATGCCAATTTACACTATTAAATTATTTTAAATAATTAAAAAATTAATATTTGAACCAAAAACATAGTTTAGAAATTTTTCAACTTATTTTTAAAGCAATACAATCTATAAGAGCTTTTATTTAAAAAAACGGTGTTTTAGAATTTTTATGTTAAAGTGTTGTTTTTCTGCAGAAAAGTTTTCAGATGCAGAATCCTCACATATAATGGGATGACGACCTCTAACAAATTTTTTTAAACAAAAAATTAGGCAAATGCAGAAACCAGTGTCGAAAAAATAAAAATACACTTTAGTAAAAGGTGTTTGGCTAAAGTTATAGTAATGCAATTTGAAGCACGTCACGTCGCATTTTAAACTTTTGATTTAATTAAATATGGTTTTTATTATTAATAATTTATTCATTTCTTCAATAAATAAATAACATACATAAACAATAATACAACTTTTGTACTGTAAACATAACAAATGTATACTGAATTATAATTTTGGTTTTTTCTTAGGTTTCGTTGTTTTAAGATATATAATGGTTTGAATTAAGGCACCAAGAGCTGCCATCGAGTCTACAGCATCTGTAAAACTTACGACAACAGGCGGATCATCTTGCAAGCCATCATAATGAATGTATCCTCCAGGGACAGCAAGGATAGATCGAAAATGATGATCTTTTAAAAATGTAATTCCTGCGAGAATATATGTGTAGCCGTTATGCTGTAAATAATTTTATGTAACATAAATTTGCCTATTTATATTACTTACGATTACTGTCAGAGGTAGCATATGAAGTTGATTAAGACCAAAAATTAAACCAAAACTGATGAAATGCAGCTTAATTGGAATAATCCAAGGAGATGCTTCAACAAATGACTTGTCAACGACATCCATTGCGGCAGCGGTATCTGCATTGCATTCTTTTTTCGGGCACGTTTTAGAAGCAAAAAGCTGTTGTAAATTAAAAACAGCTTGAACTGCATCAGCAGGATGAAGATTCTTAGTAAAATCACTAAAATTATCGTCATTAAAAGTTTTTTTTTTCAAATCTTACTTAAAAAAAGCTTTATACTGTGGAGTGGAAGTAGTTTCTTTTTTGCCACATCTGGGACAAACATAATCTATAAGAGTTCCACAAGTGGTCAACAACTTTTCGATGACAATGTCGTATTCAGTATCATATAAATCAAGTTTACGACCTATTTTATTTCTTGTAGAATAGTTTCTACAAATAAATTCTTCTTTTTTAGATGTCAAATCTGCGCTATTTGAAGCAGTAGAGCAGTCATCCAAAAAGTGACAAAGTTCAGATTCATAATTATTACATCGATTATTGTTTCGGATTACCCTAAAATTTCATCAGTTGTTTATAATGAGTTATGTATTATTTTCTACTTACTCCGTAAATTTTGGAAATTCATTTGACATTACGATAAATGCACTAAGAAAGTTGTCGAGGGGGCATGTATTGGTAACTTTTTTACCTCCCCATTTTGGAAGTACAGGTGGGACAGAACAAGAGTAACACATCCAATATCCAGATGATCGCTCCCTTTTATTAGCACATTTATCGAAATATTCTGCCTTACATTTATCACATTTTGTCGTTTGTTGCAATTTCAAGTAATCGCTACGGGCTTCTGAACATTTAAAATATGATCTTTTACAACAACAATATAGCTCCATTTTTTCAATTTTTGCAAATTCATTTTTGCGGCCATCAATTTTTCTCTTGGATTCCTTCAACTAAATTTTTTTGATTCAAATTTTTTGAAAGAGGAACCCGTAAAATTTACCGCTTTAAAACCTTCATCCGTTAATTGCCCATCGAAACTTTTATAATCATATGTCCACTCTTCCGGTTTCTGATCATGTACAAGTCCAGCTAATTTTACCATCAATATAAAAAAAGGATTGGCATCTTTTTCACGATCATCACAGAAAAAACCTTGTAAGGTAACACTTGATGAAGTTGTATCTCTACAACATTGAGCTGCAGTAAATGCTATTTCCTTAGTGCTATCAGGATCAGTTGTGTGTGCAGCAACATATGCAACCATTTGGCTATTTTCTTTTCGATAAAGCAAAACATAATTTTCTTTGTAGCTTCGAAAAATACAAGCTTTTCCCACCGGGAGATTTCTCATTGGTTGATCAAAAGTTGGTTTGAATATTTGAAAATAAAATAGTTTATTCTCAAATTCACGGACTGTTTCATTCCACCAAGGTGGGTATTCAGTTTTTTCAAGTTCAGGTGGAGCAGGAAATTTATTGTTCATATAACTGAAAAATTGGCATTATTGGTGAAAAAGTACATATTTTATTTTTACTTTTGTTGTACTTGTATTTCTATATTGCTAATTTCTTCATCTGTTACTTCAGATGGTTTTTTTTCAGTTGTGGAATCCAAATGCTTTACATCATCGTTATCGGACTTTTTAGTTTCAGCATTATCATCATCTTTGTCATCTTCTTTTGCATTATTACGATCATCCATTTTATCAACATTACGAGGTTTTTTGTGACCCGGCCCGCCTTCAGTAGATGGTCGACGTTTTCCTCTATCTTTCAAAGCATCTCCTTCTCCGAAATCAGGAATTTGAGTTGGATCAAGCTTTAAAAATATCCTGTAAAAAATGCTTTTTGTGTTAAATTTTTTTAAAGAAACAAGTCTTACAATACAGCTTTGATATGAATGCATACTCTTTTAGGGTTGCAACTGCAGTAATATTTATAATCATCCAAATCTTTGCTATTTAATTTTACTGCGTGAGGTTTCCTTGCTTTATCAATAACCATAAAATAATTTTCCTTTGGTGAATAAACATCTCCAGAATTCACTATATCTTCGGCTACGATTGTTGTAACTGAGCTTTTTCTGTTTTCTTGTTTTAGAGCCAATGGACCTTCGAGTTTCATAGATCCATCAACAGGAAGCTGTGATTCTTTTTTCAGAAAATCGCATATTCCTCCTGAATCGGGTGACCAAGGAAGCTGTATTTCATTCAGCTAAAAAAATATGAACACATAACCTTGAAAAAATCAAAAAACTGTTACCAGTTTTGGAGTTCCAAGTGATTTATTTGCATATGGTGGAAGCAAAGAAAATTCACCTTCGCCATAATAACCCCGAATTATATTTCTCCGATGATCATTTGTTAAATAAAACAACAAGCAAACCATTTGATCAGCTTCAACAGTTTTTTTAAGTTTGTGATTTGTTATCATTGCGTTAACTGATTCAGCAATATTGCTTAGTAAAGTTGTTTCCGTAGAACCATATTGCCGAAGAAGCCCGGCATATGATCGCTCCTTCACTTTTTTTGCACTTTTGATAAACAATTCCCGATTTACCGCTATTTTAATTTCAGCCAAAGCTTTTTCAATAACTTCATCACATTCAGCTATTGATGGTTGCCTTTGAACCTCATCAAGAAATTGTAAAATTTTAACAATTTCTTTGCTTTTTGCTTGTTTAAGATTCCATTCAAGATTTCCCTAAAGTTCGAATGGATAAATTATTATTTTCACAAATTACCCACCCTTTGATGTCGATAACAATGAACATGATTTAGATATATCCAACAATGTAGGAAATTAAATTCAGCATCTGTTATAAGCAAAAAACGGCCTTTGATTTTGCGGAAAAGATGTTCAAAATTTCGAAAAATTTCATCAAAAAAGAAACGATGTCCCGGTCGTGATTTTCGATCATGAAGATAAGCCGCTAATATTACAGATTTCTTTAAAAGAAAGGTTATGCAACAATTAAAAGAAATCAAAATACTTACGTTAAAATATGGATGTCGCCATGATAAAGTGGAAAGATAATATGGCCCTAAAAACGTTCGCCTGAGTAATTGAAATTTCAAAAAAGTTAAGACTTACCAAAATCGAAACCAGTGTCGTAATAAATTTCACTAACTACATCGTTGGATGTCATTGTTTTCAACATTTCTTCTATTAAAGGAGCACATACCATATGCAAACAAACATTAAATTCCACCAAATTTAAAAATGTTACAAAAGGATAAACGTTGTTGCCAATGTTATACTAAATAAATGTCTTACTTTGACGTCAAAAAAAAGGATAGACTTACTATAAGCTCAGATCCCAAAATACTAAGATTAAATAATGTATCCTTTCCAAATCGCGTCATTCGTTGAGCAAGCTTTCGTCGATTTCTAACTTGCTCTTTGTTTCTCGGATCAGTTATAAGTGAAATATCCCCGCCAGATTTTTTCCATGTTTCCCATGTTTTATTTGGTAATAATGTTTTTCCACGTTTAAGCATTTTAAGGAGACTGGATTTCCTTGTTTTTCTGTATGCATTATCATTATATTTTGAATTTCCATGTTTTATCCCATCACTACCATACAATTCATTGCCAACATATTGTAAAATCATATATTTATCTTTATAAATAAACTGATGTCTTCTGAAATAATTAAAACAATCATTTTTTAATTTTTGATTTTGTATATGATAGTATTTTTTTCCAATGCCCGTCAAAGACCGAAAAAACGAAACACCCCAAAAAAGAAACAAAAAAGCGCCTTGTTTTCAACCAGTGCTTCGAGGTGCCCGCCATTACCCCGCCCCTCCCCTGAGGTTCGGGGGAGGGGAAGGGGGAAAAGGGAAGATTTTGGAACCCATAGGGGAAAGGAGAAGTGGATAAAAATAGCGACTTCTTAGCACTCTTTTCAACCAAAATTTTTGCTATTTGGAATTGTCAGATGGCATTTTCGGCACTTTATCTTAATTTTTTTACTTTTTTGTTTTTAAATTATTTTTTTAAATTATTTTTTATTCAGGTCTAAAAGTACTATAATCAAACACAATAACTTATTTTTTCGAATTTTTTTTTTCACTTGCCGGTGTTTAATTTATAAAGCTTAAATGAGGTTAGGATCGCGTCAAGGATTAAAATTCGTTATAGGCAAATCCCCTTTAATCCCTGCCGTATGATAATTAGAACCAAACTTATTTAAACACGTCTCTTCACGTCCTTTTGAAAAATAACTTACTGAAATGCATCAGTCGGATTACCGTCATCGCCTAAGGCCCACCAATAAGAGCGAACTACACTGGTTGATCGATGCTCATATTTTCCTTTCCACATCCAACGATAGCCATCTGTTCTCATTTCGGAAATAGCATCCGTTTTTTTTTCAATTTGTATGCTTTCATGACGTCTTGAAGAAGAAAAGCAACAATGACACCTGCTTCAGGAAATACCATTGGTATAACACCGAAAAATAAAATTGGATTTGCTGCAACTAAGCCTATGAAAAGATAATATTTTAAACTGATTTTTAACAATAATATAACCATACGAAAAAGCTTTTTTGCTGCACCATAACCAATAAGATTGTGAGCATTTTCAGCAATAATTCCAACTTTATTACTTGTCTTTTGAGGATTATTATCATCAAAATCGGTGAGTATGGTATTATCCAATTCTGCAAGCTCTTCGTCACTACTGTCCACATCCTTAAGATTTTTTGCATTGCCATTCATTGAATCATCATCGTCAGAAATTTTGTTTTTATCTCCGTCATTCTCTGAACTATTTTCATTTGATTTCTCGCCATCTTTATCCTTTTCATTGGTGTCCTCTTCACTTTCAGAACAAGAACTTGGAACTGTTTGATTATGTTTGTTGATTAGATCATCTTCATCACTGGAGGGAGAAGAGTAATCCCTGGAATCATCTTTAAGAGAAGAATTTTTTCCAGTATTTTTCTATAATTGTAATTAACTTTAATTACTTAAAATATATTATATTAATTTTACTTAATTATTTTATATTTTTATATCTGCAATTTTCTTGTCTGTTTTCCAAAAATATTTTTTAAACTTATTTTTTTAAATGTATTCAAAATTGATCTTTTATTTTTACTTACTTTTATTCCAGCATTCTGAAAAGCAGAGCCACCAACAGTGTTATTAGCATATTTAAAATCGACTGCAGCGGTAAATGTCGAACCTTTAACATCGTTGACAATGTCTTTATCAGACATCCTAAAATCAACAATACTTATTATTTAAAGAAACTTTCAAATTTAAAAAAAATAGCATTAATGATAAGTTTTAAAAATAAAAATATCAGAGAGTAAAAAACGAAAAATTTTGATATATATTAAAAAGGACGGTTGGAAATGTTTTGTTTTCTACCATAATAAAATATCAACAACCTATTCACCGTAAAAAAAAGAAAATATAGCAAAAAGAAAAAATTTCTTTATTTATATAGGAGTTCACTTTTCACTCGCTTGACCTCATGGTGTCAGGAGGACATTTATAATGATATTTGGCCAAAATTGTTCTATTCTTTTGCACATTTCAATCAATATGTATCATCTTTTGGTCAAAGAACAATCAGCAATTTTCATATACAAACAATTGGTTTTTCTTGGTATATTGGATTTCGATATATCTGTCGTGACAACCAAACAGTTTATTACAAAAAAAATAACGATTTTGGTATTTTTTTGCTATAAATACGGGAGCAAACCATTAAATTTTTTCATTCTTATTTTGAAATATTAATGAAAAGGAGTAATCATTTTTACAATTTTTTTTATTTCTGAATAAATTGCTTGTATTCATCTTGAATGTGATTATATGCTAAATATTACTATAACAACTAAACATAGTACAAGAAAAACGGTAAAAAAATGGTTTTGAAAAGTTTAAAATAATATTATATCGAGCAGTGTTTTTATCGATACAAAAAAAAGTTATAATTACTGAAAAAAAGTGTGCTAAAAACCCCCAAAATGTATGAAAACGGAGTTTCAATATTTTATTATCACTGACAACAACCACCCATTTGAACTCTAAAATGTAAAAAAAGGTTGAAACTCAACATTTCGAGGAATTTAGATCTAGAAATTTATTTTTTTTGATATTCTTGCTTCAAAGGGACTAAGGATGGACGAGGGCCCAAATTTTCAGGCCCGGGCCCGGCCCGGGCCCTCAAAATTTCGAAAAGCCCGGCCCGGCCCTGGCCCTGATAAATATAAAAAAAAACCCTGGCCCGGCCCGGGCCCTGATTTTTAAAATTTTTGTAAATTTTGTCTTGGTCCCCCCTGTGGAATTTTTAAATTTTTTTTCAAAAAATTCAAAAGGCCCGGCCCGGGCCCGGCCCGATCCTCATTTTTCAGGCCCGGCCCGTCCAGGCCCCAGGGCCGGGCCGGGCCGGGCCCGGGCTTTTCAAAAGCCCTAGGCCCTCGTCCATCCTTAAAAGGGACTTCAAAACTACCTTTAAAAAATAATTTAAAAAAATTAAAATCATTTTTTAAACCAATATTTTAATCCTTTAATTAAATTTTTTAATGAAGAAAGTTTACATTTTTAAATTATTTTAAAAATTCCGGCACATTTTTATGTTATACTTTTGTTAGCTAAAACTAGGATTGATCATTTCCCCTTCCAGGGAATTTCCCGGTTTTTGCGGGAAATGACTTCAATTTCCTGATAATTTTTGAATTGAAACAGAACATGTTTGCATCAAATTTTTTTAAAGATGGTTATTTTAGCTTTTAAAACAGTTTATAAATGCAAATGCTTTAATTAAATGCTTAATACTGTATTAAATTTTGACATTAAATTTGTAAAATTACCAAAATCAAAATTTCGGGAAATAGCGCCTTTTTTCCGATTTCCCGGGAAATGAGCAACCCTTGCTAAAACATTTCGAGCAAAATTTTCAAACTATTAAGGAAAAGGGAAAGAATTTCATTTGTTGAACGCGGCAAACTAACTTTTATATTTAGCCCTTAAAACTAGAGACCGGCAGGTAAAAATTAAAAATTCAGATAAAAAAAATTTGTGTGCATATTGTAGTGCTTTCAACCCTGAAAAAAACGCAAATAAAATCAAAAAGTAAAAAAAAGTGATTCAGAAGCGACGAAAATGTCATCTGAAAATTTCAAAATGCAAAATTTTTTGGTTGAAAAAAAGCTTTTTTTCCATTCCTTTCTTTGCAAAAAAACAATGCATTGTCGCATATAGGGTTGCGCATAAATTTTTAAAGTTTTTAAAGATCTCAGCTTCCAGAACGTATTTCGATGCAAGTTTGGGTTTAAAATGTTGGATTTTTTGTGGCACAAAGTAAAATAATAAGTAAAAGTAAAAAAAAGATAAGTTAGCGTCAGAATTTATAAGAATCTGAATCGTATTTTTTTTGACAAAAATTTTTTTCTGCAAAGTTGCGCGCATTATGCACCATTGCTGACGACTTGGGAAACGTCTTTCTTTTTTGATATTGAAGATGAACTTTTTTAGCAAAAAATGTGAAAAACAGTAATTTAACTTTAGTATTATTTATATTATTTTTTTCATTAAAAAAAGTAATAAGCAGAACAAAAAAATGGTTTTCAAAAAAACATAAGTTGAATTTTTGCAATTTTAGCTCATTTTTTCAACTTTTTTCGGATTAACTTGGATAAGTTTATTTTACTATTAAAAGATGCATTTTTAAATGAGGAATCTGAATATAGTAAAATCTAAGCCTGGCCGTGACTGGCCCACATACTTTTCCTCACATTTATACAAAAATCATGAAAAATCGACATTCATTTAGATGGCAAATTGTTCGGATAAACTTGGATAAGTTTAATTTACGCCTAAAAGATGTATTTTTTAATGGGGAATCTGAATATATTAAAAGCTAAGCCTGGCCCGGACTGGCCCGTATACTTTTTTTCACATTTATATACACCACCATTTGACTTTTTTGCTTCATTGTCATTTTATGCATTCAAATGGTGTTTCGAATTGCTTTTTTCTCTATAAACACTTCTAGTATTATATTTTTGACCTTTCGTAATATATAAATAATATAACTAAAGATTATTTAAAGATATTTTAAACAATCTTAATCAAACAAATTGTTTATCTTCAATATCAACTGAAAAAAACTCCCGCAACGAACACAAATGTTTTTCTTTTTCAGCATTTGCAAAAAAAGAAAAAAAGAATACCGTTTTTTTGCGTTTATGCGCAACCCTAGTCGCATAGCGATGAAAAACACATTGCCAAAACAATGCATTTTTATTTTCTTCCTTCGATTTTTTAACGTTTTTGATCAAAATCTAGCTCTGCGATTGCTCGCTATTTTTTTCCTGTGATTTCCTGTGATTTTCCGTTTTTACTGTATACGTATTTTTTAAGGGCTATCGAACTGTGCCGCCAGTTATGCTTACTTGGGCTTACTTAGGGGTCAAAAGTCGAAAAAACATGTTATTTTTGAGTTTTCCACCCTTTGTCCTAGGGGAAAATTTTCTTAAATGTCATATTCGGAATCAGCACAAAAAATGACATCTAGTAGGTATGATTATTAGGCAGTAAATCAAAATTTTATTTTTCATACTGTAACGAAAAAAATGTCAAAGAAAGGAAAGGAAAAATTGTTCTCTGCCGGTCTCTACTAAAAACAAGAAACTTTTTTCGGTGCAAATCTGTTTAAATTCATTATCAAATGAAATGCATTGATAAAGGATATCTCATCTTAATAAAATAACGTTTTCTATAACTTTTTATTCCTTCAATAAATAATAAACATTTGTAACATATAAGCTCAAATAAATAAAGATATTTTATAATATTCAAAAACATTGAAAATGGGGAAGAATGATGAATACAATAATGAGAATAAGTGCAATAATAGCTGCGCAAAGTAAAATAATAGTGGTTACAAAATATTGTATGCCGCCGAAAGAAGCAACAATACCTCTTTGTTCTTCAACAGCATGTTTTCTTTCTATTTCAGCATCTTTTTCCGTCTGTTTTTCATCATCTATCAATTTATCAATGTCTTTGTCAGATGGCTTTGCAGTATTCTAAAAGTGACGGATTCGTTATTATTTTGATACAGTATTTCAATATCTTTTTCTTACCGTATGATAAACTATTTTTGTTGGAATGTTTGATTTCCCCAAAAATGTTGTATTACCTACTACAATAATATCACCTTTACTAAGCTGAACGGTTAATTTTTGGTTTGCAGGAAGACTGATATTTTTTTCGATATTTTTAGATTTGAGTGTGATGCCCTAAAAGCACAAAGCTTTATTTTTGCATCCTGCATAATTTAGTCTTACCTTGATGTTTGTAACAATTTGTATGCTATTATCAACTTCAACATATTGAAGAAAGTTTTCATAAATATTTAAAGCTCCAACATCACAATCTTTAATGTTAGAAGGATTACATAAAGGGAATGTTACTGCACTCATTGAACACTTTTGATTTTGAAAGCATTTGCTTCTATCCAAGGTCCCCCACTTTTCTTCCACTTTTATATAACTGTTTTCTAATATTGGAAAAATATAGGTGCGATTTTCAATTTTACCAAGCGGGTAAAACTAAAAAAAATATATTGCACTATCTACCGTATATTAAAAAACACTAATTTACCTGGAATACTTCAAATTGCTGAGCATCGCTTCCACCAAAAACGGTGTGAATAATTCGGATCGAGCTATTTCCGTGACAACCAATCGGTTTATTAACTATTGAGAAAACTTGATCATCAATTAATTGTTTAACATTTTTGTTCTCGTATTGTTCCCAATTGTAAGTGCCCGCAAATATTGCATCAATTGTATCAATTGCTTCGCCTCTGATTTCATTAAAATAATTTGTTAACCATACTTCTTCCTTGGCATGAATCAGAGCAATTGTCATGTCTTTTTGAAACTGAAGGGAATCACTTTGCATTCGATCAATATCTTCTCTTTGTTGCTTCAAGACTTGACTTTGTTGATAAATGACAACTCCAAGAACAGCGGTAGTACCAGCTAAAACTGTACCACCAACAACACCTGCAGCAACAGCTGCACCTCTCTTAAAACGACGCTGAACCGTGGAGCTGCATTTCTTTGCCAAATAAGTCATAACAATATCATCTGCTTTATTTTTCTTTTCACGGGCAAAAGGAATATTTTGTTGTGTAATATTTGTGGGTAAAGGAACGAGGAAGGCATCAAGAGGGATACCAGTTTCATAAACGGTTTCATGTTCATTTTTGAAAATTCTAAAAGTTATATCTTTATTTTAAGGAAAAAAGTTATTTTTAAAATAACTTACTCAACGGTTGTTAAAGTATTATTTAACAAATAATCAGATTCAAGATGATGGCGCAACGGAATACATGAAATTTTAATCAAAAAAATAAATAAAAATATAATTATTTTTTTAATCTCACTCATTTTCGTTAATATTTTATATACGAATGAAAGAATTTAATTTTTTGCTCTTGTATTTATAGCAAAAAAATACCATAATTTGTTTACCCTTTCACTTCCCAATATTTTTTTCCTTTGTCCCTAAAATAAAATCAATTTCATCCAGACCATTGCACTGAATGAGTGAGTGATATCGATAAAAAGCAAAAAGGTCAAAGCAATAAAAAAACTTCTTCGTCGTTACAAAAGAAAAACGATACTCATTTAAACCGTCGTTTATTAATTTTTAGAAAGGCCAATAAATAAGTGAATAAATTATTGATTAAATAACCATCCTTCGGTTTAAATATTAAAAAATTACATTCATTGCAATTTATCTTTTTTTTGTCGCTTTTATTGGTTAAAAAGAAAATCTACTTATCAATTTGTTGTAAAAAGTATTTTTATTTACCTTTTTTCCATTATTTGTAACAATTGTATTTTGCTGCTAAATATGAATCCATTAGATGTAAAGAGCTCCCAACATTTGCATGATTTAGCCATTGCAACCTCCAATCCAAAATTTGTTGAAGTACAATTACTGCGATCACTTGCAACTGTGAGAACAAAACCAACAATAAAACAGTTCTTTAACGAAGTAAGTTTTTCCCACATGTTTTTTATTTAATAACAGTTTTCTTAATAATCAGGTTAATGGAGAAATGCCACAAACCCTTCCACAAATTGCAAACGCTACTTTAAAAGACACATCTTGTAACCCATTAATTATTTACTTTATCAAAAAAGTTGATAAAAAATATACATTGTTAAAGGTATTAACCAAATGTATTGCTCAAAAACAAAATGTAAGTTTATTCCTGGTTTCTCAAGTCATTCTATCCAACTTTTTAAGCCAAAAATTGTCTTTGCTATTCTAAAACAACAAGAGCCGGGAGAAGATGACAGCTTGAAAATTACAAAAATGACAACTGCAGTAAAAAAAAGACTGAGATCTAGCTTAAGTTGGAAAACTGTAAAGATTTATTACAACTTTCGAATTCAAACACAACACAAAATTTGTTTCCATTAACGTCATACACACTCTCTTTTAGTGTTTATGAGAAAACTCTCCTTTTGATTACAAACTTTATATTGATTATATTTATATTTATTACAAACTTTATATTGATTATATTTATTTATATTATTTATTTGTCACAGAAATAAATAGATTAAAAAAAAAGAAATATTAAATGAAAAAAAACTTTAAAAAAAGTAAACGTGAAAAAACTTTGTCAAAGAAAGATATTTTTTGCATAGAAAAAGTGCATTTCTTTCGTTGTCTGCTTTCAGCTTTGACTCTGTTGCGCGTCCACTTTGCCAAAAGATAAGAAGCGTCAACGAAATAATTTTTAAAAGTTTTTTTTTAAAACCAAAAAAGTTTGACTTGTTAGTCGAAAACTTTAATTCCATTTTTGGAATAAATAAATTTTGTAAATCGGAGTCTTCGGATTTCTGAAGTTTTAGAACTTCAGAATCTGAAGATTCTGAAACCCTAGTTTAAGGGTTTAAATATAGATTTTTATGTAAAAGAAAGTGGAATGAATTTTCTTACCGAAAAAAAATTTCCCCTCCCGCAAATTACCCATCCTCCCTCAATTTACCCTCCCTCCCTCAAATTACCTAAAATTTCCCGCTTTTTACCCATTATCCCTCATGAATCCCCTCCCGCAAATTACCTTGTCCCATATTTTGTCATATCGAATTCAGTGCAAAAAAAACTGCAATTTTGTGGGACGACGTCTGGTAAAATGTGTTTTCAACACCATTTTGACAAAATGTCGTTTCAACACCATTTTGGCAAAATGTCGTTTCAACACCATTTTGGCAAAATGTCATTTCAACACCATTTTGGCAAAATGTCGTTTCAACACCATTTTGGCAAAATGTCATTTCAACGCCATTTTGGCAAAATGTCGTTTCAACGCCATTTTGGCAAAATGTCGTTTCAACGCCATTTTGGCAAAATGCCATTTCAACGCCATTTTGGCAAAATGCCATTTCAACACCATTTTGGCAAAATGTCGTTTCAACACCATTTTGGCAAAATGTCGTTTCAACACCATTTTGGGCAAAATGTCGTTTCAACACCATTTTGGGCAAAATGTCGTTTCAACACCATTTCGGGCAAAATGTTTTTTCAACACCATTTTGGGCAAAATGTCTGTTCAACACTATTTTGCGAAAAAAAAATTTTCGTATTTTTTTTGTTGGAAAAAAGTGAAAAACGAAACCCCCCCCTCCTTTGGCATTGAAAAACATTTTGCCAGGCATCGCACTACAAAATTGCACGCTGACTTCGATGTAATGTGCAAAAAATTACAAACTTCTGTAAGCTTTTCAAAATAATGTAATGGATTTTCAGCAAGATTTTGATCACCAATTCCATAAAAATCAATAATTTTTTGAATAATTTCTTTTTGAATTTCAGAAGAAAATATTGTGGAATTTGATAAAAGCATTCCCAAAAGATTTCTAATTGTTTCAGAATTTGCTTTTGATCGATCGTCGGAGCTGAAGCCACGGCCGTATGAAAATACATTTGAAATTGGATTATCAGTTTTAATACCTAAAAAATTGTTGTTAATACATTATGTAAATTAATTTCTTGTAGTGTCTTGTGATCTATAATTTGTGTTTTTTTCTTAAAGATCAAAGGAAATTTTGCCGCACTTCAAAGGCGGCATTTTCCCTTCAATAGTACATATTCTCGAAGATCAAAGGAAATTTTGCCGCACTTCAAAGGCGGCATTTTCCCTTCAATAATACATATTCTCGAACATCAAAGGAATTTTGCCACACTTCAAAGGCGGCATTTTTCCAAAGTATTTTAACAACGGTGGACACAAATAAAATTTTTTAAAAACAAAAAACTTACTCCAAAGAAGCCCATCACCAGAATCAATTCCATACAAAATATTCCGTTTTTCTGCAATCGCTTGTAATTCATCAATGTCTTTTCCATCAAAGATATCATTATCATATACCGAAGTCCAATAAAGAATGTCTTTTGTCTCATACGGAAAATCACTCTTAAAAATAAAATGTTTTTAAAACGATTTAATTGTAAACTAATAATTCCTTACCAAATTTAATTGTTTTCGAACTTCCCAAAATTTTTGATAATCAAGTTTTTTGAGACATGCCTTTTTTTTATTCGTATCTTTTTGTGTACAACCAACGGCATTCCCGATCAATTCAGAATGATTAAAAACAAACTGAGTATCAATTGCAAATTGGCAATAGTTGGACCCAGCAATATGAACTTCTCGTTTAAAGAGGTCTTTTGCTAATGGCGTTAAACTAAGGGTATGAACAGATAAAGAACCAGCCGAATGACCACTTAAAGTTATCTGGTTTGGATCTCCACCAAAAGCGGCAATATTTCGTTTAATAAATTTTAAAGCTTCAATTTGATCAAAATGTCCAAAATTTCCATTAATTACATGATCACGGGTTGCAAAAAAAGCCTAAAAATTTGCATAAACATATACTTTAAATCATTCTTTGAAAAACCCCTTACCAAAATGTGCCAAACGATATTGTAAAGTAATCATAATAATATTTTGTGAAATAAAATTATCAACAAAATATTCATATCCATAGGCTTGAGTATATCCATATTCAAAGCCTCCACCATGAATAAAAACAAAAACAGGCAATAATGTTTTGTTACTGATTTTTGTAGGGGTAAAAATATTGAGATAAAGACAATCCTCCGATGTTGTATATCCCCAATGGGTAATATCGGCAACTTGATGACATGGTGGAGGCCAATTTGTGGCATCTACAATCTTTGTAGGGTTTAAAGGCAATGTTTCGGTTTTCTAAAATTTTTATAATTAATTATTGATTTAAATTTAAATAAAAATTAATTACCTCAAATCGTAGCTCATTAATTGGGGGCTTTGCATATGGTAATCCCAAAAAAATATTAGCTGATATCCCATTTTTTGTTGTATTTTGGAATCCAAAAGCAGAATATTCTGGAATTTTTACAGTAGGCTTTTGAGAAGTAGCTTCAACGGCAAAATTAATGAGCAATAGTAATATCAAAAGAAATTGTATTTTCCAATTCATTATTTTTGGTTAAATGTTTTTCTAAAATACAGTTTTGAGTAAAAATTAAAAATTCTTACATCGAAATATTCAAATTTATTGTATCCGATTTAAAACTTTGTAAATATATATATTTAAATAGTGATAAAAAAATAGTATTCAAGAAGTTTTTGAGACCCCCTATCTTATCAGTAAATTTTGAAAAATAGTTTCGAAATATTTTTCAAAAATGCCGATATTTTACAATATTTTTTGATATCTAACTATTTTCAGTTTATTTGTGTCCCGGCTGGAATTTTTTGAAATGGTGTAAAAAAATAAAAATTTTAAATTTCCCAAAAAAGAGCTAAAAAAATTGTTGCTAGTATTTCAGAATAAAAATGGGACTCCAAGTTGAAAAAAACATATTTTAAAAGTATAATTTTTAGGATAAAAAAGTTTTCCACCATTTTGGCAGCCTATCATATAACGCTACACTTTTTATCCGGCTTCAAAAATTTAGTATTTTTTAAAAATTTTATTCAAAAAACGGTAGAAGTCTGCTCAAAAAAAAGATAAAAAGATAAATATTAGACTTAATATATTAGAAATTTTGGCGTAGTGTGTCAGACCGCAATTTTTTTAAGCCCTTATTTATAGCTAAAAAAATCTGCGCGAGACTCCTCCTTTTTTTTAAAAAAATTGTGTGTCTAAACATTTTAAAAAATGGAATAAAATCGTTATTTTTTTTGATTTAAAATCATTAACAATAAATCAAAAAAAAATAACGCAACAGTTTTACAACTCTATGCACTTTACATTGTAGTTTTTGATAATTAATTTATTGATAACAAATAATGATTTATTGTCTGTTGTTGTCTGATGTTGATGAGTTTTATTTTGATTAATTTTTGAAAAAAATCATTTATTACAAATTCCCGTTTTTCTTCAATTTTGGCATTTGTGGGAAAATTTTTGTGTAAAAAACTTTCAAAAATAAATAGAATTGTTTAAAACAAGGAAGTGTAAAAACGGTGATTAATTGTTTTGTTACAAATGTAAAAAAAAGGGAGTAAGTTCCAATTAATTATAATTTCTTTTTTAGTAATTTTTTTAAAAAAATCGATTGCAATTTTGGTTTTTTTAAAAATCTAAAAGTGTATTGAAAATTTCAAAAAAAAACATTTTAAAACTTGAGATCTAATAAAATGCCACGGCACAATAATTTGAAATTTGAATAAACTTTGCGGCGTATATCCTCCTCTTTTTTGACTTTTAAAACTTTTGTGTAAAAAATTTGGAATATTTTTGTATAAAAAAATTACAGAAATCTTTTAATGCCAAAAAGAGAATACCTCAAAAATTTATGCAAATTTCTTAAATGATAGTGTGTCATGAAATCGGGATTAGAAAAATCTTTAAAAAATACAACCAAAAATCGAAAATTTTGTAAAAAAGTATTTCATTTTTAATTTCCTGTGTGTCTTTTCAATCTGTTTTTATTTTTATTTAAAAGTTTATTTGATTCATCTTTTTTGTGGTTGTTAAAACAAAAAAAAGAAGTTCTTCTTTTTATCAAAAAAATTTTTCTTTGTTTCAAACATAAAAAATATTTAAAAAGAACAGCTATAAAACTGTCAATCAAAAAAATTATAAAAAGAAAGAAGAATAGAAAAAAGAAATAAAAGTGCATTCTTTAAAGGAAACTTTTGTTAGTGCAAAAAAGTTATAGTATCCAATAATAAAATATTGAATTTAAAAATAGTGATACTGATAATAGTGGAAAAAAAACAACTTAATTTTAGGAAAATTTAAATTTAATAATTTTTTTGTGTATTTAAAAAAGTTAACGGATCCGAACCATAGATGAATTGGGGGGTAAGTATTTTTCTCATTGGCCATATTTTTCCTAGGTCTGTAATGACCTTTTTTTGGCGGCGCTTCGCGCCACCAAAAAAAGTTTTAGTATCTATATCTGGAGGTCGGTCTGTAAGGACCTTTTTTTGAGGCGGTGCTTCGCACCGCCCAAAAAAAGGTCTAATTTATAATACATATATCTACTCCACGACGAAATGAATGATATTTTTTATCTGTGTTATTATCAGCATCTATCCCAAATGTTGTTTTTTGCTATTGCTTTAGTTTATTATTTGTAATTTTTATTACAATATTGCTTTTCTGGCGGTGTAAGCAGACATTCTTTGTTTATAAACAACGATTATTTACGCCTTATTTTAGAAATATGCAAAATAAAAATAAAAACAACTGACAAACTTTTTTGTAAACATGCAACAGAAAAAAAAAATTATTAAAAATTTCTTTAATTAATATGCGACGTCTGTGGCATTTTTTTTAAAACGGTATTGTTTTAACGTGTGACATTTCATTAAATTTTTTTAAACATGCGACGTTTGCTGCATTTTTTTCACAACTAGTCTTTTTAAACATGCAACACACTTTGCCAAATTTTTTAAACAAGCAACTTTTCAAAAAAAATTTTTAAACATGCTACATCTTCACAAAATGATGTAAAACGTGCTACATCTTATGAAAAAAAATTTTAAAATGATACATCTTCCCCAAATTAGGTAAGGTATGCAATAAAATACCTAACTTTGTAAAAACATGCTAAATTGCCGTATTTTTTAAGACTTTTTTTTTTTTTTTTTTTTTTGATCAGATGTATTATTATTACTAGAGTCAAAAACAGTTTCAAAACAAAAAAAAATATTTATTATTCATTTGGAAACTTCTTTTTCGTAGATTTCTTTGTTGAATTTTCTGTTTTTTCTTCTTTAAGACTTTGAATTGGCTCTAAAGTATCATCTTCATCAGATTTGGGTTGATAAAAACCTTTTCCAATTTTTTCTTGCTTTTCTTCTTCCAATTGTTTTTCCCTTCGTTTTTTGGCGCTATGAGTTGGCTCTGGAACTTCGCCATAATCTTCATCGGGGGTTTTGGGTTCCCGTTTAATGGATTTCTTGAATTTCTTTTGTGGTGCTGGGGGTGGGGCAGGTTTTGCAGCCATTTCTTCTTTCAATTTTTCTGCGGCCTCATCTAATTGTTCACCGGTTCCGCCTCCGGTTGCAGCAGTACTTCCACCAGCAGATTTTGGTTGGGATGATCGAGATGGAAGTGATTGAATATTTCTTTCATCATTTGAATTTGTAGATGATTTTGGGGGTGGATTACTTCCTGATCGAGATGCTAATAATTTAATCGATTGACTTGATCTCGCTGATGAACCTGGAGCACGACGAGGAGTTTGTTTTGATGAACATTTTAATATTAAATTAGAAAAAAGACATATTTGAATAAACCCAAAAATCCAATATATATATAATATATCAAATTAAATTAGTGGTTAATTGTTTATTAAAGTGCAATTTCTGGTAAATTTATTTAATTTTGTATATATAAGGAACAATATGCAATGAATTAAAACAATGAAAATGGGTAATATTAGCAACATCTGCACCAAATTTTATTTAAAATTTAAAAGTGGTTTTTAAAGGAGTTTATGCGATGGATAAACTAACCACTAAATTAATTTGATTTATTATAATAATTTTCATCTTAACTTTAACATTTACCTCAAGTCTTAAAAAATACGGCAATTTAGCATGTTTTTACAAAGTTAGGTATTTTATTGCATACCTTACCTAATTTGGGGAAGATGTATCATTTTAAAATTTTTTTTCATAAGATGTAGCACGTTTTACATCATTTTGTGAAGATGTAGCATGTTTAAAAATTTTTTTTGAAAAGTTGCTTGTTTAAAAAATTTGGCAAAGTGTGTTGCATGTTTAAAAAGACTAGTTGTGAAAAAAATGCAGTAAACGTCGCATGTTTACAAAAATTTAAACAATCTGTTGCATGCTAAGAGAAATTGTCATCAAAAATATTTACTTAAATGTAACAAGTTTAAAAAAATTGAATGAACGTGTAGCATGTTCAAAAAATTTTATTCAGAAATATTTACTGAAATGTTGCTAATTCAAAAAATCAATGTTTAAAATATATTAGTTATATAAAAATACTTTATTGTTACATGTTTAAAAAATATTCATGGAAAAATAAGGCGTAAATAATCGTTGTTTATAAACAAAGAATGTCTGCTTACACCGCCGCTTTTCTATCTCGTTTTTTATTTAAATAAACAATTTTTGGCTTTTTCTTTATTTTTTACTTGTATTTTTATTAGAACATTTATTTATACATCTTTTTTCAGTTGTTTAAACTTTTTTTTAATCATTTTATGTTTTTTGACCTAAAACGAGGCGTCGATCATTTATTGTTCTTAGTATTAAAAAGTGTTAACGCTTTTCGCATGCTGACAAAGATTGTTGTACCTGGAATCCTTTGTGGCAAACGGTGTGTGCCCAAAGGTGGTGTCACTCTAAAAATATCATCACCAAAACGTTACGCCTACCTTTTCTTTCTCTTTTCCTTATTTATCGCAAAAATATTTATTCCGCTATTTTCATTCAATAAAGAGCAAACGCAAAAACCCTTCTCTTTCTACATCGTAAGCCTAGTCAAAAATAATCACCTTTCGTGATAATATTTGTTATTTTAGGTAATGATGACGGTCATTACCTGAAATAACAAATGGCCGGTTCAGTTTTTGATTTTTTTTCTGTTGTTTTGCAAAAATGCTGATGGTGGACCTGGGTAAATGGTTTATATCAGCGATATTTTAAAAGGTTATCTACGTTTGGATTGAAAATGGATTTTTTGACATTGTTTTAACAGCTCAAAATATTTTAAAAGATTCTATATATCTTTTTAAAAACAGGATGGCAGCAAAAATGCAAGGCTATCAAACTTGCTTTCAAAAAAAATGCAGAAATAAGATCTTCTTCTACTCGAAATTCGAAAAATGATGAAAAAACAATGCTTTTTATTTTTCATTTAATTTTTGTACATGCGATAAAACGGGCGATCGCCCGGGCGACGGACGGACGACGACAGCTTCCGCCCAGGCAATCGCCCGGGCGAAACGCCCGCCGCAACCCTAAGAGCAACTTGTATTTTCAGCAGAGTATCAAGAAAAAAATGTAAAACATCCTAACAAACGGAATTAAAGTGGCTGGAAATCCGGCCAGATATTCCTTGAACCGCAAACATGCTTACCAACGTTTTTGCATCTGAACCAGAGCTGATACGATACCGAACAAGTTCTGCCTCTAGTACTTCAACACGAAGTAATACTGATCGGGGATCAGCTGCAGCAACATCATTGAAACACGACTTCAAAATAATGTTGGTCGACAACAGTTGAATAAATTGAAAAATAGGGTTACTGCATCTTCAAAAACTTCAGAAAACAAACCTTCGCAAAATGCCACAGAAATCCCTTCTAGCTTATAGATGGCTCAATGTTATTTCCTGTCACGATTAGTGCAACTGAACAACTTCTTATTTTTGATTTAAAAAGCTTTTCACCTCCAAAAGTTAAATTAAATTAACAGGTCGTTCCAAAAGTTTTAGCGTTTTTTCCCGAGGAAGAACATTTTGCCAAGTGTTAAAAACGCAAAATTTCAGAACGACCTAATAAAAGCAGCATTTGATAAACAAAATTTGGAATTTTTTTTTTGCTTGAATGTCAATGAAAATAAATACAAAGTTGCAGAAAATGACGATGGATTGGAGGACTGTCCAGAAATCACGTGATCAAAGGAAGGGGGGAGGGGGGGGGGGGGGTGGTTAACCAAATTGTCACGAGCTTTGATGTTTTCGGCAAAATACTTTGATGTTTGGTCACAGAGGGGGGGAGGGGATCCAAAAATCTTGATTTTGTGGTCACGTGATTTCTGGACAATCCCTGGCAGCTTTGCTAATGGTAAAACGAAGTGATACCAATCCAATTCCAGTACACCTTTGTGAATAAAGTTTTACTAGTTTTACTTGAAAAACTGAACACTTTATAAATTATTGATTATTCAACTGCTTCATTCGATTTAAATAAATAATTCTCTTAAGTTTTTCGCAATTTGATGACATCATGAGGCAAAATTTTGGAAAAAGTCGACAGGTACCTACCTTACATGATTTTTCGGGACCGACCGCTTCGCGGTCGGTCGGTCGTACCCCCAAGTATACTTACCCCCAATTCATCTATGATCCGAACGGATTTTTGGGAAATGGAAAAAAAAGACACTTGAAATTTTCTCGGAGGGCAAAAATGGATAGAGCAATTGGTTGTGCGTTTTCTTTGCATGCACTGGGGCAAAAAAAGTACAAGTTCGAATCCAGCGAGAACACCGATTTTTTTTAACGAATTTTTTTTGTTGTTTTTACAATAAAATTTTCGAAAATATGTTTACAATGATTGCTGAATCACTTGAATCAAAGGTATTATGTTTATAAAAAAATTTTTTATAGCTGCTCTCGCGGGGATCGAACCTGGCTTCTCTTCAGCGTTGTGCATGCAAAGAAAACGCGCCAACCAACTGCTCTATCCAAATTTTCCCTCCGAGTAAATTTGAATGTTTTTTTATATTTCCCAAAAATCCGTACCACTATGGTTTCAGAGTCTCATAAAATTTTGATCGACTAAACCTGAATTGTCGTGTTAAGAAAAATAAAACCGCAGTTAAAAATTTCTTTGAAAAAAAATAAAAATTTTTTTACTGCGGTTTGGTTTTTCTTAACACGACAATTCATGTTTTGCCGATCAAAGATTTATAAGACTTTTATAAGGGAGCGAAACCATAGTGGTACGTGCGGAAACAAAAAATTCAGATCATTTTTTGTTTTTTTTTATGATTTTAAAAAAAAAAGCTTTTATGTCCAAATTTGAAAACACCAAAAAACAGAAAAAAAAGCAGACAAAATTAAATTTAAGGTTCATTAATTTTTATTAGGAACATGTTTTTTGATATAAATTTTTTAATCAAAATTGACACGATTCAATTACAATAAAAAAATAAAATTGGCAATCAAAAAGTTTCACCCAAAACAAAAAAAAAAGACCACCCTTTTATTTTTTAATTCAAATTTTTTTATAATCAAATAAAAAAATGAGTTTAAAAAAGAAAAAAAAAAATGTTGGAATTTGAATGTTCAAAAAAAACACGAAAATTCCCACCACCAAAGTAATTATTTTTATATAAATATCAAAAATATTCATTTTAAATCTTTTATTTTTATTCAACTTTTATTGTTGGGTACGGTAGTGTTCTGCTGCTGCTGATTTCATCAGTGTTTACATCAACGACTACATCAACGTCTACATCAACGTCGACATCAACGCCTACATCAACGACTACATCAACGCCTTCATCAACGTCTTCATCAACGTCTACATCAAGCATCAAAATTATTATTATTTAATCGTGTTTAAAAACTATATCAGCTGGAAAAAAATATGGGAGCATTTATCAAAGCAATATATCCAATTTGTAGATTTTTTCAATGCTTAGTCGTTTTTATCAATGATCTCTGCTTTGGTATATATAATCATTTTCAAGAACGCCTTATTGTTCTAAAACCTGATAGTGATATTCTTTTAACGTCGGGAACAGAATTAGCTGCAATGATTCGAGATCGTCGAATTCGATGCTCAAAAGTTATTGCAACATTTATTGCTCGAATGAAAATTGTTAATCCAATTTTGAATGCTGTTGTTGAAGATAATTACAAGGGTGCACTGAAGCAGGCGGAAGAAGTTGATGCATATTTGGATAAACTTGATCGATCTTCTGATGAATTTAAAAATGTAAGTTTTTTGTTTTTTTTTGGGATTCTAAATTCTAATTTTTTTCTAAAGGTTGGGCAAAAAAATGTCTTGCAACGAAAGATTTATTTTCGGTTCTGGCATACAGTCATAGAATACCAAAATCCGAAAAAATCTTATTGATTTTTTTTGGAATTTGGGGGTTCTAAAATCGATTTTTCGATTTTTTAAAATTAAAAGTTGTTCTTTTTTTTTAAAAAATGTCTTGCAACGAAAGATTTATTTTCGGTTCTGGCGTACAGTCATAGAATGCCAAAATCCAGTTTTTTTGATTTATTATTTTCTTAGACATTAATATCTAATATGATTACTGTAGCTAAGTGATATGTTAAAAATAATCAAAATTATATAGGAAATGAGTTACACAATTTTGGCGTTTTATGACGCTCCGCCAAAAAAAACTGAACATCCATGTTTATTTTTGAGATTTAAAATTTTAAAAATGGATACATTTATATCAGTGTCTCCAACGTTCCGTTCTGGAACGTCCGTTCTTCCGTTCCGTTCCCGTTCCAGAACGGAACGGAACGGGAACGTGTGGGATTTTGGAACGGAACGGACGGAACGGGTAAAATTTCAAAAAGAACGGAACGGAACGCGTTCCATTTGTTTTTTTAGACGTTCCCGTTCTTTCTCCATTTTTTGCCCTTTTTTCTTAAAAAATAGGGTAAAGTTACAACTTTTCAATCGTTAAAAATTTTTTAAATCCAATTTTCGTTGTTGAATTTGCTTTTTTACTATTAAAGTTACACTTTGTACTTTTTATAACATAGCAAAAAAAATTTTTTGAGTGTAAAAAAAGTGGATTTTATTAATTTTTAGAAAATTTTGTAAGAACGGGAACGGAACTGGAACGGAACGCGTTCCTAAAGATTTTGGAACGGAACTGACGGGAACGGGTCCACTAAAAAATTAGAACGGAACGGACGGAACGGATACGGCCCAAAATGGAACGGAACGGAACGCGTTCCAAAAAAAAGTGGAACTTTGGAGACACTGATTTATATATATTTTTTTAGCTTGCTGAAACAAAACCATTCTATGGAGTTCCATTTACTGTTAAAGATACTTTCTATCTCAAAGGCTTTCATATTACATGTGGTCTCACAGCTTTTCGAAATCAAATTGCTCCTGAAGATGCTGTTGTAATAAAGAATATGCGAGAAGCAGGTGCCATACATCTTTGTATTACAAATGTTCCAGAAGGTGGTTTATGGGTATGTTTATTTTTTTTGACAAGGTTTATATATATGTAAATGTATATATTATAGGTTGAAGCATCAAATATGTTATATGGACGCTCAAAAAATCCATATGATTCTCGACGATCTTGTGGTGGCTCGTCTGGAGCTGAAGGGGCTGTTCTTGCAGCGGCAGCATCTGTAATCTCAGTTGGTTCAGATATTGGTGGATCAGTTCGTATTCCAGCTGCTCACAATGGTGTGTTTAGTTTAAAACCTTCTGAAGATGTTGTACCAAAAGCTGGACAATGGCCAAAATTTGATACTGGTTTTCGGGCTAAAATGCTCACAGCTGGTCCGCTATGCCGGTACGCAAAAGATCTTGCTCCAATGCTTCGTGTCTTTGTTGGTAATGATATTGCTGAAAAACAATTGCATCTTTCAAAGCCTGTTGATTTAAAGACTATTCAATTCTATACCATGGAAGGTACAAATTCACCTTTTCATATTCCTCTTCATCGTGATCAACGTGATGCCGTTCGTAAAACGGCAAAACATTTTGAAAAGAAATTTTCAAAGCCTGCTTTTCGTCTTGATTTTAATAAAGTTCATCATTCCTCTGCCTTTTATTGGGCTTCTTTAATGTGTCCTGATTCAACCCCAAATAGCTCATATGGATTTCTTATTTCTGGTGGCAAATTTGAACCTTCAATTTTTGTTGAATTTTGGAAAAAGATTACTGGAAAATCTGATCATACGGTTCCAGCATTAATTATGCTTTTCCTTGAACGTTTTGTTCATCTTTCACCTGATAATCAACGTTTTGTAAGTTTACGCTTTTTATATATTGTATATATATTATATGTACAGTGCTCCAAAAAAATATGGACGCACCCTTAATTTTATTAAATTTTTGTTGTTTTTGGTTCTCTACAAAAATTGTTTAATGATTCTGATAGTAAAATCAGTTTGTCGAGTGAAATGTTTCAGCGTTTTGGCCAATTTCGATTTCCGGTGTTCTTGCAGCCAAAAATCAAAAATGCCAAAAATCGAAATTTTGGTCTACGGTTGTTTCGAAATTTTTTTTATGTCCACTAGATTGCCCATGGCTCATATAGTCTATATCCCAAGTTTTAGGATTTTACATCCAAGCATCTCTTCAGGCCGAGGTATCAAAGTTGAAAAAAAATAGCTGTTTTTTTCAGTTTTTGCCAATTTTTGGACATTTTTTGCACTTTTGATACCACGGCTTGAAGAGATGCTTGGATGTAAAATCCTAAAACTTGGGATATAGACTATATGAGCCATGGGCGATCTAGTGGACATGCAAAAGTTTTCGAAACAACCGTATACCGAAATTTCGATTTTTGGCCTTTTTGCATTTTCGCTGCGAGAACACTGAAAATCGAAATTGGCCAAAATACTGAAACATGTCAATCGACAAACTGATTTTACTATCAGAATCATTAAACAATTTTTGTAGAGAACCAAAAACAACAAAAATTTGATAAAATTAAAGGTGTTTTCATATTTTTTGGAGCACTGTATTTGATCATTTATAAAAATTTTATATATATTTTTTTAGTATGAACGTAAACGGGATAAACTTCGAGCCGAAATGTTGGAACTTCTTAAAGATGATGGAATTTTAATTTATCCTTCTTGGCCAACAACCGCTCCATATCATTCTTCCCAGCTTTGCCTCTTTACATCTTTTGCTGGATATACGGGTCTCTTCAATTTTCTTCGCCTTCCTGCATGTATTGTTCCACTTGGTCTTGATTCAAATGGTTGCCCAATTACTGTTCAACTTGTTGCCGGACCAAATAATGATCGACTTTTAATTGCTGCTGCTCAAGAACTTGAAATTGCATTTGGGGGATGGCGAATTCCTGGCAGTCATCTCTCTGGCAGACATCAATAATAACTGACTCTTTTTTGTATTTATAAATGTATATTTTTTGAAATTTTTGAATAAATTTAAAAAAAAAAATATATATATTTTATCATTTTTTTGTTAAATGGTCCCAACACGAAATATTTCATTTTTTTGAGATATGGTCCCAACACGAAATTGCTGCAAAATTTCATTGTTTTTTAAAAAGTTGTTGTAATTACAAAACTATTTTTTTCTATTTTTAGGCCCATTAAAAAATTGCAATAATTGGTTTTTTAATTAATTAAACAAAATTTCTATTGTTTAAAAATGATATAAAAGAATGTGAAATTTTTTTTGATAAATTTGTGATCAAAAAAAGATATGTTTAAATGTGTAATAATTTTTATCATTTTTATCAGTGCTATTACTACAGCAACAATTTTTCAACATCAATTATTTCGAAAATTATCAAAAAATATTATTATTACAGAAAATATTAAACATTTTGAAAATAATTATATTTTAAATATTACGGTAGGAACACCAGGCCAAAGATTTTATGTTTATCTTGATGTAACATCACCAAGATTTTGGATACCAAATAAAAAATGTCATGGTTGTCAAAGAAATCCTGAATTTGATTCAAAGAAATCAAAAACATATATTAAAGTTCCAGATTCTCAATGGATTTTAAATTATGGTGAAGGGTCGTTTGAGATTGAAGGGGTTTTTGGTAAGAAAATTGTTACGGTAGATAAAAAATAATATTTTAAATTAAATGCTGCCTAATTCATAAAAAATATTCTTGTCCAGATGTGACGTCACGCATCACGCATTTAATGGTTGGGGGCAATAAAATGAATTGTTACGGTAGAAAAATAATAATATTTTAAATTAAATTCTGCTTGATTCATAAAAAATATTCTTGTCCAGAAGTGACGTCACGCATCACGCATTTAATGGGGGGGGGCAATAAAACAAATTGTTACGGTTGATAAAAAATAATATTTTAAATTAAATTCTGCTTGATTCATAAAAAATATTCTTGTCCAGATGTGACGTCACGCATCACGCATTTAATGGGCGGGAGGCAATAAAACAAATTGTTACGGTAGATAAAAAATAATATTTTAAATTAAATGTTGCCTGATTCATAAAAAATATTCTTGTCTAGATGTGACGTCACGCATCACGCATTTAATGGATGGGGGCAATAAAACAAATTGTTACGGTAGATATAAGATAATATTTTAAATTAAATGCTGCTTGATTCATAAAAAATATTCTTGTCCAGATGTGACGTCACGCATCACGCATTTAATGGGCGGGAGGCAATAAAACAAATTGTTACGGTAGATAAAAAATAATATTTTAAATTAAATGTTGCCTGATTCATAAAAAATATTATTGTCTAGATGTGACGTCACGCATCACGCATTTAATGGGGGGGGCAATAAAACGTGATGCCAAAATTAAATGCGGCATTGGTTCCAGAGGAAAGGAGGGGGTTCATGAAATTTAGATTTCTCCGTGACGTGACGTTACGCGTGGCGTGACGTGACGTTACGCGTTACGTAATGTTACGCGTGACGTCACGTCACGGAAATTTCTAAATAATACGAGTCTGGACAATGCTATAAAATATAATTAATTTATTCTCTTTTTTTACAGGAAAAGATACTGTACAATTTTACAATGGAAATACAAGCATTTTTCGAATTCCAAAAATGATGTTCGGACAAGCATACAAAATTCCATCGGGATGTGAAAATATGAATATTTGTGGAACCCTTGGAATTGGGATGCATGATGATACCGGAGAATTTCCACCTTCAATTCTTTATAAAGCTTTTAAAGAAAAAATAATTCAAAAACCAATTTTTTCAGTATATTTGGAGCCAAAATCTGGGGGTGAAAATGGTGTACTAACTTATGGGGGATATGATGAAAGACATTGTGATATCACAAAAATTGATACCTACAATTTTTCTTCTTCCACCCAATATCAAATTCAAATGAAATCATTTAGTTTTGGAGCAAAAAGATTTTTTGGAAATTGGGATACTTTTCTTTCCCCGGGAAAAGCAGTAATTTGGGGACCCCCAGATATCATAAATGCCCTCCTTCAATCCGTTAATGCTTCAAACAATATTGTACAACTACATTTTATTGATTGTAATGCAAAACTTGACCCAATTAAACTTTCATTTGATGGCGGAAAAGAGGAATATATTATTGAAGAAAGGCAACAAAAAATGCCATGGCCTTATGCCCCTCCTGGTCTCTGCCTATTTCCTTTCAATTCTGCTGATGGTGATTATTGGATTTTAGGAGATCCTTGGCATCGATCATACTGTAATTTCTTTAATTTTGGTAAAGCAAAAACTCTTGGAATTGCTAAACCTAAAATTTAATTGTTAGTTTTGTTTTAAAAACAGTTTTAAAGTAAAATTTATTGATTTTTAAAAATTTTTATTAAAAATTATAATAATTGCTTTGTTTTCAATTAATTAATTAGTTTAATTAAAAATAAATATATTATTTTTTATATTAAAATTACTGTTTTGTAATCAAGGTTTTCGGAGTCTGTCACACTAAGCCAAAAAAAAATGATAAAAAAATTTAAATTACATAGGAGATGAGTTATAGGATTTTGGCGTTTTATGACATGTCGCCAAAAATTTGATTTCCGTTATATTGATTTTTTCATAAAGCTTTTTAATTGATCATGGATGATGTCTTCCACCTTTTGGCAGACTGTCATAAAACGCCAAAATTCTATAATTCATCTCCTATACAATTTTGATTATTTTTTATCCTATCACATTTAATAAATTAAATATCAATGTCCAATAAAATAATAAGCAAATAAAAATTAATTAACAAAAGATAGCCCGAATTTTGGCATTCTGTGACACAACGCCAAAGCAGTGATTATTTTTGCATTTGATTTTTATTATTATCATATCACAAAGATACAATAATCCCGTTAAATATCAATGTCTACAAAAATAATAAAACAAAAATGATTAAAACGCATTCTATGAATTTTTTTTAAAACGGTGGCACAGCTCAAAAAATCAATTTTTTGGAAAGTAACCCTATGTTTTCGACTATGCTTAACAAGCATATTCCCAAAATATTAGAGCTTAAATCCTACCGTAACCCACTTTTTCGTGGTCCTGAAGAGAAAATATGCATTTTTTTCACTTCAACGGCAAATAATTAATTTTTTATAACTTTTTAATATTTTCCTACCCATATAGGTTTTCGAGGTCGGGGAATCCGAATATCCTATTTTCAAACCGAAATTTTCGTTGTAAGACCCATTTTTGGCGTTCACGCTGTTTTCTCGCCGTTCTCACGCCGCGCGAAGAGGTCGTCCGGTTCCACAAATATCACCATTGGATTCAGCGCCATTTTTTACCCCAGGGTGTTCTGATATGGTAGATTTAGCGCTCGTGCAAAATTGGGTTCACGTAGGCGGAAGATGGTATACTGTAGATTTTCAAATTTCGAGATTTTCAAATTTCGAAAATTTCGGTTCGAAAATATGATATTCGGATTCCCCGACCTCGAAAACCTATAAAACTAGGAAATTAGCTAAATTGACTAAAATTTCGATTTTTCGTCAAAGATCGAAATTTGAAAATCTACAGTATACCATCTTCCGCCTACGTGAACCCAATTTTGCACGAGCGCTAAATCTACCATATCAAAGCCCCCTGGGGTAAAAAATGACGCTGAATCCAATGGTGATATTTGTGGAACCGGACGACCTCTTCGCGCGGCGTGAGAACGGCGTGAAAACGTCGTAAACGCCAAAAATGGGTCTTACAACGAAAATTTCGGTTTGAAAATAGGATATTCGGATTCCCCGACCTCGAAAACCTATATGGGTAGGAAAATATTAAAAAGTTATAAAAAATTAATTATTTGCCGTTGAAGTGAAAAAAATGCATATTTTCTCTTCAGGACCACGAAAAAATGGGTTACGGTAGGATTTAAGCTCTAATATTTTGGGAATATGCTTGTTAAGCATAGTCGAAAACATAGGGTTACTTTCCAAAAAATTGATTTTTTGAGCTGTGCCGAATTTATGGCAAATCTTTAAAAAAATTCACAGAATGCGTTTTAATTAACAAAAGATATCTCCGGATTTTGGCATTCTGTGACACAACGCCAGAACCACACATAATTTTTACAGGTTTTTTGGCAGTATACCTTTAAAAAATATTTAATAACATGTTTTTCAATATTGTCTATTAAAATAAAAATAATAAAGCAAGTAAAAATTAATTAACAAAAGATATCTCCGGATTTTGGCATTCTGTGACAGAACGCCAAAGCTGTGCTCATTTTTGCTATTGATTTTTTTTATCATATCACAAAGATACAATAATCCTGTTAAATATCGATGTTCACAAAAATAATAAAACAAAAATAATTAATTTACAAAAGATATCTCCGGATTTTGGCATTCTGTGACAGAACGCCAAAGCCATGCATATTTTTGTTTTTCCAAGGTCGAATCTTTAGTTTTTCTACTTTTTTTTAAAAAACAAAAATGCAATATACCTTTTACGATTATTTTTTTTCTTTTTTCTTTCAATTTCAAATGATTCCTAAAAGTGCAAACAAATTTAAAAAAAACTAAAAAAATGCTGCAACAAAAAAAAATCTGTAATTAATTGATAGCGTGATTTTTTATTGTTTTTTTGCTGCACAAAAAAAAGAAGAAGCATAAATCAAATTTTTTTCATTCTATTTTTTTATATTAAAAAAGTGCAAAAAAACAAACGAACGGAGTTTTTAAAACAAAAAAATTGCAACAAAAAAACTTTGATTAATTACTTTTTTTCATTTTTAATTTTTTTAAACCTGTTAAAAAATGTTTTTCATGTTTAAAAGTACATTTTTTTATGATTTTTGGTGATGATTGATGTCGTTTTGTTGACAACACTTTAGCAGCTGCTCTATTTATGACTTGACAAAGCATAGCTTTGGCGTTGTGTCATGGAATGCCAAAATGCGGATATATTTTGTTAATTAATTTTTTCTTGCTTTATTATTATTTTTGGACATTGATATTTTATGGGATTACTGTAGCTATGTGATATGATAAAAATAATCAAATATGCAAAATTATATAGAAGATTTTTTTGATTTTGGCGTTTTGTGACAAAATGCCAAAAAAAGGTGGACATTGTTCATGCTTAAACTTGAAAAATCATTTCTTTGAGGTAAAATGTGTTTAATTATGAATTTCAATTAAGAGGTGGCACCGCGGAATTTTTTGGAAATAGCAATGAAAAAAATTTCAAACTTTTGCTCCCATTTTTTTCAGTTTTAAACCATTTCGTCCGAAATTTTGCCAATATCTTCTCCGAGATGTTATCAATAGTTTAGTTTTCCCTCAAATTTATTGGAAGCATAACCGTAAAATTATAGCTAATAAAAAGGCGCGCAATCAATTTTTTTTGGCGAAATTAACTTTTGCTGCCATATTTTGAAATTTGCATATTTCGGCTAGAATTTTTTTCTGGCATGTTCCTGATAATCATATCAACATTTTTAGTTTCGATTATTATAGCATTTGGAAATAATTCCGGCTGAAATTAAGCCGACTGAGAAACGCCCTTTTTAATTTCTTATTTCCAAATTCTCCTGCAACGATTTCGCTGTGGTGGAACCATCACCATAAAATCAGCACAGTAAAAAAGTTTAAATCAACAAAAAAAGTTTCTTCTGATACAACATCGGCATCAGTAGAAGATGAATGTGACAAAAAAAAAACCAATACATGTTTATATCAGTATACTTTCAAAAAAAAAAGTATCATTATTTATCAGTAAAAAACAATTAATCAAAAAAAAAATCTGCAAATGATATTTTTTTCTTTCCCACACATTTTTTTTTATCGTTTTATCATATTTTTTTTTGTGTGACAGATTTACAGTGTATTAAAAAGGGTGCAGAAATAAAAAGAGAAGAATTAATCAAAAAAAAAAGTCTCCAAAATAAACTATTAAAGTGCAACATCACATTGTCTATCATTTTGACAGCTTTACAATTACTTAAATATTTAAAGGTTTTTCCAAAAAAAATATACTTTGTTTTATTCCAATTAATTTTGGTGATTCCCTTTTTTGGTGATAAAAAAAATTTTTTTTTATCAGAATTTTTTTTTTCTTCAAAGCTGTCATTATTCTAATATAAAAGTTTTTTTATATTTGATCAAAAAAAAATTTGAATATAAAAATGCTTAAGTTTTTATTCAACAATAAATCGGTTGCTTTTTCTCTAAAATTTGGTCAAAGAATGTCCAGCAGTACTACCAGCAGCCCCAGCAGCCCCAGCGCCCGGGTTGCGACAAATAAAATTCAAATTCCACCCCGACTTAAATATGAAAATGGATATTTAATTGATCAACGAATTGGTCAACGAAAAGTCGTCGGCGTTAACAATGAAATTCCATATACTTTAATCCGATTTGAGCTGGCTGAAAAAGAAGACCGAACAATGCTTGGACAATTTTTGACTGATCACTTTAATAAACATTGCTCAATTTTTAAAGTTTTGGGTAAGTGTTTGTGTTTTTTTTTTTTGAAAAGCTCTAGAAGGCTCAATATTTTGGGGTAATAAATTAAATAATAATTAAAAGATAAAGCACTTTTGGGCTAAAAATATTTGCTAATTTTATATACCATAAAATAGTTAATTCAACATTAAATTTGAATTTGGCGCGTTTTTGGTGAAATGTCTCCGAATGCCAAAACTCCCTTTGTACTAGTTCATTCCTCCAAATCAGAATATTTGGTTTAATTACAATACCCATTTCCATAAAATAGTTAATTCAACATTAAATTTGAATTTGGCGCGTTTATGGTGAAATGTCTCCGAATGCCAAAAATCTCCTTGTACTAGTTCATTGCTCAAACTAAGAGTGTGTGGTTTCCTTTAATATGGTTTCGTAGATACTGATACATTCCTAATTTTCATTTTAAATACAATAAAATAATTATTTTTACCAAAAATTTGAATTTAGCGCGTTTTGGCGAAATGTCTCCGAATGCCAAATCTCTCATTATAGTGGTTCATTCTCCAAAATAGGAGTATTTGGTTCCATTACAGTGCCAATTTTCCTTTCCTTATAAATACCATAGCATAATATAAATATTTATTAGTAAAAACTTGAATTTGGTGCAGTTTGGCGAAATGTGTCCGAATGACAAAACTCCCATTGTACTAGTTCATTGCTCAAACTAAGAGTGTGTGGTTCCATTACAGTGCCAATTTTCCTTTCCTTATAAATACCATTATTAGTAAAAACTTGAATTTGGTGCAGTTTGGCAAAATATGTCTGAATGCCAAAACTTCCCTTATGTCCCAAAATAGGATTATAGTACTTATATTTTGTAAATATACATTTTTAGATCCAACATATGAAGATACTGCGCCATTCTTCTTTGATATGATTGATCATACCCTTGATAAAAATGTTTCAATTATGGCATTTGAAGATAATAAATTGATTGGCTTCACAATTAACACCTTTCATACTCCTGACGAATTTGATGAACTTTATCGGGGTCGACTTTCTGAAGAAAATCCAAAATTTGAAATTAAAGATGATTATGGAAAAGGTAGGCAATAATAAATTTTATATATTATGCAAATTTACAAATTTGAAATATACATATATATGTTTTTTTAAGATATTGATAATGGCCCATTCCCAACCCGAAAAGGAAATCAAGCTGGAACAGTTTGTGGAGAATGTTATTGGCAAACAGGAAAATTCCTACCAAAAGATATCAAAAATCTTGGGGCAACTGAAGCGGTTGGAGTTCTATCACAATATACAAGGCAAGGGAAAATAAATTTGCATAAATAAAAAAAAATTGATTGAAAAAAAATTATTTTAGAAGTAAATTATTTTTTCAAATGATGGATATCTCTGAAAAGCTTTTCCGAGAAAATGACTGCAATTATCTTGCTGCATATTGTGCCGCAAAAGCAACATATGAATATTGCAAAAAAGTTTGTTTTTGAAAAAAATTTTAAAAAATCCAGATTTGGCAAAATGTCTTTTCGATGCCATTTTGGCAAAATGTCTTTTCGATGCCATTTTGGCAAAATGTCTATTCAACGGCATTTCGACAAAAGGTCTTTTCAGCGCCATTTTGGCAAATTGTCGTTTCGATGCCATTTTGTCAAAATGTCCATTCAACGGCATTTTGACAAATTGTCTTTTCGATGCCATTTTGGCAAAATTTCTATTCAATGTCATTTTGGCAAAGTGTCTTTTCGATGCCATTTTGGAAAAAGGTCTTTTCGATGCCATTTCGGCAAAGTGTCTACTCAATGCCATTTTGGCAAAAGGTCTTTTCGATGCCATTTTGGGCAAAAGGTCTTTTCGATGCCATTTCGGCAAAACAAGTTTTGGTTTTTTTTCGTATTATTTTTGTTGGAAAAAAATAGAAAAACGAAAAAACAAACGTTCTTTGGCATTGAAAAACATTTTGCCAAATATTAGCGCCGAAAATTGAATGCAAAATTCGATTTTGTTCAAAAATATAAAAATTAAAAACTTTTATCAGTTTTTAAATAACTTTCAAACAAAATTATCACTAAATTAAACAGTGTTGTGCCGACGATTTTTTGTTGACTCCGGAACCGCTTTTCGGAGTCGGAGTCGTCGGAGTCGATGTGGAGTCGACTCCATCGACTCCGACTCCGAAAAGTGGCATTTTTTCTTTGATATTTTCAGATCGTTGACTCCGACTCCGACTTTGGAGTCGGAGTCGGGGTGGAGTCGACTCCGGAGTCGGAGTCGCAACAACACTGAAATTAAAAAACATGGAAAAAAAGTTTCTGCAATAAAAAATTTTATAATTTTTTTAGAGAGGTTATAAAACTGTATATGAATTACCGTATGATCGTTTCAAAGATAATGGGAATGTTGTTTTCAAAGATTTATCTGATAACGCTGATGCCCTATATTTTCAACTTTTAAAACTTTAAAAGTTTTTGCTGTTGCTGCTTAGTTTATGCAAATTTTTTTGGTACCTTATTTTGGAGATTTAATTGAAGAAAATTTGTTTTTTAAAATTTTTGTGATAAAATTTTGCTTTCAATTTTATTTTGCAGATTTGATAAAATTTATTTAGATTTATTTTTTAAATTTTTATTAGTTTTTATTTTGCTTAAAAATTTGTTTATTTTAAAACTTTTTTTAATAAAATACTGATGCAAAAAAATGTAAAAAAAAGCAAAGAAATTTCATTTTTGTTGTTACAATTATTGATTTTTTTCAATATCATCAACAAATTCATTCATAACATTTATGGGTAAATTTTGAAAATCTTCCTCAAATTTAATATACTGTATTTCAGCTTTAATAAATTCAATACATTTCTCCGATAAATCAAATATATCATTTTCATATGCAAATTGATATTGTTTTATAACTCCCTCAATTGTTATAGTTGATTTCATATCACGAATTGCAACGCTCTAAAAATTTAAAAGAAAAATAATTTGAATTTTAAAATGTTGCAATTTTGAACTCAGTGTTTGGCAAAGTGTGTTTTTTTTGCAAAAATAAAATGCGCGATTTTTTAATTTCGCCTTGGAGCAAAATGTTGATTATTTCTTTGGCATTTTTTTTAAAATAAAAATTAATGGCACCATTAAATTTCCAATTATTGAAAGCCTATATGTGCCAAAAAAATCAGCTAAAATGGAGAATTTTTCAGTAATTTTCGGGTGTTTGAAATTAAGGATGGACGAGGGCCTAGGGCTTTTAAAAAGCCCGGGCCGGGCCGGGCCTAGACAATGAGGATCGGGGCCGGGCCCGGGCCGGGCCTTTTAAATTATTTGAAAAAAATTTAAAAATTCCACAGGGGGGACCAAGAAAAAATTTACAAAAATTTTAAAAATCAGGGCCCGGGCCGGGCCAGGGCTTTTTTTATATTTATAAGGGCCCGGGCCGGGCCGGGCTTTTCGAAATTTTGAGGGCCTGGGCCGGGCCCGGGCCTGAAAATTCGGGCCCTCGTCCATCCTTATTTGAAATTTCGAGGAAAATTTTTTTATCTCCATTTAAGCTGTTTTTTGGCACATATGGGCTTTCGACCATGGGGAATTAAATGGTGCCATTCGTTTTTCTACAAAAAAAGTGCCAAAGAAATAATCAGTATTTTGCTCCAAGATTAAAATTGAAAATTTATTTTTTGAAAAAAAATCACACTTTGCCAAACACTGATTTCAAAATTGCACCGCTTTGCCCCAAAATCCTTACAAATTTAATCCCAAAATGTTTATTTCTTTCAAAAACTAACCATTAAAGGTGCTGATCGCAATAATTTTGCCATTAAAAAAACACCTTGAAAATTGGCTAACGGACCACCATAACATCCAATCAAAAAGCTTTGAACAATCGTGGCAGGAAATTCAAATAATGGAATATGTGAAATATTTTTATTATCCATTAAAAATGCCGCAGATTTAATATCATATTTTAATTTCATTGAATATTGTTGTAGGACAGCTTTATGGCAGTTAAATATTTGCATTTCACCAGTTTCATTTAAAGCTAAAATCACGAAAAAAATATTGTAGTTTTTGTGTCATTAAAGGAAGCGTTTAGGATAAACAAAGTTTTTTTCATTCCATCACACGGGTTCTCTTAACACGAAAATATGCCAAAATCTTTAAAAGAATGAATATTACTAAATTTAAACTATTTTTTCTGTTTTTACGATTAAAATTAAGCCTAAAACATGTGCCTTACAAAAAAGAAATAATCCAGGAAAATACGAAATTTGAATATTTTATTGATTAATTCACACATTTTTGACAACCGTTTTATATTCTCAAAAAAAGTTTATACATTTAAAAACAGTTTTTCCTAGGCTTAATTTTAATCGTAAAAACAGAAAAAATAGTTTAAATTTAGTAATATTAACTATTTTAAAGATTTTGGCATATTTTCGTGCTAAGAGGACCCGTGTCATGGCGATGAAAAACACTTTGTCTATCCCCGAACGCTCCCTTGAAAAAAAAGTTATTAAAAAGCTTACAATAAACTTTGCAATCAATTGGCCGAGGGTGTGCCACCCGACCATAAACAAATGGTGCCAAAGAAATATTATTTTTTAGTAAATCTGATTCTTTCTTTGACGAGTGTTGTTGTTGAAATTTTAATTGAGAATTAAAAAATTGACGCAACACATTTCCATCATCTTTTAAAGTAATCCGAGCTTCAAAGTTTTCAAGAGATTTTTTTGATAATCTTTGATATAATTTTAACATTTCTGCAATCTCTGGTGCCAATGGTGGAGGTTCATCTTTTGATTTTTGAAATGGGGGAGTTGGCAAAGTGTGTGCTTAAACAAAGGTTTTCATCAGGAAAATTATTGTTTTTTGTGAATTTTAAAAATCATACATTTAATATTTCTTCCAACATTTCTCTTAGAACAATTACAGTATTTTTCACATTTTTCTTCATTTTTCTAAATTTTTTAAAGTATTACAAAACAAATAAATTAATTAAAGGGAATCACGTAATCCTTTTTTTGCAAGATTATGAAATAAGTATAGCTCTGGCGTTCTGTCATAGTATGCCAAAATCGGGATATATTATTAATATTTCCTTAATTTATTATTTTTGTGAACATTGATATTTTATGGGGTTACTGTATCAAAGTGATATGAAATAAAAATAAAAATAATATTGGAAATGGATAAATTATAGAATTTTGGCGTTTTATGACCAAACGCCAAAAGGTGGCCATCTAGGATTTTGCAAGATACAAAGTATTGTCGTGTGAAATGTTCAATCTTTGCGTGATCCAAAATAATGAAAAAGATCCTTTAAAATTTGCATAGCCGATATCCACTTTTTGGCGTTTAGTCATAAAACGCCAAAAATCTTATATATAATTTTGATTTTTTTATTATCATATCACAGTAAGGCATTCCTATCAGTGTCCAAAAAATATAAAGCAAGAATTATTAATTAAATTAACAGAAAATATTCAAATTTTGGCATTCTATGATCCGCCGCCACAGTTATGCTTAAAAAATTTTGCAGTAAAATTTGTGTCAAGAAAAAATACCTTAATTTGTTCAACGGCTTTGCAGAATGATTGAAGCGGATCAGAAGCTGAATCAGATGAAGAAAAAGAAGAGGTAGAAGACGACGCAAAAGAAGTACTTGGTTGATTTTCATCAAATTCTTCTTCTGCCGTTTCCTGGAATAAAAATAATATTAATTTTAAAAGCTTATAAAATAGTTTAATGGAAAAATTTTTGTAATAATATTTTTACAAATATTTTTGCTTTTATAAAAATAATAATTTCTAAAATTCAGTATTAGTGCTTTAATGGCTCAGTGGTAGAGCAGCAGATTAGCAACTTTTTGTCCTGGGTTCGATTCCCTTCTAGAGCAAAATGGTCGAAATCAATTTTTTTTCGGTTTTTTTTTGCTTTTTAATAAAATATGCCAAAAAAAGGTAAGCTTTGTTGAATTTTCTTTAAGTTACAAAAAAAAACTTGCCGGTTTTGCAACTTTCAAAAAATTCGTACCATTAAAAATAGCCAAATCTTCGATATTTTCCGTAATATTATATTGTTTTAACAAATATTTTATTGCTTCTGATTTATTCATATTATCACATAAAAAAAATAAGGATATTAGTCATAAAAAATTCGTTTTTTTTTAACCTGACTGTCTGCAACAGCTTTTTAAACAACAACAACAACAAAAAAAACGACGGAAAAAAAATCAAAGAAACGCTTGCTTTTTTAAAAAAAGGAAAAGGGCAAAAATATTTTTGAAATAATGTCGAAAAAAAGCTATTGCATGATCAAACATTATAATTATTTCATAACAGTGACGCCGATATGTTTTAGAAAAAAGATAATAAAAAAATTTTATGACAAAATAAAAGTTAGAATAATTAATCAAAAACATTTTCTGTTTTTTTTGATCCCTAATGAAATTGAATCCAAAGCAAAGAAATTGTTTCATTTTCTCCAAGCCGATATATTTGGCAAAATGTCGACTCAACGCCATTGTGGCAAAATGTCCACTCAACGCAATGTGCCAAAAAAAGGTTTTCGTTATTATGTATTTTTTTTGTCGGAAAAAAATGAAAAACAAAAAAACACGTTTTTTTTCCCCTTTGGCATTGAAAAAACATTTTGCCAAACATATCGATTTGAAAAAGTTGAACGCGTTGTTCAAAGTTTGGCATTATGTGTCTCAAATGCTTGGAATTTTGTTTGGAATTCCAAAAAAAGAGAGCATCAATTTTGGAAAGTAACAAATTCAAAAAATGACCAGAATCGATCAATAAAATTGTTTTACACCAATATTCGACATTAAACAATGTTAAAAATTAGAAAAAAAAATTAAAACCAAAATAAACACAAAAAATGAAGTAATTAAAAAAAATTAAAAGTGGTATCCAAGCAACATAGCCTTGTTTCTTTAATATATAATTTTTTACCAAAAAAAAATGAAATTTTGGAAAAAACGGAAAAATGTTTTTTTCACTTTCCTTCCTTTTTTTTACACCGTTTAAAAAAATGATTTCTCCGAAAAAAAAGAAGGTTATGAAATTTCGACAAATTTTCGAAAAAAAGAGGGAGGATAAAAAGACAGAGCAACGATGGAGACTCATTTCAAACGGCTCAAAAAAATTTGCACCAAAAAAAAGGTGAAACAATTTTAAACCACCAAAAAAAATATGAGTAATTTTATAAAAAATGATAAACTACCAAAAAAAATAATCAAAATATCAAATTCAAAAAAATGAACAAAAACAAACAAATCATAAATTTAATTTTTTATTTTGCCATTGTTGATGTTCCAAAAAGTATTTCATAATTATTAATAATACTTGAATTGAGATTATTAATATTTTCATCATCAATGGATGACAACATCATTGGGGATGATTCACCGCTTCCATCTGCCATCCCTCCCCCACCACCACCAGCATTCTTTTTACGATATCGAGTTTGAATATGATTTTTTCGTAAATATATTGGTCGATTTGTCTGTAAAAAAAAACTTATGATGAAAATATACAAAATAAATGTTAAAAAACGAATATGGAACTGTTCAAAAATCACGTGACTAAGAGGAGCAAGACTGACCAAATTGCACCAAGCTTTAATGTTTGGTCACGAAAGTGTCCAAAAAATACGTATTTTTTTGGTCACGTGATTTCTGGACAGTCACTATTTGCATAAAAAAATAAATGTTAAAAAATTTTTTATTTACCTGATGCATACGGTAATATAGTCCACAAGCATTACATATAAGTTGTCCATCAGGATTTCGACGCCATGCCGAAGTTTTTGTTGCAAAACAATTTGTGCATTTTTGTAATAAAGAATTTTCAGATGCTAAAATTCCATCTTGTTCTTCCTAAAAAAAATTTTTATATAAAAGCATACGGTAGTTTTAAATCCTTACATTTAAATCATCAATATTAGCATTTAATAAAAATGGTGACATTGCTGTTGGAGATTCCAAAGCTTTCTTGGAAGAAGATTTTCTTGAAGCTCTTTTTTTGGTGGTAGTGGTTGTTGATGTTAAATTTGCAGAAGCAGCTTCAGATGTCAACACTCCACTATCTTGAATAGATGCATTTAAAACATTCATTAAAATATTTGGATCATTTTGCATTAAAGCTGATTGAAAAAATGCATTTAATATTTCATTATTTGCTTCTGTTCCTCCTAACACTGTTGCAAGGGTTAAAGAATCCAAAAGTTGTTGATTTGTCATTGATGGAGAAGAAGAAGAAGTATTTTGTTCAGTTAAAACTGGCATAGAAGTATTAAAGTTGCTGCTACTGCTTCTGCAACGATCACGGTCATCAAATGTTGAACTTTCTTGTTTAGGAATTTTTGATGAAGCTACAAAATTTTGAGGATTTTGTTGTTGCTTTCGTTTTCTTCCTCCTCCATTGGCACTTCTAAAAATATATATAACTTTTAAAAAATATTGCCATCCAAAAAAATAATAAACTCACCCATTTAAGTTACCATTATCTTTTTTTAGATATATCAAATCTGTTCCTTCATCATCTTCTGTTGCAGATCTTGTAGCATCATGGGGAGATAAGATTGGTGAAGATTTAGTTGATCCACAATCAGTTGTTAATTGCTGCTTTTTGAGTGGGAGTAATTCCTTTGTTGTTGTTGTTGTTGAAGGAGTTGGTGGTGTAGAAATTAGATCTTCCATTTTTGATAAAATTAAATTTATCTTTTGATCAAGTTTTGTAATTGATTCCTTTATACTTTCATGATATTTTTCACATGTTGAACATGCTACCTGATGATCATTGATAGTCGAAGATGGAAGTGATGATGTTGTAAAAAGTGAATTAATATTTTCCATATTTATTTATTATTTAAATGCTTCCTAAAAAGTTGTTATTATTCATAAAAATTATGTAAAAAAAAAGAAGCCTAAAATAACACGGTAATAATAAACATATATATTTTAGATGTGTATTAAGATCAACAACAGTGATAAAAAAAAAGTTGATATGATATATATATGTATGATATGATATCAGTTGAACAAAAAAAATATATATATAAGCAAACACAAAAATCCAGGAAAAAATTCAATTCCCCGCGCAACAAAGAAAAAAAAGAGCTGATGATGATGATTGATGATTGATTGATTATCAGAACAGCAAAAAAGGGGGAGGTAAAAATGTGAAAAAAAAGAAAAAAGAGAGAGAGAGGCACATTGAGTCACTGATTTTTTTTTTGTTGCAATTTTGCAATCAACAAAAAAAAAGATTTGTATTTTATTCCTTTCGCGCAACTTTTGTTTCTGCTGCTGCTGCAACTTTCCCATGATGATATAAATTTTTAAAAGTGATAAAAAAGCCTTGGAGAAAAAAAAAGAGGAAAGAAGAAGGAAAAAAAACTGATTGATTTGATTATATTATATACCTACTTTTTTTTTATCAATTTACCAAAAAAAAGAATGATAAAAGATGATATTTTACAAAAATATGAAACAGCAACAAAAAAAATATATAACGCTAATGCTCTTTTTTAGGGCTTAGACAGTGATGATGATGAAAATGATGATGATGAAAATGGTGATGCCAAATTATCATCTGGACCATATGTGTTAAAGAGAGAGAAGAAAAAAAAGAAAAACCAAAAACTTTCGAAATTATAAATAAATGATAGATCAAAAAAATCATCAGTGAAAAAAAAAATATAAGAGCGGCATCTCTTCTTTTTTTTTGTGCCTTTCATTGATCATCTTTGATTTTTTTTTCTCTTATCTTTTTCATCAGATCAAAAATATCAAAAATATCAAAATTAGTTTTTTTTCGATTTCTTAAAAAAAAAGTAGCAAAATGTCGCACCTTTTTTTTCATAAATATTTATTTACTATAATTTTTGGTTTATCGCTGTTCGTACATTCATTCGATCACTGATAATCGGTGCCGACATAATTTTTTGTGAAAAAAACTTTTTCAATTCAAAACAATTTTTTTTTCAGTGATTTGATTTAGTGATAAAATTCTATTTAAAATTATTAAAAAATTGCCCAATTTTTTTAAAAGCTTTTTTTCCGCTCGCGGCAAAAGATCAAAGATCAGCCCCCCCCCCCCCAAAATTTTTATCATAAATTTGCATAAAAATATTGACTTTTAGTTGAAATTTCAAAAGGTTCGGCACACCGTTTTCTTTGTTGATGTTTAACATTTCACAGCGGAATTTTTCGGAAATAAAAACGAAAAATGTTCAAACTTTTGTTGCCATTTTTTCAGTTTTAACCCAATTCGCCCAAAATTTTGCCAATATCATCTCGAAAGTGTTATCTATAATTTAGATTAGACTCAAATTTATTTGAAGCATACCTGCAAAAATATAATTGAAAAGAGGGGCGCGATCGATTTTTTGACGAAATTAACTTTTGTTGCAATTTTTTAAATTTGCATATTTAGGCTTAATTTTTTTTCTGGCATGTTCCTGATAGTCATATCAACATTTTTAGTTTCAATTAAAGCATTTGGATTTCAAGCGGCACAGTTTGAGCCGATCAAAAACACTATTTTTCACTCGTAATTCCATAATCTCCTATAGCGATTCCGCTGTGATTTCGCCAAAAAAAAATTTTTCCGCAAAAATTACAAAATCGAAATTTCGGAAAATGGCGGGAAATTTCCTGGGATATGAACAACCGTAGACCCATCTCAGCACGCTACCGTACCTATTTGGTGTCCGTTAAAAAAAGGTAAGGAGGATGACTTTTTGCAAACTAAAAACATTTTGTAGACATATTTATTTGGTTACGGTAAGGTAAGATAATTAACAATTACTTAGTACAGATGTGACGTCACCCATTGGCAATATGTGAATGAATGCCTCCCAAATTTTTTGAAAGTATTTTTAACGTTTTTTTTAAATTGTTTTGTTACATTTGTTTATGGTGAATAAATACCATCCAATTCTGTCGGAAATTTCAAATATTAAAAATTTTTTCCCCAAATAATACATTCAAAAATTGAAAATTTCGATTTTGCGTGACGTCACTACTGAATACTTCCTAAATTTTTGTCATTAATTAGATTTGATACATTTAATTTTTCTGATATTAATAAATAAATTTTAAAAGTAAAAGATTATTTATAAAAATGTAAAAGTTTCAAAATGTTAATGGCACTTTTTAAACCGAAAAAAAATTGTTTGTCTTTTTTCTCAAAAAATTACTGTAAAAAATTGTATGAATAAATTATGTCTTTTTTTAACATTTTGTTTTTCAACAAATATATTTTCTATTTTTAATTATATTATTTTTGAAGAATTTTTAAAAAGAAACCAATTCTTTTGTTTTTTATTTTCAATGATTTTGAACATTTGGTGTTTTAAAAAAAGAATTTTAAACTTTTTAAAAAAATTTATGAACACTAAAAAAAGAAAACAAAAGAATTTAAAAAAAAAAAGAAGAAAACGAAAAAAAAGAAAGAGGTTTCACATTTTTGAGCAAACAAAAATAAACTTGTTTCAACCTTTTTTTTTCGTAAAAAACGTTTTCTCTTTTTTTTTAAAATGTTTTTTTGAAGAATTTTTTTATTGAGACAAAAAAAATATGTTTGCATTTTCTTTTTATTTATTTTTTTGTGTAAAAGCTAAACGCATCAAATTTAGCGTTCAATTTTGAGAGTGCTGTTTGGCAAAATGCCCTTTCAATGCCAAGCGTTTGTCAAAATGTCTTTCAATGCCAAGTGTTTGTCAAAGTGTCCTTTCAATGCCAAGCGTTTGGCAAAATGTCCTTTCAATGCCAAATGTTTGGCAAATTGTCCTTTCAACGCCAAGTTTCTGGTAAAATGTCCTTTCAATGCCAAGTTTCTGGTAAAATGTCCTTTCAATGCCAAGCGTTTGGCAAAATGTCCTTTTAATTTCAAGCGTTTGACAAAATGTCCTTTTAATGCCAAGCGTTTGGCAAAATGTCCTTTCAATGCTTAGCGTTTGGCAAAATGTTCTTTTAATGCCATGTATTTGGCAAAATGTCCTTTCAATGCCATGCGTTTGGCAAAATGTTCTTTCAATGCTTATCGTTTGGCAAAATGCCCTTTCAGTGCCATGCGTTTGGCAAAATGTTCTTTCAGATGTTTGGCAAAATGTCTTTTAAATTCAATTTGGGAGAAAAAAACATTTTTTTCTAACACAAAAATACAAAAGATAAAGATACCATTTTTGCCCAATGGCATTGAATAACATTTTGCCAGGCATCGGCCGAGAAAAATGATACCGATTTTATGCTAAAAAGTGTTACACTTTATTTTTTTATCAATATCTTATTATTTAAATATGAGCTTAAAGGAGCCCGGTCAGATAGCACAACTCTCTCAACAGAGGGAGCAGAGAAAAAGAGACATTCTTTTTCCAGTGAGAGAAAAGAAATAGTGTGCACTCACTCTTTTTTTCCCTGATTTTGTCGTCTTGATGAAAACGAGAGCGTTGTGCTATCTGACCGGGCTCCTTTAAATTTTATATTTATGCGTTTTAAAAAGCGTAAAAAATATTTTATTCAAACATTTGATTAACAGCTTTTGTAAACATAGAGAATGGATTTTTTAAAGGATTTTTGAGTAATTTAGGAATTTTGATATTAAATTTTTTTTATTATCATCTTGTTTTTTTTATCCTGAATTCTTTTTGTTGTTGGTTGTTGTTGCCATGCCGACGACGATGGCAATTTTTAATAACTTTGATCGAGTTTTAATTAAATTTCGGGAAAATTTCCCGGAAATTTGTCGAAATTGTTTGTTTAAATTAATCACCAAATTTCAGATTAAATTTTTAAAAATAAGAATACTTTTGCTTTTTTTAAAACAATTTAAAAGCATAAAATGCCGTAATTTTTAATTAATTAACATAAATTTTAGATTTTAAGAAAATTTTTGGGTGTTTAAAAAATATTTTAAATTAATTTTAAAAAAAATAAAAATATTAGAAAATGCCGGAAAATTTTCAAAGATTTTTCCAAGTTTTCTAAAATAAATTATTTTATGTACACACACATACATAACTTTTTAGTAAAATCACGCGAAACTTTTTTGTTGTTATTGTTTTTTTTTTATTTTTCGTACGTACGCGTACGTACCCAACTACTACTTTTTTTTTCGTATTTCTTTTTTTTTTCAAGTCTTTCTTTCTTTCATCTTTTTTTTTCTTCTTTCATTCAATTTGGTTCAGGCATTTTTAAAGAGAGAAAAAAAAAATATTTGGTTGAAAAAAAAGAAGAAAGAGTGGGAAAAGGGGGGAGACCCAAGCACCCACAAACAAAACAATTGTATCTCTCAATGTCACCACCACCACCACAACTTCTTCTTTTCAAATATTACTCTTATATATATTTTTTTTTTCAGGCTTTGCTCAAAAATCTTTTCTTTCTTTCTTTCGTTTTTTCACATATGTTTTTGTTGCTGCAATCTTCATTTATTTGTATATATATATCCTCAGCTGATTATTGATATTAATATTTTTAAAACTGATTACTATTTTTAATATTTTCAAAACTCCATTATCAACAATAATATATCAAATATTAATGAAATTACATTTCCTTATCAAAAAAAAACTGACTTCAAAAGTGATATAAAAATTGATAGATAAAAAATGTGGTTCTTTCGACTTCGAAGAAATCAACAAAATTTACGTTTTTATTTAAAAATTTTTATATTTTTAATACTTTTAATTGGAATAGAAGAATATTTTTATACATTTTTATATAAATTTTGGAGAAATTATTATCATAATGTTGTAATAAAAGAAATTGAAGTTCAACGAACTTTGGAAAATCGTATGTTTTTTTCATTATTGTTTTTTTTTTCTGGAATTGCGCGGGAGATTTTTGCGCTGCTCTTTCTGCTGTGTTCTTTTGTTGCATTTATAAAAAGGTTAAACAGCTGTGTTTCACAGATGTACACACCCATGACAAAGCAAAACAAGCAAGCTAGCAAAGCTGAATCATCATTTTTTTGTTGTTGCAGCAAAATTACAATAAAAATTTGTTTATAAAACTGCTTTTTTGTTTGGCTATAAAAAACTTGTTTTGCATTTTTCTTCGCATTTTTAGTTCACTTTTTTAATCAAATTTCACTGTTTTTTTTAATATATATAATTGTATATACTTTTTTTCAGATTTATCAATTGGTGTTCTTGTTGTAATTGATAAACTAAAAAATTTAAAGAATTATGATATTGCTCAAGATACTGTAACATGTTATTGTCGAAAATTTAAATATAAACTTATTCGAATTGCAATAGATCGAAATCCAGAACTTCAACGAAAATGTCCACAAAAAGATGTAAGCTGTTTTTATCTCTTGCAGATAGGGAGTTTAAAAGTTTATGAGGTTAGATTTTGCTGATAGGGAATTGATAAGCACTTTTTGTTATGCATTTTTGTTTGGTATAATTAGAGTCTTATCACTGTATTGTTTGCACAACTATTGATAAGAAGAATTTTATGATAGACAAAAAGCAAACAAATAAAATATGATTAAATAAGCGTTACGTAACGCGTTACGATATTTTTTTTCTGTTTCAACGGTAGCTCTTTTCATTGCTTTTTATATATGCAAATCTGATATGCAAAATCGAAGTTTTATTCCATATCTAATCTCTGCCCCAAAAAGAAGCCTAATTAAAACTTTTTATCAATGCTAAAACCACTGATATATATATATATAATCTATCATCTCTCTTTTTTAGTTTATGTTTCAACGACATTGTATTACAATAAATGTTTTACGAGATAATCCAGAACTTGAATATCTTCTATTCTTAGATGCTGATATGGGAATTATTAATCCAAATCATTTAATTGAAGAATATATTAATCCAAAATTTGATTTAACATTTTATGAAAGAATTTTTAATTTTGAAGTTATGGCTGGAAGTTATATTGTTAAGTAAGGACTTTTTGATGTAATTAATATTATGGTAATACTTTGCTTTTTATACATACAGGAATACCCCATATTCAATAACATTTTTAAAAGATTGGATAGAATATGAAAAAAAGTTACCAGAAAGTTTTCATGGAACTGATAATGCTGCGATACATGTATGTTTTTTATATTTTGATAAAAGAATTAATTAAATAATGTTTTTTTAGCAAATCCTTGTTGATTGGTATAATCCAAATGATAAAAGAGATATAAAATGCCGGGAAATTTGGGAGGAATCAATGTAAGTGGTTTTTTTAGGCATACTGTAGCATATAGGCATACTGTAGCATATAATATATATGTTGTGCAAAAATTAAAGAACTGTTTAAAAAATGGCTCTCTAATTATGACACAACTTTTACGATAGATTACTGAAGCTTGCTTTTATCCATGTAAAAATTAATTTTAATATGCAAATTTTTTTTTCAGAGATTGGGATGGAGTATGGAAATATGTGGGATGCGCAAGATCAATCCTCAATAATACCCTTGACTTTGATCGAATAAAAATTATTTCAAAATTATCCCATTTGACTTGGTCACGAGATGGATGGCTTACAAATTCTCACTGGTCTCCAACAGATTTCATTTTTCATGGGTGGCAAAAAAGACGACTACAAAAAATTACATTTGCTGGATGGTTTAATCCCCTAATCGATGATGAGCCATTCCTTCTTCAACGATGTCATTCGGGTCGAGCTAATCTAAATTGGAGATATAAGGATACGTTTATCAAAAATGATAATGAAATTTTTCAAAAACTTGATAAAATTTCTAATGAAATTCGGGTAAAATATAAAAAAATTGTAGCTAAAATTTGGGCATAAATATTGTGTGTATTTTTTGATACGGTTTTATTGTTACGGGTTTTTTTTACAGATACGGTAATGCTTTATTGTTTTGTTAAAATTTTGCATTTTTGTACAAATATATATACTGTAGTTGTTGTTTTTTTTGCATAAACAACAATTTTTTTGTTGGTTTGTTTAATTAAAAAAAAGAAAAGCGTGAAATTTTATTTTATATAATTTTTTATTTGTTTAACAAAGTCAAATTAAAAGAGGCGGGGGAGGGGGAGGAGGAATGGAAAGGAGAGAAAAAAAAAGTGTACACAAAAATCAAAATCATGAAATCGTGATGGAAGAAAAAAAAGTGGCACAAAAAACGAAGTGATCTATAAAAAAAATTGAATGGGGCTTTTTTTTGTTGGATATAAGAACATGTTTTGCATATATCCGATATATATATATATCCGATATTTAACACAGTTGTTTGTATCCGAAAAAAGAATTGAAATAAAAAAAATGTAAATTTTTTTCCCATTTAATAGATAAAAATTTATGATACATAAAAATTGTTTTTGTGATGTTACATTTAATATATGTTTTTTTTACATGTCAACCGATTTGAGGTCGTTAAACTTTTGGAATACATTTTTTTGAATTGGAAAACGAAGAGAGAGAAAAAAATTTTGAGAAATGCAAATTCAATGGCATTTTTTTTTTAAAACGAAAAAAAAACAGTTAAAATTTAACTATTTTTTTTCTTCTATTAATTCGTTTTTTGATTTCCACCAGTGTTGTGCCCGACATTTTTTATCGACTCCGACTCCGGAGTCAAATTCGATCGGAGTCAAATCTATCGACTCCGACTCCGAAAAGCGACATCTTTTTCTTTGATCTGTTGGAATTAGTGACTCCGACTCCGGTGTCGGAGTCGATGTGGAGTCGACTCTATCGACTCCGGAGTCGGAGTCGCAACAACACTGATTTCCGCTAAAAACACTGATGTTGCGACTCCGGGGTCCGGGGTCCGGAGTAAGTGTTGGAGTCGGAGTCGATGAGGTGGAGTCAATGCATCGACTTCGGAAGAAATTTTTTCTAAAAACTTTAAAAACTTTTTTTTCTGCCGAATTTTGTTTTTCTGCAACACTTTTTTTGACCTAAAAGTTTTAATAGATTGTTTAAATTGCCTAAAAAATGAGTTAAAAATTTGTTTAAAAAAATCAAAAAAATTTTAAAACAGATTTTTTGTTTGAAATCTTAATTTTTTAATTATTTAAAACAGTTTAATTTAGTAAATTGGCATTTAAAAAAAGTACTTTTATGTGTTTTAAAGAAAATTTTTGAATTTGAAGTCAACTCCATTGAATTAATAGTGGATAATAAAGAACACCATCATCACCATCAAAATTCCTGACTCCAACTCCGGAATCGACTCCAGCGACTGCGACGTCGGAATCGATTTCAATGACTCCGACTCCGGAATCGACTTCAATGACTCCGGAATCGGCTTCAATGACTCCGGAGCCGACTTCAATGACTCCAACTCCGGAGCCAACTTCAATGACTCCGACTCCGGAGCCGACTTTAATGACTCCGACGTCGGAGCCGACTTCAATGACTCCGACGTCGGAATCGATTAAAATGCACAACACTGGCTAAAAAATTTCATAAAATACAATAAACTCTTTTTTGTTTGAATTAATAGAGGATAATAAAAAAAAACCATTATCGCCCCCAAAAATTTCTGACTTTCTTTGACATATCCCCTGCCCTGCCTGACGCAGGCTCTGACTGATCTCTTTCACGTTTAAACTTGAAAAAAAAAGAAGACGACGACAAAAATGAATACAATAGAAAAAAAGAGAGAGGAAGAATCGGAAATACTGGATTTTCATCTATTATATACATTTTTTTGCCGGATTAAAAAAAAGAGAAATAAAAAATATAAAAATTTTTGTAAAAGAGAAAATTCAATCCTGGACGACGTAGAAAAATTTAATTTTATTTTTCAGCAGCAAAAAAAAAATGAGAGAGAGAAAAGAGAGAAGGAAAAAAAAGGAGGAGGAGACAGATATCCAGCCGGGTGGCAGCAAGCAAGCAGGCGGCGGCAGAAAAAAAGAAGGCAGAAAAATTGTTGAAAATCGGAAAAAAAAGAGAGATGATGCGCAAATGTGAATCCAAAAAAAAAGATGGTCAATTTTTTGAAAAATTTTTTTTTTGGGGGGGGGGGGAAATAGAAGAATGACCTATATAATTTTGTGATATTTATTTTTAAACGTAAAATATATGTTTAGGGTGCGTGAATATTTTTTTTCGGTGAAATTTACTTTTGTTATGCTTTTTTTCGGTATTTAATTTTCTTTTCCGGGCCAATCTCTGGCAAAATATTTTTCAATGCCAAACCGTGGAAGGAAAAAAAATGTCTTTTTTCAGTTTTTTAAATTTTTTTCCAACAAAAAAAATACGAAAAATTTTTTTCTCTTCTTTGGCATTGAAAAACATTTTGCCAAATATCGGCTCGGAAATTCGTTTTTTCGCTCTAAGAAATTTTGGATCATCCCTTATTTCTGGATAATATACTATATCTTTTTTGTTCGATAATTTTAATAATTTTTAAAGCCCCTTTTTTTCTTTTTAAATTTTTCCGTTTCATATTTTTGATTTTCACTTTTTTTATTTTTCTCCAAAAAATTTTTGAAAAATTATCCCACAAAATTTTTTTTAATTTCAATCCTTCTTTTTTCATTTATAAAAATTTTTACGGATAATTAAAAAAATTTAATAATAAATTGAAACTTCTTTGAACAATAAATTTTGATCTCATTTAATCAAGTTTTTTTTTAATTTTCGATTTTAATTTTAGTTTTAAATTTTTCGGATACAATTTTTATTTTTCAATCTTCATTTTTTCTAAAATTTTTATATAAAAAACACAGTTACAGAAAAATTTGTTCTAAAACATCACCTATTTTGTAATTAAAATTTTTTCTTTATTCTTAATTAACTAAATTTATACTTAAATTTTTTAAACATATTTAATTTTTTTTAGAGGAATGCGAAAACCTCTGGCATTAAATCATCCTGACCGAAGATTACCTCCTCCTCCAACGTCACCAATAATATCACATTCAGAAAGAAGAAAACAATTACCCCATCCATCATCATTCTCTCCAAAGGCCCATCAAAAGTTTAATCATTTGCCATCATCAAATTCTACTTTTCCATTATCACCAACTGATCCATCAGAAAGAAGATTTCCACGTTCACCGGTGGTAACCCCAAAGGCCCATCAAAAGTTTAATCAGATACCACCATCAAAACCTATTCCATTATCACCAACTGATCATTCAGAAAGAAGATTTCCACCTCCACTATCAGTAACCCCAAAAAGCCGACAAAGATTTAATCATTGGCCACCAAATCCTATTCAATTATCACCAACTGATACCGTTTATGCTCAACCATATGGTCATCAACATCTCCATCAACATCAACAACTCCAACTCCAACAACAACAACAACAACAACAACAACAACAACATCAACAACAACAAATTCCATCAACTTCCACCCCCGCTGCCACCACCTCAACATCAACATCTTCATCACAGAGAGGAGAAGAAATATTTCAACCGGTAAAAGTTATTGGAATTGCAAATATTAATGAAAAGCGTGATTTTACACTACCCCAAAAGAGGCCTTCAAAAATACGATGGTATTCAAATTTAATTTTTAATTATCCTGCGACAGTATTAGCGGTGACATTGCTGCTATTTTGTGCTTTACCGTTAACAATTTTACAAATATTTCCGTTAAGTTTGGATCAAAATCCGGAAAAGGTAAATAAATAAATACTTTTAATTTATTTACTGATATCAAAAATCTTTAATTCTAAGATTTTAATTATCAGAGTCTTGCTGTTAAATTAAAATCCTAAGAGATTATAATAAATTTTCTATTCCTGGAATTCTGTGATCCCAAAAAAATATTATTGCTAACTAGATTCGAACCCGTGTCATTTTTCTCCACCCTAGTGTACTAACCCCTCGACCATCCATGCAAAAAAAGCAACAATTGTTTTTTTGCTTCTCAATCATTGAACTTTTTTTTATATACTAAAAACCTATTTCAAAATTTACAATCAATAACTTAAAACCTATTTTTTAGGGGTTTGATACTCGTGGAACAGAATATTCTAATGCAAGATTAACTTGGACAAAGTTGCAACCATTTCTTGTACAAGGTTCTCGAGTAATTATTCATCAACCTCCTCCACCTTTAGAAGAATTAAAAATTATTGAACCTTTAAAGATCTTAGAAGAACGACAAAAAATGAGCAAAGCAGATAATCGAAGCAAGAGATCATTTGAAGATGAATTGGCGGCTCTATCGTCGGTAGCCTGTTATGAATTTGAGCTTTTACAAAGTATGTTTATTTTTTTTTGATTTAAGGTTCAAAAAATATTATGCGAATATTCGGGAATGGGTGGGGAGCAAGGCCGTATTTAGGGTGGGGGAATCAGGACCTGTGCCCCCCCGAAACTGATGAATTTCCTTTGATCTTTTGCCGCTTCGTGTTGGCGGCGGCAAAAGATCAAAGGCGTGCCCCCCCCCCCAAAATCGCTGTGCCCCCTCCGAAATTTGTTTCTGTATACGCCCTTGGTGGGGAGTATATCCAAGGTGGCTTCAATGGCATTTTTTAGTGTTAAAGACCTTTTACCAGCGCAAGCCTGGGGTGCTCGTTTTTTTTGGGGCTTTCCAATCACCCTGGGGGCTTTATTAATGTACCCATTGCTTTCCAATTGATAGAATTTGAGTTTGGCATAGGAATGGATTCGAACCTGCGAGGGTCGGGCTATGAGCTGAGCGCTCTACACCGCTCGACCATTCGCGCTTTTGGGTAAAAAATTAGAAAGAAATCATGGGGCTTTCCAATCACCCTGAGGGCTTTATGAATGTAACCCATTACTTTCCAATTGATAGATTTTGGGTTTGGCATAGGAATGGATTCGAACCTGTGAGGGTCGGGCTATAAGCTGAGCGCTCTACACCACTCGACCACTCGCGCGTTTGGGTCAACAATTAGAAAGAAATCATGGGGCTGTCCACTAACCCTGGGGGCTTTATGAATGTAACCATTGCTTTCCAATTGGTAGAATTTGGGTTTGGCATAGGAATGGATTCGAACCTGTGAGGGTCGGGCTATAAGCTGAGCGCTCTACACCACTGACCACTCGCGCTTTTGGGTCAAAAATTAGAAAGAAATCATGGGGCTGTCCACTAACCCTGGGGGCTTTATGAATGCACCTATTGCTTTCCAATTGATAGAATTTGAGTTTGGCATAGGAATGGATTCGAACCTGCGAGGGTCGGGCTATGAGCTGAGCGCTCTACACCACTCGACCACTCGCGCGTTTGGGTCAAAAATTAATAAGAAATCATAAGGTTGTCCACTAACCCTGGGGGCTATATGAATGTACCCATTGCTTTCCAATTGGTAGAATTTGGGTTTGGCATAGGAATGGATTCGAACCTGTGAGGGTCGGGCTATAAGCTAAGCGCTCTACACCACTCGACCGCTCGCGCTTTTGGGTCAAAAATTAATAAGAAATCATCAGAATTTCTTGATTTTAGATTTTTTAGCCCCCACGTACTGCTATGATTTGGAAGGGTATAAATTTTTGGCTTTGAAGAGATTGGCGCATTAGCGACAAAAATATATATAATTTATGCAAATTTTAACCAATATTCTTTTTTTTTCAGTGGATTACATGGCTCAAATAATTATTGAACTTTCATCCTATGAAAAGTTATTTGACTTAAAAATGCATCGAGAACTTTGTCAACTTCAACAATTTCTTTCCCCAAGCTTTAAGCCTTTCACCCTAATATCACCATATCGACAAATTTTTCATATCTCAAATTTTGCTGGTTGTTTATCCCCCTTAAATCGAGACAATTGTACCACCCTTTCAACATATGATTTAAGAAATTTTAAAATTCAACTTGAAAAATGTTATAAATCTCGAAAAGCTATTATTCAATGTGGACGAGATTGTATTGGTGCAAAGGAAGCAGATGGGGAGGAACGGCACAATTGTCAACAGTGTGAAAGAATTCCATCAAATTGTACTTCACAAATGTGGTTTGATTTATTTTATCGAATTTTGCCAAAAGATTTATTGACCCGAAAAGCGAATAATGAAAAAATTTATGTCAATTCATTTCTACCACTTTACACCTATTCCGCGTATGGCTTTCAAGGCTTTAATGTATCCCTAAATTCATATATTGATCTAGAAAAAGATTTACGACATTGGTCTGCCCATACAAAAGAATTAAAAGTGAAAGGATATTTGTTGGATGTTAAAAGGGATATCCTTTTGGCCTCAGCAATATCAGATTCAAGATTGGCAATTGTCGCAGCAGCTGTAGTATTTTTGTTAGTATTTATTTATTCTTTATCCCTTGGATATACGATAGCAGTATTCATTGAGCTTGGAGCTTCAGTATTAATGGCCGCAGCCGTATATCGAGGATTCAGTGAAGCCTTTCCCCTTCTAAATCTTGTCTCCTTCGTTTTATTACTTTCAATTGGATCTGATGGCGCATTTTTACTTTTCAATGCTTTCCCATCAAAATCAACGGAATTAGATGCTGAAAATTTTGATGACTGCTTATCCCATACAATTACAACAATGTTTTTGGCACAATTTTCAACAATTGTTCCATTTTTATTAAATTTAATTTCATCTGTAATTGTTTTTCGGTAAGTTGAGTTTTGGGCAAATTTTAATGTATTTGAAAATTTTTTTTGATTTTGGTTAAAACTAACTTTAAACTATTGTATGCAAATTTTTTGTTTATTTAAAATTTTTGAATCTTTTATTTTTTTTACAAAAAAAATCGTTTAAAATTTGCTACCCAAAAATATAAATGTAAAATCAAAAATTTTGATTTTTGGTTTTAAAATCGTAATTTATAAATGGGATTATCCAAATCCGAAGTCTACATTTTTTGCCAATCTTTAAATACCAGTAGATTTTTTACCTTTGATTTTTTGCTACACTTCAAATAGGTGTGACTTCCCCTTTAAAAATTGTAAAAAAATTGTTCAAAATTGCAAGATTTTGGCCAATGTTGTCCGCGGCCTACTCAATGGTCAAGTGGTTAGTGCTGTGGATTTTCAACCTGATACCCTTCAGGTTCGAATCCCGTCCAAAAAATAATTCACTAAAAAGCTGTGAATCGTTGATCCGATTAGGGTTGCCGCCCCCCCCTCCCCCCGAAAATCGAAAAAGTCGGGGGACGGGGAATCCCCGACTTTTGATTATTCCTTCTCCGACCTCCCCGGCGGGGAAGAAAGTAGTCGGGGACGGGGAACCGAGGACGTCCCGTCGGGAATGTCCCCGGGGCTCCCCGACTTTAGGGGGGCGGCAACCATAGATTCGATGTTATTCCAAATTCCATGGACTTGATTCCGGGCATTGCTTTATCGGTGTTAAAAGAATGCCGCATTCGATACAGTATTTTTTGATATATTCTTTCCACACCAATTAAGTATCTCATAGCCTTGATGTTGATCCCCCTAATCCCTAAAGTGATATAAAACCATTACATGTGTTAGAGCATAAAAAAAAAGTTGAAAGTTTTATATTACTATCAGTGTTTTCCCGATTCCAATTTTTTCTGATTCCTAATAAGGGAATTGATTCCGGAATCGGAATCGATGGAATCGCGATTCCGATCCCTTATATGGAATTGGAATCGGAATCGGGAAAACACTGATCACTATGATCCTTTATTTATAATAATTAGTGTACTGTTTTCAGAAATTTTGGGCTTTTTGCTGGTTTAACTCTTATCTTCAATTATTTTTTACTTATCACATTTTTGCCAGCTTTTTTGGTATTTCATCGTCGCTTTATTGATCCATTCTTCACCGATAAATGTAATCCATCAATGGCAAAATTCTTTAAAACTCTTTGCTTTCCAATATCTGCTATTCGAAAGGGCCTTCGACATTTAGCTTTTGAAATTTTACCCCATGTTTTAATTGATGGAAGATTTATTTGGATTGGCTCCCTATCAGTTCTGATAATTCTTGGAGGATATTTAAGTGTTGCTCAACTTCGTCTACCCCAATATAATCCTCTTCAACTTTTTACCGCTAATAATCCCCATGAATGGTATGATAATCATGCGGAAAAACTTTTTGAATTTGTTGCAAAAAAGATTGCCCTTCCATTATCAGTTCGACTTTTATGGGGCTTCGAAAAAACTCCAGCCCTTTCACATTTTGATTCAACAAAAATTGGTAATGTTTCACAGGATCGCCGATTTGAGCTGAAAAATGTTGAAGATGTTAAAAGGTTAGCCGATGATATGCAAAAATTTCGAATGCTTGAATTTGTTGGAATTAAAGAAAAATATTGGCCTGAAAGGTTTGTGATAAAAAATAATAATAAATAAAATTAAGTGAAAAATTACTAAAATTGAAAAAAAAAATATTTTTTTGGATGTGCGATACTGGGATTTTTCGTATCGAAATATCGTTATTGATAAAATTTTTAGAGATATCGAAATATCGATATCGTCAAATTTGAAAAAATATCGATACCGTCAAAAATATATCGAAATATCGGTATTGCCGCGGTCGATAAAATATCGATATTTTTTTCGTCGATAAAAAATATCGATACCGTCAAAGTTAAAAAAATATCGATGCCGTCAAAAAATATCGAAATATCGGTATTGTCGCGGTCGACAAAATATCGATATCACCATTGTCCAAAAAAATATCGAAATATCGATACCGTCAAAGTTAAAAAGATATCGGTATTGTCGCGGTCAAAAAAATATCGATATCACCATAACCGAAAAAAATATCGAAATATCGGTATCGTCAAAGTTGAAAAAATATCGATACTGTCAAAAAATATCGAAATGCTGGGATTGTCGCGGTCGGTAAAATATCGATTTCGCAATGACTGAAAAAAATATCGAGCATGGATACCGTCAAAGTTGAAAAAATATTGAAATATAGATATTGCCGTGGTCGAAAAAAATATTGATATCGAAATATCGATATCGTCAATGTCAAAAAATATCGATTTCGCAATGACTGAAAAAAATATCGAGTATCGATGCCGTCTATATGAAAATTAGTATCGCATTGCCCTTTTCGAGATTTTGGCATCCACGGATTTTTGGCCCAAAAAACTTTAAAAAAGTTGAAAAAAATTCGAAATCAAAATTTTGATGTCTTAAAACGAAAATTACAGAAGCCAAAAATTTTCCACTTTGTTTGCTTATCGGTTAAAATTCTTTCCAAAGATTCTTTTCGAAAAATAAAAATTTCCCCATTTTTTCTCATCCCAATAAATCCATTTTTGAAAAAAAATTTTTTTTTTGCAGATTCTTGGATTGGTCCAAAGCTATCCCCTGCACCGAAGATATTACCGTATGTTGTAATATTAATTCAAAATTTTTTTCAAATGATTTCTTGGATTATTGCCTTCGAGTTTCAACATCCCAAATTCCAACCGGATATAATGATACTCCAATCTATCACAATATTTCCTTTGATCTTGTTGGATATACTGCAATGCTACCAACAAAATTAAAATATTCACATAAATTTCGAAACCTCTCTGCTTCAATTGAAAAATTTGATAAAAATTTTATTTCAACTTTTACGGATGCAATGTTTTATACGACCGAATGGAGTTTAATGTCAACATGGTATGATTTACAAAAATCAATAATATCTGATTGTAAATCTTCTATTGCAATTTCATTTGTGGTTGTTTCGATATTTGCGGCGGTAATTCTTAAATGGAAATCTATTACTGCGCTGATAACAATTGCATCAATTGTAATATGTACGGTTGGAATTGTGGTATTTATTGGATGGGAGATTGGAGTAAGTTTATTTTACAAACTTTGTTTATTATGTTGGGAACAGAGTTGGACGAAAATTTCGTTTTGCGGCTATTTCGTAGTTTCGTTTTTGCGAAACAGATATCAAAAATTTATTTCTGATAATTTTTGATAACGGGGATTAATAATATATCCAAAAACCAACCCAGAACCAAAATATTTATTTTTTTATCAAAAATTTGCATACATCTTTCGCGATTTTTCAAAAATTTCCTTTGATCTTATGCCGCTTTTTGCGAAAGAGGTATGCAAATTTTTGCTAAAAAATAAATATTTTGGTTCTGGGTTGGTTTTTGGGTATATTATTAATCGCCGTTATCTATGATATCTGTTTCGCAAAAACGAAACTACGAAATAGTCGCGAAACGAAATTTTCGTCCAACCCTGGTTGGGAAGTATATATGTACGGGCAATCCGTTAATCTGACCCCTCAAAATATTTTAAGACGAGTTCTCTGACTTTTCTTGCAAGCCTCCGTACAAAAAATTCAAAATGATTGGGGGGGACGTGATTTTTCGTCCCATAGGGTAATTTTACGTGTTGAGTCCGTTTTTTTTTTGTTTTAGAGCAAAAAATTTGATGGTTCAAAAGTTATCGTGGCGGGACCACCAAAATTTCAAAAATACGGTAAAAATTTGAAATTTGTTAGTTTTCTCTAATTTCCCACCTATATAGGTTTTCGACCATGCTGAATCCGAATTTCTCCTCGGCGAGTGCCGAAAAGTTCCGAAAAGTGCCGAAATGACATTTCGACTTGCCAAATTTGCTAATTATTTTCGAAATTTCGGTTGTCCCGCCACGATAACTTTTGAACGACCAAATTTTTCGCTCTAAAATAAAAAAAAAACGGACTCAGCACGAAAAATTACCCTATAGGACGAAAAATTACGTCCCCCCCATGATTTTGCATTTTTTGTACAGAGGCTTGCAAGAAAAGTCACAGAACTCGTCTCAATCCCTTTCCAATCTCTTAATCCGATAAAAGAATGGCAGATATTAATTTTTTGGCATTCTGTCATAAAACGCTAAAATCTTATTACTAATCTCCTATTTAATTTTAATTACTTTTTATCATATCACAAAAATGTAACAAATTAATAGTAATGTCAAAAAGCAAGAAAAAAAATTAATTAGCAAAAGATATCCTGGATTTTGGCATTTTATGACAGTTCGCCAAAAGGCATTTTTTTTTCTGATCCGTGTTAACTTTGAATTGATTCTGAATCGTAAAAATGACAAAATTAATCAGAACGCTATCAGGAATTAGACAAAAATCATTATTGGGGATTTAGAAGTATACCATTTAATCACTTACCGTAATCCAAATGTAATAAAATAAATCTGAAATTTTAGGTTCTTGAAGCGATTATCCTCGTTTTAATTGTCTCCCTTTCATTTGATTATACCCTTCATTATGGAGCTGCAATTCCATCAGAAGGTTGTGGAAAGCATCGAATAATTGTTGGTATTAAACGTTCAATTGTCCCTGTAACAATGGCATCATTTTCATCAATTCTTTCTGGAATTATTATGCTTTTCTCCGTCACGCATGCCTTCTTTCAAGTGGCAACATTTTTAATTATTTCAGGCCTTATTTCATGGCTTTTTTCGACATTCTTCTTTCTACCATTAATATATATATTTTTACCTAAAATTTCTGCAGATTGCCAGCAATGTTTTGAAACAGATCAAGAAATTATTAATAATCGTCGAAGACATAATTTTGTGCCAATGAAAGTTTTACGAAACAGGTTTTAATTTTAGAAAAAAAAAATTTTATTTAAATTTGCTTTAAAATATTTTTGTAACATTTAAAATTTATTAAATATAAGAGCCATGACATTTAAAGTTATTATTATTATTATTATAGTTGTAAATATATATAAATATACGTATTTCATTAAAGTCGTTAGACATGAATAAAGTATAAAGGTAAAATATGCATACTCATTTTTAAAATGGCATTTTGCCGGACTCGAACCGGAGACCTACCTCCTGCTGAGCCAACGCTGCTTGACCATTCGACTACACGACCCGCATAATCCTATTTTCCATTATAAAAGTTGGGGGAGAATAACCTGTGAAATAAATTTTACGAAATAAACGTTTTTACCGTAGCCAAATTGTTGTAAAATGATTATTTAATAATAATTTAACAAAAGAAATCATTTATCGCAACAAAAATCAACAGATTCTTCGTTTTGAAATACCCATTATAAAAGTTGGGGGAGAATAACCTGTGAAATAAATTTTACGAAATAAACGTTTTTACCGTAGCCAAATTGTTGTAAAATGATTATTTAATAATAATTTAACAAAAGAAATCATTTATCGCAACAAAAATCAACAGATTCTTCGTTTTGAAATACCCGTTATAAAAGTTGGGGGAGAATAACCTGTGAAATAAATTTTACGAAATAAACGTTTTTAACGTAGCCAAATTGTTGTAAAATGATTATTTAATAATAATTTAACAAAAGAAATCATTTATCGCAACAAAAATCAACAGATTCTTCGTTTTGAAATACCCGTTATAAAAGTTGGGGGAGAATAACCTGTGAAATAAATTTTACGAAATAAACGTTTTTACCGTAGCCAAATTGTTGTAAAATGATTATTTAATAATAATTTAACAAAAGAAATCATTTATCGCAACAAAAATCAACAGATTCTTCGTTTTGAAATACCCGTTATAAAAGTTGGGGGAGAATAACCTGTGAAATAAATTTTACGAAATAAACGTTTTTACCGTAGCCAAATTGTTGTAAAATGATTATTTAATAATAATTTAACAAAAGAAATCATTTATCGCAACAAAAATCAACAGATTCTTCGTTTTGAAATACCCATTATAAAAGTTGGGGGAGAATAACCTGTGAAATAAATTTTACGAAATAAACGTTTTTACCGTAGCCAAATTGTTGTAAAATGATTATTTAATAATAATTTAACAAAAGAAATCATTTATCGCAACAAAAATCAACAGATTCTTCGTTTTGAAATACCCGTTATAAAAGTTGGGGGAGAATAACCTGTGAAATAAATTTTACGAAATAAACGTTTTTACCGTAGCCAAATTGTTGTAAAATGATTATTTAATAATAATTTAACAAAAGAAATCATTTATCGCAACAAAAATCAACAGATTCTTCGTTTTGAAATACCCGTTATAAAAGTTGGGGGAGAATAACCTGTGAAATAAATTTTACGAAATAAACGTTTTTACCGTAGCCAAATTGTTGTAAAATGATTATTTAATAATAATTTAACAAAAGAAATCATTTATCGCAACAAAAATCAACAGATTCTTCGTTTTGAAATACCCGTTATAAAAGTTGGGGGAGAATAACCTGTGAAATAAATTTTACGAAATAAACGTTTTTACCGTAGCCAAATTGTTGTAAAATGATTATTTAATAATAATTTAACAAAAGAAATCATTTATCGCAACAAAAATCAACAGATTCTTCGTTTTGAAATACCCGTTATAAAAGTTGGGGGAGAATAACCTGTGAAATAAATTTTACGAAATAAACGTTTTTACCGTAGCCAAATTGTTGTAAAATGATTATTTAATAATAATTTAACAAAAGAAATCATTTATCGCAACAAAAATCAACAGATTCTTCGTTTTGAAATACCCGTTATAAAAGTTGGGGGAGAATAACCTGTGAAATAAATTTTACGAAATAAACGTTTTTACCGTAGCCAAATTGTTGTAAAATGATTATTTAATAATAATTTAACAAAAGAAATCATTTATCGCAACAAAAATCAACAGATTCTTCGTTTTGAAATACCCGTTATAAAAGTTGGGGGAGAATAACCTGTGAAATAAATTTTACGAAATAAACGTTTTTACCGTAGCCAAATTGTTGTAAAATGATTATTTAATAATAATTTAACAAAAGAAATCATTTATCGCAACAAAAATCAACAGATTCTTCGTTTTGAAATACCCGTTATAAAAGTTGGGGGAGAATAACCTGTGAAATAAATTTTACGAAATAAACGTTTTTACCGTAGCCAAATTGTTGTAAAATGATTATTTAATAATAATTTAACAAAAGAAATCATTTATCGCAACAAAAATCAACAGATTCTTCGTTTTGAAATACCCGTTATAAAAGTTGGGGGAGAATAACCTGTGAAATAAATTTTACGAAATAAACGTTTTTACCGTAGCCAAATTGTTGTAAAATGATTATTTAATAATAATTTAACAAAAGAAATCATTTATCGCAACAAAAATCAACAGATTCTTCGTTTTGAAATACCCGTTATAAAAGTTGGGGGAGAATAACCTGTGAAATAAATTTTACGAAATAAACGTTTTTACCGTAGCCAAATTGTTGTAAAATGATTATTTAATAATAATTTAACAAAAGAAATCATTTATCGCAACAAAAATCAACAGATTCTTCGTTTTGAAATACCCGTTATAAAAGTTGGGGGAGAATAACCTGTGAAATAAATTTTACGAAATAAACGTTTTTACCGTAGCCAAATTGTTGTAAAATGATTATTTAATAATAATTTAACAAAAGAAATCATTTATCGCAACAAAAATCAACAGATTCTTCGTTTTGAAATACCCATTATAAAAGTTGGGGGAGAATAACCTGTGAAATAAATTTTACGAAATAAACGTTTTTACCGTAGCCAAATTGTTGTAAAATGATTATTTAATAATAATTTAACAAAAGAAATCATTTATCGCAACAAAAATCAACAGATTCTTCGTTTTGAAATACCCGTTATAAAAGTTGGGGGAGAATAACCTGTGAAATAAATTTTACGAAATAAACGTTTTTACCGTAGCCAAATTGTTGTAAAATGATTATTTAATAATAATTTAACAAAAGAAATCATTTATCGCAACAAAAATCAACAGATTCTTCGTTTTGAAATACCCGTTATAAAAGTTGGGGGAGAATAACCTGTGAAATAAATTTTACGAAATAAACGTTTTTACCGTAGCCAAATTGTTGTAAAATGATTATTTAATAATAATTTAACAAAAGAAATCATTTATCGCAACAAAAATCAACAGATTCTTCGTTTTGAAATACCCGTTATAAAAGTTGGGGGAGAATAACCTGTGAAATAAATTTTACGAAATAAACGTTTTTACCGTAGCCAAATTGTTGTAAAATGATTATTTAATAATAATTTAACAAAAGAAATCATTTATCGCAACAAAAATCAACAGATTCTTCGTTTTGAAATACCCGTTATAAAAGTTGGGGGAGAATAACCTGTGAAATAAATTTTACGAAATAAACGTTTTTACCGTAGCCAAATTGTTGTAAAATGATTATTTAATAATAATTTAACAAAAGAAATCATTTATCGCAACAAAAATCAACAGATTCTTCGTTTTGAAATACCCGTTATAAAAGTTGGGGGAGAATAACCTGTGAAATAAATTTTACGAAATAAACGTTTTTACCGTAGCCAAATTGTTGTAAAATGATTATTTAATAATAATTTAACAAAAGAAATCATTTATCGCAACAAAAATCAACAGATTCTTCGTTTTGAAATACCCGTTATAAAAGTTGGGGGAGAATAACCTGTGAAATAAATTTTACGAAATAAACGTTTTTACCGTAGCCAAATTGTTGTAAAATGATTATTTAATAATAATTTAACAAAAGAAATCATTTATCGCAACAAAAATCAACAGATTCTTCGTTTTGAAATACCCGTTATAAAAGTTGGGGGAGAATAACCTGTGAAATAAATTTTACGAAATAAACGTTTTTACCGTAGCCAAATTGTTGTAAAATGATTATTTAATAATAATTTAACAAAAGAAATCATTTATCGCAACAAAAATCAACAGATTCTTCGTTTTGAAATACCCATTATAAAAGTTGGGGGAGAATAACCTGTGAAATAAATTTTACGAAATAAACGTTTTTACCGTAGCCAAATTGTTGTAAAATGATTATTTAATAATAATTTAACAAAAGAAATCATTTATCGCAACAAAAATCAACAGATTCTTCGTTTTGAAATACCCGTTATAAAAGTTGGGGGAGAATAACCTGTGAAATAAATTTTACGAAATAAACGTTTTTACCGTAGCCAAATTGTTGTAAAATGATTATTTAATAATAATTTAACAAAAGAAATCATTTATCGCAACAAAAATCAACAGATTCTTCGTTTTGAAATACCCGTTATAAAAGTTGGGGGAGAATAACCTGTGAAATAAATTTTACGAAATAAACGTTTTTACCGTAGCCAAATTGTTGTAAAATGATTATTTAATAATAATTTAACAAAAGAAATCATTTATCGCAACAAAAATCAACAGATTCTTCGTTTTGAAATACCCGTTATAAAAGTTGGGGGAGAATAACCTGTGAAATAAATTTTACGAAATAAACGTTTTTACCGTAGCCAAATTGTTGTAAAATGATTATTTAATAATAATTTAACAAAAGAAATCATTTATCGCAACAAAAATCAACAGATTCTTCGTTTTGAAATACCCGTTATAAAAGTTGGGGGAGAATAACCTGTGAAATAAATTTTACGAAATAAACGTTTTTACCGTAGCCAAATTGTTGTAAAATGATTATTTAATAATAATTTAACAAAAGAAATCATTTATCGCAACAAAAATCAACAGATTCTTCGTTTTGAAATACCCGTTATAAAAGTTGGGGGAGAATAACCTGTGAAATAAATTTTACGAAATAAACGTTTTTACCGTAGCCAAATTGTTGTAAAATGATTATTTAATAATAATTTAACAAAAGAAATCATTTATCGCAACAAAAATCAACAGATTCTTCGTTTTGAAATACCCATTATAAAAGTTGGGGGAGAATAACCTGTGAAATAAATTTTACGAAATAAACGTTTTTACCGTAGCCAAATTGTTGTAAAATGATTATTTAATAATAATTTAACAAAAGAAATCATTTATCGCAACAAAAATCAACAGATTCTTCGTTTTGAAATACCCGTTATAAAAGTTGGGGGAGAATAACCTGTGAAATAAATTTTACGAAATAAACGTTTTTACCGTAGCCAAATTGTTGTAAAATGATTATTTAATAATAATTTAACAAAAGAAATCATTTATCGCAACAAAAATCAACAGATTCTTCGTTTTGAAATACCCATTATAAAAGTTGGGGGAGAATAACCTGTGAAATAAATTTTACGAAATAAACGTTTTTACCGTAGCCAAATTGTTGTAAAATGATTATTTAATAATAATTTAACAAAAGAAATCATTTATCGCAACAAAAATCAACAGATTCTTCGTTTTGAAATACCCGTTATAAAAGTTGGGGGAGAATAACCTGTGAAATAAATTTTACGAAATAAACGTTTTTACCGTAGCCAAATTGTTGTAAAATGATTATTTAATAATAATTTAACAAAAGAAATCATTTATCGCAACAAAAATCAACAGATTCTTCGTTTTGAAATACCCGTTATAAAAGTTGGGGGAGAATAACCTGTGAAATAAATTTTACGAAATAAACGTTTTTACCGTAGCCAAATTGTTGTAAAATGATTATTTAATAATAATTTAACAAAAGAAATCATTTATCGCAACAAAAATCAACAGATTCTTCGTTTTGAAATACCCGTTATAAAAGTTGGGGGAGAATAACCTGTGAAATATATTTTACAAAATAAACGTTTTTACCGTAGCTAAATTGTTGTAAAATGTTTATTTAATAATAATTTAACAAAAGAAATCATTTATTGCAACAAAAATCAACAGATTCTTCGTTTTGAAATACCCGTTATAAAAGTTGGGGGAGAATAACCTGTGAAATATATTTTACAAAATAAACGTTTTTACCGTAGCTAAATTGTTGTAAAATGTTTATTTAATAATAATTTAACAAAAGAAATCATTTATCGCAACAAAAATCAACAGATTCTTCGTTTTGAAATACCCGTTATAAAAGTTGGGGGAGAATAACCTGTGAAATAAATTTTACGAAATAAACGTTTTTACCGTAGCCAAATTGTTGTAAAATGATTATTTAATAATAATTTAACAAAAGAAATCATTTATCGCAACAAAAATCAACAGATTCTTCGTTTTGAAATACCCGTTATAAAAGTTGGGGGAGAATAACCTGTGAAATAAATTTTACGAAATAAACGTTTTTACCGTAGCCAAATTGTTGTAAAATGATTATTTAATAATAATTTAACAAAAGAAATCATTTATCGCAACAAAAATCAACAGATTCTTCGTTTTGAAATACCCGTTATAAAAGTTGGGGGAGAATAACCTGTGAAATAAATTTTACGAAATAAACGTTTTTACCGTAGCCAAATTGTTGTAAAATGATTATTTAATAATAATTTAACAAAAGAAATCATTTATCGCAACAAAAATCAACAGATTCTTCGTTTTGAAATACCCGTTATAAAAGTTGGGGGAGAATAACCTGTGAAATAAATTTTACGAAATAAACGTTTTTACCGTAGCCAAATTGTTGTAAAATGATTATTTAATAATAATTTAACAAAAGAAATCATTTATCGCAACAAAAATCAACAGATTCTTCGTTTTGAAATACCCGTTATAAAAGTTGGGGGAGAATAACCTGTGAAATAAATTTTACGAAATAAACGTTTTTACCGTAGCCAAATTGTTGTAAAATGATTATTTAATAATAATTTAACAAAAGAAATCATTTATCGCAACAAAAATCAACAGATTCTTCGTTTTGAAATACCCATTATAAAAGTTGGGGGAGAATAACCTGTGAAATAAATTTTACGAAATAAACGTTTTTACCGTAGCCAAATTGTTGTAAAATGATTATTTAATAATAATTTAACAAAAGAAATCATTTATCGCAACAAAAATCAACAGATTCTTCGTTTTGAAATACCCGTTATAAAAGTTGGGGGAGAATAACCTGTGAAATAAATTTTACGAAATAAACGTTTTTACCGTAGCCAAATTGTTGTAAAATGATTATTTAATAATAATTTAACAAAAGAAATCATTTATCGCAACAAAAATCAACAGATTCTTCGTTTTGAAATACCCATTATAAAAGTTGGGGGAGAATAACCTGTGAAATAAATTTTACGAAATAAACGTTTTTACCGTAGCCAAATTGTTGTAAAATGATTATTTAATAATAATTTAACAAAAGAAATCATTTATCGCAACAAAAATCAACAGATTCTTCGTTTTGAAATACCCGTTATAAAAGTTGGGGGAGAATAACCTGTGAAATAAATTTTACGAAATAAACGTTTTTACCGTAGCCAAATTGTTGTAAAATGATTATTTAATAATAATTTAACAAAAGAAATCATTTATCGCAACAAAAATCAACAGATTCTTCGTTTTGAAATACCCGTTATAAAAGTTGGGGGAGAATAACCTGTGAAATAAATTTTACGAAATAAACGTTTTTACCGTAGCCAAATTGTTGTAAAATGATTATTTAATAATAATTTAACAAAAGAAATCATTTATCGCAACAAAAATCAACAGATTCTTCGTTTTGAAATACCCGTTATAAAAGTTGGGGGAGAATAACCTGTGAAATAAATTTTACGAAATAAACGTTTTTACCGTAGCCAAATTGTTGTAAAATGATTATTTAATAATAATTTAACAAAAGAAATCATTTATCGCAACAAAAATCAACAGATTCTTCGTTTTGAAATACCCGTTATAAAAGTTGGGGGAGAATAACCTGTGAAATAAATTTTACGAAATAAACGTTTTTACCGTAGCCAAATTGTTGTAAAATGATTATTTAATAATAATTTAACAAAAGAAATCATTTATCGCAACAAAAATCAACAGATTCTTCGTTTTGAAATACCCATTATAAAAGTTGGGGGAGAATAACCTGTGAAATAAATTTTACGAAATAAACGTTTTTACCGTAGCCAAATTGTTGTAAAATGATTATTTAATAATAATTTAACAAAAGAAATCATTTATCGCAACAAAAATCAACAGATTCTTCGTTTTGAAATACCCGTTATAAAAGTTGGGGGAGAATAACCTGTGAAATAAATTTTACGAAATAAACGTTTTTACCGTAGCCAAATTGTTGTAAAATGATTATTTAATAATAATTTAACAAAAGAAATCATTTATCGCAACAAAAATCAACAGATTCTTCGTTTTGAAATACCCGTTATAAAAGTTGGGGGAGAATAACCTGTGAAATAAATTTTACGAAATAAACGTTTTTACCGTAGCCAAATTGTTGTAAAATGATTATTTAATAATAATTTAACAAAAGAAATCATTTATCGCAACAAAAATCAACAGATTCTTCGTTTTGAAATACCCGTTATAAAAGTTGGGGGAGAATAACCTGTGAAATAAATTTTACGAAATAAACGTTTTTACCGTAGCCAAATTGTTGTAAAATGATTATTTAATAATAATTTAACAAAAGAAATCATTTATCGCAACAAAAATCAACAGATTCTTCGTTTTGAAATACCCGTTATAAAAGTTGGGGGAGAATAACCTGTGAAATAAATTTTACGAAATAAACGTTTTTACCGTAGCCAAATTGTTGTAAAATGATTATTTAATAATAATTTAACAAAAGAAATCATTTATCGCAACAAAAATCAACAGATTCTTCGTTTTGAAATACCCGTTATAAAAGTTGGGGGAGAATAACCTGTGAAATAAATTTTACGAAATAAACGTTTTTACCGTAGCCAAATTGTTGTAAAATGATTATTTAATAATAATTTAACAAAAGAAATCATTTATCGCAACAAAAATCAACAGATTCTTCGTTTTGAAATACCCATTATAAAAGTTGGGGGAGAATAACCTGTGAAATAAATTTTACGAAATAAACGTTTTTACCGTAGCCAAATTGTTGTAAAATGATTATTTAATAATAATTTAACAAAAGAAATCATTTATCGCAACAAAAATCAACAGATTCTTCGTTTTGAAATACCCGTTATAAAAGTTGGGGGAGAATAACCTGTGAAATAAATTTTACGAAATAAACGTTTTTACCGTAGCCAAATTGTTGTAAAATGATTATTTAATAATAATTTAACAAAAGAAATCATTTATCGCAACAAAAATCAACAGATTCTTCGTTTTGAAATACCCATTATAAAAGTTGGGGGAGAATAACCTGTGAAATAAATTTTACGAAATAAACGTTTTTACCGTAGCCAAATTGTTGTAAAATGATTATTTAATAATAATTTAACAAAAGAAATCATTTATCGCAACAAAAATCAACAGATTCTTCGTTTTGAAATACCCATTATAAAAGTTGGGGGAGAATAACCTGTGAAATAAATTTTACGAAATAAACGTTTTTACCGTAGCCAAATTGTTGTAAAATGATTATTTAATAATAATTTAACAAAAGAAATCATTTATCGCAACAAAAATCAACAGATTCTTCGTTTTGAAATACCCGTTATAAAAGTTGGGGGAGAATAACCTGTGAAATAAATTTTACGAAATAAACGTTTTTACCGTAGCCAAATTGTTGTAAAATGATTATTTAATAATAATTTAACAAAAGAAATCATTTATCGCAACAAAAATCAACAGATTCTTCGTTTTGAAATACCCGTTATAAAAGTTGGGGGAGAATAACCTGTGAAATATATTTTACAAAATAAACGTTTTTACCGTAGCTAAATTGTTGTAAAATGTTTATTTAATAATAATTTAACAAAAGAAATCATTTATTGCAACAAAAATCAACAGATTCTTCGTTTTGAAATACCCGTTATAAAAGTTGGGGGAGAATAACCTGTGAAATATATTTTACAAAATAAACGTTTTTACCGTAGCTAAATTGTTGTAAAATGTTTATTTAATAATAATTTAACAAAAGAAATCATTTATCGCAACAAAAATCAACAGATTCTTCGTTTTGAAATACCCGTTATAAAAGTTGGGGGAGAATAACCTGTGAAATAAATTTTACGAAATAAACGTTTTTACCGTAGCCAAATTGTTGTAAAATGATTATTTAATAATAATTTAACAAAAGAAATCATTTATCGCAACAAAAATCAACAGATTCTTCGTTTTGAAATACCCGTTATAAAAGTTGGGGGAGAATAACCTGTGAAATATATTTTACAAAATAAACGTTTTTACCGTAGCTAAATTGTTGTAAAATGTTTATTTAATAATAATTTAACAAAAGAAATCATTTATTGCAACAAAAATCAACAGATTCTTCGTTTTGAAATACCCGTTATAAAAGTTGGGGGAGAATAACCTGTGAAATATATTTTACAAAATAAACGTTTTTACCGTAGCTAAATTGTTGTAAAATGTTTATTTAATAATAATTTAACAAAAGAAATCATTTATCGCAACAAAAATCAACAGATTCTTCGTTTTGAAATACCCGTTATAAAAGTTGGGGGAGAATAACCTGTGAAATAAATTTTACGAAATAAACGTTTTTACCGTAGCTAAATTGTTGTAAAATGTTTATTTAATAATAATTTAACAAAAGAAATCATTTATTGCAACAAAAATCAACAGATTCTTCGTTTTGAAATACCCGTTATAAAAGTTGGGGGAGAATAACCTGTGAAATATATTTTACAAAATAAACGTTTTTACCGTAGCTAAATTGTTGTAAAATGTTTATTTAATAATAATTTAACAAAAGAAATCATTTATCGCAACAAAAATCAACAGATTCTTCGTTTTGAAATACCCGTTATAAAAGTTGGGGGAGAATAACCTGTGAAATAAATTTTACGAAATAAACGTTTTTACCGTAGCTAAATTGTTGTAAAATGTTTATTTAATAATAATTTAACAAAAGAAATCATTTATCGCAACAAAAATCAACAGATTCTTCGTTTTGAAATACCCGTTATAAAAGTTGGGGGAGAATAACCTGTGAAATATATTTTACAAAATAAACGTTTTTACCGTAGCTAAATTGTTGTAAAATGTTTATTTAATAATAATTTAACAAAAGAAATCATTTATCGCAACAAAAATCAACAGATTCTTCGTTTTGAAATACCCGTTATAAAAGTTGGGGGAGAATAACCTGTGAAATAAATTTTACGAAATAAACGTTTTTACCGTAGCTAAATTGTTGTAAAATGTTTATTTAATAATAATTTAACAAAAGAAATCATTTATCGCAACAAAAATCAACAGATTCTTCGTTTTGAAATACCCGTTATAAAAGTTGGGGGAGAATAACCTGTGAAATATATTTTACAAAATAAACGTTTTTACCGTAGCTAAATTGTTGTAAAATGTTTATTTAATAATAATTTAACAAAAGAAATCATTTATCGCAACAAAAATCAACAGATTCTTCGTTTTGAAATACCCGTTATAAAAGTTGGGGGAGAATAACCTGTGAAATAAATTTTACGAAATAAACGTTTTTACCGTAGCTAAATTGTTGTAAAATGTTTATTTAATAATAATTTAACAAAAGAAATCATTTATCGCAACAAAAATCAACAGATTCTTCGTTTTGAAATACCCGTTATAAAAGTTGGGGGAGAATAACCTGTGAAATATATTTTACAAAATAAACGTTTTTACCGTAGCTAAATTGTTGTAAAATGTTTATTTAATAATAATTTAACAAAATAAATCATTTATCGCAACAAAAATCAACAGATTCTTCGTTTTGAAATACCCGTTATAAAAGTTGGGGGAGAATAACCTGTGAAATAAATTTTACGAAATAAACGTTTTTACCGTAGCTAAATTGTTGTAAAATGTTTATTTAATAATAATTTAACAAAAGAAATCATTTATCGCAACAAAAATCAACAGATTCTTCGTTTTGAAATACCCGTTATAAAAGTTGGGGGAGAATAACCTGTGAAATAAATTTTACAAAATAAACGTTTTTACCGTAGCCAAATTGTTGTAAAATGATTATTTAATAATAATTTAACAAAAGAAATCATTTATCGCAACAAAAATCAACAGATTCTTCGTTTTGAAATACCCGTTATAAAAGTTGGGGGAGAATAACCTGTGAAATAAATTTTACAAAATAAACGTTTTTACCGTAGCCAAATTGTTGTAAAATGATTATTTAATAATAATTTAACAAAAGAAATCATTTATTGCAACAAAAATCAACAGATTCTTCGTTTTGAAATACCCGTTATAAAAGTTGGGGGAGAATAACCTGTGAAATATATTTTACAAAATAAACGTTTTTACCGTAGCTAAATTGTTGTAAAATGTTTATTTAATAATAATTTAACAAAAGAAATCATTTATCGCAACAAAAATCAACAGATTCTTCGTTTTGAAATACCCGTTATAAAAGTTGGGGGAGAATAACCTGTGAAATAAATTTTACAAAATAAACGTTTTTACCGTAGCCAAATTGTTGTAAAATGATTATTTAATAATAATTTAACAAAAGAAATCATTTATCGCAACAAAAATCAACAGATTCTTCGTTTTGAAATACCCGTTATAAAAGTTGGGGGAGAATAACCTGTGAAATAAATTTTACAAAATAAACGTTTTTACCGTAGCCAAATTGTTGTAAAATGATTATTTAATAATAATTTAACAAAAGAAATCATTTATCGCAACAAAAATCAACAGATTCTTCGTTTTGAAATACCCGTTATAAAAGTTGGGGGAGAATAACCTGTGAAATAAATTTTACAAAATAAACGTTTTTACCGTAGCCAAATTGTTGTAAAATGATTATTTAATAATAATTTAACAAAAGAAATCATTTATTGCAACAAAAATCAACAGATTCTTCGTTTTGAAATACCCGTTATAAAAGTTGGGGGAGAATAACCTGTGAAATATATTTTACAAAATAAACGTTTTTACCGTAGCTAAATTGTTGTAAAATGTTTATTTAATAATAATTTAACAAAAGAAATCATTTATCGCAACAAAAATCAACAGATTCTTCGTTTTGAAATACCCGTTATAAAAGTTGGGGGAGAATAACCTGTGAAATAAATTTTACGAAATAAACGTTTTTACCGTAGCTAAATTGTTGTAAAATGTTTATTTAATAATAATTTAACAAAAGAAATCATTTATCGCAACAAAAATCAACAGATTCTTCGTTTTGAAATACCCGTTATAAAAGTTGGGGGAGAATAACCTGTGAAATATATTTTACAAAATAAACGTTTTTACCGTAGCCAAATTGTTGTAAAATGATTATTTAATAATAATTTAACAAAAGAAATCATTTATCGCAACAAAAATCAACAGATTCTTCGTTTTGAAATACCCGTTATAAAAGTTGGGGGAGAATAACCTGTGAAATAAATTTTACAAAATAAACGTTTTTACCGTAGCCAAATTGTTGTAAAATGATTATTTAATAATAATTTAACAAAAGAAATCATTTATCGCAACAAAAATCAACAGATTCTTCGTTTTGAAATACCCGTTATAAAAGTTGGGGGAGAATAACCTGTGAAATATATTTTACAAAATAAACGTTTTTACCGTAGCCAAATTGTTGTAAAATGATTATTTAATAATAATTTAACAAAAGAAATCATTTATCGCAACAAAAATCAACAGATTCTTCGTTTTGAAATACCCGTTATAAAAGTTGGGGGAGAATAACCTGTGAAATAAATTTTACAAAATAAACGTTTTTACCGTAGCCAAATTGTTGTAAAATGATTATTTAATAATAATTTAACAAAAGAAATCATTTATCGCAACAAAAATCAACAGATTCTTCGTTTTGAAATACCCGTTATAAAAGTTGGGGGAGAATAACCTGTGAAATAAATTTTACAAAATAAACGTTTTTACCGTAGCCAAATTGTTGTAAAATGATTATTTAATAATAATTTAACAAAAGAAATCATTTATTGCAACAAAAATCAACAGATTCTTCGTTTTGAAATACCCGTTATAAAAGTTGGGGGAGAATAACCTGTGAAATAAATTTTACAAAATAAACGTTTTTACCGTAGCCAAATTGTTGTAAAATGATTATTTAATAATAATTTAACAAAAGAAATCATTTATTGCAACAAAAATCAACAGATTCTTCGTTTTGAAATACCCGTTATAAAAGTTGGGGGAGAATAACCTGTGAAATATATTTTACAAAATAAACGTTTTTACCGTAGCTAAATTGTTGTAAAATGTTTATTTAATAATAATTTAACAAAAGAAATCATTTATCGCAACAAAAATCAACAGATTCTTCGTTTTGAAATACCCGTTATAAAAGTTGGGGGAGAATAACCTGTGAAATAAATTTTACGAAATAAACGTTTTTACCGTAGCTAAATTGTTGTAAAATGTTTATTTAATAATAATTTAACAAAAGAAATCATTTATCGCAACAAAAATCAACAGATTCTTCGTTTTGAAATACCCGTTATAAAAGTTGGGGGAGAATAACCTGTGAAATATATTTTACAAAATAAACGTTTTCACAGCGAACTGACTGTTGATTTTTTGACAGAACGCCAAAATTCAAAAAACGAAAAAATAGGTGTTTTGGTTTTTACTTTTAAATTATTTTTAGCAAATGTATATACTATTTTTTTGTTTCTAGGGTAAAAAACGATGTAAAATCTGATTTTTCTATGTATGACATACCCAAAAAAGTAAATAAACTGGGTTTTTGAAGGTGTTGAAAAGTATCTATTTTTGTAGACTTAATTCCTCATATTTCCTACCAATATTTTTTTTCACCGATATTACCAGTGTATTCAGCATGTCCGATTTAGTAAAATGTCAGGTCATTTTATTTAAATCACTGATAGTTTTTGAAATTTCTCAAAAATACTGATTTTTACCTTATTTTTGCGTATAATTAAGTTCATACACTTATATTAATGATGTATTTTTCATCAAAAACAGTTCAAAAGTAATGCACAATATATTAATAAACTCAACTTAACAAATAGGATGGATTAATACATCTAAAAAAACACTTCGAAACTTTACATTATCTATAACAACAAAAATACTGATGTTTACCACCTTTTTGCTGCAAAAAGCCATGATTATTGCCACTCAATGTAGGTTATGAATTTATAACATTTCTGTTTTTTGTGTAAAAACAGTGTCAGCTTATATATTTAAAAAGGTAAAATTTCCAGTTAAACAATTTACGGTTGCAACATCTATGACTTAAAGTTTAGGTCTTAAACACATAAATCTGTTCTGCAAAACAATAGGATCGGTTTTATAGTTTTTTTAACAAGCTCTTTGTTAAATAAATGCATTTAATTGAGATAAGCAGAAAAGTTCATATTCAAGAATATACAGCTAAAGATTGACAGTTTTTGACTTCATAGTGATGATATAGCTAATGTAAAGCTTTTTTTAGATGTATTAATCCATCCTATTTATTAAGTTGAGTTTATTAATATATTTTGCATTACTTTTGAACTGTTTTTGATGAAAAATACATCATTAATATAAGTGTATGAACTTAATTATACGCAAAAATAAGGTAAAAATCAGTATTTTTGAGAAATTTCAAAAACTATCAGTGATTTAAATAATATGACCTGACATTTTACTAAATCGGACATGCTGAATACACTGGTAATATCGGTGAAAAAAAATATTGGTAGGAAATATGAGGAATTAAGTCTACAAAAATAGATACTTTTCAACACCTTCAAAAACCCAGTTTATTCACTTTTTGGGTATGTCATACATAGAAAAATCAGATTTTACATCGTTTTTTACCCTAGAAACAAAAAAATAGTATATACACTTGCTAAAAATTATTTAAAAGTAAAAACCAAAACACCTATTTTTTCGTTTTTTGAATTTTGGCGTTCTGTCAAAAAATCAACAGTCAAAGGGAAATTCAGTTCGCTGTGCGTTTTTACCGTAGCCAAATTGTTGTAAAATGATTATTTAATAATAATTTAACAAAAGAAATCATTTATCGCAACAAAAATCAACAGATTCTTCGTTTTGAAATACCCGTTATAAAAGTTGGGGGAGAATAACCTGTGAAATAAATTTTACAAAATAAACGTTTTTACCGTAGCCAAATTGTTGTAAAATGATTATTTAATAATAATTTAACAAAAGAAATCATTTATTGCAACAAAAATCAACAGATTCTTCGTTTTGAAATACCCGTTATAAAAGTTGGGGGAGAATAACCTGTGAAATAAATTTTACAAAATAAACGTTTTTACCGTAGCCAAATTGTTGTAAAATGATTATTTAATAATAATTTAACAAAAGAAATCATTTATTGCAACAAAAATCAACAGATTCTTCGTTTTGAAATACCCGTTATAAAAGTTGGGGGAGAATAACCTGTGAAATAAATTTTACGAAATAAACGTTTTTACCGTAGCTAAATTGTTGTAAAATGTTTATTTAATAATAATTTAACAAAAGAAATCATTTATCGCAACAAAAATCAACAGATTCTTCGTTTTGAAATACCCGTTATAAAAGTTGGGGGAGAATAACCTGTGAAATATATTTTACAAAATAAACGTTTTTACCGTAGCCAAATTGTTGTAAAATGATTATTTAATAATAATTTAACAAAAGAAATCATTTATCGCAACAAAAATCAACAGATTCTTCGTTTTGAAATACCCGTTATAAAAGTTGGGGGAGAATAACCTGTGAAATAAATTTTACAAAATAAACGTTTTTACCGTAGCCAAATTGTTGTAAAATGATTATTTAATAATAATTTAACAAAAGAAATCATTTATCGCAACAAAAATCAACAGATTCTTCGTTTTGAAATACCCGTTATAAATGTTGGGGGAGAATAACCTGTGAAATATATTTTACAAAATAAACGTTTTTACCGTAGCCAAATTGTTGTAAAATGATTATTTAATAATAATTTAACAAAAGAAATCATTTATCGCAACAAAAATCAACAGATTCTTCGTTTTGAAATACCCGTTATAAAAGTTGGGGGAGAATAACCTGTGAAATAAATTTTACAAAATAAACGTTTTTACCGTAGCCAAATTGTTGTAAAATGATTATTTAATAATAATTTAACAAAAGAAATCATTTATCGCAACAAAAATCAACAGATTCTTCGTTTTGAAATACCCGTTATAAAAGTTGGGGGAGAATAACCTGTGAAATAAATTTTACAAAATAAACGTTTTTACCGTAGCCAAATTGTTGTAAAATGATTATTTAATAATAATTTAACAAAAGAAATCATTTATTGCAACAAAAATCAACAGATTCTTCGTTTTGAAATACCCGTTATAAAAGTTGGGGGAGAATAACCTGTGAAATAAATTTTACAAAATAAACGTTTTTACCGTAGCCAAATTGTTGTAAAATGATTATTTAATAATAATTTAACAAAAGAAATCATTTATTGCAACAAAAATCAACAGATTCTTCGTTTTGAAATACCCGTTATAAAAGTTGGGGGAGAATAACCTGTGAAATATATTTTACAAAATAAACGTTTTTACCGTAGCTAAATTGTTGTAAAATGTTTATTTAATAATAATTTAACAAAAGAAATCATTTATCGCAACAAAAATCAACAGATTCTTCGTTTTGAAATACCCGTTATAAAAGTTGGGGGAGAATAACCTGTGAAATAAATTTTACGAAATAAACGTTTTTACCGTAGCTAAATTGTTGTAAAATGTTTATTTAATAATAATTTAACAAAAGAAATCATTTATCGCAACAAAAATCAACAGATTCTTCGTTTTGAAATACCCGTTATAAAAGTTGGGGGAGAATAACCTGTGAAATATATTTTACAAAATAAACGTTTTCACAGCGAACTGACTGTTGATTTTTTGACAGAACGCCAAAATTCAAAAAACGAAAAAATAGGTGTTTTGGTTTTTACTTTTAAATTATTTTTAGCAAATGTATATACTATTTTTTTGTTTCTAGGGTAAAAAACGATGTAAAATCTGATTTTTCTATGTATGACATACCCAAAAAAGTAAATAAACTGGGTTTTTGAAGGTGTTGAAAAGTATCTATTTTTGTAGACTTAATTCCTCATATTTCCTACCAATATTTTTTTTCACCGATATTACCAGTGTATTCAGCATGTCCGATTTAGTAAAATGTCAGGTCATTTTATTTAAATCACTGATAGTTTTTGAAATTTCTCAAAAATACTGATTTTTACCTTATTTTTGCGTATAATTAAGTTCATACACTTATATTAATGATGTATTTTTCATCAAAAACAGTTCAAAAGTAATGCACAATATATTAATAAACTCAACTTAACAAATAGGATGGATTAATACATCTAAAAAAACACTTCGAAACTTTACATTATCTATAACAACAAAAATACTGATGTTTACCACCTTTTTGCTGCAAAAAGCCATGATTATTGCCACTCAATGTAGGTTATGAATTTATAACATTTCTGTTTTTTGTGTAAAAACAGTGTCAGCTTATATATTTAAAAAGGTAAAATTTCCAGTTAAACAATTTACGGTTGCAACATCTATGACTTAAAGTTTAGGTCTTAAACACATAAATCTGTTCTGCAAAACAATAGGATCGGTTTTATAGTTTTTTTAACAAGCTCTTTGTTAAATAAATGCATTTAATTGAGATAAGCAGAAAAGTTCATATTCAAGAATATACAGCTAAAGATTGACAGTTTTTGACTTCATAGTGATGATATAGCTAATGTAAAGCTTTTTTTAGATGTATTAATCCATCCTATTTATTAAGTTGAGTTTATTAATATATTTTGCATTACTTTTGAACTGTTTTTGATGAAAAATACATCATTAATATAAGTGTATGAACTTAATTATACGCAAAAATAAGGTAAAAATCAGTATTTTTGAGAAATTTCAAAAACTATCAGTGATTTAAATAATATGACCTGACATTTTACTAAATCGGACATGCTGAATACACTGGTAATATCGGTGAAAAAAAATATTGGTAGGAAATATGAGGAATTAAGTCTACAAAAATAGATACTTTTCAACACCTTCAAAAACCCAGTTTATTCACTTTTTGGGTATGTCATACATAGAAAAATCAGATTTTACATCGTTTTTTACCCTAGAAACAAAAAAATAGTATATACACTTGCTAAAAATTATTTAAAAGTAAAAACCAAAACACCTATTTTTTCGTTTTTTGAATTTTGGCGTTCTGTCAAAAAATCAACAGTCAAAGGGAAATTCAGTTCGCTGTGCGTTTTTACCGTAGCCAAATTGTTGTAAAATGATTATTTAATAATAATTTAACAAAAGAAATCATTTATCGCAACAAAAATCAACAGATTCTTCGTTTTGAAATACCCGTTATAAAAGTTGGGGGAGAATAACCTGTGAAATAAATTTTACAAAATAAACGTTTTTACCGTAGCCAAATTGTTGTAAAATGATTATTTAATAATAATTTAACAAAAGAAATCATTTATTGCAACAAAAATCAACAGATTCTTCGTTTTGAAATACCCGTTATAAAAGTTGGGGGAGAATAACCTGTGAAATAAATTTTACAAAATAAACGTTTTTACCGTAGCCAAATTGTTGTAAAATGATTATTTAATAATAATTTAACAAAAGAAATCATTTATCGCAACAAAAATCAACAGATTCTTCGTTTTGAAATACCCGTTATAAAAGTTGGGGGAGAATAACCTGTGAAATAAATTTTACGAAATAAACGTTTTTACCGTAGCCAAATTGTTGTAAAATGATTATTTAATAATAATTTAACAAAAGAAATCATTTATCGCAACAAAAATCAACAGATTCTTCGTTTTGAAATACCCGTTATAAAAGTTGGGGGAGAATAACCTGTGAAATAAATTTTACGAAATAAACGTTTTTACCGTAGGTAATATAGATGATAATTGTTTTTTAGGGATAGGCAAACAAAAATTTTTTGATTATAGGTTTTTTAAGGATTTTGATTACTGTATATATTTGTTTTGAACTTTTTTCATGATTTTTTCAAAAGTTTTGTTTGTGTATCCATCTTCTATTAATTCATTTTTAAGAAGTTCTGTTCTTTGTTCGAAGTGTTGGATTTCAGAAGAGGCTCTTTTGATTCTTAGTATTTCTCCGAAAACCAGTGAATTTTTAATATTGTTTGGAGTAAAACTTGAATAATCTGTAATTCTGATTACTTTAAAGTTATAATCATCAGTTTTGTTATATAGTTTTGTGTCTAATTTGTTGTTTTCAGTTGTAATTGTTAAGTCTAAAAAATTTGCTATGTTTGATTTATTGTTTGTCTGTTCAATATTTAGTTCATTACCGTATATTGATTTAAGTATTTCTGGATTGAAATATTTGTTATGGAGAATAAATAAGTCATCAACATATCGTGAGCCAAAAATTATACCGTTCTTTTTAGGATTATTTGTTTGATAATATTATTTGAAATAATTAAATTCTTTGTTAGCTAATGATAAATTTGCAATTTGTGGTCAAGCATTACCCCCTTGGGGTACTCCTTCTATTTGTACAAATATCCAACCTGTATAATAAGTGTAGCTTTCTTTTAATATAAATTTGAAAAGTTCATAAACTTGGTCGTATTCTAAACTTATTCCATCTTTTTTATTACTGTAATAGCATGTGTTTCCTTTAACGTTTAAGTATTGAAGTCCGGCATTATTGAAGCTTCTTCTTATAATTTGTAACATTTCAGAGCATATTGTATCGTGTGGTAGATTTGTAAAAAGACTGGTAAAGTCGGCTGTGAATATTTTTAAATTATTGCCTTTTATGTTTTTTATATTTTTTAAGAAGTCAAGACTACTGTTTATTTCCCAATATAAAGTGTTTTGGTTTCTTGTTTTAGCCATTTCACAATAATTTTTTAGGTGATTAGCCATTTTTTTAAGGATTATTTGCAGCAAACATGCAAGTTTAGTTGTAGAACAGCTACTGGCGGCAATAATAAACCTAAATTTTACCGGATTTTTGTGTAACTTTGGTATACCATATATTATTGGTAGTGTATGATCATTAATTTGATTAGGAAAAAAGTATTTCGTTTTACTGTTATGTCTCAAAAGAATTTGGAGTATACTTTCATTGGTAGGTGTATATGTAGAGTTACCTTTTGGGACGTATTTTCCGTTGATTTTAGTTATACCCATTTCTTTGTTCATGAATTCTATGTACAGTTTCTTACATGTAAAAGTGTAGTTGTTGCTTGCTTTATCAGTGTTTGTAATAACATATTTATTTTTAAGATCGTCTATGATTTGGTAATTTATTTGTTCATTTCTTGGGTGAATCAATTTAAGTTTTTCTAATTTATTTTCTATTTTTTCTTCAATTTTTTGGAATATATTTTGAGAGATGAGTTTATTAATATTTTTGTTTTTGCAAGTATTTACACTGAAAAAAAAGTATGCCAAATACACCTAAAAATAGATCTATATTTACTCCTTTTAGGAGTAAATATTGTCTTTTTTTTGTTAAGGAGTATCCATTTTTTGTACCTCTTTAACATAGACTAACATTTACTCCGAAAAAGACGACATTTACTCCTTTTAGGAGTAAATGTCGATCTATTTTGTTTAGGAGTGTCCATTTTTTGCACCCATTTTTTTCAGTGTATAATTGATGTTATTATTTCGTTCCATATTTCATCTTTTTTTGGTTTTTTGGGAGCAGTACGGTATTTCATACCTTTGTTTAAAATATTTTTTAGTTTTTCATCTTCAATGAAATTTATGTCTCCTGTTAAAATGTGATTTTCATTGAGATTTTTGAAGTTTTTTCTATAGATCTATGTTCGAGAATTATTTTGCATGTACAATTTTCATTCATAATGTTTGTCATAGTATCTTCATTTAGAGACTGTAAAAATTTTTTGGCGTTTAATAATTTTAGACTGAATGGGGGTTGTTGAGCGAATACTGTAACTATTTTTATGTTAGGAAGAAGTATGTTATGTTCTTTTAAAGTTGTTTTGAAAATATTATGGTATGAGATTTTTGTTTGAATTTCATTGAGGTATTGTTGTTTGATACAAACTATCTTTGGTTTTTCGGGTTCTTTATTTTTGGTAATTAAACTATCAAATTTTCTTTTTTCTTCTAAATTGTTAGGTTTTATTAATTTGAGATTTTTAATCAATTTTATTTGGTTAAAATATGCTTTTTTAAATTCAAAAATGTTTGAGCTGTAATTTAATTGTAGATTTTGTGGAATTTTTGTTTTTCGGGTTCCTCTGGTTTTCTTGGATCTGGGAAATTTGAAATTGAAATATGGTGTATTTTTGTTAGTGATTACTGTATTTGAATTTAGAATATTTCCCACACCTTTAATGTTATCATTCAAACCATATGGATATGGTGTCATTAAAAGTTTTATCCAAAGGTCTTCTCTATCCCTTCTTGAAGCTTTTGTACATTCTTTAAGTGTTTCGAGTATTTGGATGGAGAAGGTTTTACATATTCCATTTCTGAAATGTTGATATAAATGTGTATTTATTTTAACGTTGTTTACATTTCTTATGTGTTCCATAAGTCTGTCATGTGCCTTTCTTTCTGTTTCACCGACATACTGTTTACCACATTGATCACATGTTATACAGTATATAACATTTTTAGTTTTGCAATTTGAGTTTTCTTTAATGTTGGTTGCATATCCACATTTAGTTATGTGACTGATAATTCTAGTATTTTGTTTAGTAATTTTACATACTTTACATTCTTTTTTGTCGCATAAATTTGTGACGTTTTTTGTAGTTTCTTCCATGAGGATGATTCTACCGTATTTTGTTCTTTTAGTTTGAAAAACCATACTGGGGCATGAAGAATTTTTAGAAAAATGTTGAGAAAAAATGTTGCTTAGCCGAAAAAATAGTAACATAATGGTCGACCAAGGCCATTTATGTACTCAAGATAAGATGACCTAGCATCCTGCTTTACCATCTCTTCTAGTATAAAATAGCATACCTTGAAATACTATTTTACCCAAGCTAGATGGAAGGAGAAAAAACTTTCTCCAAGAGTGTGAAAGAGTTTAAAGGACTGGTTGGTGGGTTGTGACTGGTCGGATAAAGGATTGGTAAGTATAGTTAACCTTTTGGAAAGGTTTTTTGTTTGTTGTGTTTTTTGAATATTGGTTAAATTGTGTATAGAAGTTACACTTTTGTTTAATGATAGACTTTGCATAAAAAGGTTATATAACATTTTTATGCAAATTTTAAAAAAAATGTAAGAGGCGAGACAGGTTAGTTTTACCCTACTGTACATATAGTTATTGCGATAGTAGTCGGGGGGGGGGGGGGCACTTGCTCTTTAAAAAAGTTGAAACACACATACATACTTATTAAATTTTTATTCTATTTTTTGGGGCAACATTTTTGTGACCAGGGTTCAAAAAAGCAAAATTAAATGCCACTTTCCATAAAAAGTTTTTAAAGCAGATGTTTTTCAACATAATTAATGTGTTCAATAAAAGCAGTGTTTTTTTTTCAATTCAAACATAAATGTTACTTTTTATTTGTAATGGAAAAAAAACATTAGTAATTTGCACGTTTTTTTGCATTATTGTTAGTATTAAAAAATTAATGTAAATGAATTGAAATAAATTTTGGAGAAATGATATGTAAACATTTTTAAGACTAGGATACTGTAGTTTTTATTAACAATATTCCCCATTTCAACAAATAAAATTTTCGTATAAATGTGACAGATATCCGGATTTTGGCGTTGGGTCATAAAACGCCAAAATCCTATAAATTATTTCCGATTTAGTTTTTTTTATCATGTCACATGTAATACATTAATATCGAAGTCCATAAAAGACAATAGAACAAGAAAAGATGAATTAAAAGAAGATACCTAAAATTTGGCGTTCTTTCATAAAATGCCAAAATCTTATAACTCATCACAAAAATCTTATCATATCAATTCATTAAGTTCAATTCCAAAAGTAATAATAAAGCAAGGAAAAATTTATTTAAAGGGGGAGTCGCAGATAGAACAACTTTTTGGACAAACTTTGTCGCAAGAGTGCAAGCAAAAAGAATGCATTTGTGCGTGGTTTTGAAAAAAAGAATGAAAAAAATACGCACAAATGCATTCTTTTTGCTTGCACTCTTGCGACAAAGTTTGTCCAAAAAGTTGTTCTATCTGCGACTCCCCCTTTAACAGTAAGAAAAACAGATGTCAACCTTTTGGCATTCTGTCATAGAACGCCAAAATCGTATAACTCATCTCCAAAAATATAATTTTGATTATTTTTTATCATATCACAAAAATGTAATCCCATAAAGATCAATGTCCAAAAAAAATAATAAAGCAATCAAAAAAAAGATATCCGGATTTTGGCATTCGGTGGCACGTCGCCAAAGTTATGCTTCTAATTACGGTACTTTAAAACAATTTTTATTAAAATGACCGTGCACCAGAAATACTTATTTGAGAAACTATAAATTTTGGCTCAAAAAAATCCAAAAATACAAGTTTCATTTGTTTGCACATGCAAATAAGCAGATATGGACGTGAAAGATTTATGAGATCATAAATCCATGGATAAATTAAATATAATCGATCAAAAACTGGATCATAATAAATTTCTCTTACAACAAATGAATATGCATAAACCTAAAAAAAATCCGGATTACTGTATTTTTGATAATTAATCATTTTTGATAAAAAATATACTTGTTGTGCCACGGCAATACAATCAAAAATAAAATCAATGCAAGAAATTAAAAATAAATGTATTTCACTTTTATTTGGAATTTTATTTGATAGATTTGTGCTATGAATAATATTTCGAGTTCGAAAATACAGTGTTGTAAGAGAAATAATATTTAAGATTAAAGAGCATAAAGAAATTGTTGAAGTGTGGACGGCATTGAGAAGGGCATTATTGATCTAAATTTTGGCATTTTAAAAATGTGTTTTTTTTTTGAAAAATCAATATTTCGTTGCAAGACACAAGCGAAATTTCGAATTTTTTTAAAAATTTCGAAATCGAAATTTCAATATTTTTTATTTCAATTTTCGATTTCGACTTATTAAATTTCGATATCCCTGAGCCCTGCTGTACAAGATAATTTACCGGAAGAATTGAATCTTGACAATCCATGACATAGCTATCAGTAGAATTTTCCAAAAATGGAAAAATTTGTCCCTTGCCAGTAAAAATGTGAAATGTAAGAAATAAAGGAAAGATTAAACAAAATGCAATAACTGGTACCAGCCATTTATTCCAAATCTTAAAAAAAATTAAAATATTCGACGGGGATTCGAACCTGCAAGGGCCGGGCTATGAGCTCAGCGCCCTACGCCACTCGACCATACGTGCATTTAAAAAATTTACAAACTTTGTGCTGAGCAATTGGATAACAAACTGCAGTAAATCGATTAAAAGTTGTTGATAAAAGTAAATATTCTCGAACTTTTGTAAAATAATAAACAAAAAATAATAATAAGTTAATAATAAATGGAACATTTTTAAGGGCCAAATATATTTGTGCCGTTTGAGGCCATAAAATAAATTTCATAAATAACCAAATGGAGATATGATTTGATAAATCCTGTAAAGGTAAGGTAATTATCAAGTTGGTATGCAAATTTTTTACAAAGGATGGAATGGGAGAAAAGTTTTTTTGAAATTACATCAACTGAAGGGGGGCGCTGCGAAAAATTAAAATTTTGATTCCAATTTTGGCGATAAAAATTTATTCAAATTTTTCAGATTTTTAAAATATTGAAATTACAAATGTTTAAAATGGAAGAGCCAAAAATATTTCAATATTTCACGTTTCGCCAACCCCCTGCACAGGATTATCAGAAATCTGTGCAAGACCCGAAATAAAGATGATGACATCTTTAATCATCTTTATCAAAAATTGCAAAACAAAAATGTGTAATTTAAAAAAAAATACTTACAATAATGCCCATAACTGCTGCAAGTCGAAAAAATGATGATCGAAAAGTATGATTCCATAAAAGTTGATGGATAACAAAAATATATAAAATAATTGATGGAAATCCATATGCCACAAAAGCTGTCATCTCCCAAGTTTGTAACATTATTACAGCTTTTTTTATTAAAAACTACAAAAAAAATTATAAATTTGTTTACAAATAAAAAATTAAAACAAAATTATATACACTCAAGTAAATGGCAAAAAAAAATGAATGTAAAATGCCACTTTTTTTTATGTTTCTAATTTTATGGTACAACAAAAAAATTGAAACAGCCTTTTTTGTTGTTCCCTTTTTTTGTGTTAATAAACATTTTTTTACCAGTTTTAAAGCAGGTGTTTTTGATTTTATTTTATCGACCTTTTTTTTATAAAGGTTACAAAAAAATTTTTAATACATGAATTGAGGTCACTAAAATGGCACATATACATTTTTTAGCAGCAGATGGAAAAAAAAAAAAGTTAAATTTCGACTTTTTGATCTTGATGTTTTTTAAAATAATATAAAAAATTTTAGTTTTTTAATTTAAATTTGCATAAAAGTGTTGAGTTTGTATATACAAAAGGAGAACAGTGCCCTAGATGATGGCACCCTGAATCCAAAAAGCAAAGAAACTATGAAAGGAACATTTTGCCAAACATTGAAAAGTGAAAAATTGAAATCCTTTGATCTTTTACGGCACTTCAATATTGCTTCGAATTTTGTTTATGTTTATCCCATAAAAATGCCGAAGTCAAATTTGGATAATCCCATTAAACAAAAAAAAGTTGTGCCAGATTTTTTTTAATTCTAAATTATTAAAATTTTAGATATTTTACAATATTTTATTATTGTAATATTTTTATTACAAGAAGATAAATTTGATCCAGGGCAAAGATTACGTTTTTTTGCAAAAAAAAGTTTAAAAAATTTTTTTAAAAAAAGTTGCTTTATTTTGTCGGCAAAAAAAAAGTTGCAAAGCAAAAAGTGCATTTTTTGCTTTGTTTGACAGCGTTTTTTCTCTGTTTCTTTTCCTTTTGATCAACCGCAGCAGGAAAGTTGCATATTTTTCAGAAGATATAGAACCAATTTGGTTTTGATTAAATTGAAGAGGGATTTATCACCCCCTCTTCATCTTCTCTCTCTCTCTCTCTCTCTCTTTGCGTGTATCTTCTTCCCTCGTGCTGGAGATTAGTCCTGGTGGCTCCTCAAAAAAATCCTTTGTGGTTTTTACGGGCACATTAGTTGCTTGGGGGTCATCCCCTTCTGCTTTTGTGCACCTTTTTCCCTGAAACGCTTGCGGAGGCAGAAGCGCTGATGATGCAGGAAAAACCCACTGGGCGCCTAATCGCTGGAGTGCTCCATGCGTGGTGAATGGTTCCCGGGTTTGAAGTCTCTCTGAGGCTTTTGGCTCGCTCCCAAAAAAAAATAAAAAAAAAAGCTTTGGCTGACGCTTGTAATCTTCGTTTTTTTTCTTCGTCTGTTTCATTTTCACGAAGTTTTTCCATTGTTGGCCAAAACTTATGTGCCATAATGTTGCATAAATTACAGTAGAATGTTAAAAATTAAAAGAAGAAAATAATTTATTTTAAAACACTAAAAAATAATATCTGTAATTTCATTTTGCAATAATAATAATACAATATTATACAATTTAATGTGAGGATAATTAAAAATAAAAAGAAGCAGTAAAAAATTGAAAAAATTAAGGCACAAAAAAATTCATACAAAAATGAAATTTAAAAATGGATACAGTAATCTCAAACACTTACTGCTGCGTAGAAAAAAAACCCAAAAAAATAAAGGAAAAAAGTGAACAAAAAAATTATTATTGCTTTTCAGGGGGAAGAAAAAAAGATATTTCCAAATACATTCAAATTTTTAATCTCGATCAATAAGCTTTTTAAGGCGTTGAAAACTTCGCTCTTTAAGGGCTTGCCGAATTGATCCCGTTGTAGAAGTATTTCCTTGTGACGCTGAATCTTCGGTAGCTTGTCGAGCTGCAACAACACGAAATTGACGAGCTTGTAATCGATGATATGAGCTTAACCTTTCCCCCAAAACCGTTGTATCCGTTATTGCATCTCTTTCCTGTAAATGTTTCACACGAAATAAAATTAAACTTATCGAAAGAATTAAATCAAAACCAACATTAAAATCAGGATTACATTGATGGATATAAACTGAGGGATATGGTAAAAGACCAATTTGTCGTGGAATAATTGTAAATGATGTTTGACCAACTCCAGATTCTTTTACTGGAACAACTAAAGAGAAAAAAAAAGTGATATAAAAAAAAAGAAGTTTAAAACAGGGCCTTGCGAAATCGAATAGAAAAAGAGAATCAAAAATTTTTGGCGTTCTTCAGAAATCGAAAATAAGGGACTGTCCGGAAATTAAGAGACCAAAAATTAGTTATTTTTAGACCTCCTCATCCCCTCTTCATTACCAACGCCGTATTTAGGGGGGGGGGGGGGCACTTGGGGCCCGTGCCCCCCCCCCGAAACTGAGGAATTTCCTTTGATCTTTTGCCGCTTCGTGTTGGAGGCGGCAAAAGATCAAAGATGTGCCCCCCCCCCCCCCCGAAACGGTCCAAAATTATTTTCTGTATACGGCCCTGTTCATTACCAAGCATCAAAGGCTTTTGCCGACAACATAAAAGCCCTGACAATTTAGCAAACCCCCGTCCCCGTCCCCTTGGGAATGTAATTTCTGAACAGTCCTCACTCAATTATCCTCAAAAACTAAATCCTTTAATTTTGAAAAACTGTTTTTAATTACGAAGAAAATAAAAAACAAATTTCGATTTCTGACAAAAAAACAAAATTTCGATTATACAAAATTAAAACATTTTCCAAATTTGACATTTTCGATTTCGCCAAGTCCTGTTTTAAGGGGGAGTTCCATCTCTAATAAATTTTTTACGACTTTTTTTATGCAAATTTTTAGCAAGAACAAATGAAAATTGCGTCAATGATGTTTATTTTCTTTGTTCTTGCCAAAATTTGCATAAAAAACGTGATAAAAAATTTATTAAAGGTGGAACTCCCCCTTTAAAGGGAGTGTCGGAGATAGTGAAAAACTTTTTATGAACGTTTTCCGTCGTTCCAAGTGATGGGGAATGAAAAAGTTTGTCCGCCCGCACGCAACGAATGCATTCCCCATCACTTGGAATGACGGAAAACGGTCGTAAATTTTTTTTCACTATCTCCGACACTCCCTTTAAATAAATAAAAATAAAACAAACCAGCAATTTTGTCATTAACCGTCCAATAATCAGAATCTGCATCAATAATTGCAATAACCCTTGAATCAATATGATTTGACATTCGACGCAGGGAAACAACCAATGAACATTCAGAATCTACACGACAAAGTGAAATATTATCTGCAATAATTTGTGCACAAATATCATATTCTGCCTAAAAATATAAAATTATATTATATGACATCTAAATTACGGTATATATACCGTAATCCCAAAACATACTTTACTAATTGGTAATTCTTGTTTCCATTCAAACGTATAGTCCTTTTCAAGGGCACATTCTGGAATTGTTGTTGCTGCTTCATTCAATGCAATAACACTATTATTATCACGTTTTTGAAAATTATATTTTAATGTTAATAAATGTTTTATTGGAATACTTTTATCAACTTTTGATGGCGGTAATTCCCATACAATTCGATGTAAAGAATGTGCAGAAATTTTCTGAAATATATATATATATTTATTTATAAATAAGAGAGCTGGCGAAGTTTTTTTACGGAAATTTTTCTTTGGGGATACAAATTTTGGGTGATTCCAAGTCTTGGAAAGATATTTTTAGGGATTTCAAGCTTAAATGTTTTTTTGGGGATTTGTTTTTAGGAATGACATTTTGGGGATTTTAAGATTAAATCCAAGGAAAAACAAGAAATATATGTTTTAATATTTCTTGGCTATTTCGACTTTGTAGAATCTGATGGCACTTGTCATATGGATTCCGAATCCTGGATTCTGACTCTCGGATTCTGAAAATTTTTGCATTCTTTTTTTCTTATTTTTAATACCAGTTATGACTCGCAACTTACACCCCAAAAAAAAAAGAATGCAAAAATTTTCAGATTCCGAGATTCAGAATCCAGGATTCGGAATCCATATGACAAATGCCATCAGATTCTACAAAGTCAAAATAGTCAAGAAATATTGAAAAACATTTTTTTTCTTGGATTTAATTTTAAAATCCCCAAAATTTCATCCCTAAAAACAAATCCTTAAATTCCAAATCCCCAAAAACGACATCCTCAAAAAAAATTTCCCAAAAAAAACTACGTCGAGAGCTACAGTATGACAAAATACTTACTTGTAGCTTTGAATTAATTAATTTCGCAGCAACTGGTGGCTTTGCAATTGATTGATGTTGAAGTAATTCAGCAGTTTGTAAAGATAAATCCAAGAAGTCCAATGAACCAGATCTTTTAATATCAACAGAAAAAAGTACCCTTAAAATTATAATTTGTTTACAAAACTTTTTTAAATAAAACAGACCGTTGTTCAATAATTGTTGTAGACATTTTTAAACTAATTATTGGAGTAAAGCTTAAATCAATTAACCAAATTTGATCAAGCCATTCAACTTTTATTTGTCGTCGCATTATCAGCGAATCTTCTGCAGAATAATGCATTTGATCAAGAGATAAACAAAGAAATAGTTCTATGGATTCGGTATTATATGGTTGAAGATCTGGAACATTCATAGAAATACTTTTTGTCCATATCCCTGATGAATTCTAAACGATAAAATATTTAATGTAATAATTAATTTAATAACAAAAAGCTATACTCGAAATTCCATCAAATTTGAATCACCTTCAAATGAAACTTTTAAAGGATTTGATTTCATCACCGACGTTGTTCCAGCTGTAACTTCAAGGGTAATCTTTTGTGCAATTCCAGCAATAAGTTTTTCTGAAAGAAAAAAAATTATTTAATATTGGACTTTGCAAAATCAAAATTTAATTATTTTTAGGTTCGTCCGAAATCAAAATATGTCAAAAATTCAAACAGCTTTTTTAAAGTATTTTTCCGAATAACAAAGATACCAAAAATGTCGAAATTAATAGTTATTTATAAAGACGAAACAAATTTCGATTTTAAATTTCTGCTTAAAATTGAAAACGAAATTGTTCGAAATTAAAATATCGAAATCGTTTCCAAAATCACATTTGGGGTTGTCCAGATATGACGTCATACAAAAATCGGGATTTTCGCCCCCCCCCCCCCCCTCTGCGGCGTCATCAAAGGTGCCGCCTTTGATGGGCGGCATAAGAACAAAGAGCGTCATAATTGGCTGACCTACCCCCTCTTTGTATGACGTCATATCTGGACATCCCCTTTTCAACATTTTCAATTTCGTAGACTCCTACTTACACCCTATTTTTAGACTTACCCGGTAAGCTTCCAGCTTTTACAATCGGCTTTCGAACATCCACTGATAAATAAATATTATCCAAAATTGCAATTTGTGAAATTTCTTGTTGAAAATGAAGTAAAAAGGTTAAAGATTTTGCAATTTCTATTTCAAAATGATTCAATACAAAACATCCTACGGGAAAAGCAATCCCTTCAAAAGTTATTTCATTTTTTCCAGGCTTTAAAATAATTGGACTATTTTCAATTTTGCCATTTTCAATATTAAAAGCTTTACAAAAAAGTGAATCATCTTCAATGGTTTCAATTGATGATTCAAGGATAGCATTTGGATATTGCTCTTTTCCAAGTAAACCAATTGTTGGACAAGCACATCTTGATTGGGCATCTGTTGACTGAAAAAAAGGATAATATAATATACATATAAAATTTGCATAAAATTAAAATCATACACTTAAACTTGCAACAAATGATGGATTTAATGGTTCAATGGCAGTTTTAGATAACTTTTTAAAGACAGCTTTAATTCGACAATTTAAAAGTGAAAAATCAAAATTATTGTTTACCGTTACAGTAAACTTTACAGTTGATGTTAATAAAGTACTAATAAAATTATCAGAAACTTTTAAAATTTGTAGCGGAAATTTTAGTGGACATCCAAACGCAAAATTATATCTACAAAAAAATTTGAATAAAATTTTTTGAAAAATAAAATGGCATACTTTTTAAGCTTTTCTTGCTCCTTTTCAGCTTCATGTAATAATCTTTTACCATATTTTTCTCTATCTTCTTTTGCTTCCGATCCTAGCACCAATACCAGCAAAACATTAATCCAAAGTTCTCGATCACTTTTTAATTCATTCTCATATTCATTTATCCCCATTTTACAGTAATACAATAGCAGAGAAAGCACTTGACAATCCTCAAATATTCTTTTCAACAATTTCATATATAATATTTTTGCTTCATTTGTATCACCAGATTCCCTGAAAATAAAAAAATTGCAAATTGTATTGGTCCAAAGAATAATCTTTTACCGATAACAATCAAATAATTTTTTCATAAAACCATCTGCAGCTTTTTCCCATGAATATTTACGTAAAAGTTTAATGGAATCCGATAAAGAATCTTCATAAAATTGTTCTAAACTTCTTCCCTGATCTGGTGACCCTTCCAATTCTGACCGATCAACAAATGTTCGACGAAGAATATTTAATGCTTCTGCGGTTGATCGTCCAAGAATATCTGCATTCCGCTGTCCAACCGTTGATTTAATCCATAATGCAAGGGTTGAACGAGAGGTTGGAGTTGAATGAAATAAACTATCAAGCTAAAATTAATAGTAATTTTCAAACAATAATTGTAGATATTAAACATACATTATTGCATTTTAGACATAATAATTGACAAATATATCCATGACTATTTTGTATTGCATCAAGTTCAATAAAATATTGACATAATTCTAAGACATCTGTTGAAAGCAAAACTTGCCAAGCTTGTAATAAAATACTTTCATCTTTTACCTACAACAATGAATACAGTAATTCTACAAATAATTTTTAAAAAAAATCTCATTACCCCCAAATCAGAATTTTCACTTGAAACTTTTTGTGTACATGCATGAGCATACCGTAATAAAATTGTTGCAAAATCATTTGAAAGCATTGATTTTCCAGAATTATTATCATTTGATTTTGATGAAGATGGTGTTCCAATTTTCATTGTTCGAGTATTATATATATAAAATAATGATAAAATTTGATTTGCTAATAAAAATGTTCGAAGCTCAATTAATGAAACATTATCAGCAACCCCTTCAACATGCATTAAAAGTCTTAGCAGTGGACATGCTAGACCATATCCATTTTCTGTTAAAGACTTTAACCAAGCTGGAGGAGTTTCTGTAGAAGAAGAATATATAATTTCACTGATAAGAAGATCAATTTTATCCAATTCCTCCAAAACACAATCATATAATCCCAAATTCCAATAAAATCTGCATAAATTAAATTGTTGATTTACAAATGCTGAAATTGACCAATCATCGGATTCCCAATTTCCTTTCAACTGCGCATAAGATCGTTCATAATTTGAAAGAAATTTATCTAAACTTGATAAAAAACAAGTTAAAAATCGAGCAGATAGATCTATCGAGGATGACGATACAGTATCAGAGACTTCAATCAATCTAAAAAAAACTATTAATATATGATAGCAACAACAAAAAAGCTATTTACTTTTCTTGATGTTTTGAAAAATCACTTTTTATTTTCTCTAATACAGAGCCACGATTCTTTTTTTCCTTAGCTTTTGTTGAATCAAAGATAATAAGCCATTGAGAATTTGCAGCTTTATTTAACATTCCAAACCATTCTGAAATTCGATGACGTATCTGTGTTCGATATTCATCAGGACTCTAAAAATAGGAACGAACATATATATCACCAGTAAGAATGTATTGTCGATAAAACTCACAGAAACACAAACAAAAAAGAGATGCACAAATGCAATCGATTCAGAAAATGACACTTCATCAAGCAACGAAATTTGATCTTCAGAAAATTGAACAAATTTTATCTCAAATTTTGTTTCAATCGGTTTTTCATGTCTAAAACTGTAGCAATAGAAATGATAAATATGTTAAAAAAAATAAGCTAATAACAAACCGTCTCCAAATCAATCCATCACCATTTTTCAAAGATTCATAAATTAACTTTTCATATTTTTGCATACATTCTTGGCTGCCATTCCCTAAAAAAGGATAATTTAAAGTATTTTTAAAGACTGTATGCTTTACAGTGATTTAAAGCATACAGTATCCATTAAATTAAATAAATAAATCTGTACATATATATATATATTTAAATTAGGATCTACTTTTAAAAATCATTGTAAAAAGTTATATAACCGATGATAAAAAAACAGTTATTAATCGTCTCTTTTTAAAAAAATATATATAAACAAAATCACAAAAAAAAAACTCACACGAAATTTGAAAGGCACTCTTTTTACGCGTTGTCAATAGTGGGCAATCTTCCATAAAAGCATCTAATAATTTGATTGATTATAATTATTTTCTGATAAAAGATAAGATAAAAACAAAAATAGTGTTTAGCAAGAAATAATAATTGCGTGTGATATTTGTTGTTGTTTGAACGTTTCCTTTTTTTTCGGTGCGTTCGAAAAAAAGGTTACACATTGCGCTAGTTTTAAGAACGTTTCGCCAATTGGTTTATAGAATGAATAAAATAGAATAAATATATCCAATTTAACACTGATCTTTTATTCTTATTTAACATTGACAATAAAAATGATATCAGTGATGTTTTATTTAAAAAGATAAACAGTTCAGTTTATTTGTTTAAAAAGTGTATTTATAAATGTTTATAATATCTGAGTCAAATGAAAAACCTTTATCTAAACTTGATTTGTTAGGATTAAGTAATTTTTGAGATGCTTTAAATTGCATAATTTCTGGTTTTGTGCTTTCATTTTTTTGTTGTCTTGGAAATTCAAATAGATTCTGTAAAACATTAAAATAGGAATCTCATTAATTTACAAAAACTTACTTCAATGACATCCTTTGAACGGGTAAATGAAGGGTTTGGATTTTTCCATTTTCTTTCATCTGTTTTTTCTCGATTATGTGAATTTGTTGCAACTTCAGTAGAATTTTCGTAAGCTGCAATATGAAGGGAAAGAGTGCTATTGTTGGCACTTTTTACTTTTCCAAATTCATTTCTTGCTTCAAAATCATTACTAAGATTCAAAAAAATAGTTGATGAACGTTTATTGAATTTATTCCATGAATTTGTTTTAGATCGTAAATCTTTTGAATGAGATAAATCTAACAATTATGATATGGCTGCAATACTTTTGAAAGAGTTTCAAAAACGATTATCAAAACAAAGAAAAACAATGATAATAAATTCTAATAATTTTATATAAAAAGTACTGCAGCTACCGTAATTTTGTGATTTTTTGTTATCAAATGCAATATTTTTTGGACGAAAAATTTCTTCAAAGACACAATCATGATTTTGATTATTTAAATTGAGGCTACTGTATTGATCACCACTGTCAACAAACCCTATTTGTCTTTTTTTAAAAGACAAACAATCATCTTTTGTTGCCATCTAAAATTAGTGATACAGACTTACATTTATTAACATTAAACAATTTCAACAATATAAATTGATTTAATTTCAACTTTATCACAGCCGCAAAAAAACAAACGTAACGTGAACATATAAGAAAGTCAATCTTCAACAACAAGCATTCTCTTTAATTTTTACAAAATTGAACTATCAATAGAATATAATAGAATAGAAAGTAAACATTACAAGCTTTGACGAAAAAAATAAGGATGATGCAATATTTTATATTCTCTCTTTTTTCTTACACTGCAGCGGCATCTCCTTCTTACTGGAAAGAATTATAGTTATCATTAGGGGATTCAAAAAAAATGCAAAACGAGTGGCAGCGAAAAAACTTTCGAGAAATTGCTTTTGCCCGGGAAGCATAACTGGTGAAACGCGCGCAGCCAACAGCCTAAAGTGCGGCAATGTGAGAGGTTTGATTCCCCAGGAGTGCAAAGAAAAATTTTAAAAATACAAAAAAATAATTTTAATCTTTTAATAAATGAGACAATGTTGATGTATACATGCACCCTACGTTTTTTTTCTTTTATTTTGCTCCATATAGATGTAAAATTATGTGAGGAAGAAAATGGGACCAAAAAAACTGGTCCCTACATACTAGTTTTGGCACCATATCTCCAATACCGTATACCCAGAACTTTAGTTAAGATAAACTTATCGAAAAAATGACTTTAAACAATCAAATTAATCTTCATATGATTGAATGCGTTGAGAGGAATCGATTTATATGCATTTCATGGCACTTTTTAAGAAAGGTCATTTTTGGCACTTTTTGTGGCACGGCACCTAGTAACTTTGTGCCATGGCATTTTCAGCCAAAAAGGTCTTCATTTTCGGATTCTACGACTCAAATTTGGTCTAGAGGCAACGAATTAGCCTTTAATTTTGAAATTTGCTTTTTCAGAATCCGTAAAATCAACAAAATTGTACGATTTTTATAAAAAATGGCTTATAAAAGTTGCTAATCATTAAAATTTAATTATCTCTTTTGTTGCCAACTCAGGTTTAATAAAAAATATGACAGAAAAAAATTAAATAAAACATCTTTATTAGTGAAAGCTCCATTTTTAAAACCAAGTATAAAGTTGCAATCAAAACACTATATACACTGAAAAAAAGTATGCCAAATACATTTGGATTATTGGTTAATTCATCTTGTATTGAATTAATTGTCTCATCAACTTCACAGAAATCAAGTTGTGAAGAATTATCTGATATATATTGAAGTGTTCAGGATTTGTCTAAAATATAGGGTATTTATTAATGTATTTAATATATATATATATAAAATCAAGTCGTGAAGAATTACAATACCGAGTGTCAACTAGGGATCGGATACCGTACCGTTTTTCGAAAAATGCTGTAACGGTAAAATACCGTTTTTGTAAATTGTCACGGTACGGTATAACGGTAATACCGCGGTAATATCGCTGTATTACCGTAATACCGTCCATTGTAATAGGTCCCCAAATAAATACCAAGTTTAATTGTATTAAAGCTATATTAGAAATCCACCAGAAAAGCAACTGAGTTTTTATGAAAAACAATAAACTTCAGATTTATTAATAATTTATTAAATTTTTTATGCCAATAATTTCCTCTGAATAAGACTATTTTAGTGGCAAACTGATTGACCTTTTTCTAAAGAAAAATTCATCGAAACATCTGTCCAAATTGTGTATCAAAAAAACAAACTTTCATAAAAAAAGTTCACGGTACGGTATTGCGATATTTTTGACGGTACTGAAACCTTCGCGGTACAATAACACGGTAAATTACCGTACCGTTACCGCGGTAACGGTGCGGTATCCGATCCCTAGTGTCAACCTTTTCTGAAATACGGGTAAATATACCCCGAATTACATTTTTAAGTTTTATCCCACTATATAATAGGGTCAAATATGCTCCACTTTTTGCGGCAGCATATATTTACTACTATTTTTAGTAGCAACCCGAAACATGCCACCCACTTTAGGGAATAAGTTTTCACCTTGTTGAAATCAGTGTAAGCGCTCATTTTACACGCTTTTTTTCAGTATACAACCTAATTACATACCAATTGCTTGTTACCCAAATCCTCAAAATATATAAGAACATATTCATTGTTGATTATCTTCAATGGATTCATTAAAAGTTTGTTGCTGCTTTTGATTAATTGGTGAAAGTAAAAGACAAACGGATAGAAGCTCGTTCTAGCTGTTCTTTATCATCATTATCGGAAAGAATAAATGCCGATTGTCCCTAAAAATTTATATGTATAATAATAATATCTTTGGTAAACATCAATATACTTACATTTATACTTACATTTAATTACATTAAATTATAAATAGGTTCAGCTGAAATACACCTTGAATAATCAAAAAATGATCCTAAAATAGAACGATTAATAGCAAAAGACATAATATATAAAAATAACAGTAGCGTTATGTTATGTTTATGTTTGTTATATAGAGTAACATAATACAAATTTAATTAATTTATATCGTACGATATTAATAAAAAAAACATTAGTAATTAATTTATTATAAAACTTTGGCAAAGCATTCGAAAAAAATAAATAATGGCTCAACTAGCGGAAAATAAAAAAGCGTTCACTTTCCGCTAGTTGTTGACGGCCCTTTTTTTTCGTGTCTTTCTATCCCCCCCCCCCCCCCCCCCCCCCCTTCCTTCCCTTCGCAGATGCAAAAATATTCTCTTGACACGAAAAATATACAAGTTTTAAAAAAAATATCCAACAAATCTTTAAATTTGGCCAATCTTCTAAAAAAGTTTATCGATATTTTTTTTTATATCTTTATTGAAGATACAATATAATTTATATTTAAATATTTATATTATCAATTATTAAACATTAAAAATTGATTTTTGCTACAAAAAAGATCGTCAAATTACTATTTGGTCATGATTAAAGCAATTCTAGTTTTTAATAATCATGGTAAACCAAGGCTACTAAAATTTTATACTCATTATGTCAGTTTTGTGCTTTATAATATTATCATTTAATCAAATATTCTTTTTATAGACAGAAGAAGAGCAACAACATATTGTTCGAGAAACTTTTCAACTTTTATCAAAACGAGATGATAATGTATGCAATTTTCTTGAAGGTGGAACCCTAATTGGTGGCTCTGATTATAAGCTAATTTATCGACATTATGCAACACTATATTTTGTTTTTTGTGTCGATTCTTCGGAATCTGAACTTGGCATTCTTGATCTTATCCAAGTTTTTGTTGAAACTTTAGATCGTCGATTTGAGAATGTTTGTGAATTGGATTTAATTTTTCATGTTGAAAAGGTAGGATTTATACCATATAAAAAAGGGGGGATATCTTTGAGTATATCAAAATCTTTTATAGGTCCATCATATTTTGAATGAACTTGTCATGGGTGGTATGGTTTTGGAAACAAATATGAGCGAAATTTTACTTCGTATGAATGAACAAAATGATATTGAAAGAAAAGAGGGGGGAATGTCGGCGGCAAGTGCCGTGACAGCCGTAAAAAATATGAATATTCCACAACATTTAAAAGATCTCAAACTTCCAGATTTGCCATCATTTAGTAATTTTAAAAATCCTTTTTAAATTATTCCAGTCTTGAATTTCGGAGAACCTAAGATTACGGTAATATGATAGTTAAAGCTTGTTATGATAATATGATAAGCATTAGAAAAAAATTGTTTCCGATAATCCAAGGCTGGTGTATCAGATATATTTTTTAAAATGTATAAAATATTCAATTAATTTCTTAAATTATTATTGCGTATATATAAAACATTCCACCAATAAATATTCGGTTTCCTAAAATTTAGTCCTATTTTACAAAAATAAACATTTTTAACACCCATTTAAGATATCCTCCAGCAAAAAAAACATAAAATTAATAATTAAAAAAACTAATTTACATAAAAAAAAAGTATTTTTAAAGAATTGCCGCCAATTTTGCAGCCTTTCCAGCTTTTCCTTTAAGCTTAATATTTCCTGCAACTTCTTGAGCATCATTAACTTTGACATCATTAAGGCCAAGAAATTGAATTTTTTGAATTTCACCCTTCTTAACAACTTCAACATTATGCGCACCTTTTTTAATTATTCTTCCAACATCCACTGCACCCCCAGCACATTGGGCAGCTCCAATTGCTCGATCTTTTCTTACTTCCCGTGCCAATTCCGCTGCATCATATTCCAGTTGTTGTTGAACATTTCTTTCAACTAAAAATGAATATAAATTTAAATTATTTTTTCAACAGTTTTTGTGCAAAAACCTAAGCATGCTTGATGTCCACCTTTTTTGGCGGCCTGTCACAAAGCGCCAAAAAATTCTAAAATTGATTTTTTACATAATTTTGATTTTTTTTTATCAATAATATCCAAAAAAATAATGAAGCAAAAAAAATATCCCCGATTTTGGTATACTGTGACAGAACGCCAGAGTCACAGTTATTTTTGAGCAAGATTTTGGCATTCTATGACAGTACGCCAAAGCCATGTTACAAAAAACCTGTTTAAAAGATTAAAACTTAGAAAGCACTTACTGGTTGGAATTCTTTCACTTTTTTCAAGTTCAATTTGCATTTCTTCAACTTCTAACTCCATTCGAGCATCCCGTGAATCCATTAATATTTGTTTCCAATTTCCAAATCCAAATATTCCGGCAAATTTTGCTGCATAATCCATTACCTTAAATATATGGGTTGCAGGGGGAATACATTTGATTACCGAAATTACAACATAAAAAAAATATATTGGAATTGCAGTTAAAAATGTTCCACAAAAAAGTATTGCTGAAGTTGCAAGAATAAATGGTGATGCAAGAATAGCCTAAAAAATAGAATATTATAGATAGAAAGAAAAAAGTATTTTTATATAAAAAATGTATGTATACCAAAGGAATTGAAAATGAATTTGACATTCTTAAAATTGAACGAAAAGAAAAAAATGGAAAACCAAAAAGAACAAAAAGTGGAAGAAAAATCTAAAAATGGTACAGGAAAAGTTTGTAAAATTAATTAAAATTAAACATAATGGATTATTACGGTATGGGGATACTACACAGAGCAAAAAATGTTCAATTTTTCAAATCGATGTTTGGCAAAATGTGAATTCACCGCCATTCTGGCAAAATGTTTTTGAACGTCATTTGGCAACATTTTTAGTAATTTTTGACGAATACTTGTGCAACAAAAAAAAAATAAAAAACACAACACGTTTTTTTTTCTCTTTTTGGCATTAAAAAACATTTTGCCAGTCACTTGGCATTGAAAGACATTTTGCAAAAACTTTGGCATTGAAATACACTTTGCCAGAAACTTTGGCATTGAAAACCGTTTTGCCAGGCACTTTGGCATTGAAAAACATTTTGCCAGTCACTTGGCATTAAAAAACATTTTGCCAAACACATGACATTAAAAAACATTTTGCCAAGCACTCTGGCATTGAAAAACATTTTGCCAAACACATGGCATTAAAAAACATTTTGCCAAACACATGGCATTAAAAAACATTTTGCCAAATACATGGCATTAAAAAACATTTTGCCAGTCACTTGGCATTAAAAAACATTTTGCCAAACACATGGCATTAAAAAACATTTTGCCAAGGACTTGACATTGAAAGACATTTTGCCAAACATCGACCTCGAAAATTAAGCGGTGAAATTAATGTGTCCCATAACGAAGTTATAAAAACATAAAAAAAAACATTACAAACACACATACCCAAATAGAAAGCCATGCAATTGGAATTAATAAAAAATTTGTAAATGGATCAGAAAAAACAATGAATCGAAGCACATACGTAAGTTTATAAACGTCATCCCAACTTACACGACATTGGCCACCTTCTAAAAAATAATTTTATAAAAAAACTATAAAAAACATCTTTGAGAGGTATACTGTAGAATTATCATAAAAATTTGCATAATAAAAACATACGTGAAAAATGTTGCCATGATTGAACAGGATCTCCACAACAAAAGCAAAACCATTGATTACAACGAAGATTTGAGCATCGAACAAAATTACATCCATCAATTTTTGCATAAAAATTCTAAAAAATTTTATTGTTTAATTAATTTTTTTTTTGAACAAAAAATTTTTTATCAGAATTTTCGTTGAATTTGAAGTGTTAAGGGACCCTGATATTTAGTAACGACAGTTTGTCAGCTAATAAAAGTCTACATTTTGCCCAATTTTGATTTTCGTTGATTTCGCAGCGAAACCCCAAAACAGGCCTAAAATCGAAATTTTGGTATACGGTAGTTAAAAATTTTTTATAAATCTTTCGAATAAAAACGTTGAGTAACAGACTATATAATCAATGGGTAAATTGGTGGATGCAAAAAAATTTCAAAACTACCGTACACCAAAATTTCAAAACTACCGTATACCAAAATTTCGATTTTAGGCCTGTTTTGAGTTTTCGCTGCGAAATCAACGAAAATCAACATTTACCAAATTGTAGAAAATTTTGTCAACTAACAAACTGTTGTTACTAATTATCAGAGTCTCTTAACACTTAAAAAGATAACGAAAATCTGATAAAAAAAAATTTTTTTTTCGTTAAAAAAAATGTGCCTCATTCGTTGTGGAACCACATCGAATTCAGCGTTGAACGTTTCCAAGCTGATCTCTGGCAAAATGTTTTTTAATGCCAAAAAGAGAAATGTTTTATTTCGATTTTCAATTTTTTTAAACAAAAAAAAAGCGAAAAAAACGATATACTTTTTTTTGGCGTTGAATAGACATTTTGCCAAAAAATTGACATGAAAACATTGAACCTTTTTGCTTTGACTCTTGGCTTTAATGTCGAGCAATGTGTATATTTTTTTAAAAATTTTCTTACCATACATAAAGGGCATTGTTTTGCAAATTTTGGTGCCCCAAGGGCATATCCAATTCCATCTTTATCATGCTTAAATTGAAGCCATTCTCGTTGGGGTTGTGGCAAAAAAATATCCAATCCACGATTATCAGAATCTAATAAAGCTTTGATATCATTTTCATGAATTCTTATTCGACATGATTTCTTAGGACATTTTATTCGAGCTTTATCTTTTTCTTGTATACATTGCTAAAAAAAAATGTAAACTACAGTATTCCAAAAAAAACAAAACTTAAACTTACTCGAATATATTCAATTCCACAAAAAATACAAATTATATGTGTACAATTTCTTAATAATATTCTCCAAGTATTAATTTGTTGACAATTACAACAACATTTTTGTTGCTGTATATTTGTATCCATTTCTGCAATTTTAAGTGCCATCCTTCAACGACAATTGTCATAAAAAAAAACATTCGACAAATATTTTAAAAATTATTTTAAAATTTGCATAATTTATAAATGTCAGAAATTTTTCGCTTTTTAAAAAGACCTCTTTGATTTTAAAAAAAAATTTAATGGAGCAATAAAACTTCAAATTTGGCATTCTTCAAAATTTGTCACTTATTTTTAGAACAAAAATTGTGTGTTTTTTCAAAAAAAGTCACAATTATTTTGGATTGTTTTGAAATATTAGCCAAAAAAAGCAAATTTAATCAACATTTCGCTCCCATATTTAATCCGTTTCATTAGCCACCCCCCTCAAAAAATAATCAATAATTTTGAATCACCTTTTTGATGATTTATTGAATTATTAGGATTCAATAAAATTTGGGATGCTTTAAATTGCATCATTTCTGGCTGTTTTGTTGTATCATTTTCTTGTTGTCGAGGAAATTCAAATGGATTCTGAAAAATTATTTTAATTTAAATAATAAAATCAGAAACAGTTTCTTCGACGCCGGAGTGTCGGAGTCGGAGGTGCTGAGGTGAAAAAAGACTTTTTATCAACATTTAAAAAAGATGGCACTGATTTATTAATTTTCAATGTTTTAACAGTTGTAAAAAAATGAATGACATTTATATTTTCTGATTAAAGGTAGTTAGTTCTGTTTAGAAAAAAAGGGCGCAAAAAAATGTTAAATTCCGGTATGTTTTGATATCGCACAGCTAGACCCGCATTTTAGTTATCATAAAAATGATGCAATTCGAGAGTGAACAAAAAAAAGAGCTTCTCGCGAATTGCATCATTTTTGTGATAACTAAAATGCGGGTCTGCCTAGGCAAATACATGCTAAAAAATTAATTTAAACTTGTTACATTTTTTTAGGAAATAAAAAAATTGTTTTGTTAGCGATAGAAAAGATATCGCCTCTATTTTTCACCACAAAAATGATGCAATTTGCGAGAAGCTCTTTTTTTTGTTCACTCTCGAATTGCATCATTTTTATGATAAAAAAAATGCGTGTCTAGCTGTGCGATATCAAAACATACGGAAATTTAACATTTTTCGTGCCCCCTTTTTTCTAAATAGAACTAACTACCTTTAATCAGAAAATATAAATAAATGTCATTCATTTTTTTTTACTCTAAACTGTTAAAACATTGAAAATTAATAAATCAGTGCCATCTTTTTTAAATGTTAATAAAAAGTCTTTTTTCTTTTATCTTTTTATTCCTCTAATCTTTAATCATTTTCCTCAATTTTTATCAAAATGCCATCATTTTGTTCAATATTTTTGCTATCCACGAAAATCTATTGTTTAAAAAATAACTTATAGATGGCAACAAAGAATAAAATGTTTGTTACAAGTGATAAGAAATTTGTGAATTGTGATAATAATTTTGGTGATCAATATTCTAACGTTAATTTAAATCAAAGTCATAAATGTGCAAATATTTTTTTACCTGATCAATTTCAAAGCAAATCATTAAAAAATAACAAAAAATTTGGTAAAAAGAAAAGCTGCAGTTTTACAAAAACAATTTAAAAGAGGCGGGCTCTTTGATAATTTTTTTATTTGGAAGGTCTCACAGCGATTGCGCAACTCACTCTCGACAAAACCTTGGATAAACCTGATTTTCAGGTTCATTCATCCAAAAAAAATATAGCCTGCCCTGTTTTTGGGATTCCTAAAAAATATTTTGCTATCAATTTTTGACAAAACAGAAACGTTTGACGACGTTTTTTTAACTCATTCGATAATTCTGAAATCACAAATCAAAAAAACTATCAAAAAACTGCAGCTTCTCTTAAATTAACAGCTTCTACAAACATTGAAAATTATGAAAGCAAGCGAAATTTGCAATCATGGAAAAGCTCAACAATAATTGACAAAAAATTGATCAACCTTTTAATCTCTGATAACAATAATGAAAAAGAAGTTGAAAAAGAATGGAAGAATGAAAGTTTAAATGCCGCTGAAAGCTCTCTCTCCCTTCATATTGCAGCATATGAAAATTTGATTGTTGAAGCTCCTTTATCTACTGATGCATCAGCTGATAAAGGTGATAAGAAAAAAGAAGATTTAATAAAAAAATGGAAAAATGTTACACGTCTCTTTTTATCGACTGATCCTATTCAAGTAATCCTCAGCCACCTCCGACACTCCGGCGTCGAAGAAATTGTTTCTGATTTTATTATTTAAATTAAAATAATTTTTCAGAATCCATTTGAATTTCCTCGACAACAAGAAAATGCAGCAACAAAACAGCCAGAAATGATGCAATTTAAAGCATCCCAAATTTTATTGAATCCTAATAATTCAATTAATCATCAAAAAGGTAATTCAAAGTTATTGATTATTTTTTGAGGGGGGTGGTTTCTGAAACGAATTAAATATGGGAGCGAAATATTGATTAAATTTGCTTTTTTTTTGGCTAATATTCCAAAACAATCCAAAATAATTCTGACTTTTTAAAACACAATTTTTATTCTAAAAATAAGTGACGAATTTTGAGGAATTCCAAATTTGAGGCTCCATTTTATTTTTTTTAAAATCAAACAGGACTTTTTAAAAAACGAAAAATTTCCAACATTTATAAATTATGCAAATTTTAAAATAATTTTTTAAATATTTGTCGACTGTTTTTTTTGTTATCAATTGTCGTTGAAAGATGGCACTTAAAATTGCAGAAATGGATACAAATATACAGCAACAAAAATGTTGTTGTAATTGTCAACAAATTAATACTTGGAGAATATTATTAAGAAATTGTACACATATAATTTGTATTTTTTGTGGAATAGAATTGTTTTTCAAAAATTCAATTCCACAAACTTTAAATATAATTTTTTTTAGCTGAAAAAAATGGAGAACGTTATGAAATTATTCCAAAGAAAGCTGTCTATCAATTGGCATTTCCAAAGGGAACATGCGTTTTACGATTTGCAGATCTCAATTCTGAAAATGTCTCCGATACAATTTGGTTAATTGAAAATCATATTCTTATTCGAAAGCTTGAACTTGAAGGCCCTCTGAATGTTGGAAAGCCAACCCTTTTTCGATTTACAAATCGTGTAAGTTTTAAATATTTAATTTTATTTTAAAAAATTTTTTGAAGTTTATTGTTTTAAAAAATTTGGCATAAATAAAGAAAACATAAATTTAGCTAAAAACAAAGTTGATCAGTAGATTCCCCATAGTCTAAAATTTCTAAAAACGAGAAATTTGCATTTTTGAAGCAAAATTCGATTTTTCGTAGATGATTTAAATTCGCGAATCTACAGTATCCCATATATAAAAAAATTTATTAATGATTTCGGGTTCTGCATTTTTTTACCATTAATGATCCCAAATTAGGGTAAAAAAGAGTTCTGAATCCAATGGTGCTATCCGCCCCCCCCCCCTCAATACTCGCGGCGTGAATGTGGCATGAATGTCGGAATTCAGGTTTCACAGCGAAACTTCCGACTTAAAAATTTTAAATTTGGATTCAGCGACTTCGAAAAGCTATATAGGTGCAGAAATATAAACAACTTTTAAAGGTCATGAATTGAAAATTTGCATCAAAAAAATGTATATTTTCCACACAAGACAACGAAAAAAATGGGTTACGGTAGGAATTAAGCTGTAATATTTTAGGGACAGGCTTCTTAAGCATATTCATAAGCATAAGGTTATTTTCCAGAAATTTTATTTTTTAAGCGGTTAAAAATATTGACATAATGCGTTTTAAGGATACCGGTTTTAGAGCTCCACAGCGGAATAACTTTGCGGATAAGAATTTGGAAATAGAAATGAAAAATTGCGTTTTTGGGCGGGCAATACCTCAGCCGCATTACATGCAAATGCTTTAATTGAAACTAAAAAGGTTGATATGGGTATCAGGAAAGTGCAAGAAAAAATTCAAGCCGAAATATGCAAATTTGAAAATATGGCAACAAAAGTTAATTTCGCCCAATAACTCGATCGCGCGCCTTTTATTGGTTGTAACTTTGCGGATATGCTTCCAATAAATATGAGTAAAACCTTTAGATTTAGTTTAGAAACTATAGAAAACACTTTGGAGAAGATATTGGCAAAATTTTGGGGGAAATGGGTTAAAACTGACTGAAAAAATGGCAGCATTCTTTTTCTGTTTCGTTGGGGCACGTGAAAAAGGTGGAAAAGTGGGATAAAAAGGAAGGGGGTAAGCAAAAATGGTTTAATTTGCTTATTTATAGCTAAAAAGGGGTTGCGAAATCGATGGAAATGTCAAATAATTGTTTGCACCCCCCCTGATTTCGCAATAGTGTTTTTTTCCCGTTTTATCTCCAAGTTATATATGTATTATATGGATTTAACACTGTGGAACACGAATTTCACATTTTTAAGTACCCTTATAAAGCTCGTTTTTGAAATTTTTTGATTTATTGATTATGGAGGTGATTTTTGTATATAAGTCAAAAAATCTCAAAAACGAACTTTATAATGGCACTTAAAAATGTGAAATTCGTGTTCCACAGTGTTAAATCCATATAATACATATATAACTTGGAGATAAAACGGAAAAAACACTATTGCGAAATCAGAGGGGTGCAAACCATTATTTGATATTACCATCGATTTCGCAATCCTTTTATAGCTATAAATAAGCAAAATAAAACATTTTTGCTTCCCCCCTCCTTTTTATCCCTTATTTCCACCTTTTTCACCGCCATTTCCACCTTTTTCACACTCGTTCCACTTCCACTTCCATTTCCACTTTTTTCACGTACCCGTTTCGTTGCGTTTATATGATATTTCCAAAAAATTCCGCTTTGGGAGAGGAAATTAAATATTTTTAACAAAATGATATTTTTATTAAAAACAGATATTTTTTTAGTATCAGGGATGGTTTTATGATGAACCATGGGATTTTATGCCTTTAACAACGGTAACCAGTACAACAAAAACTTCTGATACCGCTTTACCCGTTTTATTTCCAACTTCTGAAATGATTGAAAAAGGTTTTGAAGTTGCTGAACGGCAACGAAGCCGTACAAATTTTTCTTCTGAAATGTCATCTCGGTTACAGCTTGAACAAAAGGTTAAACAACTTAAAGCAATAAAATCTCGTCGAAAGAAAGGAAAAAAGTGTAATAATAATAATAATAATAATTCTGTTAATAATAATGAAGAAGAAGATGAAGAAGAAATGGAATGTGATGAAGGAGAAAATAATAATGGTGGTGGTGAAAATCAAATGATAATGGAAGAAGATGGATATATTATTGATGAAGAAGATGAAGAGGCATCTCTTCTTCCTCAGGGAATAATGATAGATGAAATGTTTCATCATCATGGTGATGGTGATTAATTAAATAAATAAATTATTTAAAACTTTATTTTTTTGTTTTGAATCAATGAAATAAAAAATTCTTTAAATTTAATATATTTTTTTTGTTTCATTAAATTCTTTTTTATCTATTTTTTTATCCAATAAATATTTAAAAAAAATTTTATTACCGTAATTTTTTGACATTTTATCAAAAGATACTGTAGTTTTGCAGTTTTTCTACTGTAGTCAGTTTTGTAAAATTACTTAAATTTTTTGAATTATATTTCAAAATTCGAAATTCTCCAAATTTGTTGTATATTTTTACAACAGTAATAAATAATTTATTTGCAAAATCCATTTTTTTCAAAAACTGTTATTCTTCCACCAAAACTTTTTTTGGCACACAAAACAAAAAAACAACATTTAATTACATCAAAATATGTATATTATTACACCCCCAAAAAATTCTTTTCAAAACCATTACAATGAATTTTGATTTTCTGGTAAATTTAATTTATCTCGAATTACTCGAATTCGAGATTTTATAATATCCCACATAAAGTAACAACCAAATATTGAACGATTATCTTCTGTTGTTGATTGATATCCACTTCGAGCATGTAAGCATCGAGTATTGGCCCATAAAACTGTATCACCATTTTCAAGGGGAAAAATTAGCTGATTTTCAGGGGCATAACAAAGTGAAGTAAAAATTTTTAAAGCTTGATAAATTTCTTGAATTTTTGTTCCATCTTCAATGCCAAAGTACCATGAACGCATTGCATTTCCAAATTGAATTTTTATAACATTTCCATTTTCATCTAATCTATAATAAATGTATATATATAATGGTAAAATACTGTATGCTTATACAGTATTCCACAAAACTATAACGTCGTTTAACACTTTACTGAAATTTCGTCATTTCTTAGCCCTTCAATTAATCTATTTTGGGATTCTTATAGTAAAAACAGTTTTTTAATTGACATGTTTCAGTGTTTTGACTAATGTCGTTTTCGGTGATTTCACACCGAAAATCGAAAATGACTTAAAATTAAAATTTTGGTATACGGTAGTTTTAAAAATTTTTTTATGTCCGGCAGATAAGCTGTGTCTTAAATAGTAAACATCCCAAGTTTCAGGATTTTAAACCAATCCATCTCAACAGGTCGATGCATCAAAGTTGTAAAAAATAAGCAAAAACTGGCAAAAACTGAAAAAAAAACATCTATTTTTTACAACTTTAATACCTTGGCCTGACGAGATGAATTAATTTAAAATCCTGAAACTTGGAATTTTTACTATTTAAGACACAGCTTATCTCCTGGACAAGAAAAAAATTTTTTGAAACTACCGTATACCAAAATTTCGACTTTAGGCCATTTTCGATTTTTGCTGCGAAATCACCGAAAATCAAAATGTTCCAAAACGCTGAAACATGTCAACTAACAAACTTGTTTTTAAACAAAAATTCCAAAATATATTAATTAAAAACCCGAAAATAACAAAGTTTCAGCTAATTTTGAAGTGACATTATAGTTTTTGAAGTAGTGTACTTTTTCTAAAAACACATACTTACTTAATTGTTCGATGTTTAGAAGCCATATCAAAAGTGAATTTAAAATCCTTTCCATCTCTTTCATGAATATCATAACCTTCTTCAATAAATTCAATAGGAGTTTCAGTTAAAATTTTAAAAGCTTTAGAATATTTTTGACGCATTAAATGAGCAATATAAAATCCATCAACAAACATTGACAATCCGCCATTATTTGGAGCTTTTTGATACATATAAAGCATTTGAAGTTCAGGGGGTTGTGAAAGGGATGGAAAATCTGTATGATATGGTAATTCTCCACCATGTGCATATGCCATATTTGAAGCTTCAACTTTTGTTGTAACTTCAAAAATTTTTCTAAAATATAGTTATATTATTAAACGTATACGGTATGAGATTGTCCAGCCGTGACGTCACGAAATTTTTTTTTGGTGGGTGGGGTTAACAAAATGTCACACCGCTTTGAAATGCGGCATTAGATCAAAGGAAAAATTGGGATGACAAAAGTGGGTGGGCTTAACAAATTTTTTTTTGTGACGTCACATCTGGATGATCCCTATGTATTTAAAAGTAAACTAACCCAAAATGTGTTTGCTGAATTAAACCAATTCTATCTCCAATTTTTACAACATTTTCTTTATCTTTTTTTGGGCCATTCTTCAACACAGCAATTCCATCACAACAAACAGCATAAAGAAAGTCATGAAGAGCCTGCAATAATTACAACTAAAAATTACTGTAAAATATATTTAAATCTTACCTTGTCATCACTCATAACCTTTTCATGTTCAAATCTTTGAAGTCTTTCCTCAATCTCTTTTTTATTCCATAACTTTCCAGGTGAAAGATATATATTTTGACGAAGATTTTGGACATTTTTGGAAGAGAGATTCCGAGATTTAAGCCATGAAGCTGGATACCTAAAAAATATATATAATACAGTACATTTTTTTTAAACAAAAATACATACCTTGATTCAACATTTTTCGGCCATAAAATTTTTAATTCATTCTTTTCTTTATCAAATTTAAAGGATTCTGGCTCAACTTCAACATCAAAATCTCTCATCATTAAATTTCTTGCTTTCATCGAATCTGATATTGAATATGTTGCCGAATCGGCGGAGGTATCCCTTAACCAGACATACGGAAATATTCCATAATTTCCATCAACAAAAGAAATTTTAAACCATCGATTTGAAGAATCATTATGGATAGATGAAATTTTTCGAGAGATATCATAAAGCGTAGATTTTGGGATTATTCGTTGAAAGCTTTGATAAATATTCATTTTTTTAAAACTTTGGTTGTTGCTTCTGCTGCTATGTATTATAACAAAAATGAATGACGACGATAAAAGCAAAGGAAGCACAAAAGCAACAGCAGCAGCAGCAGGAAAAAATAAAATTATACAGAAAAAAGAGAAAGAATATTTTCTAGTTTAATGGTGGGGATAAAGTCCAATTTATTTTTGTCTGAGAAAATTGAAAAAAAAGAGAGAAGATGGTGGTGGTCGTTGGTGATGATGACCAATAAAAAAAATATATACATGTATTTATATTCTTTTCTTTGCAAGCAAAATACAAAGATACAAATTTTGTTGTCTTTAAAATGCATGATTAAATTTTTTTAAAAATGCACGTAAAAAAATTAAAGAAAACGGATGCAAAAAGATTTTTTGTTTGAAAAATTTTTTGAAGCAAAAAAAATGTTTTTAAATTTTAAAAATAATTTTTACAAAAGCTACATTTTTTGGCAAAATGCCCATTAAACGTGTCACGTCAAAAAATAAATGTTTTTTTTTATCGATGAAAAATTGTGTTGCAAAAATGTATATTTGTAAAATCTTGTAATAAATCTATAAAAGCTTTGCATTATTTTTTAATTATTTGAAGAAAATAATGGAAAGCTCGCCAGAGAAAAGTCAATTAAATTTAAATTCATCAGATTTTGATGCTGAAACATATGTACAAAATTTACTTCAAAAGAAGGGATTAGATGAGCTGGTGGCAATTGAAGAGGATATGGTACAAAATGTAAGACTTAATTTATTGTAGCTACTTTTTTTAGTGTTGTTACGGCTCTGGAGCCGCTGGGGCTAACTCCGACGTGGCTCCGGCTCTGGAGCTTGAGCCGGAGCCACTCAGGTCAAAACATTAGAAGAAAAAACACCGCTTTTCAGAGGCACTGGAGCCGGAGCCGATAAAAAATGTCCGGCACAACACTGCTTTTTTTCATTTGCATTTTTTTAAATTTTTGTTTTCAGGTTCGAAGATTAGATTCTGAAATGCAGCAATTAGTTTATGAAAATTATAGCAAATTTTTAACTGCAACAAATACAGTACGAAATATGCAAACAGAATTTCAAAGGATGAGTGATGATATGGGAACATTAACGAATAAAATGGATAAAATTGCTGATTTAAGTGGATCACTTTGTAATGTATTTGATCGACATCGACAAAATGTTCGAAAGCTTACAGATGCAAGTAAAACGGTTAAAGGTCTTCAATATATTGTTAAACTTCCACAACGATTACAAGTAAGAAATATTATTTAATTTGATGATAAGGAGGATGTGAAAGAACTTTTGTTAAATATATACCTTTGTTGCATACTCTAATATCGGCTTCATTCATTGATATTGTTTTTCAGAATTTTATTGATCAAAAAGATTTTTCTCGAGCTGTTTCAAGTTATGTTGCAGTAAAACCAAAATTAGATTTATACAAAGATGTTCCATCAATGACAGGAATTTGTCATGATTGTAATGAGCTGATTCAAGAAGTTGAGGAAAGACTCCGTGAAAGACTTACATCTCGTTTAATTTCCTCTGATGATTTAATTGAAGCTGTTCAAATGCTTAAAAATCTTGGAATTCCTGAAGCTGAATTAGAATCAAAAATGGTTCAAACTTGGAAGGAACAAATTGAAGCAGAACTTGCAATCTTAAAAAAGAATGAATTTTCGGATATTTTAGAATTTGCAGAAAATGGTTGCTGTAATTTTTTGACAACTCTTTCAATCTCAGCAAATATCTATCCACAATTATTTAATCAAAATAATAATCAAAGGTTTACGGCAATGATTGATGAATTTATGGAAGAATTTGAGAAACTTGTTAATCATCGATTTTGTGCGGAAATAAGTGGTCGAGAATGTGCAATATATGTTCGAGCTTTGGATCGGGTGTATCGAAAGTTAGCTGCTTGTGATCAATTAATTTTTTGTAAGTTGTGGATACTGTAGTGATACACTTTTTATATTTAAAATTACTGTATAATTTTTAGGGAAAGATTATAACATTTTGAATAATGATATTGTTGTAAAAGCTGCCGCCCATCAAATTGCAATTGGCCGAAAGAATATTGTTTCAACTTTTATTTCAACTTTTTTTGAAGTAAGTTTTTGGGGATATTTTTGTACAGAGATATAATTAACTTTTAGGTAATTGAAGAAACTCGAAATACAGAATTATCATCAACAGAAATTTCACAATTAGTTCAAAAACTTGAACAAAACTTTTTAGTTTCTGTAAAAACTACCCTTGCAAATTTGCTTCTTTTTACTGCTTCCGATATTACATTCTCTTCCATTGATACTGGTAATTATTTTGTTCTTTACTGTAAATATTGTTTTACTGTATTTATTCATTATATTTTAGTTTATTTCTTTCAATCATTTTCCCGAAATGTTTATGAAGAAATTGTTGTTGGTTCAACAATAGAATTGGAAGGATATTCTCGTAAAATCATTAATAATGAAGCTTCTGAATTCTCTAATTCTTCATCATATGTCTTTCTAATTTTGGCACAATTTTTTAATTTAATGCAAAAGAAACATATCACATATTTAATTGATCTTTGTCAAGAACAATTTCGGTAGGTAAATATTACTGTATTGAAGATTAAATATTAAAAATATATATATTTAATTTTTTTTTATAGATTAACTGAAAGATTAATGGAATTAACTTTAAATGTAACAATTTGTGAAAGGCTTGATGAAATTGCAAAGTTGTTGCTAAAAGCATTTGCGGATATTAAGGGATCTGAAATGAGTGCCCTATGTTCAGAAAGTGTCAACAATATTGATTGGTTGAAAGCACCAGAACCAAAAATTGTTCGAGATGAAATTAAAAATATTATTGAATTTGTCAAAGTTGTTTCGGAACAAACAAATATTTTTGTAAGTTTTTTTTGTAGTCAAATTACAGCTTTTTTTTAAACTACCGTATCTAATCTCTATCTTATTATTTAAAAGATATATTTCTATTTTTTTTAAATAACTGTATTATAATTTTTTTTTCAGCTTTCTGAATCACCAAGAAAGCAACAACGTTCACCAGATTTAGGAAGAAATGTTACCCCTCGACATGCAGCTTCAACTTCAACCTTTGAAACGGGATCATTGAGTAGTGCCTTGGAAAAGATGTGGACAGAAAAAGTTGAATATAATACAGTAATAGATTTTAAGCAAGATACTGTGGTATTAGCAATTGTAAAAATTGGTTTAAAATCTTTGGTGGAATCTTCTCGTTTACTTCTTTTTTCATGTAATGGCCTTCAACAAATGCAAGTGGATTGTCTTTATTTAAAACAAAAGTTATGGCAATTTGTTAATGATGAACATGTTTTAAATTCTTTAATTGATGAAGTGGTTGCATCGGTTGTAATACAATGCACCGAGCCTCGCCTCCTTGAACCATCAACAGCAAATTTAATTTGTGAAAAAAGTGATAAAATTTAAATTATTTTGTATTTATTTGGTTAACGTAATTTATTGAAATTTATTTGTAAAATATTTTTAATGTTATTTTTTTTAAGCTATTTATTGTGTAAAAAATTTATTTTTTTTAACAAAATGTTCCAACTAGTGTTCATTAACCCGACCAACCCGACCCGACAAAACTTTAAACCCGGTTTTTGACCCGAAACCCGGTTTTTTTGGTTTCAAGTCGGGTTGATGAACATTAGTTCCAACAAATAAAAGTTTGTATGGTTTTGTATTTTCATTTTCTGCTTGAAGATATTTTTCATCTGTTGTTGTAATAATAAAATATAATTTTTATGGCCGGCTGAATTTTTCTTACCTGCCCTGTAGAAAAAATGCAGCACTCCCCTCCGAAACTTTTTTTTGAAAAAGAAAAAGTTATTTTTGTTTGTTTAAGCTACTCTCAAGTGATTTAGAAAAAAAGAAGGGGATAAAGCTGATGGAGATTTTTTTATTTAAAAAAAATTTTCTTTCATTTTCTGCTACTTTTTTTAAGAATACGATTTTGGCTGATTTTTGTTTTTAAATTTAAAATATGTCATTTTTTGATGAAACAAAATTTGCATGTAAATTTGTATCTTTAATGGAAAATGCGACTTCTGAATCAATTATATTTTCACCAACTTGTATTTTAACAGAGCTGTCACTTTTGTATATTGGAGCAAATGGAAAAAGTGCTGATGAAATTCATGAAATTATTGGAAAAGGTTATCTTTTTTTTCTTTGTTACATTATTCTGCTCCAGGTGCCCGGCACCACATCCGTTGATGGAGTCAAAGCCGGAGCTGGCTTTAAATATGAAAAAGCGGCACTTTTACTTTGACATATTTTGGTTCCAGCTTTGACTCCGAGACTCCGGAGCACATCGAATCCAAATCAATGAAATGGTGCAGTTTTGTGTTCCGATGTTTGAAAAATGTTTTTCAATGCCAAAAAAATTTTCCCTTTTTTCGTTTTTTTGGTTCCACTTTGGCAATGAAAAACATTTCGCCAAACATCCGCCGGGATAATGCAACACTAGATTCGATCGGGGAAGCCCGGAACCGCAACAATTCTGTTCTTGTCTGTTGCATTAATTTTTTCAGCAGCTTTTTTTACTCTATTTAATTTTTAACTTTTTTTAAGATTTATCAAAAAATGAAATCATTGAATTATTGGCTGAAAAAATAAATCGTCACAAAAAGGCTGCATTCAGAATTCAAGATTGTACAGTTACATTCGCGAATAAATTGTTTCATTCAGAACTTTGTGGAATTGTTTCTGAATTTTCTGAAATTTTAAAAACTAAACTTTACGGAGAAATTCAAGCAATTGATTTTACTTCAAAAAATTTGGTTGCAAAAGTAAGTTTAAATTTTGGGGAAAGTTGATTGAACTCACAAGGGAACCGCCATTTATGATATTTGAGTTAAAATACCCCATATTGTTTAAACCATTCATTGGGGGCTAGAAACAAACCCCAAAAAATATTACGTGCCCATTTTAAGGTTTTCGCATTCTTCGGCATTTTAAAGATGCGCGATTTAAAAAAGATAAATGAGGCGGGCTCTTTGATACAATTTTGAAGAAAATATCAGGTTGTTCGATAAGTCCGTGCACCTGTTTGATCATCTGGCATTTTTTCAGTTTTTGATTTAATTAGTTAGTTTCTTTTTTAAAGGATGCCCATGGAGGTTTCAAATCATGGTTCAAAGGAGTTTTGGGGGATTTTAGTTTTGGCGGATTTACAGGGGATATACTGGGATTAACAGAGATTTTTAGGTATTTTGCCTAAAAAAATAACAAAGGTTTTAAATTATTTGAAATATTTTTTATCGATCCTGTAGCATAAAATTTGACTCAGTGGGTCTGAAATTATACATTTTTAATGTTTCTGGTGCAAATACCGAAAAACTAATTTAAAAAGTTAACCGGTAAATTTGAGTGCACTTGGTAAAATTTGCATAAATCAAATCCGGCATTTTAAACTGTGGCAAAGTTTTTTGTGTCAGCTTGCCTCAATCTTTATTTTGATGCAAACATTTCTCTGTTTTACTACATTTTTTGTATTTTTTTGTGCAAAATACCTAAAAATCCGGGTTAATCCCAGTATATCCCCTGTAAATCCGCCGAAACTAAAACCTCGCCAAAAAGCCTTTGAACCATGATTTGAAACCTCCATAGGCATCCTTTAAAAAAGAAACTAACTAATTAAATCAAAAACTGAAAAAATGCCAGATGATCAAACAGGTGCACGCACTTATCGAACAACCAGATAGATAAACCTGATTTGCCTGATTATTTTCTTTGTTTTAACACAATATCTTCTTTTGTCTTCTCGAACTTTCTAAAAAGCATTGAAAAAAAAATCAGGCAAATCAGGTTCATCCATTCTTTTTTTTGAAATAGTATCAAAGAAAGAGCCCGCTTCTTTTAAAAAAATTGTTCAAAAATTTAGAAAAAGCATGGATTTCAATTTCGATGTTTAATATTTTCTTTTATTTTGATATTATAGGAATTAAATAAATTTATACAAATATCCACAAAAAATCAAATTTCAAATGCCATCAAAGAAAATGAAATTCCGGATGGCACGGATTTAGCACTTATCAGTTCTTTACACTTTATTGCGGCATGGAAAGATAGTTTTGAGCCAAGAACATTGGAAACATTCTATTCTACTCCGGAGAGAAAGATTGAAATGATGGGCCGATATGCATTACCACAAATGAATTGGAATTTAGTTCAAGATGACGATAAAGAATGTGATTGTCTGGGAATTCCATATTTTAATTTCAAAGCATGGATGTACATTGTTTTGCCAAAAAAAGAATCAAATTTATCAGAATTGATTAAAGGGATGACGAAAGAAAGTTTTGACAAATGGACACAAAGGTAAACAAATTTTTATTATTTTTAAATAAAAAGGCACAAAATGCCAACCATTTTTTGATTGCAACTCGCTTAAGAAATTTCTATTGTTCTTTGCCTGATCGTCAGGTTCAACCATTCAAAAAAAACGAAAATAGTAAAGCGCCCTTTGATGAAATCCGTTTTTTCATTGCAGAATGTTTAACAAATTTTTTAGGGATAAATCAATTTTTAAAAAGCAAAATAAATTATATACTATGATACCTCTGATAAATGTGTCAACAAATTTAAAATTGAAAGAAATGTTAGAAAAGATTGGAATTAAGGATATCTTTGATGACTGTAAATGTGATCTGAAAAATATGATAACAAGACCCGGAAAAATTGCTGAAATTTTTCATTCAACTTATATCAAAGTAAATAATTCAAATTTTTAAAAATATTTAAATTAAAAAATATAATTGTTAAGGTTGATGAAGATGGTACTGAAGCTAGCAGCGAGGCAACTGGGTACGGCGTTCCAAGAAGTGCGGATCATTTTCGGTTTACCGCAGATCGACCATTTTTATATTTTATTACAACAACTGATGAAAAATATCTTCAAATAGAAAATGAAAATACAAAACCATATAATCTTTTATTTGTTGGAACATTTTGTTAAAGAGTAAATTTTCTACACAAGAAAGAGCTTTTAAAAAAGCTATCAAAGTAATTTATCCAAAATTGCTCCAAATCTTATTGTAACATATTTCGGGGCCGTCATCGATTTTTTGATTTTCTTATAAATTTTGATATAAATATATATTTTTGGTTATTCTCTATACAACGCCAAATAAAGATTCTTTTTTAATCCCTTCTATGAAAAGTTATTGACTTCAGAATAGGCATTGCGCGGGACCACTTTTTCCCAGGCCCGTCCCGCCCGGTCCAGGGACGGGATCGAAAGTGATAAAATTTAAATTATTTTGTATTTATTTAGTTATTGTAATTTATTAAAATCAATTTGCAAAATATCTTTAATGTTATTTTTTTAAAGCTATTGTAAAAGATATTAATCTTTAACAAAATGTTCCAACAAATAAAAGATTATATGGTTTTGTATTTTCATTTTCTGCTTGAAGATATTTTTCATCAGTTGTTGTAATAAAATATAAAAATGGTCGATCTGCGATAAACTGAAAACGTTCACCACTCATTGGAATGCCGTATCCAGTTGCCGCGCTGCTAGCTTCGGTACCATCTTCATCAACCTTAATAATTAGATATTTTTTTAATTTAAATATTTTTAAATTTTTAAATTATTTACTTTAATATAAGTTGAATGAAAAATTTCACCAATTTTTCCGGGTCTTGTTATCATATTTTTCAGATCACATTTACAGTCATCAAAGATATCCTTAATTCCAATCTTTTCTAACATTTCTTTCAATTTTAAATTTGTTGACACATTTATCAGAGGTATCATAGTATATAATTTATTTTGCTTTTTAAAAATTGATTTATCCCTGAAAAATTTGTGAGTGATAAAAAAATTGTTAAACATTCTGCAATGAAAAAACGGATTTCATTAAAGGGTGCTTTACTTTTTTCGGTTTTTTTTGAATGGATGAACCTGACGATCAGGCAAAGAACAACAGAAATTTCTTAAGCGAGTTGCAATCAAAAAATGGTTGGCATTTTGTGCCCTTTTATTAAAAAATACAAAATTTGTTTACCTTTGTGTCCATTTATCAAAACTTTCCTTCGTCATCCCTTTAATCAATTCTGATAAACTTGATTCTTTTTTTGGTAAAACAATGTACATCCATGCCTTGAAATTTAAATATGGAATTCCCAGACAATCCCATTCTTTATCATCATCTTGAACTAAATTCCAGTTCATTTGTGGTAATGCATATTGGCTCATCATTGCAATCTTTCTTTCCGGAGTAGAATAGAATGTTTCCAATCTTCTTGGCTCAAAACTATCTTTCCATGCCGCAATAAAGTGTAAAGAACTGATAAGTGCTAAATCGGTGCCATCCGGAATTTCATTTTCTTTGATGGCATTTGAAATTTGGTTTTTTGTGGATTTTTGTATAAATTTATTTAATTCCTATAATATCAAAACATTATTCTATTTTATCGCCTTTCTCAAAATTTAAACTTACTTTTGCAACCAAATTTTTTGAAGTAAAATCAATTGCTTGAATTTCTCCGTAAAGTTTAGTCTTTAAAATTTCAGAAAATTCAGAAACAATTTCACAAAGTTCTGAATAAAACAATTTATTCGCGAATGTAACTGTACAATCTTGAATTCCGAATGCAGCTTTTTTGTGACGATTTATTTTTTCAGCCAATAATTCAATGATTTCATTTTTTGATAAATCTTAAAAAAAGTTAAAAATTAATGTAACAGACAAGAACAGAATTGTTGCGGTTCCGGGCTTCCCCCATCAAATCTAGTGTTGCATTATCCAGGCGGGTGTTTGGCAAAATGTTTTTCAATGCCAAAGTGGGACCAAAAAAACGAAAAAAGGGAAAAATTTTTTGGCATTGAAAAACATTTTTTCAAACATCGGAACACAAAACTGCACCATTTCATTGATTTGGATTCGATGTGCTCCGAAGTCTTGGAGTTAAAGCTGGAGCCAAAATAAATCAAAGTAAAAGTGCCGCTTTTTCATATTTAAAGCCAGCTCCGGCTTTGACTCTGTCGACGGATGTGGTGCCGGGCACCTGGAGCAGAATAATGTGACAGAAAAAAAAGATAACCTTTTCCAATAATTTCATGAATTTCATCAGCACTTTTTCCATTTGCTCCAATATACAAAAGTGACAGCTCTGTCAAAATACAAGTTGGAGAAAATATAATTGATTCAGAAGTCGCATTTTCCATTAAAGATACAAATTTACATGCAAATTTTGTTTCATCAAAAAATGACATATTTTATGTTTAAAAACAAAAATCAGCCAAAATCGTATTTTTTAAAAAAAGTAGCAGAAAATGAAAGAAAATGTTTTTAAATAAAAAAATCTCCATCAGTTTTATCCCCTTCTTTTTTTCTAAATCACTTGAGAGTAGCTTAAACAAACAAAAATAACTTTTTCTTTTTTAAAAAAAGTTTCGGAGGGGGGGCTGCTGCATTTTTGTCAACGGACACATTTTTTTATCTGGGCAACATCTTTTGACTTATTATGTCCAAACTACAGTATGACTTTGCAACATTTAATCAACAAAAAAAAATGCCTGAAATGTCAGCAAAATACTTTATACCTCTTGAAGTAGGCCCAAAATGTTAGAATTTCGGTTGCTGATGTTGATCGTGCCAAAACTGATGCCAGAAATATTTTGGGAATTGTGATGGAGAAACATGTTAATTTTTATAAAGTTGAAACTAAAAACGATCATCTTTCACAACTCTTTGCATGAAATCAACTCGAACCAATTGCTGAAACATTTATGCAAATTTAAAGAAATTCCTTACTTACAGTGCTCCAAAAAAAATATGGAGGCACTCTTAGTTTTATCAAATTTTTGTTGTTTTTGGTTCTCTACAAAACTCGTTCGGTGATTCTGATAGTAAATATAGTTTGTCGATTGACATGTTTCATTATTTTGGTCAATTTCGATTTTCGGTCTTCTCGCAGTGAAAAATAAAAAGGCCTAAAATCGAAATTTCGGTATACGGTTGTTTTCGAAAAAATTTTTATGTCCACTGGATTGCCCATGGCTCATATAGTCTATATTCCGAATTTTAGAATTTTACATCCAAGCATCTCTTCAGGCCTAGGTTGCAAATCTAGAAAAAATGTCCAAAAATTGGCAAAAACTGAAAAAAACAGCTATTTTTTTCAACTTTGATACCTCGGCCTGAAGAGATGCTTGAATGTAAAATCCTAAAACTTGGGATATAGACTATATGAGCCGTATACATAAAAAATTTCGAAACAACCGTATACCGAAATTTCGATTTTAGGCCTTTTTGCATTTTCTCTGCGAGAACACTGAAAATCGAAATTGGCCAAAATGCTGAAACATGTCAACTGACAAATTGATTTTACTATCAGAATCACCAAACAATTTTTGTGGAGAACCAAAAACAACAAAAATTTGATAAAAAATTAAGGGTGTTTCCATATTTTTTTGGAGCACTGTAGAAATCCGAAAAACTGCTGCATCCGATGAATCTATTTCTGAAGGCCCAAGGCCCATGCCCATTGCAACTACAAAACCAAATGTCAAGACAAAAAATGCAAATGTAAAAGGGATGTAAAAATGGGCGGGATCCCGGGGACAACCCTGATAGTAACGAAGAAATCCTTCTTTTTTTAAACAATGCCTTTAAAAGATTTACTCATTCACTATAGCGGGGGTTGTGGTGACGGATGTTTTGAATACATTTTTTAAAAAAAGTTAAAATCAATGTGAAAAAAAAAAGGTTAAAGGAAGCGTCCATCGGGGATAGACAAAGTTTTTTTTGATGGAGAGAGAACGCATTTGTTTGTTACGGGCAAATTCTCCATTGTGAATTTGCCCGTAACAAACAATGCATCTTTTTCGTGCTAAAAGGAGCGGTTCGAAGAAAAACCCGGTACTTCTTTAGTTTATCCCCCCTAAAAAAAAGTGCAACCAAAAAAAAATAAACCCTCTAATGTATATATATTTTTTTAGAAATACATTTCAAATTTAGTGCCATAAAATTTATTTTTGATATAATATTTTATCCTTCCAACCATGACAGAATATGATTGGTACATATTAGATTTTTCAAAAATCAGTAAAGAATACAAAAAAGTTGCTGAAAAATTGATGAAAGATTTAGAAATGTTTCCATCAGCAGCTGATAAAAATGTCATTGCCCAACATCTTGATAATTTCTCGAAAAAATATTTAATGGAATATTTTTGGAGTATTCGATTATCGTAATATTTTTTTAGTTTTATAAAAAAAATTAATTAACACATTTCTGGGAATTACTAAAAGATGGGCTTGGACTTGGATTTTATTTAAAAGAAAATAATTTTTTTCTTGCTGGGATTCGAACCCGCGCCCTTTTGCTCGTTAAACACGTGCGCTACCGACTGAGCCATTCCTACTTTTTTTTTTTCCTTTCAAAGTTGCTTTTAAAAAAATTCAAGTCCACATCCATCTTTTATAGTAATTCCCCAAATTTCTAATCAATTTTTTTAGTAATATTGTTGAAAATGATAATGTAGAACTTTTATATCAAAATGCTCGTTATCACTTTTACTTTTCTTGTAATGATCCATATTTTGTAAGAATTTTTTAAATATATAATTTTATCACAGAGAAAGTAATAATACAAAAGTTAATTTTTTAGTACGTTCACAAAGGTATCATACGCAGTCGTTGTATTAGAAACGATTTTCTAAACTTTGAAAAAGTTACAAAATTTGAACCAAATGATTTTATTTATCCGCATAGTAATTTAAAAAGTGATATGGAAATGCTAAAAATATATTCACGTAAGAATAGTAAAAAAACATGGCTTTTGGCGCACTGTCATAGAAGGCCAAAATCCGGGGATATTATTGTATTAATTAAATTTTTTCTTGCTTTATTATTTTTTGGACAATGATATTTAATGGGGTTACTGTATCTGGGGGATATGATAAAAAATATCAAAATTTTTATGAGAAAATTTGATATAGAATTTTGGCGTTTTATGACACGCCGCCAAAAAAAAAGGTGGACATCCCTTTTTTTACGGTTCCCGTAACAGAGATGGAGAGAACACGTACGGATTTTTGGGAAATGGAAAAAAAACATAACAATTTTCTCGAAGGGCAAATATGGATAGAGCAGTTGGTTGGCGCGTTTTCTTTGCATGCACAACGCTGAAGCCAGGTTCGATCCCCTGCGAGAGCAGTTATAAAAAAATTTTTTTTATAAAAAGAATACCTTTAATACAAATGGTTCAGCAATCATTGTAAACATTTTTTTGAACATTTTCTCTTGTAAAAACAACAAAAAAAATTCGTTAAAAAAATCGGTGCTCTCGCTGGGTTCGAACTTGTACTTTTTTTGCCCAGTGCATGCAAAGAAAACGCACAACCAATTGCTCTATCCATTTTTGCCCTCCGAGAAAATTTCAAGTGTCTATTTTTTTAATTTCTCAAAAATCCGTACGTGAGAAGCTTTAAGTTTTATTCATTTTTTTTAAAAATATTTGCTTCCTACATTAAAAAATGTTTTTTAGAGATTCCACTAAATAAAATATTATTTAAAAAATATGAAAAAGCGTTAAAAATTTATGATAGAATTAAAGCAGCGGAAAATGAGGGCAAAGAAGAAGAATGGTTTAAAAAAATTCAGGAATGGCATGATGAAGAATTTATTATTCATAATATTGAATTCAGAATAGCCTCTTCTCTACATCACGGAAAACCAAAAAAAGATTTATGGAAAATATACATCAAATATTTGAGTTCACGAAATTCAAAAGCAATGTTGGGAGTTTATTCCCGATATTGTCGATACTTTTTAGATGATTTGGAAATGAAAAAAGAATTTTTAAAAGAAGCTACCAAATTTGGAATTAAAATTCCGGGAGAAAAACTTTTGGATTTTCAAGAATTTGGATCTTTTCCCGAAACAAATATTCAAATTTCAGAGAAACCATTTGAAAGAAAACCATTAAAAAGAGTATTTTGGCAAAATTCTTCTTCTGCTAATCTGCTGCCACAAACCCTTTCACTTCCTAATCCAATTATTAATTATTTATTTCAAACAAATTTTTTTCCTCAAATTTTACACAAACTTTTTCTCTCTTGTAAATTCTTCTTCCTCAAATATCCTACCCCAATATGTCATCGATTAATTATCGAGAGAAATATAGATGAACATCAAAATATCAAAAATCCCATAATTTTTGATAAACAATCTGTAACGATTTTAAACAATTTTGCAGAATTAAAGCAAGTGATGAAAAAAATTTTTGTTACAAATTCCTTCTTTGTTCATTCAAATTTTGCCAATTTATTCTATGAAATTCTTCCATGCATTCAAAGATTTACTGTAAAATATTTAACAATTTATGGCCTTGAAATTTCGCTGAAAGACTACAAATTTCTGACAGAATCAAAAATGGTTAAAGAGCTGAAATTTTCAGATGTAAAAATATTTGATAACAAAAATGATACTTTGGCTTTTTTGGAAAATGTTATGGAGACTTTACCAAATGCATATCATATTGAGTAAGGAATTTCAAACATGTTTTTTATCATTACAAAAATTCTTCCCAAAAACTCCGACTTGGTCTATATATAATTTTAGATTTAAAGAATTTTGGGGTGTAGTAAAAAATTTTGAATTTTAAAAATTAGAAAATATCGATGTCCCCCCGGTTCCCCGTCCCCGAAACCATTCTTTCCCGAAAAAACACGTAGGGATTTTTGGGAAATGGAAAAAAGACACTTGAAATTTTCTCGGAGAGCAAAAATGGATAGAGCAGTTGGTTGCGCGTTTTCTTTGCATGCGTTGGGCAAAAACAAGCGCAAGTTCGAATCCAGCGAGAGCACTGATTTTTTTTAACAAATTTTTTTTGTTGTTTTTACAAGAAAATTTTCAAAAATATGTTTACAATGATTGCTGAACCGCTTGAATCGAAGATATTCTTTTTATAAAAAAAACTTTTTTTATAACTGCTCTCACGGGGGATCGAACCTGGCTTCTCTTCTGCGTTGTGCATGCAAAGGAAACGCGCCAACCAATTGCTCTATCCATATTTGCCCTCCGAGAAAATTTGAATGTTTTTTTCCATTTCCCAAAAATCTGTACGTGAAAAATTTTCCATAATTTTAGGATATTTTAAAATTTAGTAAAAAAAGATAAAATTCTGCAAAAATTCCAGCCACTTCCATGCCCAATTTCAAAAAAAAAACGATAAAAAATTAGGCAATTGTATTTTTATTATTCGAAAATAGGCATGGCGTGGGACCACTTTCTCCCAGTGCCGTCCCTTAACGATAAGTCCCGCCCGGTCCCGGGACCGTTGTTGTTGATTTTCTCATATTTTTCATCCAGCAGAATTAAGCATTTTTAAAACTTCAAAAAATGAAAACTGTGTATTTTTTAAAAGGATTTAGTTTTTTTAGTGGCATACAATTTTATGTTTGCTTTATTTATGTGGAGTTTTGTTTCTATTTTTTTTTACAGTACCTTATTAAAAAACAGGTTTCTGAAAGTGAATGAATGCAGCCAAAAAAATTTCCATTTTACAGCGATTTTATAAAAATTAATACTAAAAATATAATTAAATAAATCCCGGGACCAATCTTTTAGTCCCGATCCCGTCCCTCCCCCCTCCCCTCGAATTCAGTCCCGCCCCGTTCCGGGACTTGCAGTACCGCCGCCATGTCTATTGAAAATTTGAAGAAACTTTACCAAAAATTTACCCACCCCCGAGATATATATTTCGGGGATCCCCACATTCCCCGTCTCCGACTACTTTCTTTCCCGAGGAAATCGGGAGAGAGAAAAATCGAAAGTCAGAGGATTCCCCGTCCTCGAATTTTTTCAAATTTCGAAAATAGGACAATAACCCTACTGTACCTGTACGAGTGTCATTGCCCTCCATTACATTTCTTTCTTTTTGTTTCAGTTTTTTATGCCTTTCGCAGACGCTTGAAAGTTCCGTAACAATAAATTCTCAAACATTTAAAAAGATTATGAAATTTGGACGAAATTGTAAAATTAAACAATTTGCTTTTCGTGGTTGGAATGAAACATTTGATCCGGAAAGTTGTTTTAATTTTCTTAAGGTTTTGTTTCTTTTAAATACACTCAAAAATATTTAATATACATCGTATTTAAGAATTACATGGTTGGATGCGGTCAATTTATTAATGAATTCAATATTGTATCTGATGAAAATATTGATCCAAAATTTAAAAAAAATTCCATCGCTTTTTTCAACAATCTTTTACAAGTTTCAAAAAAAAACGGAAAATGGCTTTATGGTCGTCTTGGTTTACGTTCATATAAACCATAAATTTAGAAAATTTAAATTGTTTTCTATCCTTTTTTTGTTACAGTATGAAAAATAAAATTTTTACTTAACTTCTGAAATATCAGATGCTTTTTTATACGCTGAAAACCAAATCTTTGCAAATCTGGTAATATATAAGATAAAACATTTATTTATAAATTTAAAAAAATAAATAAATTACGTGTAATATCCAAAACCTTGATTAACCCAATTTGCTTTTGGTTGATTCTTGGCTTGATCGGTTGTTGTAAAGATTGATTTTAATGCTTTGGATACTGTAGGATCATCTTGAATAGATTTGATTTCAGGTTTTCGTTTAAGATCACGCTTCACTTCTTTTACCACATGTTTTTCTTTAACAACATGATTGGCTAAAAAACTATCATATTACATTTTAAAATTATTGTAAAAATATATTACCTTTTTCAATTTCTGGATTAACAGATGGCCCTTCAACGATATCAGCTTTTGCAGCACTCTTTTTAGCTTTCTTTGCTAATAATTCTTCAGCAACTTTTGCTTCATATTCTTTTAAAAGTTCACCTTCAGGATTTAATTGAATAATATTTGCTTTATCAATGTTTCCACCACATCCATGACACGTTTCAGGTTTTAATTCTTGTAAAGCTTTTTCAGAAAATACACAACCACATTCCCAATTAACAACAAATGGATATGAACCATTCATATTCAAGCCTGTTATTGGACAAAGAAATGGCGTTTCATTGTAATCCTTGTAAACATTGCCCTAAGAAAATTAGACAATTAAAATATGTCAGAAACAATAAATTATGCTTACCTTATCAGGTCCATTATCTTTAAAAGCTTTATTTTCAGTTAGCTTTAATTCTTTAACATCCGAAAGAGATTTGATATGAATGGTGGTTGGATTCTTGGCTAAAGTCTTATATAGCCGACCTTCAATGATTGCTTCTTTATTGTATAACCTAAAATGAGCAAATATAAAATAATACAACACAAATTAATAAAAACATACCGTCCAAGTTTACATGCAACAATTGGCTTTTTCAATGGTTCATTTGTCATCTGACAATTTCTCCATTTATGAGCATCTTTAACTTTTTTATCCAATTTTTCAACCTTTTTCTTTTGTTTAACAAGTTCACATCGCTTTGGAATACTTCCTCCATCGGCTCCCATGGTGAATTATATAAAAAAAATTTTATTTATAAAAAAATGTAAAATTTTAACAAATCCAAATTAATTTTGGAGAAAAAAAGTTTGATGAAACATCTTTTTTCGGTGACAGCTGACCACTTTTTTGGCGTCGCATTTTTGAATGCCAAAAAAAAGAAAAGTTCGCGGGCTTTTTGCGTCTCAATTTTTTTCTTTTCCAACTTTTTTTTTGTGTTTCTATATTTTTTTTTGTTACTCTATTTTTTGTTACTTTTTTATTATCAAACTCTTACAGTATGCCTGGGGATATTATATCAATTCAAGTTGGACAATGTGGAAATGAAATTGGTAATGAATTTTGGAAGAGATTATGTACGGAGCATTGCATTGGAATGGATGGATATGCAACGGCGGAAAGAATAGAAGATGATAATGTTTCAACATATTTTTCACAGGTTTGTATTTATATAGCAGTAAATTTTGTGTAACAAGTTTTTATTAAAAAAGATAATTTTTTAGGCGGATGATTTTCGGTATATCCCTAGGGCCGTACTAATTGATCTTGAGCCTCGTGTCATTAATTCAACGTTAAATGCAGAATTTGGAAAAGTTTTTAATCTTGAAAGAGTTTTTTCATCTGGTGGTGGAGCTGGTAATAATTGGGCATCAGGATATGGTGCAGGCTTTAATAAGTAATTGTGTTTGATTTTATCTTTAAGCATTCATTGATTTAATCAATTTTAAGAGATAGTGAACATGGTGATCAAATTTTAAATATTATACAATCTGAAGTTGAAATATCTGATAAAATTGATGGATTTAGTGTTTCGCATTCAATTGCTGGTGGAACTGGTTCAGGGCTTGGATCTTGGATTCTTGAAAAACTTGTTGATGAGTATGTGTAATTCCATTAATTATATTATCCCTCTATTCTCTAATATTTCAGATATGGACATAAACAAATTCAAACATTTTCCGTGTTTCCAAATTCTGGTTCAGATGTTGTTGTACAACCGTATAATGCTATTTTAACACTTAAAAGATTGATTGAAATACCTCAAATGGTTACGGTATTAGATAATGAAGCAATTGAAAAGAATGCAATGGCAAAAATGCATATCAAAGATCCATCAATGAAAGATGTGAATGCAATTATTGGACGAATTATGGCGGGTATTACAAGTCCTAAAAGATTTGGGGCTCCAAATGTTGTTTCATTATTTAATTTATCTTCACAATTATGCCCTGTTTCACCATTACATTTTATTCAATGTGGTAAAATTTTATTTTTATAAGATCCCCATAAAAATTTTTTATACTTTTAGGTGTTGCTCCTATGACTCCAGTAGATCCAAAATACATTCAACAAACAACTGCAACACATTTAATGAGATTATTAAGTCGTTCAGATTGTATGATGACAAGACCATTTCGAAAATATGCTCCATCTCAAACTGATTGCTTACTTTCTGGCTTGGTATTATTTCAAGGTGAAATTGATAAATCTGAAGCTCAAAACAGTATTACAAAAACAAATTCTCTTAATCCATATGGGTGAGCATTCTTTTGTTTAAATCATTTAAAAAAACCTTCTTCATCGTTTCTTTTTAGGTCTTCCCTCATTCCATTCTTTGATATTCAATATATTACAAGTTATCCAAAAGCAAAAAATCGTTCAGCTGTTTTAGCCCTAAATCATTCATCCTTTGAAAAAACTCTTGCTTCAATCCTTCATCAATTTGATACAATGTTTCGAAATAAAGCATATATCAAAAATTTTGAAAAAGAAGATTACTTTTTGGATGGATTAGAGCCAATGATTGAAGCTCGAAATATGGTTGAAGATTTGAGAAAAGCTTACGCGGATCCTTGGATATTTTGCAGTGGAGGAAGAGCACCAGCCGCAGCAAAAAATAATGAAGAATAAATGTTTGTGTCTTTGTACAGTATTCTTTTCTTTTTGGTTCTAATTTTATTTAATATATTATTTTTTTCATTTAAAATATGAGATGTTGGAAGTCAATTGTTAAATATAATTCAATGTATTTTTCTACAGTATAAAACATGTTTTTAAATGGAAACAAAAGACAATATTTTGGACTTATTTTTTAGAAGCATTAAAAAAGTATTTTTTATAGAAATGTTATCCCATGTCACTACTGAAAACGTAGTGACATGGGATAACATGTCACTACGTTTTCAAAAAAAAAAAATCTTTGATAAAGCATCCCTCCCTCGTTCACATTCTTTCTTTTACAAAAGAATTTTTGATATTTCTGAATTTTTGGTGGTCCATTTTCAAGCGATCTCTGGGGTACGTGAAAAAGTTGGAAATGGCGGTGGAAAGGAGGGGGAAAACCGAAAATGTTTTATTTTGCTTATTTATAGCTAAACAAGGATTACGAAATCTATGGTAATATCAAATAATTGTTTGCACCCCTCTGATTTCACAATAGTGTTTTTTTCCCGTTTTATCTCCAAGTTATATATGTATTATATGGATTTAACACTGTGGAACACGAATTTCACATTTTTAAGTGCCATTATAAAGCTCGTTTTTGAGATTTTTTGATTTATATACAAAAAACCTCCATAGTCAATAAATCAAAAAATCTCAAAAACGAGCTCTATAAAGGCACTTAAAAATGTGAAATTCGAGTTCCACAATGTTAAATCCATATAATACATATATAACTTGGAGATAAAACGGAAAAAAACACTATTGCGAAATCAGGGGGGGGGGGGGGGGTGCAAACAATTATTTGACATTTCTATCGATTTCGCAATCCATTTTTAGCTATAAATAACCAAAATGGAACATTTTTGCTTTCCCCCCTCCTTTTTATCCCTCATTTCCACCTTTTTCACGCACCCAGTGATCTGCATATTTTTCATATTTTTTTTGCAAAGTATTGTCGGAAAAAAAGAATATTAGTTACAATGAAGAAGAAAAAGGTAGAAATGAAATGATGATAATAGAAGGAAGAAGAAGAAGATGGATATACAATTAATCAAAAGGAAAGAAGACTGCAGCGGTATCCCCTCAGGAAATGTTTCATGATATACTGATTAAATAAATGAATTATTTAAAACTTTCTCTTTCATTTCTTTGTTTTGAAAGAGAAAGGAAAAATGAAATTGGGATGAATAAAAAATGGAATCATATTATTTCCTACTACCCATAATTAATCTTTCTTACTCCACAAAATAATTTCTGTTTTCTGCCCAATTTCCTGAGGGTGCTTACTCTAAGGCCTTAAGGCTTAGGCCCATCGGCTAGCCTAATGTGGTAGAATTTAGCTTTAAAAAAATAAGATTATGGTTAGAAATTTTAATATAATTCCATAAAAAATTCGTTGAATTAAATGTTTTTTTTGTTTCATTCAATTCTTTTTTTACTCTGCAAAGTTTTTAAAAATTTTTATTACCATAATTTTTTGACATTTCACAAAAGATACTGTAGTTTTGCAGTTTTTTCGTCTACCGTAATCAGTTATGTAAAATTACCTTTTTTTGTTGATTAAATTTTGTAAACAGAGCTAAATTGAAATTTAAAAAATCGAAATCGAAATTTTTTTCAAAATCGAAATTTTCGATCTTGCAAGTTGCAACCCTCTGTTTTTTAACTGTTTTTATTCAATAAATTTTTTCAAAGCAGTTTTTCTCAATTTTTTTCGGAAATTAATGTTCCCATTTTTTAAAAATATGTTTTAATTAAAGTTTTAACACTTCTTTTTTTATCCTTTTTTTCGGTCAATTTTTGCGCAATCAATCAATTAATCAAAAAGAAAGAAAAAAACTGTGAAATGTTTTAACGAAAATAATTTTAGAAAAAAATTAAATTAAATAAAATGAAAATTAGTGATAAATCAATCATGGAAGAAGAGGTGGTAAAAAAGCGAAATTTGCATATTGATGATATTTTATTGAATCCAAAAAATGATAATGGCGACGATTTTTATGTCCCTTCAAATGTATCAATTGAAGGATGGTCTTCAAATTATATTCGAATAAATATTTCAAAGGTATGTATGTGACTGAGATTACTGTATCTTTGGGGGTTTGTCAAAAAAAAACAAAGGTAAAGTGTGCCAAAAAAAAGTGATGAAATATCTTGAGTTTTAAATTTATTGAAAGCATATCCTTAAATATATAGCTAATAAAAAGCCGCCTGAACAAGATTTTGGCGAAATTTACTTTTACTGCCATTTTTTCAGTTCTAAACCATTTCGCCCAAAATTTTGGCGAAATTTTCTCCAAAATGTTATCGATAGTTTAGATTTCATTCAGGTTTATTGGAAGCATATCCGCAAAATTATAGCCAATAAAAGGTGCGCGATAGTTTTTTTGGTGAAATTAACTTTTTGCTGCAATTTTCTCAAATTTGCATATTTCGGCGTAATTTTTTTTCTGGCATGTTCCTGATAACCCATATCAACTTTTTTAGTTTCAATTATGGCATTTGGAAATAATTCGGCTGAGTTTTGCCCGCCGAAAAACATAATTTTTTATTTCTTGCTTCCAAATTCTCCTATAACGATTTCGATGTGGCACATTTTGGCGTTTAGCCATGAAATGCCAAAAATCCTTAAATTCATCAGCTGTATAATTTAGATATTTTTATCATATCACACAGATACAGTAACCCTCATTAAATATTAATCTCCAAAAAAAGTAATAAATTAAGAAAAAATTAATTAACAAAAGATGACTTTTGGCGAAACGTGAAAAGTCGCCATAATTATGTTTAAATTCTGTAGAACTCAAATTTTTTAATCCCTATTAATATTGAAAAAAAATATTAAGCTGTTGTTTTTAGCTTTTTACAATTCTTGAAAAAATTCCATTAATATTTTTTTTACTTTCATGGGCATCTTATTTTTTTGAATCATATACTCCAGAATGGGATTACGATGGATGGTTTATTCAATATAATTTTTTAAAAGAACCCCAAAACTTTATTATTTGTAATGTATGCTTTTCAAAGAATTACAGTATCTTTTGTATAAAAAAATCTAATTTTTAAGGGAAATAATTCAATAATAACAAAATCATCTTATTTTTTGATGATTCCATCACTTTTACGTATGACAAATTTGCATTCCGTTCCAAGTGTATTTGTTCGAGCTGGAGTTTTACCAATTTTTTTTGGGCGACTTTTAATTCTTTCATTAATTTTAAAAAGATTTCGATTTTTGAGAAAGATAAATGTTGGCATTTTTGATATTGGAATGTATAGTTTAACAATTTTTGAAGTGCTTTCATTAAATATCTTTTTTATTAGAAATCATCCAATTGATGATAAAAGTATGTTAATTTTATGTAAATTTTTTTTATCTAAAAGTTAAAATCAAAATCGAAATTCGATAGTAAGCTGAAATCAATAAATAATGTTAGGTGGCGAAATGGGACAAAATTGTCATTTCGCCAAAAATCCGGACATTTCGGCTAAAAAAGGTCGATTTTGGCACTCTCGAAGCGATAAAATCTGGCATTTTTTCCAGTTTTGTGCCTAAGCGCATTGCCTGACAACAGGAACCTGAAGTCAATGAATGATGCTAGGTGGCGAAATGGGACAAAATTGTCATTTCGCCAAAACTCCGAACATTTGGGCTAATTATAAAAAAAGAAGAAAAAGGTCGATTTTGGCACTCTCGAAGCGATAATCTCCGGCATTTTTTCCCATTTTTTGGCCGAAAATTTTGAAAACAAAAAATATCATTTTAGGAATTCATAAATTATTTGGAATTATTTTTGTATTTTTAAGTATCATAAATATGTTGGCACTAATTTGGATAACATTATATTTGGATAATATTAAATCAAATGTAAGCAGCCTTTTTTTCTATAAATAAAATATTACAGCATTTATTTTTTCAGTTTAGCAATTCTTTGACACTTTTTTGTTTTGCATTAATCTTTTCAACTACCGTAATATTTACTTTAAATTCATATTATTTATTTGTTGATAATCGAAAATGCAGCCCTCTCGGTAAATATTCTTTTAACAGTTTTTCTTAGAAAAAATATCGTTTTTTTGGTAAAAAGTTAAAGCCTAAAAAATATATATGACCATAAAAAACTTTTTTAATTTAATTTCAAATTTTTTGTTAAAGTGAAAAATCACCTGTTTGCCGTCGAAACTACTGCAATTTTAACATACATATTTTTTCATTGGAAAACAAAATCAAATATTGAAAATATTGAAATCCTTTTATATTCATCTGTTGACGAATTGGATGTTGAAGTTACCGAAAATTGTTGTAATTATAAATCAAAATTTATTGATTGAAAATTGAATTAATTTTTTTAATTTTTTTTGTTGTGCTGTAATAAAATCTCAAATTTCATTAATTTTTTCAATAAAATTTTGTCCAATTTTTCACAGCAAAATGTTTGAAATCAATAATCATTTTTGAAAATTTTTAAAAATTTTTAAAAATTGTAAAAGCTTGCATCATTCTTATGCAACAACAACCCCAAGACAAAATTTAAAAATCCCGCAATTTATGTCTGCAAAAAAAGACATTTTGCCAACGTCTAGGGAAAATTGCACTCTTTCATTGCTTTAAATTCAATGTTTTGCAAATTGCATCATTCTTACGATTTTATTTTTTACAATTTTTTGTTTCATACAGCTTTCAAAGTGTTTCAAAAAAGCAAAGTTTCGTTAAAAATCAATTTTTTGCTTTCTTTTTGCGTTTAATAAATGTTTGAAAATGTATTAAAAATGTTTTATTTTTAATTAATCTATTTAAATTTAAATTAATTTATAGAGATGGCAACAAAAGATGGGCTATTTTTGCCATCAAAAAAGGAAAAACAACAAAAGTGTATGAATTTTGATGGCTTAAATAATCAATATTCAAATATTAATTTAAATCAAAATTATAAATTTTTAAATATTTTATCACCTTATCAATCAAAAAATAATTTTTCAAAAACTGACAAAAAATTTGGTAAAAAAAATAATAGTGTTGCAGTTTTTTAAAAATAATCAAAAAAAAAATTTTGTTTTGTTTGATCAAGGATTTAGGGATACTGTAATTAACGAAATTAAGTTAAAATTTATAAAAAAAACTGCAACATTATATAAAATAATTATCAGCTTTTGGGGGCATTATTAATAATGATAATGATAAAAGAAGTTTAAAATCATGGCAAAATTCAACTTTGATTAATTCATCTCAAAAATGTTGCAATATTTTTGATAAAAAAATTAAAAATGAATTGAAAAATAATTGTTCCCCTATCACCTCCCCTATCACCACCCCTATCACCACCAGCAGCTCCAACAATAGCACTTTATCACTTCATATTGAAGCATACGAAAATTCTGTTGAAATAAATGATAAAATTGAAAGCGTAAAAGATAAAAAATGTGATGAATTTAAAAAAACATGGAAAAATGCTAAACAATTTCTTTCTGCTTCATCATTATCAGCTACAGTAATAATATTATTTTAAAAAAATTATGTTAAATAAAAACATTTTTTTCAGAATCCATTTGAATTTCCTCGACAACAAGAAAATGAAGCACCAAAGCAGCCTGAAATAATGCAATTTAAAGCATCCCAAATTTTATTGAATCCTAATAATTTAGATTTAATGGATGATGATCAAGAAGAAGATCAAAGAGGTTATTTTTTTAAATTAAATAATTGAAATTTTTTGTTGTCGGAAACACGTTGATTTCGGTAAAATATATTTTCGTTTTTAAAAGGTATAACAATGTTGAAAAGATCCCCCCAAAAATTTAGGTCCGATCCGAAACTATGTCGGATCGGATAAGTCGGATGTGAAATTGGTAGGATCTGATTTGATCCGATTGAATCGCGATTCCGCGGATTCAGGAACATTACTTCGTACGTGCCTATTGAACCTATTAGATCCGAATGTATGCTACTTTTTGGCTTTCTGTCATAAAACGCCAAAATCCTTATAACTCATTTTTTCTGATTTTAATATTATTTTTATCATATCACATAGATACTGTATCCCTCATTAAATATCAATGCCAAAAAAAAAATAAAATAAGGAAAATAACAAAAGATATATCCCAATTTTTGGCATTTTATGACAAAACGTCAGTGCCATGTTCAAGGGCGTAAACAGAAGAAAAAAATTTCGGAGAGGGCACCGACCTTTTGGGGGGGGGCACACCTTTGATCTTTTACCGCCACCAACACAAAGCGGCAAAAGATCAAAGGAAGTCTTCAATTTCGGGGGCACAGGTCTCGAATCCCCACCCCCCAACAAATTTCGAAATTTAAAAAAAATCCAATTCGTCAACAGATGAATATAAAAGTATTTCAATATTTTTAATATTTTACTTTTTTTTCCAATGTAAAAATATGTATGTTAAAATTGCAGCAGTTTCGACGGAAAACAGTACAATAAAATTTTGACCATAAATATTCACTAAAAAATTTGCCATTTATAATGTGCATGAATTACTGTATTCAGAAAAAACCTTTTTTTTGGGTGACAAAAAAACAAAAAAAATTTTAATTAAAAAAAGTTGTTGCAAAAACCCCCCATAACCATAAAAAACTTTTTTAATTTAATTTTAAATTTTTTGTTAAAGTTAAAAATCACCTGTTTGCCGTCGAAACTGCTGCAATTTTAACATACATATTTTTTCATTGCAAAACAAAATCAAATATTGAAAATATTGAAATACTTTTATATTCATCTGTTGACGAATTGGATTTTTTTTAAATTTCGAAATTTATAAAAGTAACAACTTTTAAGTTTTAAAAAGTTGTAAACTTTAATAAAAAAAATCTTTTTAAAATTTAAATAATGTCATTTTTTGAGTGTATTTTTATGAGAATCGTAAAAAATAGGTACTTTTTATAGGTTAAAAAATAATAATGCAAGTAAATTTTTATATTTATTTCGAAATTTTTATGACTTGTTAAAAACTTTTCATGTTTATTATATTTTTTGATTTAAAGTTTTTTGACAGTTTTTTTTTAAATTAGCTGTAAAAGCGTGTTTTTATTACATGGTTAAAAATGCGAAATTTCATACGTAATTTTTTTTTTCATAATTTTAGGTGAATCTTTTTTTGCTATAATATTTATTTCTTCTTCTTTCTGCTATTTCGAGGGCATTAAATTAGAATAATAAAAAAAATTAATTAATTTTCTTCGCGAAGTTTCTCAAGTGTTAATTTTCTTCGAATTAACATTCAAGAAAAAACATTGTCAGATGTTAAAAAAAAGTTAAAATGCTTACCCAAAAATATATTATTAATTGCGTTTTTTGCTCGCGAGCAGTAACTCAGTCGCATTAGTTTTAAATGCTTAGATTGAAACTAAAAATGTTGATATGGGGCTATAAGGAACAACATGCCAGAAAAAAAAACTGGGCCGAAATATGCAAATTTGAGGAAATGGCAGCAAAAATTAATTTCGCCATAAAATTGTTTGTGTATCTTTTATCAGGGCTCAAGCTTATAAAAATGTGAGTTCCTGAGGTCGACCTTTTTAAGGCAAACTCGGCCTCCTGAAGTACTAGGGGAATTTCCGGTAAATAGTTATGTTCATTAACATCTATGCTATTGATTAATGCCATAACATACAGTATTCAAAAGGTAATTTCGTTGTGGGACCTCATTAAACATAAATATATACATTTGTATGATATAAGGTCGACTGAAATCAAAAAATCTCAGATTATGAATATCGTATGGTATGGCATTAATCAATAGCATAGATGTTAATGAACATAACTATATACCGGACATCCCCCTAATACTTCAGGAAGCCGAGCTTGCCTTAAAAAAGTTAACCTCAGGAGCTCACATTTTTATAAGCTTGAGCCCTAGTTATATTTATACGAAAAAACTTCCAATAAATTTGAGGGAAACCTAAACTATTTGATAACACTTTGGAGAAGATATTGGCCAAGTTTTGGGCGAATTGGTTTAAAACTGAAAAAACGGCCGCAAAAGTTTGAACTTTTTTTCAGTTTTATTTCCCAAAAAATTTCGCTGTTGTAAGCTTAAAAAGCGATATATTTTTAAGATTATGAAGCCAAAAAAAGAAAAAGAGAGATCTTAAAAACAGCCCCCCAATCTTTAATGGAGTGGTCTAGTGACTTTTACGGACTAAAAGTTTGTCTCCCTCTCCTTTTTTTTGTTTGCACTTTGCCCGCACTCAAAAAAAAACAAAGTTAAACATTTTTTTTGGCTGACTAAAAAAAGTTTAAAATAACCATTTTTCTTTGTCACGTCGTGCTCTTTTTTTGTTGAAAATTTGGGCTTTTCTTCTTTGTAACCGCGTAACCGCGTAACCGTTTGTATTTCGCGTCGAGAATTTGCGCGGTTACAAAAGATTCTTCTTTGTAACCGTTTTTTGCACTAATGCAAATCTATTAATATATTTTTAATATTTTAATGATTTTTATATCATTTTTATCATTTTATCACTAAAAATAAATAAAGGGACATACAACAATCTTTTTGTAAAAGTTTTTTGTTTGTTTTAGTTTAAAATTTATATTGGATTTGGAAGTTTGATTAAAGTTTATATTATTAGTTTAGTTTATACTTTTATCTAATCATTATCAATAAATGATCAGTGATAAGCTAGTTGGTAATGGCATTAGCTAAAAGTTGAACAATTTTATAGAAATGTTGATCTTATAAAACTCTATCAAAAGTATATTAATTGTTTAAATAAATTTTTTAGTGAAGATACAATCTAAAACTAATTATTAATATTTATAAACATATTCGACGAGTAATAACTCGAAAATTAATTAACTTCTAAACGATTTAATAAAGTTTTGAATGCATTATTACTTTAATCAATAGTTTTAAATTTTGAAGTTTGATTAAAGTGTTTTCAACTACTTTAATTTATATTTTTATAGTTAGTTATTATTTAGAAAATTAAACTTATTACTATTAATAATTTTTTTTAAAAAAAGATTGATCTTTTTTAAAGTTTATTTAATTTTATACCCCTGGCTGCTTTTTGTTAATCAATAATTTCGTCTATCAATTGATCTCTTATTACCGACTTTATTTGAAGTGCATATTAACCCCATATTACACGTAATAATTGGACTGTTTAATTTATAAAAAACTTTTTTAGGTATTTTTTAACATTTTTGATCTTTTAATTTGCATTATTACCCTTTTTTTATTTTTGGAGAAATCTTATCATTTTCAATATTTTTTTATTTATAAGTAAACTCAAAATAAGATACAACAACATTTTTTCAACGTGTAATTAGAAATTATTAATAAGGCGTCCAAATTCACCAAATATTTGATTTGTTATTTGATCAGGTAAATCGCTTTTGAAACAATTTCTGGTTACATAAGGGTAACGATGCTGAATGCATGGAGCAGTTGCACATGTAAAACGAATACCACTGGAGGGCATTAGTGCAGCAGAATTACCAATTTTCGAAGGTTGATGCTGTATATATTTATAATTTTCGTAATGCCCGACAACTATTGCTGGTAACTGTCGGCGACAATTGGTGCACTTTCTTGTTGCTCGATTTGGTACTGTTTTTGCATCTTTAAGTACAAAACAACAGTAATTTGCATGGAGAGGGGCAGGACGATGTGGTGTAAAGAAAGCTCTAAATAAAAATTTTAATTATGTCACAAAATATAATTCACTTGCAAAAAGGCATTTTTTGTGTTTTCATCATCTTTTAAATAGTCTTCATGCTGAATTGGAGGTTTTTCAACAGTTTGAACACGTTGAACATGTGGAACACGCGGAAGTCTGGAAGATGTTGAAGGTAATTCATGTGAAATAATTTCAAGAGGTTGAGGAAGCCTACGAGAAGGCCCTCTTGGAGTCATATTATGTGTTCTTGGAATATCAAATGGGGGATGAATTGAATTTATATTTGTGGGCATTAAAATCCTTGGAGCAAAAGAGGGTTGATGCACTGCTAAAGGTGTTCTATTTTGTGAACGTGATGTTGTAAATGCAGTTTTAAATGATGAATCTGACGAAGCAAATGCGTTAATTTGAGGAGTATGCATTATCATAATTTCTTCTTCATCTCCCAAATTTATAACTTCTATGGCTCTTCTTTTAGATACTGTACTTGAAACTCCGGATGAAGCTGTTGAATTAGAAAATTTGGATGATGCAGTTTCTGCAGTAGAGGAATTGTAACTAAAATGCGTATTTTCTGAATTTTGTCTTTTTCTTGTAGTTGTTGAGGTTGAAGAAGAGGGTGAGGAAAGATAATTAGCAGATGGGCCAGCATGAGTCGGATAAGAGAGATCTATTATTTTTTCAGTGGGTTCTCTTCTTTTATTTCGCGTTGAATTTGGTCCATTGCGCCTTGAATTACGTCGTGAAGTACCAGGTTTAGCTCCATCTGCTTTTTGATACTCACGTTTGATTTTTTCATCTTGCGTTTCATTATCTTTATAATTTTTGATAATATCAAAAATTTTTAATTCTGGATGTTTTTGATGAACGGCAAGAATATGAACGCAAATTAAAGCTCCAGTTTTAATAACTTTGCAGCTACATTCCACTTTTTCATCAACCCGAACTCCGATATATTCTGGATCTTTAACCACAATAAATCCATTTTTATTTGTAGGATGTGGAGTAACACCATAAGTCGCTGCTTCATCCATAAGTTGAAATCTATCTTTTTCTGTAGTTTTAGGGGCAAATTCTTGAGGAAAAGTATTTGAAAATTCAGCAAAGCTTGGAAGTTGATCAGTGTATTTTATTCCCATTTTTTTTAATTTACTTCGTTTTAATTCATTTGTTAAAAGTGCAAAATTAATTGTACCAAGAAATTTGGAATCATCTCTTAAAGAAATAGGGATTTTTTGATAAATAGCCATTCCAAAATTTTCGATTTGATTTATTTGTTTTTGTTGAAGCTGGAGGGCCAGAATATGGAGGGGGGTATTATCATTGATTACTGTTTTTAATTGAAAATTTTCTCCTTCCAGTGAATTAGTATCAGATTCATCGAAACCATATCCAGCCAAAACTCTTGTTTTTAAGCAGCATCTTGTATAATAAAAATCCATTCTATGTTTTTTTGTTGTCCAAGTAATAAGTTCAGGATTTTTTAGCCAAGCATCCGTTTTAGCAAGTTCAGAAACTTTTAATAAAAATGCATCATAAGGTAAATCAAAAATCCCAGGATGCTTTATTCCGCTTTCATCAATAAACCCGAAAATATCGAACATTGCAGACATATCATTGGGGCATTTTGCTGCAAAAAGCTTTCTTGCATGAATCATGCAAAGTGATCTTCCTGTTTCATCAGTTATAAATGGAGCATCTTCAATTCCATCCAGTGCTAACGCTCCATCACTACCATATGCTATTACTACCTTGCCTAAATTAAATGATAAACTTATGTCAAACAATTTATAATAATGATACCATTTGATTGTATGCGTTTTGCAAGACAATGTGCCATCCATTTAAAATCATCCTTTGACTTTCCCTTTGATAACATATAAGCAACAGTAAATGGTGCAGGCCCATTTTTACTTAAAAAATTTCTGGAAATGTAATTGACAACTGTTAAAACTAATCTTCCAAGATTGTACGTTTCATCTGCCATTAAAATACCACATTTTGCGTCATTTTTGTATTGTTCTGTATTGATAAATTCGGCAAATTTTTCATATCGTGTGTTGGAAGTATTAGAGTCTAGGATTTCAATCTGTTTTACTCGATTTTTAAGTATATCAACAGGAAATAATTCATGTTCAAAAAGCGCAAGGGCAGAATCAGTGGAACAAAAATATCTTTCGTATCCGTCACCTTTTGCAGAATCTTTAACAAAATTAGCATCAGAAACCAGTTTTTGAAATTTGGTTTCATTTTCTTCAATGGGTCGGCCTTGATTAAATCCTGTTTGACGATCACTCATACGATTACCAAGACGTTGTACTTGTGAATATGTTATTAATCGAGTAATATCATTTTTCATAACATTTCCATTTTCATTAAATTTATTGAGAGCTTGCTTGGCACTTCCAGTTTTCAATAACGGCCTTAGTTCAGCACTTATGTTTTCCTGAAGTCTTAAATTTACAGGCATTGGTGGCATTTCAAACGATTTTTTGACTTCATAAACAATCACAATTTTTGAATCTTTTGCTGGGGTTTTTTCTTTTTTAAATGTTGCGGAATACACCCATTTTTTAACATCAAAATTTGGATTAGGATGAATTGCGGTGTAGACATTTCCAAAATAATGAGCATCATCTTTTAAAGATTTATGAAATTTCCAACCATTATTTGATTGAATTAAGCAACAGTCATTATAATGGGGCTTTTTTTTTGAGGAACTCCAAGGATTTAGACGATCACAATATGCTGTAAGGATAAGAGGCACAGTGTTACCATCAACGAGGCAAAAATAAGTTCCTTGATCATTTGGCGGTGTTAGTGGAATTTTATTTAAAATTTTGATATTTTCATTACTAAATTTTAAAATTTTTATATGGGACATCATTTATGTTAATTTTCTTACCAATTTTCAACATTAAAAACATGTTTAAATAATAAATGATCGTGTTTTTCAATACGGACAAATGCATCATCATCGTGATCACTCACTTCAAGTGAACTAAGTGAATTAACGAGGTCATCTTCGTTTTCGATAAAAATGTTAACTTCTTCTTCAAGCAAGCGACTCATATTACTGTAAATTATATTATGAATTAAAAAACAAAATATTTTAAAAAAGAGCGAGGGAACTTTTACATATATTTATATTTCACGAGCCTAAATATTTTTAAGAATTATTAATGAATGAGCAGTAAAATGGGGACAAAATTTTTTTGAGAAAAACAAAATATCAAATACACAATGAAAAAAAAAGTGACCAAAATAAACTATTTTTTGGTAGTGAATATCGATCTATTAGGACAAAATTTCTTCCTATTTTGGCCATCTAGGGCAAAATAAGCTACCTTTTTTCGCTCCATTCTTCTTGCAATAACAATTTGTTATTGGCAAGGGTATTTTTCCACAATAAATCTAGGGCATTTTTTATTAAAATATAAATAATTTGTGATTATTGATTTTCTATGGCCTATATATTATAGTTATATAGTTGTAAAGCTAGGTTCATTTATTTTATATAAAGATTTTTATTGGTTGTAGTGAATATTTTATTATTTATTTCTGTCAGCTGCGAAAACGTAATTTGCTCTCCTATGGAATCATACGCTGCTTACGTTGTAAAATCCTTTAATATTTGGGCAGACGCGATTCTTGTTGATAAACAGACAGTTTCTTTCAAAGTTAAACCTTCTAAAAACTGGAGAAAAACCCTCAAGAAGCGACTTATTGCAGTAAGATTTATCTAAATGTTCCCTTAAAGTCTTCGTTTTTATTATTTTTTAGGATAAAAACATCGATCTTGCTGTCCCTGAAAATTACAGTCAATTGGTTGCAAGGATTACATCAACAACTTTATGTAAAAAGGAGGTTATATGTGTTGTAACTGAAGTTGATAAAAAACTTACTTTATTGTCGTTTATTTCTACTTGTCTAAACTTGGAAAATTTTCAACTGGTAACTTGGCATTTATTTAGTTGACCCCCGTCCCCTGATAAAAAAAATGTTGAGTTTGTGTTGAAAATTCAAAAGGATGAACGGGCGGGTATAAACTAAAGAAGTACCTAAATTTTAAAAAAAAGTAATCAAAAGTTCCCCTACGTTTAGATTCCTCTCTTAATTGTAAAAGTTAGCGGCCGGCTTTCTAATTACCAAATACAAAACGTCTGCAAAGTTCGTTCGTCATCAAAGATGTGGAAACCATGTCCCAAAATCAATATTCAAATGACTCCAAATGTTAAAATGCAACATTATTTTTGCGAAAAATGTGCTGTTAAACATTAACGCTTTTATTATTCTTTGTCTTTTTCTTTCTGTATTTTATATCTTGAAAATTTGAAATGATAAATCTATTATGAAAAATGCGATGCACAAATTATAGAAATTTAATTAAGATATGAGACAATAATGTAACAGAAGATTATACTCTTGTTGAAGCCAAGGAATCCAATGATATACTTTTTTTAATTAATAAAATATATTACATATTTTACGGAAACAAAATGACATATTGTTTAAAACTTCTCCCTTCGGTTGCCTGCAGGTTAATTTTACGACTAAAAAATTGGTAGAATGTAACTTTATTAATCACTTAAACGTTAAAAAAAGCATGTACCCATCCCACGTGTTCGACAAGGCATATTACCATATAATCATGCATTGGGTTTTACAACTGTCGACCTGACACTGCATTTTGTAAAATTCAAAAGGGATTATTCATGCTTGACATCAGCACTTTTATGGTTGGGATGGGAATAATGATTTATTTTAAAAGCTGCCAAAATCAAAGAAACTTTAAAATCAATAGCTCCCTCATTTAAAAAACAAAAATGCAAACCATCTTCATTTTTTATCATTCAATCCACGCACGGTTTTTCATTCCTCAACAATTTGCATTTCCTTTTTTATTTTGGAAGCACATTTTCAAAGATCCGGAAGGTGCAATTATCTCTTTTGTTATCACCATCGTTATCCTAAATACCAGATGCAAAATGACAGCACATTTTATGGGGATATATTTGATATACTCTATGAATAAAAAATATTCAAAACAAAAAAAGTACTTCAAATATCAAAAAGCTTTTTTACAACAACTGCAAGTACAACAAAAAAGAATCAGGAAAACAGAAACAACAAAAACAATTGCTAAAGATTCAATCCAATAATCAAGCAAAAAATTCCAAACCCAGCCAACTAATTGTTGAAGCATCGAGGGATTATTTTGAATTTCATCATTATGTTTTTCTTCATCCTTCGCAGCATCATTCATCTTTTTATTCTGTTTCCGCAATGCTTCAGTAATATTTGGATTTTGAATTGTCTAAAAAAACATGGTTCCATAAAAACTGTGTGGAAAAATCTTACGGTATGAAAAGTTATCTTCGAAGGTTCCTCACTTTTGCCCCCGAATGTATGGTTTCCGACGATTAATATTTCTGTTTTAGCTAAAGTAACAGTAACTTTACCATTTGAAGGTACAATAAATTTTGAACAACCGCCTTTTTCATTCTTCACTTGAAAAATCTATAACTTGTAAATGTTAGGCTATATCATTTTTAAAAATCTTCATATCTGAGAATTTATTGTAAAGCATCTTTAAAATGAATGTCCCAGCTAATTAGCCATTGTTCTTTCCCAAAAAAGCGTTTTTTTGTATTTTTAAAAAAGACGGAAAAAGATGCATGAAAAAAAACTAAAAGGGGCGAAAATTACGGGGAGAGGACAAATCGGTTAATATTAAAAAATTCCTTTTTTAAAAATTATAAGGAATTTAATTTTAATTAAAAAAATAAATTAAAAAAAAATAATTTAAAAGTTTTTTTTTGATTTTTATGTAAAAGCTATTATTCATACCGGGATTGTGGTAACAAATTGAATTGTATCTTCGACTTGGGTGAACTTTAAAAAATTTTCATCGACGTTTTCCATAGTAAATGGACAAGCCGAAATATTGGAGGGAGTACAAGAAGAAAATTCTAAGGAAGTTATGGTACATTCATCTTTGCCACTCTGAAATTTGCTACATTAAGATTTGTTTAACAAATTGTTTGTTGTCTAACTTTTTCCCAACATTGATCTTTATCAAAAGCTGCCCATTTATCGTAGTATTTTACAAAGTGCTGTCCAATGAGGGGTTGAATGTATTTTCCTTCATCAATCGAACCAAGTATATCAAACTAAAAATATATGTGGAGAGCATTTTTTTAAATTTATTTACTATGTTGTTACCTTATACAGTGTAAAGTTTTGGAGGCTACTGCCGCTAATTACTTTATGGACAATTTCTAGACTATTGTTAGTACAGCGTTGGACCGAACTTGTAATTGCGATGATGTGATGATCAATATGGGGGAGAATGTTTTTTTTGGTAAAATTATCCCATTTGTAACTGCCTTGGAAAACATCTTGAACAGTTGCAAATGATTCACGTCTGATGTCCATGAAAAATTCGAACACATTTGTTCTTTCATTTATCTCTTCCAAAAGTTCCATCTGCTCCTCTCTCAATTTTTTCTCATTTTGTTCCAAAGTATGAAGATCAGCGCTGATTTTTCTGGCTTGGCTTTCATGTTTATATGTTTCATATGCAAGGTATCCAACAGCACCAATAATAACAACTGCTCCAATTACTGCTAAGAAACGGAGACGTCCATTTACTGAATCACATTGTTTATTGACTTCTGTTTGAAGTTCAGTGTTTAATTCAGATGCCCTTTTTACTGCTCCTTCTTTAACTATATTACTCTGAATCTTTGGGAGTTTAATATCAAATTCACTTTTGGGTAGGGTGGATAAAAATGAACTTTGATGTTCCAAATTAAAAAGTCTGAAAACAAATAACGGTTTTAAATATTTTTTATGGTTAACCAAACTTACTCAACATCTCCTACAGTATAATTAAGGGAATATTCGTTGTTTAAATTGTACTGCAGCGGTGCGGCATATACTTCAGAAAAAAATAGTAAAACAAAAAAATATATCTTCAAGCCTCGCATCCTTCTTACTTTCAATAAACGAGCTAGCATAAATGAAAAATGTATCATTATTAAATTTTTACAAATTTGTTATTTATGCCACACATGACCTCAATTTATTGACTGCTTTGATGCTAAGCGGCGCTTGACTCAAGTATTATTGTAATTAAAAATATCGACTCGGGGTTGTTGCTCTTTGGGTACTCACTCGATAATCGACCAATTTTATTAAGTTGTTTTTGCATACCTCGTCTTTTCAAACCATAGTTGCAAAAATTTTTATTTCAAATTATTTTCCATCTCCATATTATTGCCATCATCAAAATTTATTTGTAATTTAATATTGTTTGTGAAGCACCAAGGGATGCGGACTTTAATTTTGTTTAACATTATTTTTCTGTTGCAGCGTACTGTAACTAGTAACCAAAAACTCTCAGAATGGGAGGGCTACCTTAATGTTTCTGCTGGAATTGCAAAGTAAGGTTAATTTTATAAAGACATTGCTAAAATTATTTTTAGTATTTATTCTACCGACACCCCTGTACCCTACTTTGTTAATCTTTCCCCAAGTAACTTTAATTTCTTATTACCAGAAAGTTTAAATCAAATACCAAATGCCCTTTTAAATAAAAGCATATGGGAAACAGCAGATTTCACATTCCAGTTAGTTAAAACAAAATTAGAGCAAAGTTTTTTATCTTTCTGTGTCAATAGTAAGTTTTTTTGGTAAATGTTAAATAATTGTTAAAAACAGTAATTTTATAGCTAATAAAACTATCATACCTGAAAACAAATATTTTCGATTCAATCGTTATATTGGTACCCCAACAAAGCCACTTGTTTTAAACACTGCAGCTCTATTTGAAGAATCAAATACTAAAAAACGGCTCGAAGAACTTGAAATTTCCATAAACATTACAATAAAACTTCACCATATAATGATTCAAGAACAACACCTTATACAAAGACGACTTGAAAATGATTTCATGAATTACTTTAATTTCCAAGCATATATTTTAACTGATTTTTTAAAACATCTTTTATTGGATGATGCATTGACACCCGAGATTTTAACAGTATTTCCCTTGTCCAACATTAATTTGCTAGCCGTAAAATCAAAAATATCTTCTTGCACTACAAATGTTTTTAATTTAGAAATACAAGCTGTCTATGGAAAAAATCCAGAAAGCTTTGAAATTTTTCACGTAAGTGTGGTTTTTAAAACAAATCATTCAAATAAAACAAATTTAAAATGAATTTTAGTATAAATCAGCTGGATATTTCTTAAATGAAACTTTTGTAAAACCGTTGTTATATGAATATTATGTTATTGTTAACAAAACAATGCAAGCCATCGAGTTGAGTGAATGCTTTAGAGAAACAGTAAGTGTCAAAAATGTTAATTTTACAGTATACAAATTATGTTTAGAATGATATTTATCACTGCCCAGTAAATGCATTGTGTGATAATGGTTGCACGCCTGAAAATACTTCAACTTGCTCCGTCATTGAATCTCCTCTAACAGAAAATTATATTGATGCTGCCGAGCTGGAGAATTATATTCAGATCTCTTCTGTCTTTACTTCTTTTAAGATTTTTAGACATAACAATACAACATCTTTCACTATGCCCGAAAATGGACAAGTGATAGTATTACTTAATAAGCATGATCAACTTCAAATAGGATACCGCATGTTTGATGGAAAATCATCGTTACCAACTAAAGTTTATTTTCGTAAAAGTTTAAAGAAAAATGCAGCATTTACTAAAATGTCTATTCTCCCAAAAAAATCAGATGATGAAGATACTCTAAAACAAAATGAAAACTCCAACATGGTTCAAGAACCGCTCAGTAGAAATCTAATTACGATTTATTTCATTATCCTTTTAATGGTTGTCACAATTTTAGTTCTTGTTTTATGGTTTACTTATCTTCGGAAATTTTTTCATCCTTTGTGATTTATTATTTTTTTAAATTTTACCAACCCCTTGGTTTTTGTTGGAATAAATCACTGATAATCAATCCATGGATAAAACATTCATAAATACATTAAATCCCAAATTCATTCAAGACAAGTTAAGTTAGACAGCATAAATACATCAAAAACTTTGTTACTCATGGATTAACAAAATGTAACCAGGAAAAGGAGTATAAAATTAATTAATGTTTTAAACTATATTTATAAATAATTAAATATATTTATATAAACAATAATATTTGTATAAAAAGTATCTTCACTAAAAAATTTATTTAAACAATTAATATACTTTTGATAGAGTTTTATAAGATCAACATTTCTATAAAATTGTTCAACTTTTAGCTAATGCCATTACCAAATAGCTTATCACTGATCATTTATTGATAATGATTAGATAAAAGTATAAACTAAACTAATAATATAAACTTTAATCAAACTTCCAAATCCAATATAAATTTTAAACTAAAACCAACAAAAAACTTGTTAAAAAACATTATTGTATGCCCCTTTATCCATTTTTAGTGATAAAATGATAAAAATGATAAAAAAATAAGTAAAATATTAAAAATATATTAATAGATTTGCATTAGTGCAAAAAACGGTTACAAAGAAGAATCTTTTGTAACCGCGCAAATTCTCGACGCGAAATACAAACGGTTACGCGGTTACGCGGTTACAAAGAAGAAAAGCCGAAAATTTGTAAAAATTTCATAGCAAAAAAATCGCAATTTCATCAACAAAAGTTAATGGTTACAAAATTTTATTGTATGCCATTCCTCCCCTTTTTTGATAATGCCGAAATACGTGAAAGTGTTTTTTTTCTTCTATTTCTGCCTTTCTGCTTTTTCTTCCTCTCCCCTCCTTTCTTTACTTTGCTGCTACTACTGCTGCAGCAGCTTTCTCTTTCCGTTTGATGTAATCCAAAAAGATATGTAAACATGTGACGACGATGATGATGGAAAGAGGGTTTTGGATTGTTTTGTTTTTCTCATCTTTCTCTCTTCTTTTATTATCTTAATGGATAAGTTAATGAAAGAATCAATGAGTTGTTTTTGAGGGGTAACTAAAGTAAAAAAAAAAATTTTTCATTGAATTAATTAATCGATAATGTTGAGTTTTAAGAATCTACTTTTTTTTTCTCTTACCTTGTATGACATAAAAGTTTAAGATTTGATATTCTAACGAGCAATTTTTTACATCATTTTGCGAGTATTTCGTTGTAGAAAGTTTTTCCATTTTTTGTTTACCACTTTTTAGTTCTTCGACATTAAACAAAATAGCAAAGAATATTGCATTGCAAATAGCTTTTTACTTATTATTATTTTTTTCAGGAATGATTGATAAACTTATTCAAGCAGTTCGAGATGAATCTTGGCCAGAAGCTACACAATTATTATATAATCATTGGTCAGAAAGATGTCCAAAATTATATACAACACCAGATGAAGAACCATGGGATAATAAAGTTGATGAAGATAGTATTAGTAAGTTTTAAAGTTGTTTACTGCAAGCCTTGTAAATACACAAAAATATTTATAGATAAAGAATTATTAGCTCCCCTTGCTGCAATGTATATTTTGGATAATCAAGAAATTTCAAAGGGTGAACCTGTATCATTAAAACCATTGACAGAAAAAGTTGGAATTAAAGAAACTTTGAGGAAACCTGGTCAATTGTGTGGAAGAATGTTTAGACATGGTGATCCAACTTATACCTGCAAGTACGTGTATAATTAATGTAATTTATATAGCTACAAAAGTTGTAATTTTTTAGAGAATGTGCATTAGATGATACATGTGTTCTTTGTCTTGAATGCTTCAAACAATCTCCACATGCTAAACATAAATATAAAGTAATATATTTTCTTACAATAATCTAGTATTTTTTTTAAATATCCTTTTTAGATGCATTCATCATATGGTACGGGATATTGTGATTGTGGAGATGTTCAAGCTTGGTCAAAAGATTATGCATGTAAATTGCATACTGCTGAACCACAACCGGGTGATGAAGAATTGTATGCTTTATTATTTTGCAAATTTGCAAATAATACCTTTTTAATATTATATTTTAGAAATCTTTCTGTAAATCTTCCTGAAGAAATTAGTACTCGCATTTATAATGTCACAGGAATTGTTTTAAAATACGCGGTAACTCTTATATGTTGGCAAGATGATGAAAATTTACCTAGTTTTTTACAGTAAGCATTTTGGTTGTTAAATTTAAATTTTACACTATCAATTTTTTTAGTGAACCTTCAAAAAAGCCAGATTATAATTATAAAACTATGTTATTTAATGATGAAACTCATACATATGATGCTGTGATTAATGCTTTGGAGGTTGCCATTGGTTGTACATCACAACAAGCAATGCATTTGGCAACAATTGTTGATCGAGAAGGAAGATCTGTAGTTTTATCAAATACTCAAACATTATGTGCAACTGCAAAAAAGACTATTCAACATCGTACAAGAAGAGATTTGAGTCGAAGAACAGATAAAACGGGTCCATTGGGTAAAATGCATTTTTTAATGAATTATATTAACTGGTCAAGTTTTAGAAGTTAAAATTATGACTGCTTCATTGGTATCTCATCAAGCGTTAGCAGTAAAATTATTGAATTGGTTAACCCAACAAGCTCAACAATTTCGTAAGTATTTTTAAAATACAGTATACTTTTATTGAGTACTTGTAAAACATTTTAATCGTTTTAGCTTCAATTGCAAAAATTATTGCTGATGTTGTTAGCAAAGAATGTAGTGCATTGTGTAGCTTAAAAAGTCCAGATCTTCAAGTTGAAATTCCTCTACCAAAACCTCCAAGACAAATGACAAATACTGAGCCATCTCCAGATGAATTAGTTTCAATACATGATCGAAATCAAGTTTTTGAAGAACCTGATTTACTTCGAGCACAATTTGTTATGCGTCCAATGAATCCTGAAGATGAAGCGGTTGTAATTAATGCAGCATTGGATAATGCAATGAATCCACAGAATGTTGGAATGCTAAGTTTACGACCACGTCATTATACAACATCACAAGGAAAAGGACAAAAAGTTCCAAAAGCTGAAAGAAAATATATTCAACCGGCAAATAATAAATTACCATGTAATCATTTTACAACTATTGCACAGCTTGTTCTTTTTGATCGAAGATTATGGAAAGCTGCAAGAATTAATTTTCATCAATTACTTATGGCTACAGTATTAATGGATTTGGATCATAAAAGAGATTTTGGAGTTTTTATGATTAAGGTTAGGCTTTTTTATTTTATTCGATTACTACTGTAACTTAACCATTATATTTTAGAATTTTGAATTCATTTATGAAGATTTTATCCATGATGATCATGAACATTCAGCTTCTGTCATTGCTTTAAGCGTCCAAGTTTTTACCGTATCCTCGGTAGCACAATATTTATTGAGTAATGAAAATGCATTAGCAATTATTTTTGAAACCATTAAACTTCATTGTCATCAATATATTAAATTTTCTGATAATAATGATAGATTTCTTCGATATGATTTTGCAACGGCCTCAATGCCAGCTGTACTTCGTCGAGCTTTAACAATGTTTAAAGATGCCCTTTACATTCTTCTTGCTTCTCCAATGCAATGGACTACAAAGATGAAAGAAAGTTTTATTTGTGGAATTGAAGTATATGCAGATATTTTAACAATGATGCAAGGAATGGATTCTATAAAACGTCAAATTGATCAACATCAAATGATTGAATCGGAATGGGAGACAGCCTTTAATATGCAGGTACAAGTTCAAGAGATTACATCAATGCTAATTACATGGACAAAAAGTAATGCATATATTCATCAAAGAGTTGCAAAGATAATTATTGATCGAATTTTGGATATTTGTTCATGTATGCCAGAATTTCAAAATGAAAAATCAACACGTATTGATACGTTTGTTGCATCAACAATTGAATTTAATGTTTCACGTGACTATATTTCAATTCATCATCCATTATGGCGATTTTTTGGTGGTCTTTTTACAGCTGGTCCAGAAATTTTAAAATATTATAAATTTGGTGAAAAAATTTTACCATCTGATAATATCTTGTATCTTGACAGTGATATGAGCGAATTAATGGAAACATCATGGAAAAATTTTGAACCAATTAATGGACTTTTTGTTTGGCCTATAAGTGCATTACTTGAAATGCCCCTTCGAATTTTAGTTCTTCATGCACAATGTCATTCACAATTATGGCGACGAAATGGTTATTCATTGGTTAATCAAATTCACAATTATACTTCTCCCCTATGTCGTACAGAAATGTTTGATCGAGATATACAAATGATGCAAATATGTGCAGCTAAAATTGAATCAACAGAATTTTTAATTCGTTGTTTAGAAAGATTTCAACTTGAAAAATGGGCTCGAAATGTATATGATGATTTGCCATTGAAGCAAGCCCTGGATGGTGTACCAATTACTCCTTCCTCAACACCTGAAGAACTTTCAAAGATTACGGTAACAGCAAGTGAAGAATTTTTTCATCTTTTAATCATGATTATTGGTGAACGATATCAACCAGGTATTGGAAAATCAAGTCGCCTTCAACTTCTTGAACGTGAAATTCTTCATTTACTTTGTACTCGACCACAGACGTATAGCGTTATTGAAAAAACTATATTACTTGAACCAAATGTAAAGATTATGGAAAAGGATGAAGCTCTTAATCGAGTAGCAGATTTTCATAAACCTGCTTCAACAGCTGCTGGAACATTTCATCTTAAAGAAAGTCATCGAAATCAATATAATCCATTCTTTTATCATTATTCCAAGCAACAACACTCTCAAGCAGAACAATATCAATGGAGAGAAAGAGAAAAATGTCCTCGACATATTCGAGCATGTCCTCCACCAATTCCCCCAGAATTTGAGACATTTTTTGAACCAATTTTACGAATTTTGGATAATGGCTTATTTATTCGTTTACTATATTTTATTATAAATCGATTTCAAAAGAGAAGCCGATATTCCTCTGAAGGATTATTTCATCGTGGACTATTTTTAATTGGTATGGCAATGAATGAACAAATTCAACGACATAAAAAAGGAGAAGATCCTGAAAAAGAACTTAATTTTGTTGATCAAGCTGAAGAAATTGGAATTTTTAATATTCTTCGAGATTTAAGTGGAAAATCTGAAGCTGAAAGTCATCAAAATCTTATTTTATGGATTTTGGATAAACTTTATGAGATTAAAGATGCTGCCAATGAAAAGAAGGACATTGATGAAATGGCAACAGAGGAACCAGAAATGGAAACAAATGCTGATGAAAAGTTGGCAAAGAAGAAAGCGTTGGCAGCAAAAAAGCGTGAACAAGCAATGAAAAGAATGCAAAAAATGCAAAAAGCTTTTACTGATCAAAATAATCTTGGTGCCACAGCAACTGATGCCAAAGATGGAAATGATTTTGTTGAAGTTGATGAAGAAGTTGAATTTTCGTAAGTTTCTCTTGGATAATTTGCAATAATAATAATAAAAAATATTTTAGAGTTCTTTCAAAAAATGCTGGTTTTCCTGTATGTTTGGGACCATATAAATCTGAAGTAAAATTAAATACTTCAAGAAATGTAAAATGTATTTTATGCCAAGAAACTGAAGCTTTAACATTTAATGGAAAATCAATGGTTTGTTGTGGATTTCTTCAAAAGTAAGTGTGAATTATATTAAAAAAAAATGGATTACTGTAATAAATAATATTAACATTTTAGTTCAAAACTTTTTGCACAATATGGAACGGCAGATAATTTGGAGGATCGAACTGATGTCTTTGCTTCAACAACTCTTACAAATGGTTATAGTGTTTCAACATGTTCACATACAATGCATTTTGATTGCTTCAAACTTTTTACTGATCAATTATGGTCAAAAGAAAGAAATCGGGCTCGAGTACAAATTCTTGGTCAACATATTATTGATGCTGAAAGTCATGAATATTTATGTCCCCTTTGTAAACGTTTATCAAATTGTGCTCTTCCATTACTTCCATCAATTGATAGACTTCCAAATAATGTTAAAAAGTTTAGTCAAACACGTCCAACACCACCAGAAAATTTTGAAGAATGGCTTTCAAGATTAGTTGGATTAGCAAATCTTCCACTTGATAATGCAGTCCTAAATCCATCATCCGCAGCAAAATCATTTAAATCACATTCTCGTAAACGGTTTGTTTTCTGTAGCAGATTACGGTAGATAAATAGCATTATATTTTAGATCACATTCTGAAAAATCTTTGCTACAATTACAAGAACCTTTTGATGGAAGATTATTGGAAACTGTTTTATCATCTTCTCAGCCCTCTGTTGTTGTTCCATTAAGTCCAAATGCGGGTGAACTTCCAATGCTTCCAGAATCTCGTGGAACTTCAGAACCTGAAGGAAATGCAGCAGCAGCTGTAAATAATGCTGTAGTTCCAGAAGAATGGGTTCAGAATGCTGTTATGGATGCAGCAAATCGAGCATCAGAAAGTGGAATTTTAAATAAATTTAAAAATATTATTAACAAACCTACAAGTAGTGGTAGTAGCAGCAACAATAAACTTGAAAGGTTTGATCCACGAATTTTTTTCTTACTGTTTTTTACATATATATACTTTATTTTAGTCTTCCCGCAGCTTGGAATATTATAAAACCATTCTTTCAATATCTTTTACAAATTGGTCCTGAAATTCCTGTCAATCATACTAAAGAACTTTCGGAAGTTACACGATGCTATAAAACTATGGCATTTGTACTTCGCTCAATTACAACAACATTAAAAGTTGAAAATAAGCCACTTTTTGGGGCATTAAATACTCGGCAACGAGATTGTATTCTTTGCCTTGCAAGAATTGCTGCAATTTCTTCATTCCAACTAAAATCAGCAACATGTCGAAATTTAGTTTCAAGAATTTTAACTCCACTTTTGGTTCCATTTAATGAATGCAAATCTTCGTCCTCAAATATTGTAACAAATCCAGCAGCAGAAACAATTCAAGAATCAATAAAAAAATTTATTCGTTCACCACTTGGTGCAATTCGAAGTACTGGAACTCCTCCGCCATCAACCTCTGAATCACCTGTAACTTCTCCAGAGCAAAGATCCCGAGATACTGGAGATTTTAAACGTTCGTCCCCAGCTTCATCACCCCTTACAGCAAATGATATTTTATTATCTCATTTACATGATGAATGTAAGTATACAATGGGTGACAATTTACTGAGGCCGTCTCTTAGTTAAAAAATTGCTGCAAAAAGTTGCAAAATTCCATTTTTTGCAGCACACAATTCGCCAAAAATAACGTTAAAAAAATAAAAATTCAATTTTTTGTGTGCTGCAAAAAATGGAATTTTGCAACTTTTTGCAGCAATTTTTTAACTAAGAGACGGCCTCAGTAAATTGTCACCCATTGTATATATATATATAAAATTATTTGAATATATAATTTTTATACAATGCTTTTAGGTAATATTCTTAATATTGATATGCTTTCTGTAGCTGTTGAACTTTCAATGACAATTGGATTTACATGGGTTGAAAATGAACAAATTCTTCATTCTTGTAATCGTGTATTTGATGAATATAAAGTTCCTGATGGAAGTGTTGATGAGCTATATTCAATTTATTTGGCACTTTTGGGTTATATCTTTCAAACAATGGCATCTTTTGGGATTCAAGAAAATGCTGTTACAGAAGACGTTGAAATGGGAGATCCCGAGGAAATATTTGCAAATTCTGAAGCATGTCGAAATCGACTTGAAAATCTTTTTTCAAAAATTTTAAAATTCTCTTCTACCCAAGCTTCTTCAATTGATTTTCATGTTTTTGAAAAATATTTAACGAATGCAATTGTTGAATTTTTACAGCCTCTTGCTCTTCTCTATCAAGCAATAACATTAATTCCACCACCGGATTCATTAAAGCGTATGTTTTTTTACAATCAAAATCAAAATATATATTTGTATACTGTATTTTTTAGATACTTCATACAATGAATTTGAATCACTTTGCCGATACCTTGGTTTACCAGCAAAACTTGAAGAAATTTTAGATGGATCTATTGTTGATAAACTTTTTGAACAGTAATTTTTTTTAAAAAATTTTTAAAATTATATACCATTTTTAATTTTTAGATGGTCCGAACATCTTGAAGCATTTTCTGAAAGAAAAAATGAAATTTCTCGTCAACCTGTATATCCTCGAAGCCTTGTTGAACTTCCATATGAATTTACAGATTTGCTTACAATGTGTGCAAATTATAGGTATAAAAATTTTATTCATTATCCATTATTAATACAGTATATTAGCTTTAAAATATATATATAATTTTTTAGATGCCCATCATTAAATGGTAATGATCATGTAACACAGCCAACAATGTGTTTAGTATGTGGAAAAATTTTATGTTCACAATCATATTGTTGTCAGAGAACGGTAAATGAAGAAAAATTGGGGGCATGCAGTTATCACATGAAAGAATGTGTTGGAAAATCTGGAATGTTTTTACGAATGCGGGATTGTCAAATTATTATGTTAACATCTCGAAAGCGTGGAGCATATAAAGCTGCGCCATATGTGGATTCATATGGTGAAACAGATAATGGATTTAGGTGAATATTTTTTTCTTTTTGAGATTACTGTATTTTTAGCATACTATATTCTTTATATTAATATATATTTAATTTTAGACGTGGAAATCCATTATTTCTTCACACTGAAATGTATAAAAGATTTAAAAGAATTTGGTTGCATCAAGAAGTTGCAGAAGAAATTATAAATCAATATGATATTAATCATCGGAATATTAATTTTGAATGGAATCATTTTTAAGCGACAACTTCCAAAAAGATTCAAAGCGTTATTTAATAATAACATTTTTTTTCAAAAATTTAAATGCATTGCGTGTTTATTTCTAGTCTTTTTTTGTACATTTTTATTCTTCTTTTTTTTTGTAATTGCTATCTATTTATCCTTATTTGTTTTTTGTTAAAATTGTGATATTTTTTAGTTCTCCCTAAAAAAAATTATATTTGGGTTTTATTTGTTTTTTATTTAATTTGTTTTGAATAAAATAATATAATTTGTTTTTTTTTATAAATCTTTGTTTTATTTAAAGACAAAATGTTTACAAACACTTTAATAATATTTTTATTCGAAAGAAATATATATTTTTTTACACAGGGTTACTGTAGTTAGCATCAGTTAAAAAACAAACATAGCTAAAACCTACCTTTTGGCGGGATGTCATAGAACGCCAAAAATTCCTGTAATGTACCGATATAATTTTGATATTTTTTTATCATATCACATTGATGTAATCCGATAAAAATCAATGTCCAAAAAAAGGTATAAAAAAATAATTAAAAGAAGTTATTCCGGATTTTTGGCATTCTATGACACAACGCCAGAGTAGGGTTGCGGGCGCGCCCGAAAATCAGAAAAAAACGGGCGCGCCCGCCCGGGCGAGCCCGGGCGCGCCCGGGCGCATTCGCCCGAACCATAAAAATGGTAGAAAATTCATAGTTTTTTTAAAAATCTTTTTTAAAAACTCGTGTAATGAAATTAAAGAAATATAAGAGTTATTAGCTCGTCCATATGTCAATTTACGGGTTATATTTTTAAAAAGAAGGATTTTTCACAATACCGGTATTACCCCCAACAACATTATAGCGATATAACTTCAATATTTGGTCGTTTTGGTCCATTTAAACGCTTTCTATAGTGGTATTATATTTTTTTGGACATAATATCTGAATATTATTCAGATAATATTAAAAGAAAAAATTTTTTTCTTAAAAAAATGTTTTTTTTTATTTTTTGTCTTGGTCCCCCCTGTGAAAAAATATCGAAAATATCGAAATTCCGATTTTGGGGGCGCACATCTCCAAAATTATTTTGAAGTCATTTCTAAGTGATGTAGGAGTAATATAAACCATATTTTACCTCTTTATCTCAAAATTCGTTTCGACCGAACACCAAAAGAGCCCGTGACTGACCGGGCGAAAAAAAAGGCGCGCCCGGGCGGAAAAAGTCAATCGCCCGGGCGCGCCCGGGCGAATTCACCCGGGCGGATCGCCCGCCGCAACCCTACGCCAGAGCCATGCTAAATTACAAAAAAAGATTTGTAAAAAAAATGTTGTTGATTTTGACAAACAAAAAAAAAGTGAGTACAAAAACTGCTCAATTTTTGTAAACTTTTTGTAACATTGGTAACAAAAAAAAGAGTGATGTGATATCATTTATTTTTTTTGTTTGCATAAATAATGTGTATACATCGAATCCAAAGCAACGAAAGCGTGCTTTTTTTTCGTCCGATGTTTGGCAAAGTGTTTGTTTTGCAAACGCGAATTGCGGGATTTTCAAATTTTTTCTTGGAGCAAATCAGTGATTATTTCTTTGGCACTTTTGTTTAAAGAAAAACTAATGGCGTCATTAAATTCTCCCTGGTCGAAAGCCTATATATGCCAAAAATCAACTTAAATAGTGCGAAAAATATTTTTCAGCAATTTCTGTGTGTTCGAACTTTTGAAGAAAATTTGAAAAATGAAAAACACTGAAAAAATTTTTTGTTTCAGTTTAAGCTAATTTTTAGCATATATAGGCTTTCAACCATGGGGAATTTAATGACGCCATTAGTTTTTCTTTAAAAAAAAGTGCCAAAGAAATAATCACTGATTTGCTCCAACAAAAAATTTGAAAATCCCGCAATTCGCGTTTGCAAAACAAACACTTTGCCAAACATCGGACCAAAAAAAAGCACACTGGATTCGATGTGAGTCACACGTGTGACTCATTGCTGCAAAAAGTTTTTTTTGTCTCTCTGCTTTTCTTTTTTCTTCAAAAGTTTTAACTTTAAAGCTAAAAAAAAGCTTTCTTTCTTTGTTGACCCATTTCATGCACGAGCCAGCAACAACAACAACAACTGCTGTTGGAAGCTGATATTTTATCAAAAAAAAATAAATATCTGCTCTAATTCTAATTATATATTTTTTTCGCTCTCCCGATCAAAGTATCTTTCCCATCAAAGTTTTTTTGTCTCTCTCTCTTTTTTTCTTCTTGTATTTAACGAATGATATCAATCAATAATAAGAAGAAAAAAAACCTGAAGAAGATGAAAAATATATTTATCAATCAGACCTTTTTTTTTTTTTTTATACTTTTTTTTATTTAATTTTTTTAGGTAATTGAAACTATTATTTTGCTGTAATATTTATTTACTTATTTATTTTTGGTAAAAAAAGAAAATTATTTTATATTAAATTTATTATTTCAAAAGATGTCGTCTGAATCCAGTGAATTCAAAAAGAAGAAGGTAAGTACTTTGTTTAAAGGGAGTGTCGAAGCCTCTGAAAAAAACGCACTACGACGGTAAGGGCGTCACGGCAATTAATGTTAAAGTTTTAAGAGATATCGTTTAACTTTTAATCACCAAATTTTAGAATTATACATTTGATTTGGATCATTGGTATCTTCAATATTGTTTGGCAACAGGATTATATATGCTTGAACCATGGGAACGAAAGCTCTTTAATTCATTTGTACTTGGATGTATTGCAATTGGGGCATTTCTTATACTTCCTGGGATTTCTTCTTTGCTTTTTTAAAAAGTTTTACAAGTAAGTAATATTATTATTTTGTTGTTAAAGGAACACAGCGAAAAAAAGAAAAAAAAATGATGTTCTTTTCCAAACTGATCTCTGGCAAAATGTCCATTCAGTGCCGTGTCGCAAAAAAAGAGGTTTCTCCCATTTGGCATTGAAAAAACATTTTGCCAAAGTTCAGCTGGGAAGAACTTCAACTGTGCATTTGATGGGGGACAGTAAATATTGATTTTTTAAATAAATAATTTTAATTTTTTAGGAAACAATTTTATCTCGTCTTTTTCTTCCATAATTATATCTGTTTATCAACACATCCACATCTCTCTAAAATCCACTGCAACTTCTTTTTGAATTTCCTGTTTTTTAATATTATTGTAAAAGCAAAAAGTTTGTATTAATTTCAGTGATTTTTACATTCCAATTTTTATAGTGTCCTTTTTTTTTGTTTTTTACCCCCCTCAACTTTTTTTAAAAAACCCATTTTTGTTTTAAAAGTGTGATTCTTTCATGTAATTTTTTTGGTTTTCTGTAATGTGTTGTTATTGTAATACTTATTTTTAAATATTTAGAAATAAAAGATCAAAAAAAAGTCAAAAAGTTAATTATTTTCGGGTCAGTGCCAAAAGTCCAACAGGCCGAAAAAAAGTGGAGATACAAAAATGCCATTGTTCATTTTATTTTTAAACATAGCTTTATCTAAAGTTTATTCAAGCACAGATTGCACTTTAATTTCTTAATAAAAAAACTGCGCAATTTTTTTGAAAACAAGAATGAAGAAAGTTCAAACTTTTGTTGCCATATTTTTATTTTTAAATTTGCATATTTCGGCTTGAATTTCACACATGGGCAAGGTGGTCCGAACAAAAAATTGTTTTTGCGCCACCCGAAAAATCCATAGGGTACCCCCTTTGCAAATTTTTTTCGAAAAAAATTACCAAAAGTAACTCCAAAGGGTCTCCCCTGTCTTAATTTTCCTTTTTTGCGCCACCCAGCGCATTTTTCTTGCGCTACGCGCTACCAAGGGTCCGTTTTTCGGACCATTTCGGACCATTTGCCCATGTGTGTTGAATTGTTTTTTTTTTGGTATGTTCCTGATAGCTCTATCAACATTTTTAGTTTCAATTAAAGAACTATACAATAACAAAAGTTTTAATTAATTTTAAATGATGAAACTTTATAACAAAAGAAAATTTAAATTAAAAAAAATATTTAATTCGAAGAAATTAATCATATCAGAATTTTAATTTTTTTTTGCATTTTATGAATCAACGTTTTGTTTTTTTTGATTTTGCAATTTTTGAAAATAGTCCCTTTTTTTTATTAAAAAAAATTTAAAAGTAATAATTATTACACACTTTTTTTTGGCAGACAATAATTTAAAAAAATGATGTATCAAAAAAAAATTGAAACATTTCTTTTTTGTCTGCTGCGGCCAAAAAATTTTTTTTTGATTGATTAAAACTTCATTTTACTGATTTCTTTTTTTTTGCACAAAAAAAAATCAGTAAGAATGAAGTAATTTTTTTATTATCATATTATCATTATCAGTGGTGTAAAAAGATGAGACAGAATTTTATCATTGATTTTGTTTGGTCTCTTTTTTTTGTAGTTTTAATAGTTCAATCAGATTAATATCAGTAAAAGCAAAAAAAGACTAAAAAAGATAGTTATGAATTTCTAATATTAATTGGCAATTTAAATAACAACAATTTTAAATGAAAGAAATTTATGCAGTTTTCTATCAATCAATTTTTTAAGCTTGCAAAAAAAAATTTTTCAAAAATTTGAAAGACAAAAATAAACAAATTTAAACTAAAAATTAACAAAAAATCTTTGCTTTTGAGATCATATTTTTTATTGATTTCTCGGTATAAGGGATCATCCAGATGTGACGTTACGGGAAAAATTTCTTTTGATTTAATACCACATTTCAAAGAGGCATCACATTTTGTTAACTCGCACCCTCTTAATAAAATACGTGACGTCACGTCTGGACAATCCCTAAACGGGGTAGTTAAGAAAATATAGAATTCCTTGGATGGTAATCTTAATTTCGTGGATCATAATTTGGTGATAATGATGTATTTCAGCTTTTTCAAATCAAATCCAAAAGTAAAGAAAAAAATTTAAATATTCTAGGACCAATCTTTGGCAAAATGTCCATTCAACTCAATGTAAAGCGTGAAAATCTAAAATATTTCTGACCAACTTTTTTTCCATTTACAGTCACTTTTTTCAAAAAAAAATTCCCCAACTGGAATCGAACCTGCGACTTACCGGTCTTCAACGCAGTGCACGTACCACTACACCATCAGCTCAATCTAAAAAGTTCAACAAAAGTTGAATAGAAATAAAATTTTTGCAAAATCGCATTTCTTTACATTAAAAGTGTCAAATTTCGTTAAACATTTCTGATTCGGTTAGTGGCATATTAGGGATAACCCAGATGTGACGTCACGGGAAAATTCGAAATTTTTAAATCTCCCCCTATTGTTATCACATTTTTTCCTTTGATCTAATGCCGCAAAAAAAGTTTTCTTTTTTCTTCGTAGTGTTTTTGTTTGAAAAAAAATTGAAAATCGAAAAATTTTTCCCTCTTTCGCATTGACACACATTTTGCCAAATATAAGCATTACAAAAATTGAAAACTGAATTTTGGTATTAATTATTTATTTAAATTTTTATCCAACAAATTTTTTGTTTATTTTGAAGCAAAAACAAATTTTATCACAAATTATCACAACTTTTTTTTCATGTTTGTTTGTTGAAACTCTTTCACCTTTTTTTTATTTAAAATATTTTAAGTGTATCTTTAAAAAAAGATATATAAAAAAGTATGAATGTATAATATTTTTTTTTATTGCTCTATGATTGTGTTTGTGTTTGACCCGTGTTTATTGTGTCTAATTTATTTTTTTTATGACCACTTCCTTTTTTTTTTGTTGTGCTGCCTTTTATTTTCTTCTTTTTTGCCCGGATTCCGGAAATGTTTGAGAATAATTAGCGTCAAAAGATGTATCAATGTAGTTATCAAACACTATGTCTCGATTGATTAGTAGTGATAAAGAAAAAGGATATGACTCAAAATTTTTATGCAATATATTGAATTCAAAAAGCATGGAAAAAAGTTCAATTAGTTTCAAACCGTTGTAGGGCTAAATATGTGTATTCAATGCCAAGAAAAAGCAAAGGTTTTTCTTTTTAAAATTTAAAAGACATTTTGCCAAACATAGACTTGGAAAAAAAGTTGAATGCTGCATTTAATGTGGCAACTAAAAATATACAGAAAAAAGAATAAAGTGGCGATCAGGGCTCTGCGAAATCGAAATCCGAAATCGAAATCGAAATTTTTTCGTTTAATTCTTTTCAAACAAAGTCTAAAGTGATCAGGAACCTTAGTAGGTCGAAATTCAAAAACAAAAAAATTTCGATTTCGAATTCCGATTTCGTAGAGCCCTGGTGGCGATTTCGAATGGCTTTGATCGGAATGCATTTATGATAAACAGTTTTGCCCGTGAAATTTAAAAGGGATAAGTTTTTGATTTTTGTCATGTAAATATTACTGTAGCTGTGCGCAAGGCCGTATACAGAAAACAATTTCGGAGGGGGCACCGACCGTTTGGGGGGGGGCACACCTTTGATCTTTTGCCGCCGCTAACACGAAGCGGCAAAAGATCAAAGGAAATCCCTCAGTTTCGGGGGGGGGGCACAGGTCCCGATTCCCCCACCCTAAATACGGCCTTGGCTGTGCGGTATATCGAAAAATTTCGTTTTTGTTGGAAAAAATCGACAAATCGATATTTTATGGCAGAATTGATATTTTCCACGAGATCAAAATATCGCTGGCAAGACTCTACGGCAAGACCGTATTTAGGGTGGGGGATTCGGGACCTATGCCCCCCCCCCCCCCCCGAAACTGAAGAATTTCCTTTGATCTTTTGCCTAACAGCACTAATCGGCAAAAGATCAAAGGCGTGCCCCCCCCAAAATCGCTGTGCCTCCTCCAAAATTTTTTTCTGTATACGGCCTGATCGGGGATGTTTTTCAAAGATAATTTACTTTTTTCTATTCTTTTGCTTTAAATTATACATTTCCCTTTCTTTTTTTGACAATCAAAAAATAACTTTTACTTTTTTTTAATCTTGAAACTTTTCTCCTAGTTTTAACTCTTATCATCCATCATTAAATCAAATGTTATGAAATATGTATAAAATCAGAAGCATCAAAACTCAAACAAAAATATGTTTCAACTCTTCATTTAACAGTTGACCATTCTTATCAATTTTATCAGTGTTTTTTTTATTCATTTTCGCCCCTGTTTCTCTCTTTTAAATGGCAACCTTTTTTTGTTGTCCAAAATTTTGCCAAAAAAAATTGCGGCATCAGCAAAAATTTTTTTTCCTTTTTTTTGCTGATAAATTGATTAAAAATGAAAAAAATTTTTAATGAAGGAACTGAATTTTTTCTTTTTTCAATGATATAAAAAAATGATAATTTTTTTCTCGTGACAAACTTTTTTTTTGATCCTTGGATAAAATTTCTTTTTTTTTAGCTATTTGGCGCCTAAAATACTTGTTAAAACAACGTGTCTTCTTTTTGTCCATTATCATTTTATCAGTTAATTCTCTTTCCCTTTTCTCTTTCTTTTAATGGTCATTGATGGAAAGTTTAAAAAGTTGAATTAAAAGAAGAAAAAGATTACAACTGCTGCTGCTCCTTCCTTCCTTCCTTCTGATGCGGTAGATAGCTGCACCTCTTTCTTTCATTGATTCTTTTCAAAAAAAATGATGAATGTTGTTTATTTTTTTGTTTCAAGTTTTTATTTTATTTTTTTTTGATAAAAGATAAAACTTGATGATGGTGATGTTGAAAGAGGGAAAACAAAACTTAAAACTATAATATAAAAAATATATAGAAGAAATAAAAGTACAAAAATGCAACACTACAATTTTAATTTTAATTAAACAAAAAATAAATAAACAATTTAAACAATTTAAAGTAAATACTTTGATAGATATGAAAAAAATAGAAATAATTACAATCAAAATTTATAATCTGTACTGTAATTTTTAAATTATAAGGAAAACATTATAAAAAAACAATTTATGTATCGAAAGAGATTTGAACTTGTGACTTTGGGTTTGAGAGTCGATCGTCTTCACCACTGCGCCACATAGACACTGAAATTGTAAGATGTTTTTAGAATGTGCAAAAAGTTGAGAATCTAAAGTCCTGAAAAAATATTTTGAAGGAAGCGAACCGTTACATAGTCCTTTTTTGCAAGTTCCTGAAAATCAGGTTCTTAAAGGTAGTGCTCGGAATAGACAAAGTTTTTTCATTCCATCGCACGGGTCCTCTTAGCACGAAAATATGTCAAAATCTTTAAAATAGCGAATATTACTGAATTTAGGCTATTTTTTTCTGTTTTTACAATTAAATTAAGTCTAGAATAAACTGTTTTTGAATGTATAAATTTTTTTTGAGAATTTAAAACGGCTGTCAAAAATGTGTGAGTAATCAATAAAATATTCAAATTTCGTATTTTCCTGGATTGTTTCGTTTTTTTGGGCGGCACATGTTTTAGGCTTAATTTTAATCGTAAAAACAGAAAAAATAGTCAAAATTTAGTAATATTCATTTTTTTAAGGATTTTGGCATATTTTCGTGCTAAGAGGGCCTGTGAGATGGAATGATTGTCTATCCCCCGAACGCTCCCTTTAAATTTTGCTAAATCGCTGCGAGACCCAAAAAACAGTACTTAAATATTAGATCTTTTTAAATCTTAAAATGGACCACAACTGTTTTGTTTTAGTTTTTCTATTGTTTTTGGGAGTTCCAACCATTTTGCTTTGAACATTATTCAATATTTTAATTTCAATCTTTAACAATTCAATTGTAAGTTTCTTTTTATGCAAATTTCTATATATAAAAAATAAGTAATAAACAAAAAAATTGCTTCGATCCCATTTTTTTTACATTTATTTTTTTTATTATTAATTTTTTGGCTACATTTTTTTCTGCTAAAAAAAACATGGATAAACATTAACATTTTATCAGGATTAAAGTTTTTAAATGTTTTAAAAAGCAGAAAAGATAAATAAATAAATAAATAAATAAATCTGCTGCTATAAATGGCAAACAAGCAAAAATTATAGCAGCAGCAGCTTTTTTTGAAGAACGAAAAACAAAACTTAAAAAATTTTTAAGCTTTTTAAATGTCTAAAATTGTTGACCTTTTAAGTGTCATCAAAGATATTTAAATTTAAAAATGTAAAAATCAAAAACCAAAATAATTAATTTTAGTTGTTTTTAAATATTTTAAGATATTAAAAAACACAAAAAATACTGTAAAAAATTGTTGAAGAAAACAGTGACTGTGATTCTGGGGTTGATTCTGGAGTTGAAGTCGGGGTCGATGAAGTGGAGTCGGTGCATCAACTCCGATCTCATCGACTCCGACCCCGGAGCAGGGTTGGACGAAAATTTCGTTTCGCGGCTATTTCGTAGTTTCGTTTTTGCGAAACAGATATCAAAAAATTTTTTCTGATAATTTTTGATAACGGGGATTAATAATATACCCAAAAACCAACCCAGAACCAAAATATTTATTTTTTTAGCAAAAATTTGCATACCTCTTTCGCAAAAAGCGGCATAAGATCAAAGGAAATTTTTGAAAACTCGCGAAAAAGGTATGCAAATTTTTGCTAAAAAATAAATATTTTGGTTCTGGGTTGGTTTTTGGGTATATTATTAATCGCCGTTATCAAAAATTATCAGAAAAATTTTTTTGATATCTGTTTCGCAAAAACGAAACTACGAAATAGCCCCGAAACGAAATTTTCGTCCAACCCTGCTCCGGAGTCGGAGTCACGAAATCACTGGGCAGAATACTGTATATTTTATATCCACCATGTATACTGTATTGTGCCAAAAGTTTTAAATATCACCCTCAAAAAAGCGGCACATTTTTCTTTGATCTTTTGTTAATTAAAAACTGTATGTTTTTGGAAAAAGTATCGTAAAAATTTTACAAATTTTTAAATAATTATGATTAAAATTAAAAATAATTTTATACATTCCCTCATTTTAAAAAGTTTAACAATTTTTCATACTGTTTTTTTTCTTATACGTATTATATTTGCATATTTCCAGTTATAGTCAGACAACTTTAATAAGCGTGACTCAAATTTATAAATCATATTTTTTTGGGGACGTCAAATGTAACTGTAATTTTATTATTTTGTTTGCTATCTCTTTTCTTTATTCCAAAAAACAACGCTTATCTTTCATTTAAAAAAAAACAACGACGACGAAAATCCGGGGTTTAAAAAAAAATTTTTTTGTAGTTTCATCGTAAATTTTTTTTTACAAAGTATTTCCGAAAAATGTCTGCCATAAAAAAATAATATTTGGTTTTTTTTGACGTTGCAGGAAAAAATAAAAACACGCAAAAAAGATTATTTTAATCATCGTTCAAAAAAAAGATTATAGTAAAAACACGCTTAAAATCTTTTTTTTTTTTCGAATTAAAAATGTAGTGTTCAATTTTTTTTAAATCTTTTTTTGACGACGACGACGATAATAAAAATTTATGGACTCGGGATTAAGCGTAGAGGATGTCCAGCTTTTTGGCGTTTAGTCATAGAACGCCAAAATGGTGTGACACATTTTCTAAGATAATTTTAACAGATAGATTTAACTCATTAATATTAATATCCAAAATAAATCAAGGAAAAATTAATTAACAAAAGATATCCAGGAGTTTTGGCATTCAATGACAGAGCGCCAAACACCTTTTGGCATTCAATGACAGAACGCCAAACACCTTTTGGCAATAAATGACAGAACGCCAAACACGTTTTGGCATTCACTGACAGAACGCCAAACTTGAGAAGTCAAAAGATTATGCGTATAAATATGTTTTTTTGTTGTCTCTTTTTTTAAGAATCCTTACAATTTTTTATTTAAATGTTTCAAAAAATAGCAAACATGCGATTCTTCTTTTTTTTTGCTGTTTAAACTTTACAAAAAAATTAAATGTCAGAAATATTTATAAAAAAATATAAATGCAAAACAACAAATTTTGACGTCCGCAAAAATTCCTATATTTTTATGGCTTCTTCTTTTTCAAAAGTTTAATCTTTTTAAATTTGGTTTAAACCCTTTTTTGCTTTTTAAAGCTACAATTTTTGACAAAAAAATTCTTTCGTTGCGAGACCAAAAAAAATGATGTAACTGTTCACTTTTTTAAATAAAAAACTGTAAAATTTGTAATAAAAAAGAGAACAATAAAATTTAATATTTTTACATAATCAAAGGTATACTGTAACTTGCATGTTGAGAAATTTAAAAAAAATAATCATTTTCGGTATTAAATAAAAGTAAAAGTATTTAAAAAATTACAAATATTTCAACTTTTTTTTGTTGTTTTATGTCACCCATCACAACACATATCATATTGTATGGAATCATAGGTATACTGTAGCTAGAATGTTGAGAAATTTTAGAAAATTACTTATTCTTTTTATGAATCATTATCTCTTTTTTTTATCTTTCCAAAAACCACCATTAAAATTATTTAATAAAAAAAAAGGGACACCGAAATTATAGGGTATCAAATGACAGAATTTTTTTAGCTCATTTTTATGCATCATCTGTTTTTTTGAAATTTGACGTAAAGACCTGATTAAATTTTGTGTTGATCATTCAAAATTTGACAAAATGTTCTTAAACAAAAATCAATCGAAAAAAGTTTTTTTAATGTTCTAATGTATAAAAAAGATCACTTTCTTATCATTATAATCACACATATATTATTTTATATATTAATCACTTCGTCACATCATCACATCACGTCACGTGATCACATCACATCACATACAGGTCACTCGAAAAAAAATGTATTGTAAATGATATAAAAGTATGATCCTTTCAAAGTGTTAAAGTTCATGAACTTTTTCGTCCAAAGACCTCTCACGTTTTTTTTAAAAAGTATTTGATGTTTTAAGGAAGGAAGTAATCTGCACCAAAAAAATACAATATTTATTTAATACTAAAATGTGATTTTTAACCGCAAAAAAAAGAATAATCCTAATAAATCTTGTTTAAAAATTGTATTTTTTCTTTTCTAAAATCGCTTTTTAAAACACAATTTTTAAATAAAACAAATGACTTTCTTTCTTCTTTTTTTTCTTGTGATTATTAATTTAATGACTAAATTTCAAAGATATAATAATATCTTTGGAGCTAAAAATAATCGGATTGATCATGCACTCTTTTTTTAAATTTTTAAATCTTTAAATGGAAAGTACTAAAAATTTGAATAAAACACAAAAGTCATATGCCAAATAAATTTTGGCATATGATTTGACTTTATCTTTTTATCACAAATATATGTGTGTGATAAAAAAAGATAAACAAAATAAAGTCATATTTTTGTTAATAAATACAAAAATTTAATCAGGTCATTACGTCAAAATTCAAAAAAACAGATGATGCATAAAAATGAGCCAAAAAAATTTTGTCATTTGATATCCTATAATTTCGGTGTCCCTTTGAACTAAATAATTTTAATAGTGGTTTTTGGAAAGATAAAAAAAAGAAGAGATAATCAATCATAAAAATAAAAAGTAATTTTCTAAAATTTCACAACATTCTAGCTACAGTATACCTTTGATTCCATACAATATGATATGTGTTGTGATGGGTGACATAGAACAACAAAAAAAAGTTAAAATTTTTGTAATTTTTTAAATACTTTTACTTTTATTTAATATACCGATTCATTTCAACACTACAGGAATTTGATGTTGTTATTTAGATTTTTTTGTAGTTACTGATTTAAGATTAAAATGCTGCTGATATTGGAGTGACAAAAATGTTGATTATGATAGCAATATTTTTTGTAATTTGCATACCTTTAAAGGAATATCACTCATTTATTATTTTTAAAGGGAGCATTCTGGGATAGACAAAGTTTTTTTGATTTCATCGCACGGGTCCTCTTAGCACGAAAATATGCGAAAATGTTGAAAATAGTGAATATTACTGATTTTTGACTATTTTTTTTTTGTTTTTACGATTAAAATTAAGCCTAGAAAAAACTGGCTTTGTATAAACTTTTTTTGAGAATTTAAACGGTTGTCAAAAATGTGTGAGTAATCAATAAAATATTCAAATTTCGTATTTTCCTGGATTGTTTCTTTTTTTTGGGCGGCACATGTTTTAGGCTTAATTTTAATCGAAAAAACAGAAAAAATAGTCAAAATTTAATAATATTCACTCTTTTAAAGATTTTGGCATATTTTCGTGCTAAGAGCACCCGTGCAATGGAATTTTAAAAAAACTATCCCCGAATGCTCCCTTTAATTTGTCATTTTTTTAATGATATTAAATCTTTCTTATCACTTTTTTTTGCTAAAAGGATTATAAAAACAAAAAAAATTGTTGCTATAATACACTGCCTTTTTAGGTGGTTAATGGCGGGGATTTGTGACAATCATTTTTAGTTTACACTATTTTTTTTTACAAATTTGAAGCGGATTATTGCTTACTCTTTTTTTTAAAGTGAAACACATTTTTGTGATTTATGTATTTTTATAAAATGTATAAGCAAAAAAAATTTGTGGTAGATTAATAATATCTGTCGTCTTGAAAGTTGAAACACGTGCTTTTAAAAAAGAAAGTTAAAAGTTTTTTTTTTGATGAAAATACAAAAAAGAGATCTTTAAAATTCTTAAAAATAATGTAAAAAAAAAGTAACAGCCGCAGCAACAAAAAAAGAAGACAAAATACAATTATGATTATTAAAAATTTTATATTTCTAAATATATATAAATGTTAAAAGGAAAAGACTATTATCAAAAATGCCAAAAATGTAAATTAAAAAAAAGAAGATTTAAAGATATAATTTTTGTTTTAAAATTGTGATGCCAAAAAATAATAACTTTGTACAACAAAACACAAAAATTTATATATATTTTGGTTTTACAAAATGAAGGGTGTAAGGATAGATTTTCCGGGTTAAAAATGATAAGAATTTAGACGAATAATTGTTTCTAAAAAGCTTATTAAAGAATCTGTAATTTTTGTTGATGAAAGATAGGATAAAATTTAGATTTATGCACTTTCGGCTATATCATAGCTGACAAGTTGTTGAATGAGGAAAAACAAGAAAGTAAATACAAAACAAAAAAAGTTGGGAAAAAATAAGAGCTTTTTTTTGGAAATTAAGATGTTAAAATTGAATCGTATATCAGATAAAAGAATTTTTAGGTATTCCCACCTGTGATCTTTTGCCGACATTCGTATTAGATTAAATGATAATTTTTTTTTGAGGATCAAAGATAGCGGGTATCAGGGCTGTACTACGATATTTCAATATTTTCCAGTTTAATATTTGACACCGTTAAAACTCTTGTCATTACTGACATTTTTGATATATAATAGTATTCCAGTATCGCATTGCCCTGGTAGATATTCAAAAATTCCTCCGCCATTTGATTTTGGATTAAATAAAGATTACTTAATTTTTTTGATATTTCCAAAATATTAGATACCTCATGTTGAGAAAATCGTAGACAAATACCTCTAGGGATTATCCAGATGTGACGTCACAGGAAAATTCGAAATTATGTGACGTCACGGGAAAATTCGAAATTATGTGACGTCACGAGAAAGTTCGAAATTTTTAACCCCCCCCCCCCAAACCTTGTATATTTAGTCCTTTGATCTAATGCTGCATTTCAAAGAAGCGAAATCACATTTTATTGCCCCCCCCCACCCACCCATGCAATGCGTGACGTCACGTCTGGACAATCCTCTAGCACTTTCATATTAATATTTAGCAAATTCTCACCGTTTTCATAAAAATCTGCATGAAAAATGCTACAAAAATATGATCATGTAATCATTTTGTAGCATTTTTTATCTTAATTTTTTCAAAAACACAACCATAAAACTAAAAAAAAGTATTTTGAACAATTTTTTTAGTTTGGCGAAATGTTCATTAAAAAACTTTCGCGTTAAGAATTTTTTATCCAACGTCCAAATCATAACTTGAGCAACGCTTTGATACATTTGGTCTTGCAAAGATTAATTAAATTTAAGACGGTCTCAGAACAGATTTAGGCACAGTGTTTCTGATCAAGACATCACAATCAATAGTGTCATTTTTTTAAATTTAAATATTTTTGTGTTTTGCCCCTATTTCATTTCATTTTTATTTCTTCGTAAATTATTAGAAAAATGAAGTAATTTTGTATCGAATTAATTATTTTGAATTAATAATTATTCATTTTAAAACTTTGATTGTATTCTAAAAAGGAAGCAATCAAAAGCTTTAAAATTAATCATTATTAATCGAATAATTAATTCATTTTACAAATTTGTTGTTTTTGCATTTAAAAGTTTATTCGTTTTTTTTACCAAATATTTTCTGTGAAAGAATTAATTTGTTTCACACACGGTACAAATGTTGTGTTTAGTATGATAGTACAAAGATACTGTACGTTGTACTTCAACAATAAAAAAAACAATTAAGTGATCGATTTGGGCTTGGCGATTTATTCCAGGCGAAAAAAATATAAAAAAACAAAACTTAAAAAAAACATCTTTGAATTAATTGACAGTATAGAAATTGTTAAATAGTCCAAGCCGATGTTTGGCAAAATGTCCATTGAATGCCCAAAAAAAAAGTTTTTCGTTTTTTTCTCCCCTTTTGGCATTGAAAAACATTTTGCCAAAAATCGACTTGGAAAAATTTTACGTACAATCGAGAGGATTCTAAATAATTTGCATAAAACACATATTTAATCAATATTTTCAGGGAGATTAGATTCAAGTTGTTTTTTTTATCAAATCTAATATGTTCCATTTTATTTTTAGCAATTTTCTATGCTACAAAAATAGTGGGCAAAATTCCTCCCCAAAACCCCCACACAAAAATAATTTGGCTAAAAATAATTTCATTTCCAATGTGTCGTTATTGTCTGTCTATTTCATTTTTGCTTTTCTTTTTTATAGAACCATTAATGAGCTGCTCCGATTTTTTTAAAAAAAAAGTTGTCCCAAAGGTAAATAAAAAATTTGCTTTTTTTAAACTTTGCCATTTTTTTTTCAGCTCAAAAATAAAAAAAGTTATGATATTTTTGAATTAATTGTTCTCTTTCAAAAAATATATATATTCCCAAAAGACTTTTTGATATTTTATTACAGTATTTTTTTGATCAGTTTTTTATACTATAGAATTTTGGCATTTCTTTTTTTTCTAAAAGCAAAAAATTTCATTGCTAATTATTTAAAAGCGGGGGATATAAATTATTATTATTATTGTTGTTTTATTTTAAATATTTAATTAGCAGCTTGCTTTTACTACATATACTTTATTAAGAAATATAAGATTTTTCCAGATGTTTTTGGAATGAAACAAATTTTTAAATTAAAAATATGTTTAAAGTTTTTAAATGTCTGAAAACAAAAAACATAAAAATGAGTGGGGGGGAGGAAAGGTGGTAAATAATTAATTTAAAAGTGTATCAGTCAGAGATATATGAATAAAATGAATAAACAATACATTTGTACTTTTGAAATTTTTATATTAGATTAATACTGTAGTTTTTGGATATATGTGTGTTCGTCCGTCCGTCTGTGTGCGTCCGTCCGTCTGTGTGCGTCCGTCCGTCTGTGTGCGTATGTCGGTTTGTCGGTCTATATTTCTGTCTGTATATTTTGCTGCATAAATGCCTCGTTTTTTGGTAATAAAAGTAAGTACTGTAGTTTTCGAATATATGTGTGTCCGTCCGTCCATCCATCTGTGTGCGTCTGTCGGTCTGTCTTGTCTGTTTGTATATTTTGCTGCATAAACGTCTCATTTTTTAGTAATCAAAGTCAGTACTGTAGTTTTTGAATATATGTGTGTGTGTGTCCATCCATCTGTGTGCGTCCGTGTGTCCGTGCGTCTGTCCGTCTGTCCTGTCTGTCTGTCTGTATATTTTGCTCCATAAATGTTTCATTTTTTGCGGATCAAAGTGAAGCATATCAAATCCAAATGCAAAAAATAAACTGCTAATTTTCAAAGCCGATGTCTGGCAAAATGTCTGTTTAACGCTATTTTGGCAAAATGTCTATTTAACGCCAAAAAATAATTTTCATTTTTTTCGTATTTTTTTTGCTCGAAAACATTGAAACAAAAAAAATTATTTAATCTCCCATATAGCATTGATACACATTTTGCCAAACATCGACCCGAAAAATTGAACATGTGAGTCACATTTTGCCAAATCTTTATTTAATCCTTTTTTTTCCACTGCAAACATTTTTTAAATGTCATTTAATTATTTTTGTGAATATAGTTTGAATTTTCGTGTTAAAACAAATATTTAAAAAAGGAATCGGGTTCTTGTAGACAAAGAAAAATGCCGTTGGGATTTTAGCTTATTTTATATGTTATTAATTGTAGCTAAAAAATTACAGTAAAACAAAATAAACACCAAACATGTAATAAATTTTTTTTGTAGCATAAATTTGCATTTTTTTTATTTGTATAATCGTGTGAAAATTTCTCAGATTTTACAAATAAATTAATTAAATACAAACAATTTATGTACACCAGATATGCAAATTTTTGGTGTTTTTATATATCTTACATTTACATCTTACTATAATACAGTACACTTAAACAATCATATATTTACAAAATATGAAAGTTAATCTTTTCATTTGTATTTTAATTTTATCAATTTTATCAATTTTATCACAACAATAAATAATAAATACACTTAAATAGACAATAAACAAATTTTAATTTAATCAAAAAAAAACGCAAATATTTCAAGGTTATCCTTTTTAAAGTTAATTTTAATTAGGATTAATATTTCTATTTTTGCATTTTTTTATTTAATCCTTAACTTTTTTGAATGACCGGAAATTGTTTTAATTAAAAATAATTTTTTAACAATAATTATTATATGCAAATTTTTAATTAATTTACAAAATTTAATTTAATTTTTTCGTATCCCTTTTTTTAGGAATTATTATTTACATAATTTTTTTAACAAAAAATGACCTCGGAAAAATATAGTTTGCTTTTTAATTTCCGGTAATTATATTTTTGGCATTAGGAACATTTTGCCAACGGAATATTTTTTTCTGTTTTCTTTTTTTTCATTTTGGCTTTTTTAAACCCGGAAACTTTTTTTATGGTTATTAAATAATTTGGGATTTAATAAACAGAAAAAATGCTCTGTTTTGGTTTTAATTAAACTTCCACAAGGAAGGATTTAGTCTTTGTTTAGTTTAGTTTAAACTTCCCTATGAAATACAATTTTGAGATTAGTCAATTTGTTTGAAAAAATACTGTAGCAATTATCACGGATTTAAGTTTTTATTTAATTGATGCTTTAAATTTTTTGTAAATAATGAGAAATGCAAATATGCAAATTTTTTGTAAAAAATGAAATTTGAATATGCGAATTTTTTGAAAAAATGAAATTTGAATATGCAAATTTTTCGAACATGCCAGGTATATGCTTAAGATTAGTCAAATTGGGGCAGAATTAATAAGTAATTTTAGATATTTTAAAAAAGATTTAAATTTTATCATTTAACTGATAAAAATTTGCAGTTTTTGATAAAATTTAAATCAATTCTTTTTTAAATTTTAAGTTTTTTTGTTACGGTTAATTTGTTCATTGACGTTTAATCTCTCCCAATTTTTTTTCTTCAAAAATACAACTTCCTTAATTTTTTTAGGTTTTAAAAAATTAAATTTTTTTTCAAAATTACTCATTTTAAATTTTAAAATTATTTTACAAACTTTTTTTTGAAGTTTTAAAGTTTAAATGATTTAAATTTATTTAAAAAAATTTAACACAATTTTTTAAAATTTTAGCTAAGAAAAACTTGATTATTTACGTACATTTTTAAAAAAAAATTTTATTGTTAATACACTTTTAAAGAAATTAAAACAGAACTTTTTAAAAGCACGTGTTTTGGGTACAAAATTTTTTAAAAAAAAAGTAAATAAAATTTTGTAAACTTTAAAACATTATATTTTATCAAAAAAATTTTTAAAATAAATTTTGTTATTTCCCTTTTTTTTGAAAAAAACATTAAAGATTATAAGCACTTTTATCGTTCGTCGTAGCTATTGCGTAGAAGAAAAAAGCAAATCAGTTAAAAAAACATTTTTAATTTAATTTAAAATTTTACGTAAAAATTTGGAGTCTATTTTTATATTTATATTACAGCAAAATTTACATAAACAATAATATCTGTCATTGAATTAATTTTGGGTTGTTTTGATTTGATTAAATTTTTGTTAGCTTTTTTTTCGATTATTTCAAAAAAAAGTGATAAAAAAATAGGTCATTGAATTCTTTTATTAAATATATATTTGAGTTAGTTTAATTCAATTTAACAATAATTCATTACCCACATATTTACGACGTACTATTATTTAACCATTTTTATTTCAAGAACATTTTTGACTTAAATTTAAATTTTTAAATTTACATAGATCACATTCATATTTATTTCTTTAATAAGTGACGTCACGCATTTTGTACTTGAACAATTCCAAAAAAAATGATGAGCATTAATTAATTTTCTGAAACATAATATAAAAATTTGAATGACGTTTTTTGATGAAAAACAAAAAAGTACAGGGAAATTAATGGCGTGAAAGTTTAAATTTAACAAATTTTTATTTTTGAATACAGTAAAATTTATATAAACAAAATTTTGGGAATGTTTATGTAAATTTTTTTACGAAATATGCTAAATTTTAGTTATCAAAATATTTGATCCGGGTCGTAAAACATGGTATTTGGATAACTTTTTTTTAATCTTTTTTAAATCATTTTTCTAAAAAATACATTTTTTCAAAGCATTGATAAAATTTGCGAAAATTTGCATAAAAATATTTTTGCAAAAAACTTCAAAAATATTAAAAATTAAAGCATTTTTATCACCTTTTTTCAATTTTAAACAGAATTATCACCAAATTTTAGCATAAACATTTTTATATTTTTTTTAAAACTGATCACAAAAAGTGATTTCGGCTTGGGACCCGGCGGGCGAAATGACCAATTTTGCATTTTTCGTAATTTCTATTTTTTTGTAACTTTTAATCCTTAAAAAATATGTTCTTAGCAGTGTTTTCCCGATTCCGATTCCAATTCCGATTCCATCGATTCCGATTCCGATTCCGGAATCGATTCCCTTATAAGGAATCGGAAAAAATTGGAATCGGGTGGAATCGGAATCGGATCGGAATCGGAAAAAAGTGGAATCGGGAAAACACTGGTTCTTAGAAATGATTCAAACATGTTTTTTGACCTCATGAATCAAAAATGTAATATCCCTTTTTATTAATCACAAAAAAAACAAAGATTAAAAACAACTCAATTTAAAGGGGAAAAAAAGGTGTCAAATTTTATCAAAAAACAACTTGTTGTTTTGTCATTTCCCAAAAAAAAAAGGCAACATTCTCTTTTTTTATCCATCCATTGAAATGCTTTTTTTATAAAAAAAAGTCAAAGTTTAAGCTTTTTTTTCTTTCAAAAAAAAAGAAGATTTATAGCTTCTCTTTTTTTACCGTTTCTTTTTATTACTCTTTCATACATATTTTTTGTTGTTGTCGAATTTGAATATGTATTTGAAAATTCCATTTTTTATCCCTTCCATTCTATAAAAGAGATAAAAAAAAAGAGAGATTAAAATTAAATAATTGGTTTGTGTATTTTATATATGTTCAAAAAAAAAAGATGGAATTTCAATGTCACACTTAGTCAGATGACAAGATAAGACTATTAAAGACCCTTTTTTTTATTATTTCTAAAAAAATTGCAATCTTTTTTCCCATTCAAATATGTATCAAAAAAAATGCGATGACTTTTAGTGTCATCAAAAAAAATGGTAATCGGATTAATTTATTGAAAAAATTTTAAAAAAAACGGATAAAAAAAATGTTGTAAACAATTTCTACCGTATACCGCTGAAAAAAATTTACATGAAAAAAGGAATTTTAATGCAATAAATTTGTTTAGCAAAAATTGTTTGTTTAATTTTTTTTTTTTTTTTAAAAACGCTGAAAAAATTTACAAGGAAAAAAAAGTCATAAATTATATTGGATACTGTAGAATTATTAAAAATTATAATAATCTGCAGTATTCTATACAAAAAATATGTTGTAAAATACTGTAGAAAAATTACAACATTTTATTTTTTAAATATTTTTATGTGTTTCAAAAAGCAAAATTTTCAGACAAATTTTGAAAAAAAACACTTCAAAATATTTCAGAAATAAATGTTGTAATTTTTCTACAGTATTTTACAACATATTTTTTGTATAGAATACTGTAGATTATTATAATTTTTAATAAATCTACAGTATCCAATATATATATAATTATTTCAAAATTTTTTGTAAAAAATAAATTAATTTCTTGCTTATTTTTATTAAACTTTTGCTCTTAAAAAAAAAATTAATTAATATAATGCTTTCAGACTTGATTATTTACTCATTTAACAAGTAATTTTAGAGTTATTATTTTAGGGGCAGAAGCAATTAAAGAGACAGCTGTAAATTCTGTAGTCTCAAAACAATACAAATATTACTCATTTTTTAAATATTACTACATAAATCACATATCTGTGAAAATATTTAATTAGAGCCCCCCCCCCCCCCCCCCCACTTTTTTTTCTTTCAAAAAATTGTTACAAAATTTTTTAATTAATTTTGAAGTAATTTAAATATTTTAATGATATTTGCAAAAAAATTTGCATAAATGATTTTTTTTCTGTTTTTGGCAAAAGGTGAAAAGTGTAAACCCCACGTTTTTTTAAAAAATTTTACACTTTTAAAACTTTTATCACTTTTTTAAATTAATTAAAAAAAGCACCTGCATAAAACTTTATGTTTTGCATTAAAAAAATGTATATTTAATATTTTTTAATAGTGCCAAAAATTGGATACAAAATTTGTTCGAAAAATGTATGATTTAGTTTTTGGGCATTGGGGAATATTATTACAAAAAAAACTAATTTATCATACTTTTAAATGAGCTGCTAACATAATTAAATATATATATCATTGAAAAAAACTCGAGGCATTTAATAAAAAAAATTATTTTCCCCTTGAGAGACAACATTTTTTTTTTTTGAATTATTTTGATTCAAAACATTTTTGTACTTTTTTCTTTTTTTTGGATAAATGCCAACCCACAAAAGTGCAAACATATATTTTTTTTAAAATTTAAAATTTTTAATTATAGTTATTTTTTAACAGTAGAAATACAGTAACTAAATATTAGTTTTTCTGTTTTCAAAGAATCGGAAAAAAATATTAGTTGCTTTTTTCAGCTGCATCTGCGTATGGGGAACATTTTAAAACACACATATGCAAATTATCGCTACAAAAAAAAACAAAACTAATTTTTGGCTGTTTTTGGAATAGTTTTTTTGTTTGCAAAATTATATATTATTTTTAAATACACACCTGGTTGGCACATAATATGTAGGCGAACGGGATTTTAGTTTTAATTTTTAAAAAAGTTTTGCAAAGCAAAAAGGGTAACACTTAAAATAACAACAACAACAATTTACAAAACTTTTCGTAGTATCCATGTTTTTTTTTGTAGAATAATGAAAAAATAATATTTAAAACACTTAAAAATGCATTTATAAAACAACGAAATTACAGTAATAAAATTATAAAGATGTAGTTTTAATTTTTCTTATCACCAAGGAGGCATAAACAGTAAGGAGATTTCTGGGGCATTTCCATTTACCCTGAGGGCATTATAAATGTAATTTTTGACTTCCATTTGGTTCCACCTGGGTTGGGAACAAACTTGGACTCGAACCTGCGAGGGTCGGGCCATTAGATGAGCGCCGTACACCACTCGACCATTCACGCTTTTTCTTGTTTAGCGCAAATTCTGATACAACGTTGGTGATTTCATTTTTGGCATTGTCATTGCCTTTTATTTATATTAAGTGTTATCAAATATTAAAACTACATCTTTATAATAAAATTATAAAGATGTAGTTTTAATGATAATGATAACACCAAGGAGGCATAAACAGTATGGACACTTCTGGGACATTTACGTTCACTCTGAGGGGATTATGAATGTACTTTTTGACTTCCATTTGGTTTCACGTAGGCTGGGAACAAACTTGGATTCGAACCTGCGAGGTTCGGGCCATTAGATGAGCGCCGTACACCACTCGACCATTCACGCTTTTTCTTGTTTAGCGCAAATTCTGATACAACGTTGGTGATTTCATTTTTGGCATTGTCATTGCCTTTTATTTATATTAAGTGTTATCAAATATTAAAACTACATCTTTATAATAAAATTATAAAGATGTAGTTTTAATGATAATGATAACACCAAGGAGGCATAAACAGTATGGACACTTCTGGGACATTTACGTTCACTCTGAGGGGATTATGAATGTACTTTTTGACTTCCATTTGGTTTCACGTAGGCTGGGAACAAACTTGGATTCGAACCTGCGAGGTTCGGGCCATTAGATGAGCGCCGTACACCACTCGACCATTCACACTTTTTCTAGTTTAGCTCAAATTGTAGTACAACGTTGGTGATTTAATTTTTTGACATTGTCATTGTCTTTTATTTATAATGATTAAAAAAGATATAAAAAATCTAACAGTTTTGTTTGAAAAATATTCCCTGAAAATCAGGCAAAAAATATATTGTTCTTTCACTGCAAAGTTTTTATTTTCAAGGAATTTTGTTCAAACAAAATTTTTATTTAATATAGTCCCTTTAAAGATATACTTTTTTAACCAAAATCATATGTTGATAAACACATTTTTGTTGTGACCTTGTACTTTTCCTTCCAATAAATTTATGTTTCTTAGAACACTTTTTGGAAGTAATAATTTCATTCATCTCTTTTCTTTAAAAGATTAAAAACCCCAAAATTTATAAAAACAAGCATAAATTTTATTTAATTAAGTTTATTATTTTACGCAAATTTTTTTTTGTAGCTTGAACTACAATGTTTTTATTGGAAAAACAAATTTTTTGTTATTAATTTATTTCGTTTTTGTAAAACTTTTGTTCCCTTTCTTTTTTTTTTGCAGACCTCCCAAAAAAAGAGAAAGAGAAAAGAAGAATCAAATGATCGATAATCTTTTTACTTTAAATAAAAAAGACTTTTGATTATTTTATTTTTTTTGAAGAATGTCATTTTTAGAAGATAGTTTGTTGGTTTAAATAAAGACAATCAGTGACTGATATAATTGATAATAAAGATGATGGTCACGTTTTTGGAAATGAAAAAAAAGAAAGAAGAAGAAAGCATTAAAACAGGAATCAACAAAATTCTTTATATATATATTTTTTTATTCAACTTTTTTTTGACGATGTTTTTGAATAAATATAAAAAATTTAAAAGAGAAAAACGTGTTCTATGTTTTGGTTTAAAAAAATGATTTTTAAATTAATGTTAATATAAAAAGATGAAAAATGGATGATATAGGGATAGGGGGGATTTTTGGGTACATATCAGCGTTTCTGAAATCATCTAATTCCTTTGATCTTTTACCGCCGTCGGCAAAAGATCAAAGGGTCTTTGCAGCTGTCGGCAAAAGATCAAAGGATTTTGTCAATTTTGAGGGCACATGTTTCGAGACTCTTTAAATCCCTGAAAAACATTTTTTTGTTCAATCGTCCAAAAATTGACGCAATTTTTTTAAATCCCATGATGCACGGATGGTCGAGTGGTGTGGGGCGCTCACGGTATAGCCCGACCCTCACAGGTTCAAATCCCAACGCCGGTGCGACCATTTTAAAGTATTCATCTAACTCATAAAGTACTCACCAATAACTCCCCTGCATTATTTTAAGGTTTTATTTTTGATGTACGGATGGTCGAGTGGTGTGGGGCGCTCACGGTATAGCCCGACCCTCACAGGTTTGGATCCCAACCCCGGTAAGATCATTTTAAAGTACTTACCAACTCCCCTGCATTATTTTAAGTGTTATTTTTTGTAGCTTTTTTCCATCTTTTTTTTTTATCACGAGTTTTTTATCCGTCAACCTTTTCAAAAAAAAAAGGTTAAAAATTTTTTTTGACTTTTATCATTTCAAAGGTTATTGAAATCACTGTTTTTTTCATTTTATTCATCCCCTAAGGGAACAAATATAAACACAATACAGCAAAAAAAAAATATGCTATCATCCATTTTAATCACCTCTTTTTTTTACTCATTTGAGCAACATTATTAATTCTTTCCAAAAAATTCTTTTAAATTTTTATATTTTTTTATATATTTTCAAATGTTAAATCTCTCCCATGTGCTTTAACATTTTAACAACTATACTTTTTTTTAGTGTACCCAATTAACCTTTTTTTTATATATATTAAAGTAATAAATAAATTCCTGAACCCCCATCTCCACCTTCACAATTTCCCAGGAGATCAAAAAAAATAAAAAAATGTCAGCTGTAAAAATAAAAAGATTTGTATTTTTTCCAAGTAATACATATTCTTTTTCTTTTAAATTAATTTATTAAAACTACAAAAATATATATATTTGTTGAAAAAAATGTTGTTGTAAAACATTTTTATGGCTACCGTATAACATTTTAACAAAAAATTTGTTTTGATTTATGATTGTCTCGAAAAAATTTTTTTTACCACTTTTAAAAAGCTTTTAAATAATGTTCATGCAAATCTTTGACCTTTTTGAACTCTGCAATTGGGTTAAAAGTGGACTTTGTTCAAAAAAAAACAATTAAATTCAAATTTAATTTTGTCTGCAAAAAAAATCATACTTTTTTTTGCTGCAATTTTTTCGGATAAATTTAAAAATAGTTTTTTTTGTGTGAATCAAAATTTTTTTACGAAAGATTCTTTGGGAAATACCCTTTTTTTCCCTTTAATTTTGCGATGAATCAAAAAAAGAAGAAAGAAATACATTTTTAATTTTAATTTCCAAAATTGAGCAGTTTCTAATTAATTGAATTAAATATAAAAGAGTAGAAAGAAGGACCCTAGAAAAAGAGAGATTGATAAATAAAGTAGCTGTCAAATCAATCAAATGTATTTTGATATATATTTTTGATTGTATGAAAAGTGTTTTTTTTTGTCAACAGAAAAGATTATCAACTAAAAAGATAGACAGACATTTAGACGACGCTTAAATGCTTGGAAAATTGAATCAAATCTGTGATTTTTATGACGTTGAAATTGAGCAAGAATCGGATGTAATCAATTAACTATTATTTTTGTGGGGTCACTTTTGTTACATTTATTATTATAGTTATTTTATTATTATTACTATAAAAATGAATACGAACGAACACTTTTAAGTTACAAATTTTTTACAAACTTTTCTTTTATTTTGGGTAATATTTCACATCAAATCCAAAAACAAAGAAAATGATTCAATTTTAAAATCCGATGTTTGGCAAAATGTCTTTTCAACGCCATTTTGGCGAAATGTCTATTCAATGACATTTTGGGCGAAATGTCTGTTCAGCGCCATTTTGGCGAAATGTCTATTTAACGACATTTTGGCGAAATGTCTATTCAATGCCGTTTTGGCGAAATGTCTGTTCAATGCCATTTTGGCGAAATGTAGTGCCATTTTGGCAAAATGTCTAGTCAACGCCATGCAGTAGCAAAAAAGTTTTCATTTTTTTTGGAAAAAACTAAAAAACGTAAAAAAACATTTTCCCCCCCTTCGGCATTGGAAAACATTTTGCCAAACACCAACAGGACAATTGAGCGCTGGATTTATCTACGCTTTCTCGAACGGAAAACTTTAAAGTCACAAATTTGTTACAAATTTTGGTTTCATTTTTAGCTCATAAAAGTTTTTTTAACATTCAAAGATTAAAAGCGATTTTTTGTAAGAATCGACTTTTTTTTCTATTTTTTGGCATTCTGAAAAAATAAATTTTTGGGTTTGAAGGCTCAATCGCCGTTTTTAGACCAAATCGAGGTCGGAGATCACGAATTTGAACTTCGTTTCGCTCGAAAAGGCGCGCGCGCCGAGTTACGGCGTGACGCGCCGTTTTACTCGACAAAAAAAATTTTTGTAAAAAGATTCTATAAAATGCACATAGATCGATTCCCCTCAACCCAGTGAACAATGTAAAATACATTTTGACCATCCAAAGTGGTTTTTTCGATGAAAAAATTTTAATTAAAGTTGGTGGTATACTGTAGTCCGGTATCAAGACTTAAAATTTTCACCACGGGCATACTTTTTTTTACGAAATTCGATTCCCAACATGATTCTGCATATGTATGGACCAATCTAAGAATGTTTTACGGGGGCCACCATTTTATTTTCTCACTTTGAACGTAAAAAGTACATCTCCAGCATCATTTTGGAAGCAAAACTCAGTGATTATGAAAGATATTGACATGTGGTGACTTTTATTATATAAAACTATGTTATTGGAGTTATCCTGACAAGTTTGGGCACTATCGGTTCAGATTTGGTGATATGGTAGGGATATAAAATCTCAAAAATTAACAACATCAATATATATCCAAAACTCGAGTTTTCTCGATTTGAATCAACATTTTTGCAGTTAATTAATGATAAATATATGTAATAGAAATAAAATAAAACACCAGATACCAAATCTGGTGCATTACCATTTTTTGGGGATTTGTTGATTTTTACCCATTTTTAGTATGTTTTCAAATAGTCAAAACTACACGATAACTTTAAGTTAGGATATTCTAAAGACATTTGTGATTGAAAATAACATCTTTTAGATTTACTGGTCAGTTTTCACATCGCGAAAGTCTGTATTTTTGACATATGAATTACTTTAAAATAAGAATAAATTTTATATTAACACTTATTAAAAATCCCATTTTTAAGGAAAAAATATAATCAAAAATGTTTTACTTTGCTTTTTTATGGCAAATTTAACCATAACTAGGTCACTGAATGTCATATTAGAACAATGACAAATTTTTGAAAATACTGAGTTTCTCAAAAACTGGCTTGTTCAAACGGGTAAAAATCAATGATTCCCAAAAAAATGATAATGCCCCTAATTAGGTTTCTGGTATTTTATTTTGTTTCTATTACATATATTTATCATTAATTAACTGCAAAAATGTTGATTCAAATCGAGAAAACTCGAGTTTTGGATATATATTGATGTTGTTAATTTTTGAGATTTTATATCCCTACCATATCACCAAATCTGAACCGATAGTGCCCAAACTTGTCAGGATAACTCCAATAACATAGTTTTATATAATAAAAGTCACCACATGTCAATATCTTTCATAATCACTGAGTTTTGCTTCCAAAATGATGCTGGAGATGTACTTTTTACGTTCAAAGTGAGAAAATAAAATGGTGGCCCCCGTAAAACATTCTTAGATTGGTCCATACATATGCAGAACCATGTTGGGAATCGAATTTCGTAAAAAAAAAGTATGCCCGTGGTGAAAATTTTGAGTCTTGATACCGGACTACAGTATACCACCAACTTTAATTAAAATTTTTTCATCGAAAAAACCACTTTGGATGGTCAAAATGTATTTTACATTGTTCACTGGGTTGAGGGGAATCGATCTATGTGCATTTTATAGAATCTTTTTACAAAAATTTTTTTTGTCGAGTAAAACGGCGCGTCACGCCGTAACTCGGCGCGCGCGCCTTTTCGAGCGAAACGAAGTTCAAATTCGTGATCTCCGACCTCGATTTGGTCTAAAAACGGCGATTGAGCCTTCAAACCCAAAAATTTATTTTTTCAGAATGCCAAGCAAAAGTCGGAACTTACAAAAAATCGCTTTTAAATTGTGAAAAGATTGAATGTTCCACTTATTACTGTTTTAATAAAATTTTAATCCCCTAAATTATTAATAAAGAGAAAAACGGGAAGTATAAATTTTATTTCCTTTTACGATTTTCAAAGAAACAGTTTTAAAATTTAAATTTATTTTTTTCATGTCTAATTTAATAGGTCTTACAACGGTAAAAATAGAAATGAGTAATTTTAGCTGTTTTTAGAAAGGTAAATTTTGAAGTTTTTGTTTAAAAAATCTTTAAAAGATCTAAATTCATTCTTCGAAAGTGATGTTTGGCGAAAACGTTTTTTCAATGCCAAAGAGAGAGAAAAAAATTGTTTTTTTCGTTATTAATGTTTTCGAACAAAAAAAACAGAAAGTTTTTTTTGCCAAAATGGCGTTTAAAAGACATTTTGCCAAAATGGTAGCGAAAAGACATTTTGCCAAAATGGTAGTGAAAAGATATTTTGCCAAAAATAATATTCAAAGGATATTTTGCCAAAATGGCATCGAAAAGACATTTTGCCAAAATGGTAGTGAAAAGACATTTTGCCAGAAACAATATTCAAAGGACGTTTTGCCAAAATGGTAGTGAAAAGACATTTTGCCAAAAATAATATTCAAAGGATATTTTGCCAAAATGGCATCGAAAAGACATTTTGCCCAAAATGGCATCGAAAAGACATTTTGCCAAAAATAATATTCAAAGGACGTTTTGCCAAAATGGTAGTGAAAATACATTTTGCCAAAAATGATATTCAAAGGACATTTTGCCAAAATGGCGTTGAAATGACGTTTTGCCAAAACGGTTTCTTTGCTTGAATTAATATGATATAAAAGATCAAAAGCTTTGTTTTTTAAGGGTTTAAAAATTGATAATCAAAACCATTTGCAGAATTTCTGTTTTTTTGTTGATCTCTCACTTTTTATTATCACCTTCATCAAATTGTCTTTGATTACTCATCTCCTGTTCTGATCACTCACTGCTTTCTGACTTCTGATTTCTGTTTTTGTTTTGTTTTTTATTTTCAAAATCACAGATTTCATATTATAATTTTTTTCTTATTCATTAATTTCATATTTTTTTTTTCACAATAATATAGTAATAATCATTTCTTGGAATTGATAAAGCAAAAAAAAATGTTTATGTAGTAATTTTAATTTTGTGTGATTACTTACTTTACACAAAAAATTTATATCTTGCAACAAAAAAAAAATGCATTTTAAACTTCTTCTTTTTTTTCACATATGATTTTTTTTTTCTCACAACTTTTTTTTTGTATTTTATCAACAAAGAAAAAAAAGAGAGATTGTTTTAATTTGATTTATACCACGTGTCTTTAAGGAGTAAATGTCCTTCAAAAAAAAAAAGGGAAAAAATGAAATAAACATTGATCTTCGCCATATTTAATTTAATGAAATGAAATGAGATTGACAGGTTTTAAACGAAAAAAAAAATATATTGGAAACGGAACGGAAAGAATTAAGTATAAAAAGGTTTTAAACAGGGATTACGAAATTTTACATATATGTCTCACTATTTTTTGGAGAGGATAAATTTTTGGTAAAATATACCAATTTTTTCAAAATTATTTTTTATATATTCTTTTTTTTTTGGCAAAATGTGAAAGCTAATGCCAAAAAAAGTTTTTAATCAAGGGCTACATGGCAAAGTTTTGGCAAAATGTCTTTTCAATGCCAAAAAAAAGTTTCCGTTTTTTTGGATGAAAACGATAAACTTTTCTCCAACTTTGGCATTGACAAACATTTTGCCAAAACAATAGCCCGCAAAAATTGCATCTTAAATTCGATGGAATTTAAGCACTTATGGATTTTGTTAAATACAGTAATTTTTTTTATAATCCTTTTTGGCAAAATGTGAGCTAATGCCAAAAAAAATTTTTAACGAAAACAAAAAACACGTGAAAAAATTTTTAGAAAAAAAGTATTTTAAACTTTTTGGTTTCAATTAAACTCGAATTTATTGTTTCTCAAAGAACTAAATTTAATTACAAGAATAAAATGAGATCGTCAAACAAAAAAATACTTGAGAAAAACAAAACTGAACTTCCTCAACGACCAAAAAAAAACACATGTGTTTTCAACTTCTTCTTTTTTTTCCCATTAATGTCCTTCAATTGATTCCTGTTTTTTTTTTGTCGTTATTTAACTGCACCAGCATGCATTTATTAATAATAATTATTTGAACTCAAAATTCCGGTTTTGGGGAAAAAAAAAAGTTGATCTTCCAATGAACCTCCTCACATTTTTTTTTCTTCAGAAAAGTTGAAACTAAAACTAATTCTAAAATAAAACTCATATATTATAATCACAATTTGGTTCCCAAAAAAAAAACTAATTTCAAAACAAATAATAATAAGTTTAAGATCACTGATTCTGATAAGATAAGATAATTGATAAGGCAAAAAAAAATTTTTTTGAATTCATTGAAAATTTTTAAACTATGGTTTAAAAAGAAAAAATTAATTGAATTTGATTGTAAATATCCAATTTAATTTATATATGTATCGGATATCCGATATCCGGATATATATCCACGACCAAAAAAAAATTTCTACATCTATTTTTAGCAGTTGTTCCATCTTTGTTCATTTTGCGTCATTCATTCAACTTCTTTTTTTTTTGGAATCAAAAATTTACGGGCGCTTTTTTTTAACAAGTTCAAAAACGCAAATATGATAAAAAAAAATAGTTATCAGCAGCCTTCAAAAAAAAAGAGAGAGAAACAAAAGCGCAAAAATGCGTCATTGGTTTTTTTTTGCTGCTGCAAAATTGACCGAAAAAAAAGATTATCACGAAACAACAAAAAAAGGTGTTCATCAAAGACAAACAAAAAAAACAAAAATATATGCAAAATTTTGTAACAAATTATTTGTAAATGTATGTTTTTTTAAGAGATGAAAAAGCAGTCTTTTAAATCTTTTAAAAACATACAAAGATTAAAGCAAAAAAAATTTGCATTTTTCCAAGAAAATTTTTTTTCTTCAAAAAGAAAATTAAAAACAACAAAAATGATGAAAAAAATTTATCACTTTTTTTAAATATTTTAAATTTTATGAAAACAGTGATTATCCATCTAACTTTTGACCAAATAGAGATATGTTTTTTTGCGAGATTTCAGATGTCAAAAAAATCCAGAAGTCATGTAACAACAAGATTCCAAAAATTTGCATATTTTTTTTGAAGAACACTTTGAAGCTGTCCACCTTTTTGGCAGCCTGTCATAGAAAAGCCAAAATGGATTACGGCTTTAGGATATCCTTTTTTTGCATAATTTTAGCTGATATTGTAAGTTCATTGATATCTAACTTTATAAATAAATGCAAACTAAAAAAATTATTTAAAACCCAATATTTCATTTTGGCAAAGTGCGACGCGCCGCCAGAGAACACATGTTTTCTTTTTTTTTAAAAGAGAGAAAACACAAAAAAAAAGTAAAATATATACAATTTGTTAAAAGTGCGTGCCATGGCAAAAAAAAAGAGAAAGAAAGCAAGAAACGAATAAGAAAAAAGGATTTGTGTTTTATGGCTTTACCACCAGCACCAGATTACGGTAGCCGTATTAAGAAGGAAAAAGAAGGAAAAAAATTATTTATTTTTCAAAGTGGTAAAACTACAGTATATTTATGAATAATTTTAAAAGCAAAAAATTGCATTGCTTTTTTGTTAAATTTCAAAGTTTAAATTGTTAAACAATCTTTCAAGTTTTTTTTTTCAAATTTCCCTCTTTTTTTGATGTCCCGTCCCGAATGTTTCCCCCCCCCCCCCCAAGTATACACATATTTTTTAACAATAATAATAGTTTATTTTTTTCTTGCACGTTTCTGTACAAATATAAAGCTCTACCAATAATAATAATAATAATAATAAATAAATAAATAAATTAACAAAAAAAAAACTGGGATATCAGCACACAAAAAAATACATATGTATAAAATTAAAGCAAAAAAATAATTGCTTTGTACAAAATTATTTACATATACAAACAAAAAACAAAATCAACAAAAAAAAATGATTAATTAAAGAGAGAGATAAAAGATCTTCGCCAATATTATTGCATTTGTATAAAATTTATATATTTAAATATCTGAAGGGGAGGTGGTTTTGAAAACCATATATGTATATGTATATTAAAGTTGACATTGTTTAGAGTCCATGTTTGAAAGACTGAGAGAGATAATATATAAGAGATCAAAAAAAGTTGTTGTTGTTGTTGTAGTAGTTGGAGGGGGAAGATTGAGATCATTAAAAGAATAATTGCGGCGAAGTCCAAAAATATTTATAGTAAAGTAGTAAAGTAAAGTAAAGTTGATTGTTGTGAGATTTTTTCAAGGCACACAACTGTTGTTTAAAGAGATGAAGAAGAACACGTTTAAAGTTGTAATGTAAAAGTAGTCGCTGATAAATTCCATAATAAATACCATATTTTTAAATAAATAAATAAAGAGAACAATTGTTTTTTTTTCCATCATATTTGTACAGTATAACAGTAAAGAAATAAATAAATTATTAAAAGTAACAAGTGAAAGGCTTTTGTAGAAGAAGAAGAATATAAATAAATAAATTAACAATATGTATATATATGTAATTACAATATATGCAAATTTTTCATCTTCTTGTAGATGTTGTAGAAGAAGAAGAAGAAGATTGTTGTCTTTGAAAGAATGCGGTCCTTCTGTTGCCTTTAGATGCAAATTGATTCATGGTAAATGCATCATCAACTCCAATCAAAATATGAATCATTTTTGTAAGAAGTTTGATTTTTTTTTACAGTAATTTAAAAAAGTTCAAATTAGTTGCAAGTATAAAATGCAACCGTATTTGTTTTTTTTTTAAAAATTTGTTTTGTAAAAAAAAAGAAGAATAAAGTAGCTTTTTTGAAGAAGAAAAAAAAAAGAAGAAAAAATCTTATTTTTTTTTTTCAAACACAAAAAAAAATAATATAGAAAAGTAGTAGTAATAAATGTGTGTGGTGAAGTTATCCCTTCAAAATTCTTTCATTTATATACCCATTTTTTTTTGACTGACTTTGCTTCCTTCTTTTCCTTTTCTTCTTTCACGCCCAGCCCAGCCCCCCTACTTTTCTTTTTTTTTGACACAGTCACATTTTAAAAGCTCCGCCTTAAAAAAAATTATTTTTTTTTCAAAATTGTTCACCTTTTTTTTTCCTTCCCCCTTTTTTTCTCCTCTCTTGCCTTTGCCTTTGCCCTTGCGCCGTTGAGGCTTCAACGTCTTTCTACAGGCGGTCCGTTTTAGAGGGCAAAAAAAAATGGGATGGCATTTTTTTGTTTTGTAGCTTTATCCAAACATTAAATAATAGTAATAAAAAAAAGGTTGTGTATGATTTTGATGGATAAAAAAAAAAGTCAAAGCCTTAAATCTTTTTGTAGCAAAACAACAAAAATATATACGCAAAAAAAATTGATAAAAGTCTAAAAAAAATTTAATGTATATATAAGAATGTTGCTGAAACTTTCTTGTGACCAGTATTATCCCTATCATTTATCACTAATCATTTATCAAAAAAATGCAAAAAAATGCAAAAAAAAGGAAAAAAAGTTGTAGTATATCAGTGCTTTTGTTTCTGCAGACACTGCAACAGCAATGGCAGCCGAATATATATATATTTCTTTCAAACACAATGTACAATCTTTGAGAATGCTTGCCTTTAAAAGCTATATAAGCTTTTTGAATAATTGATGATAAGAAAAAATTTATTTTTTATATCAGTAATCAGTAGTAAGAGAGAAGACGTTAACAGGAGTTGTGAGCTGATGCAACAAACATCACCATCATCATCTATCTCTGTGTGTGAGGAATCATATGAAATATATAAATCACATCAAATTTAAATGCAAAGAAATGATTCAATTTTTGAAGTCGATGTTTGGCAAAATGTCATTTAAACACCATTTTGGCAAAATGTATGTTTAATGAGGTTTTGGCAAAATGTCTTTTCATTGACATTTTTGGCAAAGTGTCTTTTAAACATCATTTTGGCAAAATGCCTTTTCAGCGCCAAGTTGGCAAAATGTCATTTAAACACCATTTTGGCAAAATGTATGTTTAATGAGATTTTGGCAAAACGTCTTTTCAGTGACATTTTGGCAAAGTGTCATTTAAACACCATTTTGGCAAAATGTATGTTTAATGAGATTTTGGCAAAACGTCTTTTCAACGCCATTTTGGCAAAATGTCTTTTAAACACCATTTTGGCGAAATGTCTTTTAAACACCATTTTGGCAAAATGACTACCCAACACAATCTTGGCAAAATGTCTGCTCAACGCCAAGTGGTTAATTATGCTTTTTGTTAGAAAAAAATATTTTTTTGCTTTCTTTGGCATTGAAAACCATTTTGCCAAACCACGACCTGGAAAATTGAATCCTGGATTTCGATGTGACATCAATATTATATATGTGTGAACGTGAAAAAGATTAATTTTTTCTGCAATAACTTTTTTGTCATTCTTTCAATTTGCTTAATTACTCACAAAAGAATAAACAAAAAAAAGAGGGTCAAAAAAAGAGAAAGAAAAGATATTTCGCAAAACTTTTTTTATTATTTCTTCTACAAACAAATCACATATAATTTCCGTTTCCTTCAAAAAAAACACGTCAGAACACAAAGCCTGCATAAAATACAAAAAAAAGTTAGTGATCATTTTTTTTTTAAAGAATGACCGCCCAAGAAGGGGGGGGGGGGGGCTCGCTCGGGTGTTGCGATTTTTTGCAACAAAAAAAGTTGTTTCTTAATTACCGCTCCTTTTTTTTTTCGTTTTTGATTGTTTTCCATTAAAATTTTAATTGCACGGGTGTGTGTTATTTTTCTTCATTTTTACAAGACCCGAAAAAGAAGGGGAAAAAAAAGGTGTAAATGATTCATTAAAAATTATTATCATTATCAATCGTCAAAAAAATAAAATTTTTTTTTATTGTTTTTTTTCTGTTACGTTTGAAACATTTTACATTCATTCATTCATTTATTTAACAGTAATAAAAAAAAAATTAAAACACAAATACAATAAAAAAAGATATCTTTTTTTTTACAAGATAGGCGTCATATTTCTTATCAATGAGGTAAAACAAATTAAATTACATCAAATTAAATGATTAAGAAATATCTTTTTTTTGTTTGTCTTTGATTTTATGTCCGGTTAATGATGGTGGGAAAAAAAGGGAAAGCTGATATCAATGATATGATTAATCGTGATGAAGTTGATGATGATGAGAATGCAACATTAAATTTTTGAAAGTGTTGTTTGGCAAAATGTTTTTTCAGTGCCAATGCTTGGCAAAATGTTTTTTCAATGCCAATGTTTGGCAAAATGTTTTTTCAGTGCCAATGTTTGGCAAAACGTTTTTTTCAATGCCAATGCTTGGCAAAATGTTTTTTCAATGCCAATGTTTGGCAAAATGTTTTTTCAATGCCAATGTTTGGCAAAATGTTTTTTCAATGCCAATGCTTGGCAAAATGTTTTTTCAATGCCAAGGAGAAAAAAAAGTATTATTATTGTTCACTTCAAATGCAAGGGGTTTATTGTTACCGCTTGTGCGTTGGCAAAGTGTTGCTGAACGCCAAAAATTTTATAATTTGATTCTTATTTAAATTTTCAAAAAAGCAAAAGTACTTCCAAAAAAAGCACTCAAGTACTTTAAAAAAAATATATATACAATTTTTAGTCACTTTTGTATATTTAAATACCTTCAAAATTGCAAATTATCAGTATTTTATAGGATTTATTACCGTTAAATATTTGCTTCTTTTAAAGTTTAGACATATTAAATAAATTGTATTTTGGTCTTTGTTAAAAAATAGATAAATTTGTACATTTGTAGATTTTTAACATCACATTTTTTTTGTAATAAAATATCTAAATTTTGTACTTAAAAATTTTAATTCCATTTTTTTGATATCATTTCCTTATTACTGTTACTGGTTTTTGCTTGCTTATTTTTTTATATATCTCTCTTTTTTTTATCCCATTTGGTCAAAAAATTGCCTGACTTTTGGCCTATAAATCCTCATTTCGAAGAAATATTAATTTTTGGAGATCAAAACTTTTTTCAAAGAGATTTCAAGGACAACAACATTTTTTTATATAAAATTTAATGAAGCTTTAAAGCAGCCGCAGCAGCAGCAAAAGAAAAACATGTTTTAAAAAGGAATTTTGTTAGACGAAAAAAAAAACAAATTTTGATCTTTCATGCTTTCCTGAAACTTTTAGCTTTTTTTTTGGGAAGAAAAAAAAGAAGATGCAAGAAAAAAAGAAGTTTTCTTTGGTCTTTTTCTTTCACATTTTTGTCTCCTTCTAAGAATGTTGTTAACTAACTACAAAATTCAAAGATTTGCTAGAAATTAAAATTAAAATTAATAATAATAAATAAACATTTTTTCTCTCTTTTTACAAGCTTTTTTTTATTAAACTTCTTTTTTTTCTCGAAGCCAAAAAATTGAAATACTTGGAACAAAAAAATTGGAGAGAAAAAAAACAAATTATTTCTGCTTCCTTTCTTTTTTTGGCGCCTTTTTTTACTACTACTTTTACGGTCCCAAAAAATACTAAATTAAAATGAACACTTATTATTATTTTTTTAGCTTTCTTTTTTTTTTCAGGATAAGGATTATTAATCTTGGAAATAAAAAATAATAATTTGATTTTAGTTTCTTAGTCAGAAAAAAGAGAAACAAAATAAACAACAAATAAACATCTTTTAATTGCTTTGATTCTTAGTTTTTAGCTTATTTTTTATGATTATTAAAAGTAGAAAGTAATGTCCAATGGTCAAAAACTAATAATAAAAATGTTTATAATTAAAATATTTATGTTTTAAAAATTTCATGGCCTAAGCCTAAGTCTAATGTTTGGCAAAATGTGTTTCAACGACAAAAAAAAGTTTTCTTTTGGCATTGAAAAACATTTTGCCAAATATTGACTCGGAAAATTGACCCGCGGAAATGCGGGCAGGATCAAAGTTTGAAGGAAGTAATGTTATTTTTGGAAGAAAAAAATTCCTTTGATCTTTTGCCGCCATTAGCGGTAAAAGATCAAAGGAATTTAGAAGGGCATATATATACATCGTATCTCCATTTTTACGCCTATATATTAGGCACAAATAATACTCTTTTAATAAAAACTAGACTGTTTTTAAACAATTATTCAAATTCTTCGAAACGCCTGCATTTTTTTCTTGCAACGATTTCCTCTTAAAAAAAAATTAAGAAAGTACGTCAAATCCGTTGCACTGGAATTTTTATTTACTTTTTATGCAGGCGGTTTTGATCATCTAAAATCTTTTTTTTTTTCAAAGTTCCTGTGGGGTCCCTAATTATTAAATTGGAATTTATTTATTTTACGTTTTAGCACATTTTGCCAAGAAAAAAGTTAATTTAAATCTCAATTATTTGTTATAATGAAAATTTTTATAGCTCGCCCCAAAAATTATTAATTATAACAGATAATTAAGATTTATGTTAGCCGATTAATAAACATTTATATTTTTATAGGTTTGTTTCAATTAAAGAAAATAATGTAGCATCTATTTTTTTCCAAATTAATTTTTCAGCAGACTAGAAACAGTTATAAAAAAACTTTTTGGAGCCAAATTAATTTCCCCCCGCAAAAAATTATGTTATTAATTAAATAATTAATTAAATTTTTAATATGCATGGTTACATATTTGTGTAATTTTAAACAAAAATTACTCATAAAATAATTATTTAATGCAAAAAAAAAGCAGAATAAATTTTTTTGAAGCAGAGTATTTGACTGTGAATGGTAAAAATGGCTTTTGCCGTTTTGTCACAGAATGCCAAAATCTCGGAAATTGTTTGTTAATTAGTTTTTTGAGCATTGATATTTAATGGAGTTACGTTTTTGTGATATGATAAAAAAAAAGAAATGAGATATTGAGTTTTTGGCATTTTGTGACTAAAAGCCAAAAGGCTTTTGGCATTCTGTCACAGAACGCCAATATCCGGGGATATTTTCTGTTAATTAGTTTTCTGACGTTTTATTATTTTTCTAGACACTGATATTTAATGGGGTTACTGTATCTTTGTGATATGATAAAAAAAAAGAAATGAGATATAGGGGTTTTGGCATTTTGTGCCAAAAATTAGAAATTTTAGCAATGTTTAACATTCAGAATTGATATAAATATATATTTATATACCTTCTTTTGTTCTTATCAGTGAAAGAGAAGAAAAAAATTAATGCCCCACGTATATTTTATAATTTTTTCTAATATAAAAAATTCTATTCATTCAAATTTTTGCAGACAAAAACCGTGTAAAAAAAGCAGTCAAAACAAAAAAATAATATTAGCATCCGGCAAAAAAAAATAAAACGAAAATGTATCCAACTGCTTTTTTGATACCTTACTTTTTTTTACCCATTTAAAAATTTAAATAAAAAAAACACCGGAAATCTTATCTAACATTTATTTATATTTATTTTTTAACAATGGCCAAAAAAAGAAAGTTATCAATGATTAAAAAATGATAAATTGTCGGCATTTTTTTCAAAGAAATGAATTGAAATGATGTGATGTGATACAAAAAAATGGCATAATTATATAATTAATTATTTTAAAATGACTAAAATTCTTTTTTTGGAAATAACTTTTAAAAATATATGTCGAAATTGTTTGTAGTAAAAATGAGGGGGAAATTGTTTAAAAAAAAGTTTTATTTAGCTACAAGAAAAAAAAGAATTGGGTCATCTGGATTCAAAAATGTATGTGAATGAATTCCCTTGTAAATTACCGTATCATTTTTTTAAGTTATTTACGTCTAAAAATGTTAAAAATAGTTTAAAAAAAGGAAGAAAAAAAACATCTATCTCTTTTATTACTTACTTCCGGCTGGGTTGGAGGTGGGAGAAATGTTTTATTCACTAAATATTCAAATTTCTGAAGTTTTACAAATGTTTTCTTTCCTAAGGGACAAAAAAATATTTTTTTGGGTCTCAAAAGGAATAAACTTTTTATTCCATTATTTTTTTTCATTTTTTTGAATATGTCAGCTTTGTTTGAAATGAGTAGTAGTCAATGGCATTTAACACAAAGGCATACTCAAATACAACGACTTTTAAAAGCTACAAAAAAAATCTTGTGATAACAAGTTTTGCTAAAAAAACCTTTTCAAAATTTTTTTTTAAATGCCAAAAAAAGTTGATTTCTTTTCTTTAATTTTTATAAAAAATAACTTTTTTGAAGTATGTTTTTCGCAATTTTTTAAAAGAAGTTCAAAATACAAAAACAAAAAAATTTGTTCCAATGGCTCAGTGGTAGTGCAACAGCGCGCAAGTCAATTGGTCGCGGGTTCGATTCCCCTTTGGAAAAAAATTTTTGTTTTTCTTTTTTTAAATGTTTTTAATAAAAAAAATACTTTTAAAGCTTTGTTTTACTGATTTTTTTTGTTGTTTTTGAAAAATGAAAGTCATATTTGAAAGTAATCACTACAAATTTTGTATTAACTAAAACACAATAGTAATATTCAAATTTATAAAGATTTACATATATGTGTCATTTTTGATTCCTTGATTATATAATCTCAAAAATGTATTCTCAGATGTTTATCACACACATTATTAAAGCTAATGCAATTTTTTTGCCGTAAAACAATTTTAATGAAAGTAGAGTAATAAAAAAACATTGTTGTTGGATTATCATAAAAATATGCGGAAGGATAGAAATTTTAACGACGACAAAAAAGATATGAGTCTTTTTTAAGCATCTTTCTCGGTTCATTTCCTTTTTCTTCTTTTTACGTTACACCATTGGTTTTTCGTTTTATGGCATTTTTTCAGAGGGGGATTTTGGATTAATTTAATTTTTTTGCCCTCAACAGAACCAATCCCGTCAAGAACAAATATGAGTAGTTTTGGAAAAATAAAAATACAAATTTTCTATTTTTAATCTTCTTCAACACTTCCCTAATAACAATAATCTTTTTTTATTATAACACCAGACCCATCATCACTCACGCATCACGCATCACGGGTATTATAGAAGTACAAATTTTTTTTATATCCAATTTTAGAAATTTTTGCACTAAAAATAAAATTGTTATATTACGTTTTTTTGAAACGACAAAAAATGAAATTTGTCTCGTTTTGGATGTTATGACATCCCCTTTCAAAAAGTGCCGTCGTCACACCTATGAAAGAAAATGAAAGAAATTTTGCAAGAAAATTTTTTTGAAATCTTTTTCCCACACAAAAAGATACAAATCTGTTACGGCTGCTGGGGACTAGCCAAAAAAAAAATTAGATTAAATATCTATTTTTATTCATTTTTTTAGAGTTCAAATTTTTTGCACATCAAAATCTACGTATGTAAATATGTAAATATTGTGCCGTGTTATTTTTGATAATATATATTTTTTTAATGCCAATTCTAAGGATTAACCTTTTTTCTCTCTGTGTTTGCATCCATGCCAAAAAGAAGAATAAAGAGATGACCTGTTGTCTTAAAAGAGAAAAAAAAGAGAAGGGATATATATATATCATATTTTGGTTGTCTATTCTCCGGATTTTTGCATACGTATAAATTTTTTTAGAATGTCAAAACTAAAGATTATTTTTATTAAAGATCACCCAAAAAGATCCCTTTAATCTTTTTTTTATATTTTGTATACGGTAAACTAAGAATTGCAAATCTTTTGGCGTTCTGTCATAAAATGCCAAAATTTTATAATTTGTGTTTTTTTTGATTATTTTTATCTTATCACATTGATGTAACTTTAATAAATATCAATTGCTAAAAAACAGCAAGGAAAAATTAATTAACGAGCAATTTGGTGGGAGTTTGGCGTACTGTGACAGAACGCCAAAATTTTATAACTTTCGTTTTTTCTTGATTATTTTTATCTTATCACATTGATGTAACTAAATAAATATCAATTGCTAAAAAACAGCAAGGAAAAATTAATTAACGAGCAATTTGGCGGGATTTTGGCGTTCAGTCATAAAATGCCAAAATTTTATAAATTGTGTTTTTTTGATTATTTATATCATATCATATTGACGTAACTAAATTAATATCAAAGAAACAACAAGGAAAAATTAATTAACGAGCAATTTGGTGGGGGTTTGGCGTACTGTGACAGAACGCCAAAACCATAGAAGTTTCCCGCAAAAAGCAAAAAAAAATGTCTGCCAAAAATGTGTTCTTTGTAACAATTAATTCAAGCATACTTCTTTTTTTTCTATTTCAAGAAATCTTCAGCCCAATTACACCTTCATGTAAATATTCATATTCATTAAACTACAATTAAACTTTGATAATAATTAACAAAAAATTTTTGTTGAAGAAAAAAAAAGTAATTAAGTTTTTTTAAGTATAGATAATTAGGCTTTTAAGCTACACAACAGTGATCATTCCTTCATTAAAGTTATTTAATTGTAATTAAATTTTTCTGTTTCAGTAAATTCTTATATTTTTTATATTGTCTGTTTTATATTTGTGTGTTTTAATTTAATTTAAATTAAAAATTTACAAAAAAAACGGGGGAATATTACATTTTTCGTGATAAGAAAAAAATTGAAGATGATTTTTTTTCTTGCCACGAAAATTGTATTGTAACTTTTCGGGGTGAGAAAAAAATCAACTTGAATTTTTTTTCTTACCACGAAAATATTTTGATAATTGTTTCGTGCAAAGAAATAAAATCAACTTGAATTTTTTTCTTACCACGAAAATATTATTGTAACTTTTCGTGGTGAGAAAAAAATTCAAATTGATTTTTTTTTCTTTGAACGAAATTTTTTTAATAACTTTTTAAAAATACAAAACATTTAAATATCTTGTCTTGTGACATTTTTGTACTTTTTTATGTTTATTTTGATATTAAAAAAGTAGCTCAAATTAATGCATAATGGGGGGAAGGGGGCACTATTTATGGTTATCTTTTTTGTTATTCATATTTTCTGGCTATGATATATTTTTATAAAACAACAATTATCCTTGCAATTATTGCTATTATTCTTACATAAATAAATGAATAAATAACCCCCGCTAATAATCATAAGATTCAAAGATATATATTTGTGTATGTGTTTTTTCCAGATGACCAATTTTGATTCTTTAAAGTTTAAACAAAAAAAATTCTTTTATCTTTTTTCTTTGCTTTCAAGAAAAAAAAAAGAAAGAAAAAAGATAAAAGGTTGTTTTTTTGTAACCAATTTTCAAGCTTTGAACTTGTAGCTTACTTTTTTTTTGTCTCTTAACAAGAAAAATATATGTAAATAAATAAATAAATAAATAATTAAGTCACACTTCCGTTCATAATTTTTCTATTGAAAAAAAAAGTTGCAAAATAATCTTTATATTATTCAAATTTATTAAGTGGGTTTATTGTTTATGAGTATAAATGTCACCCCCCCCCCCCCTTCCGCTCTACAGTAATAAATAAAAACTAAAAAAAAACAAGTTTTAAAAGCTACAAAAAAACTTCTTTTTTTTCTTACAGTTTCTTTAAAGGACAAAATCTCAGAAGAAAAAAAAAAAATCTTTGCTCTATTTTTTTTTTAAACAATTTTTAGAAGCATGTGAAACTCCGACAAAATTTAAAGAAAAATAAAGTTTTTTTAAACGGATATAATTTTGGTATTTAAAAGAATATAAAAAAATTTGTTTAAAGCTTTAGAAACATATTTATTCATACGATAAAAAGAAATAGTAAACAACCTTTTTTTTCTTCAACATAAAAAATATATTACTGTAAAAAAGGTGAAAAAAAATTTTTTTTGTGGAAATATAATATATTTGAAGGTCATGAAAGTATAGAAAATATATTTAAAAAAAATCGTTAAATAAAAGAAAGAAATAAGTGCAAAAAAAAAGTTGTTTTGAGTGTAAATCATGAAATGTCAGAAGAAAGAAAGAATAAAAAAATATATTATTATTGCAGTAGCAAAAGTGCAACAACTTTTTTCTTTGCAGAACCATTTCCGATAAATGAAAAATGGTCCTGCAAAGAGAAAAAAAAAGAGGGAAAAGAGCGGAAAAATATTTTCAGATTAAATTTTGCGTTGAATTTTTGAAAATTTTGTTTGGCAAAATGTTCTTTCAATGCCAAAAATTGAGTTTACGAAATACAACAAATACTTTTTTTGGCGTTGAATAGACATTTTGCCAAAAATCGGCCCGGAAAAATTGAACCATTTTTTTGCTTTTTGGGATTTTATGTAAATTTGTTGCTATACTGTATACTGTAGTCAGGGATGTCAAATGCGGCCGGCCAGCCTCGGCCGGCCGTTATATTTTCGGCCGCAGGCCGGCCAGGCCGAAGATAAGGCCGGCCGGGGTCGGCCGCGTTTTTCAAAATTCTTTACAAATACCCTGAATTTGTACGCCAAACTTATAGAAAAAGAATTAGCATAATTTTTAAAGTAGTGAAAACACGCCTTAATGTTAAAAAAATAGTTGAAATCTTTTTTGATATCCAGCATTGCATATAAAAAAATTACAGAAATTTTATGTACGTATGGTAAAATTTTTTACAAATTTAACGAGGCCGGCCGCGGCCGGCCGCAGGCTGGGCCGGCCTAAAATAATTCGACCGCAGGCCGGCCGGGCCGTAAATTTTTGGGCCGCGGCCGCGGCCGTCCGACATTTTTGGCCGCATTTGACATCACTGACTGTAGTTGTTAAAAACAACAAAATAAACACTTATAAAAATTATTTGGAACAACTTTTTGTTAGAATTAAGCTTTTTTTGAACTTAAGTATATTTATTTTTTTATTAATCTGTTATAACAACATCTTTTTTTTACAGATATTTAAAGCAAATATAAACATTTCCTATAAAAAATCCAATTTAATCCTTTAATTTTACCAGTAAATTATTGTGAAACTTGACCTTAAAAATTTTTATGATAATTAATTGTTGTTGTAATTTTTTTTGACCTTTTAAAAAAAATGAATGCTTTCTTTTTTTGCAGTTGTTTTTTTGTTTTTGTACTGTACTTTTAATATATTTTTGTAATATTTGTATATATTTATTTCCTTAAATTTTAAGTAAATAATTTTTTTAATATTTTTGAGTAGATTTTTTTATACTTTTTACTTTTTTATTTGAACGTTGAACATTGAACGAACTAAAAAGTGTACCCAAAGAAATTTTGATTTGATTTTGTGCCATTAATTTGTCATTGTCTATCTTTTTATTATCTTTTTTTGGGATTTTTTTAAATCCTATAATTTTAACCTACTTACTTACTTACTTAAAAAAAAGGGATTTCCAAAATCCACTAAAATTTAGTTATATAAAAAAAATATTTTACAACAAATTTTCTTTTTTTGGTCAATGATCACCAGCCGTTCAAGTGGAAAAAAAGAGAGAGAAAGGACTTTGAAATAAATTGTTTTACGGGGCTTCAAAAAAATATATGTGTGTTGTATTTTATGGAAAAATGTCTCAAAAATTTTTTTACAATGGTTAATTTTTTTTTGAAAGATTAATTACAAATTGTAAATACAGTATCCAAAAAAAATAGAAAGTTGTTAAAAAAATATTTTATAATCAAAAATTTGAATAAATGCACTTAAAAAGTGCATCAAAAGTTTTGAAGGCTCCAAAATAAAAATGGTTGCCAAATAAGGAAGTTGTTTTTTGTCAGTCATGCATTTTTTTTAAAATTAATAAAGAAATATTTGAATGAGTAAGGTTTAAAAAGTTGTTTAACAAAAAAAAGATTTTTTTACGTCAAACCCCTCCAAAATTACGATAATTTAATTATTAAACAACTTTTTTTGAAGTATTAAAAATTTAAATTTGAATATAAAAAAATTAGTTTTAATTTAATTTTAATCAAAGAACAACTTTATTTCCTATTCCAAAAAAATAGGAAACAAAAATTTTCTTTCAATTAAATGTACAAAAAAAATTTTATTACCTGTTTAGTTTTTTATTACCTATTTTTGGGTACTGTAATTTTGAGTAATAAAAAGTTTTTTTTAATTTGGTAAAATTTGTGTCTGGCTTTGTGTCGCAGAACGCCAAAATCTGGGATATCTTTAGTTAATTAATTTTTCCTATTTTTTTGGACATTGATATTTAAAGGAGGTTACTGTAACTATGTGATATGATAAAAAATAATCAAAAAAATATTAAAGATTTAAAGATTTTGGCATTGTATGACATGCTGCCAAAAAATGGATGCTATGCATTTTAATCACAACTTTTTTGTTAAAAATTAATATTTACCAAAAATACAGTATCCTCTTTTTTGTATTAAATATACTATTAACCAATTTTTCATTGATCAAAAGTTAAAAAATATATATAATTAAGTTTTACAAGGGCTAATAAAATAATTAATTAATTATTAATCTTTGAAATTTTTTTTTTTAAATTTACCTAAAAAATAAGAATTTCCCCCGAAACAATGAAATTCTGGGGTCTTTGTTTTTCCGAAAAAATATGCAATAAAAAAACTTGTTACGTCGAAATTTTTTTTTGGCCTTCCGTTTTTTTTTTGTTTTTTATTCATTCAAAAAAATTATTTGAACTTTCAAAATTTATTATTATTAAAATTATATTTGTAAAAAAAATATAAAAAAAAAATTTGAATGGTAAAAAAAGATTTAATATTTTTGCGGAGGCAAAAAAAATTTATTTATTTTTGTGCCACGCATATATATTTTTTTTTTGTGCCGTTCACGCAAAAATGCCAGAACAAAAGATAAAAAGAAAGAGAAAAGGGGGGAAAGAAAAAATACACTTAAAATACATAAAAAAGCTTTTTTTTTAAGGAAAAGCAGCAAAGTTGAAGAAAAGACCACCGGAAAAAGTCTTTTTTATTTAAAAAGGGAATAAAAATGTTCTATAAATGGAAAAAAAAATGTCAAAGTTAATTTAAGAATGAATATTATTTCCGGCGGATATGTCTCTTACTATAAACTTTTTAACGTAAAAAAACTTTTGTTTTGGGGGGGGGGGGGGATAAAACATGTATTAAAAAACGTAGGCAAATAGAATGTTTTTTGGCATTTGGAACATAATGCCAAAAGGTTTAATTTAATTATTGGCGTTGTGTTCCAAATGCCAAAATGCATATATTATCACGGGGGACTTATATGAAAAAGGTATGTAAATAGTTAGCAATGTTTTTTGGCATTTGGAACATAATGCCAAAAGGTTTAATTTTATCATTGGCGATGTGTTCCAAATGCCAAAACGCATATATTGTCACGGGGGCATATATGAAAAACGTATGCAAACAGTTGGCAATGTTTTTTGGTATTTGGAACATAATGCCAATGATAAAAGTAAAAATTTTGGCATTTTGTTCCAAATGCCAAAAACGCATTTATTGTTGCCAAAACACAATTCTTGGAAAAAAAAGTAAACTGTTGCAAAAAATAAACTTCAAATTTCGTGTCAAAACTTTGGAATCTTTTTTTCGTTACCAAAAAATGCCACAAAATCGCTTAATTTTTTTTGCAGAGATCAAAAATTAATAATCTTTTTGTGTTTTCAATTATTCGAAAATACCAAATAATCGTTAAACTGATAACATTTAATAAAGTGCTAAATGTTGCAGGATTAAAACTACATTTATCAGTTTTTTATAAAAGGATACTGTAACCTTTAAACAGATTTAATTTTTTCAAGGATGCATCAAAGTTTAACAAAGCCTAAGAGAACAATCCCATTTTTTTATCTTTCTAATCTTTCCTTGCTAATTTTTGATATTTTTGACATTTAATGATATGCAAATTTGCATAATTTAATAATATTTCTAAATTTATTATTATTTTTAAAATATATACAGTAACCAAAATAACAAACACCAAAAATCTTATAAAAAATTTGTATTAAATAATTAATTAATTACTTAATACATATTTTTTTCCCAAAAAATATTAAAGATTCATAGAACGTCCTTTGCTCAGGAAAAAAAAATCTACGAAAGCAAAATAAAATTGTTTTTGTTGCGTCTCAAAAAAAAGTACTTTTTTTCCGGGGGTAAATAAATTTTTTGTATCGCGTTGAGACAAATTTTTTGTTGCTAGAAAAAAAGGTTCCAAAAAAAGTTATTATTTTTTTATACGTTTTTTACGTCAAAACTTCCGTGAAATGTATTTTATTAATACAAATTTGAAAAAAAGAATATTAAGGTTTGGAAAAATTTGTTGTTTTTTTTGGTAAATTTAACATTTATTTTGCATATTTTTTAAATTAAACTATTATATGTTTTAATTTAAAAAAGGGTTTTTTGCTAAGCAATTTCCGGTGTCGGTTTTGAAAAAAATGAATGAATAGAAAAAAGGTTTTTTTTGTAAAAAGAAATTAAAAAACTTTTTGATTAGCAATAATTTTAAAATCATAAGTTTTTTAAAAAAAAACATATGACCCAAATATTCCCCCCCCCCCCCCCCCCTTATATTTCTCATGGCATTTAATAATCATGAAAGTTTTTTTTTGTGTTAACACCAAGGAGGGTGACTAAATTTAGATGTCACATTTGTGGTAATTTTGTGGTAATATTTTTTGTAAAATAATGTAAAATGTCAAATATAAATTGTAATTTTTTTGTGTTTTTATATATTTGTGGTAAATTGTGACTACTGTATTATTAATTGTGATTAAACATTTTTTGCGTTTTAAACTATTAAATGTGTAAAAAATGTATTGGCATTCAAATTTTGGCTAAATGTGCTCATCTTTTTTTAAAAAAAATTATTTTTCATTGAAAATTAAATAAAATATTTGTAATTAAAAAACTTTTTTTTTCCATAATAGACTCTCATAGTCATACTTTGGCATACTGTAGCCATACATTTACTCATTTTTTAACAAAAGAAAAGAAAAGAAAGAAAAAGAAGTAAAAAATTTGAACAAGGAAGAGTAAAAAACACATTTTTTTGCCCTTATGAATTGTTGTTAATTATTTCTCTCTCTTACACGGAAATAGTCGCAGCAATAACTCATCACTATAAAAATAATATTTAAATATGACCGCAAAATTTTAAAAAATTTTCAAAATACAATAATTAATTTCAATACCGAAAAAGAAAAGTATTTTGAAAAGAAAGAAAAAAAGAAGGATAGATTATCTTCTGCCGGTTTACTCATCCATAGTCTATCCCCTATTATGTGCGAGTGAAAAGATAAGAAAAGGAAATCAAAGTGTGTGGAAAGAAAGAAAAAAAAGGATTTAATAAATCTAATAAGAAAGAAAAAGGGTTAATCACCTGGAAAGTCTTTTAAAAAAAATGAGTTTCGAAAAAAAAATATAAAAAGAAAAGACTAAAAATACAATTGCCAAAAATGATTCAAAAGGAACTCTTTTTTGGTTTAACTATTTAAAATTTTAATTTTAGAGTTTTAAGTATTTAGAAATTAAATTGAATATAAGGGGTTTAAAAAACGGAGTAAGAAATACAGAATTGGTCATACAAGGATATAGAGAAAATTGTTAATTACTTTTTTCTTTTAATAGGGAGCATTCGGGGATAGACAAAGCTTTTTTTCATTTCATCGCACGGGTTCTCTTAGCACGAAAATATGCCAAAATTCTTTAAAATAGTAAAAATTGCTAAATTTTGACTATTTTTTCTATTTTTACGATTAAAATTAAGCCTAGGAAAAACTGGCTTTTAAATGTATAAACTTTTTTTGAGAATTTAAAAAATGGGTGAGTAATCAATAAAATATTCAAATTTCGTATTTTCTTGGATTGTTTCATTTTTTGGGCGGCACATGTTTTATGCTTAATTTTAATTGTAAAAACAGAAAAAATAGTTTAAATTTAGTAAAATTCACTATTTTCAACATTTTGGCATATTTTCGTGCTAAGAGGACCCGCGGGCGATGGAATGAAAAAAACTTTGTCTATCCCCGAACGCTCCCTTTAATAATCGAAAAAAGCTGATAATCTTGGATTTCGAAGTAATTTAGCACCCGTTTTTTTGCTCCAATAATAATTCCTTTTTTTCCAACATCAACATGACCATCACCGAGAAAGTAATGTTTTTTTTGGCGTCATTAAATGTACTTAATCAAAAGACAAGGAACAAAAAATATAAAAAAAACACGTGTCTATTGTTTTTGAAAATTGTTTAGCTTAATTTTAAATTAAATTAAATTAAATTAATTTTGTTAATTCATTGTTGATAAATTTAAAAATTTAATGACGGAAGCATTATCCCTATCAAAAAAACATTGTTCTTAACGAAAAGGTCAAAATAAAGATTATGATGATGAAAAAGTACTTAGAGGGAACAGTTTTAAAAAACTACACAATGCATAAAAATGTAAATACTATAATCATCAATGACAAAGAGAGATAAAATTAAATGCTTTGTTTGTTGTCCGTAATAAAATTTTAAAAAAAGATTGAAGTTATTTTCGATTGTTGGATAACTTCGACTTACAGTATTCTAGATATAGAAAATTTTACTACAATCCTACAAATATTTGGTTAAACATGATTGATGTCCACCCTTTTGGCGTTTAGTCATAAAACGCCAAAAATTGTGTTTTTTAAATTTTTGGCATTTAGTCACAAAACGCCAAAAAATTTTGTAACTAATCATCTATTCATTTTTGATTATTTTTATCATATCACAAAATGATGTAACCCAATTGATAATCAATATCCAAAAAATAATTAAAAATAAATTAACAAATGATATCCCAGATTTTGGCATTCTATGACACAACGCCAGAGTGGTGATTAGGTTACGGTAGCTGTTGTTTTTAGGGCCTTTAATTATCTTTTTTTTTGCTTTTTGTTCCAACTTTTTTTTTTGCTAAATAAATTTAATTTTTATATTTCAATAATTAATTCATTAACCCCCGGGCTACACTAATCTGCCTTCAAATATGTACTTTAAAAAGAAAATTGTAAATTAGACAACAAAAAATCTAACCTTTGCTCTATGGAAAAACTGTTTTACTCATGAAACAATTAGCATTATTCAAATTTGTAGGTTCTTAAATTTTTTTTGTTGTTTAACAAAGACATTTTATTGTTCTTTAAAATTATTTAAATTTTTTTGATTGTATTGTTGTAAAAAAAATTAAAAAATTTGTAAAAGTGTGTAACTTTAATCTTTCACTGTTTTCTCTCTTTGTACCTTTTAAACTTTTATCAAGCTTTATCAAAAAATTGATTTTTTGTTTCACTTTTTAGAAAATATTGTTTTCCATTACTTTTAAAATGTTCTTCTCAACACTAAAGAGACTAAATCATTTTTTAAACACTTCTCGAAATTCCCGACACGAAAAACTTTTTCAAAAATTTATTTTCTCATCAAAAAATAAAATTTGATCTTTCCTTTTATTTTCTCGTCCACAATGTCGATCTTCCTCTTTTTTTATTTTTATTCTTCTCTTTCTATGTTTAACTTTATTACCATTTTTTTTTCTAAAACAATCCATCATCATTTCCCAACTACTGATGAGCCTACTCTTGACACAAATCCTTGGTTAAAAAATACAAAGCTGTCTGGTTGTATTAAAAGGCGAAACAGCAACCTTTTTTAACTTTCATTTTTCGTTTCCTTTTATCCATACACATCTTTTCTTTTATATTTGATTAACATAATATGTTATTACTGATGAGATCTTTTCACATAAGGTCCATAGTAATAACCTCTATTATGATATGTGTTATTCTTTTTTTCTTAATTTTATCTCATTTATCTCATTTATCCCATTTTTATTTCTTTTCCTCATCCTTCAAACCTTCCACTCGCCTATAACTATATTTATATATTTATATTTTGTATTTGTATTTTTTACTCCTTATTGCTCTCGTTTTATACACTTTAACCTTTCAATATCATTTTATCTAACACAACTTTATATATTCTAATACTAGGAGACATGATCTCTCTAGTCGGAATATATTCCTTCTTTCAATGCCAGAAGTCATGAACTTTCTGGACGAAAGATTTTCCCAATTCCGGGGGTCATAAGCCCACCGGACGGGATTAAACTCAGTTCCCATACTAGAGGTCATGAACCACTAGTCGGAACTCTCTCTTTCCAATGTTGTTGGTCATGAACCAACAATGGAAAACAATTTTTATTTTTATTATCTTTATAATCATCACTCTTTTTATAATCATCATTAATTTCCACTCTTTTTATTATCGTTTACAACGTGACCTATATATTTTTATATATATTAATACATTACTTTTTTATTTTTACACCTTTTTTTTAGTACTAATCATGTCTAACACAAGAAAGCGACCGAATGATAGTGAATCTAATCAATCAAAAAGAATAAAATATACAATTGAACCTATTAATGCTATTCAACCCTCAACAAAGCCAACAACCCTCGAAGATGAAGTCATCAAACTTCAAAACACTATAAATTATATTATCCCAACCATCAATACCATCATAAAAAATGGCAAAAAAATTACTCTTGAAGTCAACAAAACCAATACAAGAGTCAATGAATGTGAAAAATCTATCAAATACCTTCACAAACATGTACATCGCAAATCAATCACCATCAAAAATCTTGGAATTGATATACAAAATAAAGATGAAGCATATAATGAAGTTTCAAGACTATGCTCACATATTCTTAATGTTGATTGTAATACTATTAAAACTGCTATCGAAAATATTGAACCAATGGACCATCACAAATCTTCTACATCAAAACCTTCTCCACCAATTACTATCAAAGTTGATTTCAACAATGAAAATATTCCTACCTCAATCATTAAAGAAGCTAAAAAATGTAAAGATTTTGTCAGAAAAGATAAAACCATCAAATTCAAAATTTTTATTCAAGAATACAAATCTCCTATTGATGCAGAATCAGAAATGGAACTCTCCCACACAATACAACTCATTTATTTATATTATAATTTATTAAAGAAAAAAGATCCTACATCAACATCACCTACAGTAACTAAACACTACAAAAAGCTAAAAGTGGATGGCACCAACACAAATCATTTGACTGCTCTCAAAGAACTCACTGGATTTACGGAAGAACAATTAATAACATTTCGTCATTTGAAAAGAACAAAATCCACAACAGAACAACTTGAAGCTTGGATAAAGAAAGAACAACCAAATAAATTCTAACTTTCCAAATTAATTTCTATAATATAATTTTCCTGTATTTATTTAACCCTAATTTACTAACTTACTATGTTCTCTTTTCTTTGTTTTTATATATAAATATATACTTTTATCAACAATATTTTTCTATTCTAAAAAATACTAATCCTAACTACATTTTTACAATAAAATCTTTTTCTTTTCTCTCTACCATACTTTAAAACACTTTAAAAAATACCATACTTTATACAAGTCTTTCAGGGGCAAGTCTATCATTAAACAAAAGTGTAACTTCTATACACAATTTAACCAATATTCAAAAAACACAACAAACAAAAAACCTTTCCAAAAGGTTAACTATACTTACCAATCCTTTATCCGACCAGTCACAACCCACCAACCAGTCCTTTAAACTCTTTCACACTCTTGGAGAAAGTTTTTTCTCCTTCCATCTAGCTTGGGTAAAATAGTATTTCAAGGTATGCTATTTTATACTAGAAGAGATGGTAAAGCAGGATGTTAGGTCATCTTATCTTGAGTACATAAATGGCCTTGGTCGACCATTATGTTACTATTTTTTCGGCTAAGCAACATTTTTTCTCAACATTTTTCTAAAAATTCTTCATGCCCCAGTATGGTTTTTCAAACTAAAAGAACAAAATACGGTAGAATCATCCTCATGGAAGAAACTACAAAAAACGTCACAAATTTATGCGACAAAAAAGAATGTAAAGTATGTAAAATTACTAAACAAAATACTAGAATTATCAGTCACATAACTAAATGTGGATATGCAACCAACATTAAAGAAAACTCAAATTGCAAAACTAAAAATGTTATATACTGTATAACATGTGATCAATGTGGTAAACAGTATGTCGGTGAAACAGAAAGAAAGGCACATGACAGACTTATGGAACACATAAGAAATGTAAACAACATTAAAATAAATACACATTTATATCAACATTTCAGAAATGGAATATGTAAAACCTTTTCCATCCAAATACTCGAAACACTTAAAGAATGTACAAAAGCTTCAAGAAGGGATAGAGAAGACCTTTGGATAAAACTTTTAATGACACCATATCCATATGGTTTGAATGATAACATTAAAGGTGTGGGAAATATTCTAAATTCAAATACAGTAATCACTAACAAAAATACACCATATTTCAATTTCAAATTTCCCAGAGCCAAGAAAACCAGAGGAACCCGAAAAACAAAAATTCCACAAAATCTACAATTAAATTACAGCTCAAACATTTTTGAATTTAAAAAAGCATTTTTTAACCAAATAAAATTGATTAAAAATCTCAAAAAACCTAACAATTTAGAAGAAAAAAGAAAATTTGATAGTTTAATTACCAAAAATAAAGAACCCGAAAAACCAAAGATAGTTTGTATCAAACAACAATACCTCAATGAAATTCAAACAAAAATCTCATACCATAATATTTTCAAAACAACTTTAAAAGAACATAACATACTTCTTCCTAACATAAAAATAGTTACAGTATTCGCTCAACAACCCCCATTCAGTCTAAAATTATTAAACGCCAAAAAATTTTTACAGTCTCTAAATGAAGATACTATGACAAACATTATGAATGAAAATTGTACATGCAAAATAATTCTCGAACATAGAAAAAACTTTAAAAATCTCAATGAAAATCACATTTTAACAGGAGACATAAATTTCATTGAAGATGAAAAACTAAAAAATATTTTAAACAAAGGTATGAAATACCGTACTGCTCCCAAAAAACCAAAAAAAGATGAAATATGGAACGAAATAATAACATCAATTATAAATACTTGCAAAAACAAAAATATTAATAAACTCATCTCACAAGATATATTCCAAAAAATTGAAGAAAAAATAGAAAACAAATTCGAAAAACTTAAATTGTTTCACCCAAAAAATGAACAAATAAACTACCAAATCATAGACGATCTTAAAAATAAATATGTTATTACAAACACTGATAAAGCAAGCAACAACTACACTTTTACATGTAAGAAACTGTACATAGAATTCATGAACAAAGAAATGGGTATAACTAAAATTAACGGAAAATACGTCCCAAAAGGTAACTCTACATATGCACCTACCAATGAAAGTATACTCCAAATTCTTTTGAGACATAACAGTAAAACGAAATACTTTTTTCCTAATCACATTAATGATCATACACTACCAATAATATATGGTATACCAAAGTTACACAAAAATCCGGTAAAATTTAGGTTTATTACTGCTGCCAGTAGCTGTTCTACAACTAAACTTGCATGTTTGCTGCAAATAATCCTTAAAAAAATGGCTAATCACTTAAAAAATTATTGTGAAATGGCTAAAACAAGAAACCAAAACACTTTATATTGGGAAATAAACAGTAGTCTTGACTTCTTAAAAAATATAAAAAACATAAAAGGCAATAATTTAAAAATATTCACAGCCGACTTTACCAGTCTTTTTACAAATCTACCACACGATACAATATGCTCTGAAATGTTACAAATCATAAGAAGAAGCTTCAATAATGCCGGACTTCAATACTTAAACGTTAAAGGAAACACATGCTATTACAGTAATAAAAAAGATGGAATAAGTTTAGAATACGACCAAGTTTTTGAACTTTTCAAATTTATATTAAAAGAAAGCTACACTTATTATGCAGGTTGGATATTTGTACAAATAGAAGGAGTACCCCAAGGGGGTAATGCTTCACCACAAATTGCAAATTTATCATTAGCTAACAAAGAATTTAATTATTTCAAAAAATATTATCAAACAAATAATCCTAAAAAGAACGGTATAATTTTTGGTTCACGATATGTTGATGACTTATTTATTCTCCATAACAATTATTTCAATGCAGAAATACTTAAATCAATATACGGTAATGAATTAAATATTGAACAGACAAACAATAAATCAAACATAGCAAATTTTTTAGACTTAACAATTACAACTGAAAACAATAAATTAAACACAAAACTATATAACAAAACTGATGATTATAACTTTAAAGTAATCAGAATTACAGATTATTCAAGTTTTACTCCAAACAATATTAAAAATTCACTGGTTTTCGGAGAAATACTAAGAATCAAAAGAGCCTCTTCTGAAATCCAACACTTCGAACAAAGAACAGAACTTCTTAAAAATGAATTAATAGAAGTTGGATACACAAACAAACTTTTTGAAAAAATCATGAAAAAAGTTCAAAACAAATATATACAGTAATCAAAATCCTTAAAAAACCTATAATCAAAAAATTTTTTGTTTACCTATCCCTAAAAAACAATTATCATCTATATTACTATACCCCTACGGGGTTATCAAAAAATTGATTTTTTGTTTCACTTTTTAGAAAATATTGTTTTCCATTACTTTTAAAATGTTCTTCTCAACACTAAAGAGACTAAATCATTTTTTAAACACTTCTCGAAATTCCCGACACGAAAAACTTTTTCAAAAATTTATTTTCTCATCAAAAAATAAAATTTGATCTTTCCTTTTATTTTCTCGTCCACAATGTCGATCTTCCTCTTTTTTTATTTTTATTCTTCTCTTTCTATGTTTAACTTTATTACCATTTTTTTTTCTAAAACAATCCATCATCATTTCCCAACTACTGATGAGCCTACTCTTGACACAAATCCTTGGTTAAAAAATACAAAGCTGTCTGGTTGTATTAAAAGGCGAAACAGCAACCTTTTTTAACTTTCATTTTTCGTTTCCTTTTATCCATACACATCTTTTCTTTTATATTTGTTTATCTTGCTTTTTCGGAGGGAACGGATATCCTATATCCATTTAAAAAAAGAAATTTTTTTGCAAAAATAAATATCCATTCTTCTTTTTTTTTAAATATCTTTGCTTCGCTCCCACCGACTACAATTTCGTTACCGACATTTTTTTTTTCTAAATTTACCAAAAAAATAAAATATTAAGGATTAATTATGATATTTTTAAATTTAAATTTATCCATTTTTTTGCTGCTGCAAAAAAAATGTTAAAAAATAAAATTATTATTGCTTTTTTTGGCTGCTATCTATTTTTTAAGTGACTATAATCCTTTAAATATTCAAATTTTAAAAAAAACGCGAGGGCGAAGAAAAAAAAGAAGATAAATTTATCCTTGAAAAAAAAAGAAAAGATAATTATTAAATGTTGAAAGAGATACCGGATAAAGGATAAAGGATTTGCAGGGGAAGATTTAATTTAAAAGTTGTTGCTGCTGCGGTGGTTGCTTAAGTGGATATTATTTTTTTTAAAAAGAAAGAAGAGAGACATCCTTTAAAGAACTATAAATGGAGAAAATAATAATTTGTATAGTTTTTTTAATTTTTTTTTAATTATTATTAGCTTCTTTTTTTATCCTTTTTTTGTTAAATAAAAAATTGTGCACGTTCAAAAAGATTAATCTGATCTTTAACGTTTTTATTATTATTATTTTTATTTTTATTGCTAAATTATTATTAGTTTTTTTTTCTGCAAAAAAAAAAGATTTTTTGAAAGATGTTTTAAAAAAAAATACTAATAAATTTATTGAAGCAGGGATAATCATTTTTTTTAAAGAATAAAAAAAAGAGGCAAGAAAAAGAGGCAAGAAAAAGTACGGAAATATAACCTTTAAACAAAAAGATTTGGTCTTAAAACTTAAAAAACAAGCTTGTTTTTTGCCTTTATAAATAAAAGTTTTAAACAAAAAAAAGAGAGACCAAAACAGACAAAAAAAAGTCAAAGATTTCAATGCCGTTTTTTAATTTTTTTTTGATTTCCAGAAATAAAAACAACTAAAAAAGCAAGTTTAAAAAGGGAAATTTCGAAGAAAAACAAAATTAAAAATTTGACTGATTATAAATAGGATACTGTAATATCGCCATAATTTGCATATTTTGCATAATTTGCATATTTTGGATATAGGTGATATATCCAATTGATTTCATTAACACTATTTTTTTGGATCAAAAAAGTCTAAAAATGGAAAAATTATAATTTTTGGAAAATCTAACATTTTTCGTGGTAAGAGTACTTTCGACTAATCAGGTCAGTGTTCATTTTGCCTTCTGATTTCTCTATGAAAAATGGTTTTTTAATTTGCTAAAAAAAGAATCCATGGACATTTTGCCAAGAACTTAACAAATTAAAAAAATATTTATGTTGGCAATATGTGACATCGAAAAACACTTTTGTTGGCAATGTGTGACAATCAAATAATTTTTTCTGACAATGTGTGACAATGAAAATACTCATGTTGGCAATATGTGACAATGAAAAATACTTTTGTTGGCAATATGTGACAATGAAAAACACTTTTGTTGACAATATGTGACAATGAAAAACACTTTTGTTGGCAATATGTGACAATGAAAAACGCTTTTGTTGGCAATATGTGACAATGAAAAACACTTTTGTTGACAATATGTGACAATGAAAAACACTTTTGTTGGCAATATGTGACAATGAAAAACGCTTTTGTTGGCAATATGTGACAATGAAAAACACTTTTGTTGACAATATGTGACAATGAAAAATACTTTTGTTGGCAATATGTGACAATGAAAACAATTATTTTGGCAATATGTGACAATGAAAACAATTATTTTGGCAATATGTGACAACGGAATCTATTCTTGGGACATTATTCCTCCATATAAAAGGTCATCTCTAAATAGCATAAACCAAAATTTTTGATCAACTCTTATATATTTTTGCAAACCAAAAATCAAAAAAAATTATTTATATCTTTCAAAATTTATTTTAGCACTCAAAAAAATGTTTTAATGGAAGCAAAGCATTGAAGCGATCAAAACAAAATAATACATTTTTTCAAAAAAAGATTTATGGTTCCAGAAAGAATGAAAAAAAAGGAAGAAAAATGTTTCCAAAAATGAGTCTTCCAAAAAAAAAAGGTGCCAACATCAGCAAAAGCACGTGCCAACAATTTTTGAAGAATTTTAAAAAAAATTTTTGCATTCAATGAATCCATTTTTTTTTGGCTTCTCAAAGATCACCAAAAAAAATAGAAATGTTTTTTTTGACTAACTTTTGACCTATTTAAATGCCCGCTTTTTTTTCGTATCAAATGATCCGTATATAAAAATGTATATAAAAATACATGTTTTTTTCCGTGCAATTTTTTTTTTCTCTCTAAGATTCGTTCCAAAAATGGACCCAAAAAAAGTATGTAAACAACTTTTCTTTGGGCTTTCCTTCTTTTTACATTTTTTGACATTTAAAATTTAAAAATAAATAATAATAATAATAAAAATCTTTTACACTTTTTCAAAGAAAAAAATAATAATTAAAAAATGGAAGAAAAAAAAGTTTCAAAAATATGTATATTTTTTTTCATTTTTCTAAGAAATTATGCAAATTTTAAATTTTGTAATAATACAAAAAATATAATTTAAATTTTTGCCAAAAGTATACAGTATTTTCAATATTTCAATACAGTTAATCAAAAATATTAAACAAAATTTAAAAAAATCGATAATTAAAACATTTTAAAATTTTGAATTTTTCGTTTCGGGACAAAAAAATTTTTTTTTTGGCAATGTGTGACATTGGAATATTTTTTATCGATTTAGAAATTCAAATTAATCCTTATAAACTTGGAGCTGTTATAGTTTTTTCAAATTGTTATTATTTTTTGGGCTACAGTATCCGTATCAATTTACCTACCTAACTCTTTGTTTTTATGCAAATTTTTGTAATCACTGATATAAATAGAACTTTTAAATACTAATAAAATTATCATTGATGTAGTTTTGAGCTATTTTTATGTATCTTTAAAAAAACTTATTCTATCAAAGCTCATAAAATGAAAATAATATATAATTTAATTTAATTTAATTTAATTTAATTTAATTCTATGCCAATGATTCAGGGCAATAAAAAAATTTAAATATTATTAAAAAAATTGTTTTTTGTTTTACTTTCTATTTTTGGTAAATAATTTTTTAGTTCTTTTAAGAACTAAAAATTCATTACCTTAAAATGTCGGTACTTAGGCTTAGGCTTAAAAGCCTAAACCTAAGTACCGACACAAGTACGTACGTTTAATAAAATTTACATAAAAAATTAAAATTATTAGTTTTAAATTTTAATAAATCTTTGATGTTTTTAAAAAAAATCTGTAAAAAAAATGTTTTAAACATCGCATTTTAAAAGGCTATTACGTTTTTGTAGCGTCATAACTCTTAAACTTAACAAATATATTTTTGATGATTTTTGAAAAATTTGTAATAATTTAATAATATATAATTAATTGTTTTTTAGGTCGCCAAAAATTACTGTGTTGAAAAATGTTTTTTTGCTGACGTTTTTTAAAATGATAAAAAAAAGTGTACGGTAGTTTTTATAAAAGCACTTAAATATTTTTTAAATCAAACAATCCAAAAAAAAATGTTAAAAAGATTTTGGCATTATAAATGCAATATTTGAAAATCCTCAAAATCCCATTTTATTCCACGACAAAGCTGACTCATTTCTTCTTTTCTTGAGCTCCTGAAAAAAAAGCTGATGCGAAACAGAAAAAAATTAGTTTAATCGAAAAAAACCACAAATTTTTTTTTTGTATCTCGAAAAGAGTATTATAGTTTTAGGCGTATTTTTTTGTCTGAGATAGATAGATATATTTTTTTGATTATTGTAAAAAAAGGTACGTTTTTTTGTATGTTTTTTGTTTTTGTAAAAAAAAAAGATTATAAAAACATTAATTTTTTAAAAAACTAACAAAAAAAATATACTGTAATAAATCTTAGAGGGAAAAAGAAAGGGTTGGAAAAATTTTTAATATAAATAATTTACATATTTGTATTTATTTATTTTTTTGCCAAATATAAAATATATTTTATGCATCTATAAACATTATCAAGGAGTTAACGGCAGCTGATCATCAAAAAAAACTATGGATTAATTTTAATAAAATTAATGGTTAAAAAAATGAAGGAAGAAGGATTTTTGTGGTAAAAAAAAGTAATACTGTAATAATAGCCGAAAGGGGGGTATGCAAATGCTTATAGGAAAAACGAATCGAAATTTGATATTTGGCAAAATGTTCTTCAATGCCAAAAAAAATGTTTTGCCAAATACAGGGTGGTCCATCCAGAGTAAATCTTATAAACGTTTTTAATAATAAATTAATAAAAAAAATCCAAAAAAACCAACATTCTGCATTTTTTAACAAAAAGTGATTTTTTAAAGCAAAAAGTTTATTCGTGCTAATTTTCTTAATTTTTGAAGAAAATAAATTATTTTTGGTGCTATTGGGGGTAAAAATTTTTGAATTTTCATAATAAATATTTTAAAATAGTTGAATCTTAAAGAAATTTGAGTTTGGCGCGGTTTGGCGAAATGTCCTGGAATGCCAAAATTTTTAGTCAAAAAGTTGCTCGCGATTGTTGTTGGTCTACCCTGAAAATATGAACCCCTGGGCTCTTCTGGGAACACTTTGCCAGCATAAAACAAGTGCGACTTTTAAATGGATATTTACCCTGTAAATTTTTTTGCAACTTGGCGTTGAAAAACGTTTTGCCAAATATCAAAATTTCGAAGAAAAAAAATTGAACTGTTAAGATTTGATTTGATTTTATCAATATTTGAAAAATTTAACACTGATAACACTTTATCACATTATCACTGATAATCATTTTTATTATTTTACAATTTTGTTTATGCAAATTTTTACAAATTCATTTTACATAATTACCGTAATCTTTTTGAGACTTTTTTCCTGCCATTTATTATCTTCATTTTTTTGCGTCAAATTTGAATTTCTCAAAAACAAACATGCACTTCCAAAAAGTTTTTTAACGAGAATTCATTAAAGTACTTTCAAATTTTTTGAGTAGGCAAAAAAACGCAATATAATTTTTTCATACAAATTTTGTTTTTTTCAAAAATGGAACAACAAAAATTAAATACAACGTAATAAAAAAAAAGTAGAGTGTAATTTGACAAAACTTTTCCATAATTTTGTATATTTATCAAAAAACAAAGTATATTTCAGAACTAAAAATAGAATTAATTCTTTTCAAATTTAGCATGTTTGTTTTCCATGACTTTTTTGAAATATCAAAAGTTTAATTTAAATAGTTCCGGCGTCTGAGAGCTCAAGAATAAAAAAAAAAGAAATTTGAATGTTTTTTTATGCTTTTAAAGTTTAAAGGGAGCGTTTCGGGGATAGACACAGTTGTTTTTAAAATTCCATTGCACGGGCACTCTTAGCACGAAAATATGCCAAAATTATTAAAATAATGAATATTACTAAATTTAGACTATTTTTTCTGTTTTTGCGATTAAAATTAACCCTAAAACATGTGCCGCCGAAAAAAAGGAAACAATCTAGGAAAATACGAAATTTGAATATTTTATTGATTACTCACAACTTTATTGACAACCGTTTTAAATTCTCAAAAAAAGTTTATACATTTAAAAGCAGTTTATTCAAGGCTTAATTTTAATCGTAAAAACAGAAAAAATAGTTTAAATTTAGTAATATTCATTCTTTTAAAGAATTTTGGCATATTTTCGTGCTAAGAGAACCCGTGCGATGCATTGAAAAAACTACTTTGTCTATCCCCGAACGCTTTCTATTAAAAACATACCAGAAATAAAAAATGATGATGAAATGGAATCAAAAGTTAAAAAAAATTAAACTTTTGAATCCATTTTTTTATGTTGGATTTATAAAAAGCGTATTTTGAAATTGAAAAGAAAGAGAGAGAGATTAAGGCTATCTTGTTTGTTGTCGTACTTGTTTTGTGACTGAAAATAGGACTAAAAAATGAAGGTCAAGGAAAAGGATAAAAATGAAATGAAATGAAAAAATAAATTTAGTTTAAGCACGCTTTTTATTAAATTTAATGCTTTTAACTTTTTTATGAATGAAATGAAATGAAATGATGGCTTTCAAGTCCAACGAGACACAAAAAACAACAAAGATGATGATAGTTATAATCACAGGAAATCCCCCCCCCCCTTTTTTTATATCACGTATAAATCATGTTGAACCGAATGGTCATTTTTTTCAATTTCCGATATTTGGCAAAATGTATGTTCAATGCCAAAAGTTTTTTTGTTGAAAAAACGAGAACTTTTTTCGTTTTTCTCTCTCCCTTTGGCATCGAAAAACATTTTGCCAAAAATTGAAAACTGCAAGATTGCACCACATCAAATTTAGAGTGAATTTTTCAAAAGTTATGCTTGACAAAATGTCATTTCAATGCCATAGGGGGGGGGGAACAAAACGTTGTTTTTATTTTGGTTTCAATTTTTTTCCAACAAAAAAAACAAAGCCTTTTGTTGCCGCTTGGCACTGAAAATGCATTTTGCCAAAATGGCGTTGAAGAGACATTTTGCCAAAATGGCGTTGAAGAGACATTTTGACGAACATCTGACTTCAAAAAATATATTTTGAACCATTTCCTTACTTACTTTTACTATCGATTCCGCCAAAAATTACCAAATTTATTATTATTAGAATTAATTATCGTTACTATTCAAAGATTTTTAAAAAGTCTACTAAATTTGAATATAATCGTGACGAAATAGAAAAAAGTGAAAACTGAAAAAAATACTTTGACCTGTTTTGACACAAATACTAAATATATTATTTTTCCGGAAGAAATTTTAATTTTTGCTTTTTTTTTTGTATGTTTTTTTTTCACAATTACCGTCGTTTTTTCATTCAATAAAAAGAAGTGTCTAGGCTTCTTTTTTTGTTGATGAAAGAATGGCAATCATCAGAGTACAGTCTTGAAAAGAAAAAATAACACTTAATTCAAAAAAAAAAATGGAAAGAAAAAAAACTTTTTATGCTTTTTACGTAAAAATTAGTGGTAATAATTTTTTGTAGTTTTTTGGAAATGTACCAACATTTTTTTTAAATATTAATATTAATATTTTTTTAATCAAAGAAGCCAGGATTAAGTCTCGTGACTTTTCTGTTTTTGAACAACAAAAAAAAAGAAAGAACTTTTTTTTGAAAGTCTAATTTTGAAAGTCTAAAAAAATAGACTTTCTTGATTACCAAATTTTTTTTTAAAGGAAATAAAAATTTACGTTTTTTACGTAATTGTTAAAAAAAAGATTTGTCTTCCATGAAATTTTATTTTTTTCTTTTTTTTTTCAGGGAAAATATAAATTTTTTATTTACCCACAAAATTGCTGATATCCTATCAGGGACAAACAAAGCTTTGACATTTGGGAAATTATTTTTCAAAACTTTTTCAATTTTTTCAAAAATTTGAATAAACAATTGAAAAAACCTTTTTTTTTAAATAATATTATTATTTTTGTTGTTGCAAAAAAATTAATAATAATAAAATATATACATTTTTTAAATGTTTTAAATGCAAATTTTTAATTAATTAATTAAATTAATTAATTGCAATTATAAAAGAGCAGCATTTAAAAGTGCCAAAAGTGCGCGAAAAAAATTATGCATAAAAAAATATGACTAATTTTTTGAAAAAAAAAGGCAAAAAAAACATGTGATTCTTTTTTTTGCACTTTTTTTAAAACATAAAAACACAAAATACTGAAGAAAAAAAAGAAGAAATTTAAAAGGTTAAATTAGCATTCATCGAAAAAAATAAAGGTAAAACTTTTTTTAAACAATCGCGTTTTTTTTAAAATACTTTTATTTTTTCCAAGAAAATAATTATCTCCAAAATGCGTAGTTTTTTGAAGAAAAAAAAGGGTGTTACCGTATATGATGATTGAAGTGGTAGCAATATTTATTAAATTAAAATTACTGTAAAAATTGATCTTTGAAATTATTCCTTTTAAAATTGTTACAGTATGATTTTAGTTAAAAAATTGTTAATTTTGTTGCAAAAAATTACTGTAATAATGTTAATAAAAATATTTGAACTATATTGTTAATATTTCTACAGTATGCTTTTAATTAAATTTAAAGAATTCCTATTGCTCAAAATTTTTATCAGTTTATCAAAATAGAAGAAGAAAACAATTAAAAAAGCATATTATTTTTTTAATTATCATCACCTGAGACGACTCCTGACTAAACAATTTTATTATTATTATTTTTATTACTATTTTTATTATTAAAATATATCCAATTTTAGGATTATATCACCTTGAAAAAAAAAGTAATTTAACAGATATATAAGGGCAAAAAAGCATTTAATACATATTTCTTAAAAAAAATAAACAAATTCTCATTAAAAAATAGTGTTATTAAAAATGATGAAAACAACAAAAAACGAAAAAAATGATATTAAAATCTATAAAGTAGCTAAAAAAGTGCGGATATCAATGATCAATGAGCCTCAAAAAAAACTATGGATCAAAGTTTAAAAGTAAACATTATACAACAGCGAAATCGCTGTAAGAGAATTTGGAAATGAGAATGAAAAATTGCGTTTTTTTGGCAAGCTGTAACTTAGTCGCATTACTTTTAAATGCTTAGATTCAAACTAAAAATGTTGATATGGGCCATCAGGAATATGCCAGAAAAAAATTATGCAGAAATATGCAAATTTGAAAAAATGGCAGCAAAAGTTAATTTCGCCAAAATCGATCGCGCAACTTTTATCGGTTATAACTTTGCGACTTGCTTCCAATAGATATAAGTGAAACCTAAACTATTGATAACATCTTAAAGAAGATATTGGCAAAATTTCAAGCGAAATGGATTAAAACTGAAAAAATGGCAACAAAAGATTGAACTTTTTTTGTTGCTATTTGAAGCAATTTGCTGATTATTTTTTGGCACTTTTTTTATAAAATAAACAAATCATCAAATTTATCCTGATCGAAAAAGGTTTATCTTTGATTAAATGGTATCACTGAAAAAAAACCAAGGAGTTTAATCTTTTGATTTCAAAAAGTGCAAAAATAAATATTGAAATGTAGAAGTCTGAAGGGATTTAGCTTTTAAGCTATGACTCAACAAAAAAAATATCAAATAAAATGATGTAACTTAAAATATTTAATTCCGAATACAAAAGTAGAGTACTGTAATGTAATATTGAGTTAAATCAATGTTGAAACAGATTTCGTAAAAGTCAAAGCAAAAACGTCAGGATATAAACAAAGTGATGGAGTTGCGTGCGGCAAAAAATTAAAAAGAATAATAGGTTTATTTAAATTATTTTACAAAAAATTTTTTAAACATCGAAAAAAAATTTGATTTTCACGCATATTTTTTTACAGTAACCTATTTAAAAGCCACAGTGGAATTTTTCGGAAATGAAAAAATTTCAAACTTTTAGTGCCATTTTTTTAGTTTTAATCCAATTCGCCCAAAATTTTGCCAATATATTCTCCAAGTTGTTTGCTATAGTTTAGGTTTTTATTCAAATTTATTGGAAGCATATCCGCAAAGTTATAACCAATAAAAGTTGTGCGATCGATTATTTGACGAAATTAACTTTTGCTCCCATTTTTTTCAAATTTGCATATTTCGGCTTAATTTTTTTCTGGCATGTTCCTGATAATCATATCAACATTTTTAATTTCAATTAAAGCATTTAGAAGTAATGTGGCTGAGTTTTAGCCGTCCGAAAAAACACAATTTTTCATTTCTATCTCAAAATTATTCGAAAACTATTCTGAAGCTTGGATACGATAGGATGTTATCAGTAGTGATAACTAACCAGAAAAAAACAGTTTTTGACCAGAAAACTCGATTGAGCTGGATTTTTGACCCGGAAAGATTACCGATACCGTGTTTTATTTTCGATTTCGAGTCAAATTTGACTGACATTACTCATAAATATCATATTTAATTTTTCATTTATCTCGTGTCTTACTCACTGTTTTTGCAAAAAAAAAAAGATTTCTTAAAACAATTATTTCTTCCTCATTCAATAATTTAACAAAAATTATATTACTCAAAAATATAATTAAATAATTAATTAATTAATTGGCAAAAAAACTTTTTGACATGTATTTTAAACGGAAGCTAATTAATTTCAACTTTTTTGTTTCTCAAATATTGCCATTTAATTAATTAATTAAGCTGTTTTGACTTAAAAATGATTAATACAAAAATCACTTTTAAATGTTAGTTTAAAAAAATAAAATGCCTAATTTAATTGCCAAAAAAAATCAAATTTTGAAATCGAAGTTTTCTTTTAGCAACAATTATTTTTGTAAATCATTTATTGTATTTTATTTGTCATTTTTTTAATTAATATTATCTTTTATCTTTGAAAGTACAAAAAAAAGAAGCTAAAATCTGAGATGAGACTAAATTAAATAAGATATGGCAAAAAAATGCCATGGATTTTTAACAGACGCTAAATCAGCGACAAATAAACAAGGCTACAAAAAAAAGAGATTTTTCGTATGCTTTTTTTTAGAGGTTAAAAGTCTTAAGAAAAAATGAAATCAACAAACATCATTTTTCGGGGCTTTCATGGGTATTAAAAAAAATTTCGGGCCAAAAAAAAAATATAATTCTTAAAATTAAAGAACAACTAAAAAATATTTATACGGCTTCTTGGCTCTAAAAAGCTTTGGCAAGAAAAAGCTTTTGCAGACAAAAAATGATGGCATTTATTTATTTTAAATGATTAGAAAGCAAAGACTAACTTTTAAAAAAGTCTTTTATATTTAGATACAAATCTTCTTACAGTATTAAAGATACCGTCATAAAACGGTTAATTTTGAAAGAAAAATGATGCATGCAATAATTAATAAATTTTTTGTTAGTTAATTTAACTCGAGCTGGAATGCTTATAAATTTTGGAGCCTATCAGGGGAACAAATGGAGCCAATATTTCTGAGATGTGACTCGAACCCCGAAGGTATCGGTCGTTGCGCCAGCTCTGAACCACTCGACTATACCGACATTTTTCGAAAATAGTCATTTTTGTTGAAGTTGTTGTTAAAAATAAAAGTTAAAATTATAATAGTGTTTTTTAAGTTTGTTAAATGTTAAATTGTACTGTATTGTAGCTATTTTTTGCATATTAGTTGTACTGTAAATATATGGAAATGTTAAAAGTCTTTATAATTTTTAATGTAGTCATTTGGTGTATTACATATGTGATAATGAGTGATGTAAAAGTTGATGTATATTTCTTGTTTAATTTTGTATGTTTCGTTGTGTGTAATCTCTTTAAGATATTTTCCGGTTTGTTAAAAACCAATATTAAAGCAAAAAAAAACATTAAAAATGCACGAACAAAAAAGATTATATCATTATCCACGATGGCACCTCTCCGGATATTATATATATATATATGTCTAATGCCAATTATTACACGTTTGTTTTAAATTCTTTGGCACTTATTTGTTACTATTTTTATATCACTAAAATAGCATCAATTTTTGACGTCAAAAAATGGTTTTAGGGTTTTTAGAAAAATTAAAAATTAAAAATAAACTTTTTTGTAGTTAATTGTCCTGAAAAAATATACCTGTAATATTTGGAAATATAAATATTACAGTAACCCAAAAATAAAATTGTGAATTTAGAAAAATTTAGAAAAGTTTTGTTTTCACAAATGCCATGCCATCCTCGGCAGACTATATTCGTAGATCAATGCCAGAAAATGATAGTCATGAAATCCCTCTTTTTACGGTTAATGTCCGTCACATTTTTTGGAATACTTTTTGTTGTTTAAATGTAGCTTTTTGCGGTTGCTATAATCTCATTAAAGCGTGAATCCCAAAAAAATATAAAAAACTGTGACACATTTTTCGCCAAAAAAGATTTTGTATAAAGTCTTGTAGTCTAATGACAAAAACATATATACGTATAAAAATAATATTTATACATATATAAATTAACATTTACATTAGCATATTATTCTCAAAAATAATATCCACACCGGAACCCCCCCCCCCCCCCCTTCCCCACTCGTCTTTTATGGATTATAGCAAAAACAGCAGATTTTAAAAAATTGGAAAAATTAAAAAAATATTTTAATCTTTTTGGAAAAAAAAGTATGTAAGTACATGTATGTATACTCTTCCGGTGACGCAAAAAAAAATCCATGTGTGTTTTTGCATTGCATTTATTATCCTTTTTAAATTAATTAAAAAATGTATTCATTTTTTGAATGATAATGAAAAAAAAACAAATTTTGTTGTTGACATTGATAGCCGATAGCTGATAGCTGATAGCGACAAAAACAACGACAACAATGATAGTGAAAATGATATTCAAAAAATGCTTTCATAAATTTAAATATTACTCGAAAAAACATCTTTTTTTTGTAATTTTTCGAAAACAAATAAAGTAAAAATAATCGTGTCAAGAGAGAGAAAACAAGGAAATGAAACTTTTTTTATTTTTAATGCCAAAAAAATATGGCAAAATGTGTTTTTTCAATGCCAAATTTTAATAAAAGTAATAATTGTAAAAAAGCGTAGGCAAAAAAAGATATGATAGTAAAATATTTTTAAAAACAAAAAGCAACGAAAACACAACAGTAAATAATATTATTATTTTAAATAAATTTTTTGTAAGGCTTCATTTTTTTTTTGCTTAAATATTTGCATTTATTTTTAGAATTTTATAAATATCTTAGACTTTTGTTAAAAAAATGATGTGCAAAAAAAATAGTGATAAATTGATGTAAAAAAATGTTAAGCAGCAAAAAATAGATTTTTTTTTGAACGAAAATGAAAGGTTAAAAAGAATTTTTCTTTTACAAAACTTTTAAGGCTTCGTTTCTTCAACAATTTTGGATTACCGTATCCTGAAAAGTGATGAAATAATTTTTAGAGTAGTTTTTGGATTTTAAAAGTGAAAAAAATATATATATTTAAAGAGTTGGATCTCAAACGGATTGTTAAAGTGGTAGCAATAATTTTATTTTAAATCGAGGAGATTTGATATATCCTGTATCATAAGAGATATATGAAATCTCTTGGATATGATAATATCATGTTTTTCACGTTGAAATATATATTATTAATGCATATCCTGGTGATCAATTTTTGAGGTTTATTTTGTGACAAAAAAAAAAATATTATTAAAGATTTTTTAAAAAAAGAATCATTTTTTTGTGACAATTTTTGACCTTTTACGTGTCAGACGTCTGGCAAAAAAAAATTCTTTGCAATGATATCCTTGTTTTTTCCAGGATTATTATATTATTGTATTTGATTGTTTACATTCCAAAAATACAAAAACACCTTTTACAGAATTAATTTTTGTGTTTTATCTCTGAACTTTTGTTCAGTCAAAAGAATATTAATGATTCAGAAATGGATGAAAAAGTACAAAAATAATAAAAGAAGGATAAAAAATTTACGAAAAAAATTACGAAAAAAAAGGAATTTTATTAAATACAAATAATAAGATTTTTTTCAACAATAGAAGATTAACAAAATCTGTGCTTTCAAAAACAACATTTTTATTATCTTTCAAAAAAAATTAGCATATTACAAGAAAGACAGACAGATATTACTTGTAATCCGAAATACATTTTAATCAAAAAAAAAGAAGCTAGAATTGATAGAATTTTTGAAAATTTGCATAAAATAATTTTGCAAAAAGTTCAAAAATATTAAAATTAAAGCATTTTTATCACTTTTTTAAGTAATTAAAACAACAAAATTAAAGCACAGAAAAAACAGTTTCTATATTTTGTAACATTTTTTCGCATAAAATTTATCTCGATCCGTGCCGAGCTAGCATAAAAAAATATTTCGTATATGCCGTGTCTACTGTAGCGGCATGGGTCAAAAAAAGGTCAAAAAAACATATATATTTTTGAACTTTTATTAACGGAAAAAAAAGATAATTTCACGTGAACAAATTTAAAATCAACAAAAATCATTTTTTTTCTCTTTCTTACATTCATGGGGTCAAATGATGCAATTTAGTGGTGTACAAAAGAAAAAAAATATTTTGTCAAAGAAAAAAATGTTTCATGATTTATGTGCAACAAAATTTGTAGGGTTCAAAAATATTAAAAAAAGAAAAAAAAAATGTTACGGTTTCAAAAAAGGATGAAATCAAAATGTTTGTAGTTACTTTTTTCTAAACTATAAATTTTATGTATCCGAAGATCTGTGGTTACGGATAAAACTTGTTTTTAAAAGGATGACAAAATTTGATGTACTTATAAGTCGTGACCAAAACAAAGGCATAATGTATTTTTGCTGGAAGAATGTCGTTGGCAAAATGTTGCTGAATGCCATTTGGAAAGAATATTTGGCGTTCAGCAACAATTTGCCAAGATTTGGCGTTCAGCAGCATTATGTCACAATTTTTTGTTCAACAACATTTTGCCAAAAATTTTTGTCCGGAAAAATTTTGCCAAAATTTGGCATTTGTCAACATTATGCCACGATTATTCGTCCAACAACATTTTGCCAAAATTTGGCGGTCAGCAACATTTTGCCAAAATTTGGCGGTCAGCAACATTTTGCCAAAATTTGGTATTCATCAACATTATGCCACGATTATTCGTTCAGCAACATTTTGCCAAAATTTGGCGTTCAGCAACATTTTGCCAAAATTTGGCATTCATCAACATTATGCCAGGATTTGGCGTTCAACAACATTTTGCCAAAATTTGGCGTTCATCAATATTTTGCCAAAATTTGGCGTTCAACAACATTTTGCCAAAATTTGGCATTCGTCAACATTTTGCCAACAATATTATAGCCTATAAAAATCAAACATAAATTTTGATGTAACTTTTCTATCTTTTTTCATTCTATGCATAATATTCTGTGTTAATTAATAGTGATATTTTGTGATTCTATTTTAATCACGGAAAAAAAAAGTCATATTTTCGATCACACAAATATATCTGCACTCAAATCATACATACTTTGTGTTCTCTCTCAAAAATCATATTTGTTTCTTTTTTTCGGATTTTAAATGTCATCATTTTTTTTGAAACCATCTGTTTTTTTTTTCAAAGAAACAAAGAAAGATTTTTTAATCTTTTAAAATTTAATATTTTTCCATCTATCATTTTTTGACCTTAAAAAAAGTGAAGGGAAAAAAAACAAAACAAAAACAAACACTTTTATTATTATTTTTTTGACGATGTTGGGCTTCTTAGATTTTGGCTGCAAAAAAAAGAATGTTTTCTGCAAAAAAAAAATAAAGGAATGTTTGTTGTTTTTTATCCAAAAAAAATATGAATATTTGTATATAAATTTTTATACATACCTTTTTTTCTTAGTATTATTATTATTATTTTGTGCCATTGAAGCAATATGGCAATGGCATTGAAAAATAAGAAGAAGTAAAACTACATGAAAAAAAATAAACAATTTTTTTATCTATTTTTATTATTATTTTTTGAAAAAAAATGACGAGAGATTGATAGATCTTTAAAAAGAACATGTATATTTATTAGCAGAACAAAAATGAGCATCAAAATCATCAAAAATTAAATCCTAAAAAAAAATTAACATATTTTGTGAACAATAATATTCATAATAATTGTATTAAATTTTTAGGCGATATCAATAAATTTAAACTTGACACTTTGCCAAAAAAAATCTAGCATGGCATGCACAGCGCATTGAAAATACACTGTGGTGTTGATTTTTAACAGTTTGCCAAAAAAAAAATTTTTCAAAAAAAAGGGTCGACTTCAATTTGCTTTTAAATAATTTTTGCTAAATAAAACTTTTTTTTTATTGTTTCTAGGGTAAAAAAAGGACGAAAAATTCATTTTTTTCATCTATAGAATACCAAAAAGTATGAAATATAAGGGTTTTTTGATGGTTTTAAAAATTGGGTAATTTTGAAACAGCGAGATCTCGAAAATGGATCCTGAAACATATACTTTTTATGGCTTTAAATTGTTCAGCAGGTTCGAATTAAGAAATCTATGAGAGCTTTTTTTAAATCGTCTATCCAAAAAAATTTGCCGTCAGTTTGCAATAGACATGCGCGCGCATAACATCCCCAACATGATTTTTGTATCAAAAAAGTGTTTTATGTGTCTTATTTATGCTTAAATCAACTAATTATTATCAATAGAAAATGTTATAATCATCTGGAACAACTATCAACTCAATACATTCACTAAAACTACATTCAAAGTCATCAACATCCTCAACATCAAAAAATCAATAAAGATGGACAAAAATAATCAAACAATGATTCCTCAAAGATTGCAAAATTTATATGGAGTTGTTCAAACATATAAGTAAGTATTTTAAACATATGTTTATATTCATTTTGATTTTTTTAGATTGATTTATGCTTGCTAATGAATATGTATATATACTGTATTTTTCCAAAGTCATGATGCTTCTCAATTATATCAGAATATGGTCCACAATGTTTTTATGAATAATTGAGCATATAATAAATGACATTCAAGATATTTAAAGTACTTTGAAGTTGTATTCTTTTAAAATGCACGTGTTCGACTATTTTACTAAATTCTGACTGCAGTATACTGGATACAAATAAGTGATAACAATATATGAAAGCTCAAACAACATTTAAATATATATAAGTTGCAACAGAAACACAAATTTGCCAGAAAAAAGAGTCATCCATGAATTTGGAAAAATACAGTATATACACATATTCATTAGCAAGCATAAATCAATCTAAAAAAATCAAAATGAATATAAACATATGTTTAAAATACTTACTTATATGTTTGAACAACTCCATATAAATTTTGCAATCTTTGAGGAATCATTGTTTGATTATTTTTGTCCATCTTTATTGATTTTTTGATGTTGAGGATGTTGATGACTTTGAATGTAGTTTTAGTGAATGTATTGAGTTGATAGTTGTTCCAGATGATTATAACATTTTCTATTGATAATAATTAGTTGATTTAAGCATAAATAAGACACATAAAACACTTTTTTGATACAAAAATCATGTTGGGGATGTTATGCGCGCGCATGTCTATTGCAAACTGACGGCAAATTTTTTTGGATAGACGATTTAAAAAAAGCTCTCATAGATTTCTTAATTCGAACCTGCTGAACAATTTAAAGCCATAAAAAGTATATGTTTCAGGATCCATTTTCGAGATCTCGCTGTTTCAAAATTACCCAATTTTTAAAACCATCAAAAAACCCTTATATTTCATACTTTTTGGTATTCTATAGATGAAAAAAATGAATTTTTCGTCCTTTTTTTACCCTAGAAACAATAAAAAAAAAGTTTTATTTAGCAAAAATTATTTAAAAGCAAATTGAAGTCGACCCTTTTTTTTGAAAAATTTTTTTTGGCAAACTGTTAAAAATCAACAGTCGATGCGCTGTGGGCATGGACCGATTTTGGCAGCCGATCCGTGTCGAGATAAATTTTTAAATACAGAAATTTTTTTGTGGGCTTTATTTTAGTGAAAATAAGTTCGCTATTTAAAATAATTAAAAAAGTGATAAAAATTTGCATAAGTTTTCGCAAAATTAATTTGCATAGGTTTTTGCCGAAAATTTGCATAAATTTTTTTAGCCGATGAGTCGAGATTAGGGTTGCGGCGGGCGATTCGCCCAGGCGAATTCGCCCGGGCGATTGACTTTTTCCGCCCTAGCGCGCCCTTTTTTTCGCCCGGTCAGTAAGAGAAAAATATATGATAAGTTGTACAAAGTTTCATTTTTTTCATCATTTTCCGAAAACAAAAAATTTTGCTTTAAAATTCTTGCCGCTATTTTACTTACATCTTTTCACTACTTTGAGCGGAATATTTCAAAAGCTTCTTTGACAAGTTTTTCTTTATGTTGCAAAAAATTTTTACACAACTTTTATACAAATTTCCGTAAACTTAGCTACATTATAATGGCAAAAGATCCTGTATGGGAACATTTTGAAGGTGATACAATTAAAGCTCGGTGCAAGTATTGGATGGACGAGCTAATAACTCTTATATTTCTTTAATTTCATTACACGAGCTTTTAAAAAAATTTTTAAAAAAACTATGAATTTTTTACCATTTTTATGGTTCGGGCGAATTCGGCTGGGCTCGCCTGGGCGCGCCCGGGCGGGCGCGCCCGTTTTTTTCTGATTTTCGGGCGCGCCCGCAACCCTAGTCGAGATAAATTTTTGAATACAGAAATTTTTATTTTCCTTTATTTTAGTGATAAAATATAATCAAAAAAGTGATAAAAATGCTTTAATATTTTATTTGAATTTTTTTGTCGAATTATTTTTTATGCAAATTTTTACATTTTTTTATGCAAATTTTGAAAAATTTTTTGAAAATTTGCAAAAAAAATAATTTAATAATCATAATCAAAAAATGATATTTATTATCCCAGAAAGTTTAATCAATTCTCACCACATCATCTTACATCAGACTATTTTTAATTTATCTCGTGTTACAAGATATTACGCAATAATGAACAACAACCAATTTTCCCCTTTTTTTCTCCTTTTAACTTCCGATCACCCTATATTTAGAGCAATTCAAAAAAAGAAAGAGAAGAAAAAAGAACAAAAGTTTGATTCAAAAAAAAAAAAAAAAGACATTTGATTGGTCAAAAATGATCTTTTAATGAACTTTGTTGTAAAAAAAACGCAAGAACAATTGTACTCTGCAAAAATAAAAAAGTTCAAAAAAAAGGTTATTTTTATTTAAAAAATGACGCATTTTGTCTATCATCTTTTTATTTGTTTGTCATTGAAAAAAATAAATCAAATAAACAGAAAAATTTGTTTGATTTTTTTATCAATAAACAAAAAAATTGTCGTTTTTTTATCAAAATATCAAAGTATATATTTGCAACGAATTTAGAGCACAGAAAGTTTTTTGAACTTTTCTATTTTCATTGATTAGGGAGTGCTGCTGACCCTAGCAATTGGCAAAATGTGAATGAATGCCAAAAATCTAGTAATTTGCAAAATGTGATTGAATGCCAAAAAGTTAGCAACTGGCAAAATGTGAATGAATGCCAAAAATCTAACAATTGGCAAAGTGTGAATGAATGCCAAAAAGCCAATTATTGGAAAAATGTGAATGAATGCCAAAAAGCCAATAATTGGAAAAATGTGAATGAATGCCAAAAAGCAAATTATTGGCAAAGTGTGAATGAATGCCAAAAAACTAGCAATTGGCAAAATGTGAATGAATGCCAAAAAGCTAGCAATTGGCAAAATGTGAATGAATGCCAAAAAGCCAACAATTGGCAATTCCCAAACGGTCGGTGCCCACTCCGACATTTTTTTTTGTATACGGTCTTGACAAGAAAAATGGTGGCCAAAAATATGCAAATATTTATTGAAAAAATACTATTTTTAAAATTTAAAAAAAGTTTACTGTAAAATCTTTTTTTAATAATATTAGAGCCCCCATTGGTACCCCCCCCCCCCCCCAAAAAATTTGCTCATCACTAATTTATTTTACAGTATTCTTTTGATAAAAACATTTGTTCTCGAATTTTCAATTTAATCCTTTTCTTTTTGTTGCAAAAAGTTATCAAAATACATATTTTTACCGGTAATCCATCCTGTGAAAAAAATTTTTAATATTTATTTTTTATTATTATTCCAAGAATTTACAACTAATTTTGACATCACCGGAAAAAAAAAGAAGAGTGCAATCGTGTGTTTTATTTTTGGGAATAAAATTTTTTTATCTTTCCTCTTTTTTTAAAAATTTCTTTGTCATTTAAATAATCATAAATAAATCCTTCATTTTTTTATAATTAAAAATAAGTAGCAGGAAACCTTTTGGCAGAAAAATATTTATTTGCCCTCGCAATTTTATTACATTTTTTTAAAAAAATAATCTTATCAAAAAAAGATAAAGAAGAGAGATAAATGAAATCCCTATTATCTCTCTTTTGAAGATGCATCTTTGAAAAATTTAATTTAACCCTCCCATCTTTTTTTAAGCTTCAGCTTCCCCGGTGTCGGTGTGTGTTGTGCCATATTGCATCCACGTTGTTTTTTTGTCATTTTACTGTGATAAAAAAGTCAAAAATAAATGTATTTTTAATTTAAAAAAATTTTTAAACAAAAAAAACTATGATAAATTTGAAAAGGAAAAAAAAACAAAAAAAACCGGAAGAAAAAAATAGATTTGTTTTTTATTTTGAAAGCATTTCAATATAATTTGACCTTTATCATTTTTTATCATTTTTGATTCTTTGAAATTATTAATTAAATTTATTTTTATATATATTTGAGGGGCCTTCTTTCTGTTCTTGATATCGGCACTTTTCATTAATTTTGTGATTTTGAAAAATAAGCATCACTAAAGTCCATCTTTTGGCAGTCAATCACAAAATGCCAAAAATATATTTCCCTTATAATTTCATTTTTCTATCATATCTCAAAGATACAGTAACCCCATTAATATCAATTTCCCGAAAATTAAAAAAACTAAGAAAAATTAATTAACAGAAAATGGCCTGATTTTGGCATTCGATGACAGAACGCCAAAGAAATTTTGGCATACTATGGCAAGCTGTCAAATAGGTTTTGGCATACTGTGACAGAACGCCAAACCCATTTTGTCATTCACTGACAGAACGCCAAACACCGATCAAAATGCTTCCATATGTGTGGCATTAAAACGAACTCTCTGAATTTTTCAAAAAACGCAGGCACAGCAAAAAATTCATTTTTTTGGAAAACATTCCTTTGTTTTCGCCTATGCTTAAAAAGCCTAAAACCAAAATATTGGAGCTTAAATCCTACCGTAACCCTGATTTTTTGGTCCCGAAACGCAAAAATTCGTTTTTTGAAATTCGTAAACGGCTGCAGATATTGGGATAACTTTGTATGGATATAGGGTAATCGAGGTCGCTGATTCCGAAAATCGATACCGTAACCCGAAATTTTCGCGTCGGGACCCATTTTCGACATTTTTTCGAATTTGACCTATAAAAATTGGCTCCCATTTTTGCGGTCGCGATTAGCTTTTATCACCATTGGATTCAGCGCCTTTTTTTACCCCAGGAGGGGGAAAATGACGAAAATTGAACGGGCCCAAAAACGATTTTGAATTTTACAGTAATCCCCCTTTTTTCGAAATTTGTCATTTTTTACGTTTTTTTTCCATTTTTCTGTTTTTATAGGTTTTTGAGAATGGGAAATTTAATGGTGAGCTTTGTTTTTACTCAGAATCGTGTTTTCATACCGTAATCCGTTATTCTACAGTATAACTTATGTGGTTACGGTATTAATTGTCCTTACCATATTTTTTTCTTTCTGCAAGTTAAAAATGATTAAATTTTTTTCTTGGGCATATTTGTGACCAGTTCCACTCTAGAAAATTAAAATCCGAAACAAAAATATATTTGGGATTACTAAAAATGGCTGTTTGAGGTATACAGTACTATAGTATAAATTTTAAATTACGGTTTTTTGCTATAAATTATAGAATAATGTTACGTTCGTTACTTTAAAATACTTTTTAAGCAATTTTGAATCTATATAATAACGGTCAAAAATGACAAATTTCGAAAAAAAGGGGATTATTGTAAAATTCAAAATCGTTTTTGGGCCCTTCAATTTTCGTCATTTTCCCCCTCCTGGGGTAAAAAAAGGCGCTGAATCCAATGGTGATAAAAGCTAATCGCGACCACAAAAATGGGAGCCAATTTTTCTAGGTCAAATTCGAAAAAATGTCGAAAATGGGTCCCGACGCGAAAATTTCGGGTTACGGTATCGATTTTCGGAATCAGCGACCTCGATTACCCTATATCCATACAAAGTTATCCCAATATCTGCAGCCGTTTACGAATTTTTGCGTTTTGGGACCAAAAAATCAGGGTTACGGTAGGATTTAAGCTCCAATATTTTGGTTTTAGGCTTTTTAAGCATAGGCGAAAACATAGGAATGGTTTTTGGACAAAATTTTTTCCTGTGCCAGAATTGTTCGAATTCGTTTGAAAAATTCAGAGAATGCGTTTTAATTCGCATCAGGGATGTCAAATGCGGCCGGCCAGCCTCGGCCGGCCCGCGGCCGGCCGTTATATTTTCGGCCGCAGGCCGGCCAGGCCGCAGGCCGGCCAGGCCGAAGATAAGGCCGGCCGGGGTCGGCCGCGTTTGTTAAATTTTTTTACAAATACCCGAATTTGCACGCCAAACTTAAAGAAAAACTGATTCTCATTATTTTCAAAGTAGTGAAAACTCGCCTAAATGTTAAAATAATAGTTGCAATCTTTTTTGATATCCAGCATTGCATATAAAAAAATTACAGAAATTTTATGTACGTATGGTAAAATTTTTTACAAATTTAACGAGGCCGGCCGCGGCCGGCCGCAGGCCGGGCCGGCCTAAAAAAAGTCGGTCGCAGGCCGGCCGGGCCGTAAATTTTTAGGCCGCGGCCGCGGCCGGCCGACATTTTCGGCCGCATTTGACATCACTGAATTCGCATATTGCCAAACAATGATATCAGCAGCGATAAATTTAATCACAAAAATCTTTTTTTAAAAAAACAATTAAAACTTTAAAAGCACTTTTATGAAAGTTTAAAAAATCACGATGTTGAAATAGTGACTAACTTTTTGATCCTACAATATTACTGTAGGATATAAAAAATAAATTAATCCTACAAAAAAACTTCCATCAAACTTCAAACAAAAAAAATTTGTTTTGTCTCTTTTTTGAAAAACAAAAATAATCGTAGTTTTATAAGCTCCGGTCGACGCTTTAATTTTTATTAAACAATAAAGATCTTTTTGGAGTCGAAATTTTGAAAAAAAGGTGTAAAAAATTATGAAATAAAAAAATGAGTACAAAAAGTTTTTTAAACTCACAAAAAAAGGGTTACGGTATTTTGACTGTCTTTATCATTTGTATAAATTAAAGTTGATCTATTACGACAAAATTATTTTTAATATATTTAAATATTTAGTAATTATGTAAATTTGTAACCATTAAAGGAAGCGTTCGGGGATAGACAAAGTAGTTTTTTTCATTCCATCACCCGGGTCCTCTTAGCACGAAAATATGCCAAAATTATTAAAATAGTGAATTTTACTAAATTTTGATTATTTTTTCTGTTTTTACGATTAAAATTAAGCCTAAAACATATGCCACCCAAAAAAAGAAACAATCCAGGAAAATACGAAATTTGCATATTCTATTGATTACTCACACATTTTTGATAACTGTTTTAAATTCTCAAAAAAAGTTTATACATTTAAAAACAGTTTTTTCTAGGGTCAATTTTAATTGTAAAAACAGAAAAAATAGTCTAAATTTAGTAATATTCATTTTTTTTAAAATTATGGCATATTTTCGTGCCAAGAGAACCCCGGCGATGGAATGAAAAAAAACTTTGTCTATCCCCGACCCGAACGCTCCCTTTAATTAATTTCTGAAAAAGTCATGTTTTCCTTGGGCTCTGGCATATTGTCACTGTATGCCAAAATCCGGGATATCTTCTTTCGAGAAAACAGACATAATTCTTTATCCGTTACAATCCTCTGATTTTTTGGTCATATATTTTTGAAAGTACAATGATATTTTTTTGTTTCTTTTTTAATTACAGTATTCCAAGAAGAAGAAGAAAAAAAACAAAGAAAGATTACAAAAAAATTAATTTTAGATGAAATTCTTTGTACAAAAAAAAACAGTGAAAATTTATTGTAGCCGAAAAACAATACCAAATACAAAGAATTGCAGAAAAATTATATTAAATTAAATGAAAATGAAAATGAAAATTATCAACAAAGAAAGATAAAAAAGTATTTTTAAGAAGCTCAAAAACAGCTGATTCATTTTTTAATTTTTTTACAGGAATATTTCGAAAAATTATTGGATGTATTCTTTTGAGCTCTGACAAAAATAAAAGAACAATAGGATAAAGGTATTTATTTTTCTGGCAAAGTGTGAAAAGGCAAATATTGGGGGATTAGTATTTGTTATTCAAATTTTCTGAAAAAAACAAGTATGCAAATTTTCTGAATAAAAACAAGAACTATGCAAATTTTCTGAAAAAACAAGAAATTTTTCTCATCAAAAAAATCTTTTATCAACCACCTAAAAAATATTGATTTTTAATCAACTTTGAAATTTTTTTAATTTTTTTTTATGGTATTTTTCAATTTTTTTCATCCAAAATTTTCCACTCAAAACTTTTTGTGGGAAAAAAGTATTACGGTAACTATTTTGAAACATTTCAAAAAAATATTTCATTATTGTTTTAATTTTTTGAGTATTGATTTTTACAAATATTTCAAAAATTATCATTGATTGATTAAATATTTTTTGCCGATACTTATTTTTCAAAAGTTTATTTTTAATCTTCTTAAAAAAAACATATTTTGTTTTAAATTTTTAAATGTTTCTAAAATCTTTAAAATAGAGAGATGACGGATTTTTGGGCTTTGATGTTTTTTAAAAAAAAACAATTTTTTATTTATAAAATAAATATGGGGCTTAAAAAAGTGTTTTAAATTAAAGGTCAAAAATATTAAACATGTTTTTTATTGTAACATTTAACGAACAAAATAACCTAAAAATATCTTTATTTTTCTATGACTGATAAAAAAACATTAATCATTCAAAACTATTTTTTTTGTTGAAAAAATTGTTAAAGTTTTCGTTTTTGGGGATCAAAAATTTGCATAAATATAAAAGTAAATTTTATATAGAGACGTGCACGCGCGACTCAAACGCGAGTGTTCCCCGCATTTTTTTTCGTCCAAAAAAAATACAAAGAGAGGTATACTGTAAGAATTTAAAATTTTGTTTAAAATTTTGGTTTTTATCCTTATATATGTAAAAAAATACGGAGATTCCGGAAATCAAACTTTTGGATATCAATTTCATATAAAAAATTAGAGAAAAGCCCAAAAAACAGCATTTTTTTACGTTTTTTAAAAAATGTTGGTCAGCGGTAGTTCTTCGGAGTTAATGAAATTGCCACAGTTCGATGCAGAATTTTTTTCTGCATCTGATAGAATAAACAAAAGTTGCGCACGAGGCCGCCGTCAAAAGTTTGCGTCTGTGGCCAAGTGTTAGAGACGCTGCGCAAAGGGCCAGAGGTCACAGGTTCGAATCCAAAAGATCATTTAATGAACTTATGGCTATTTTTTTCACTGAATCTTCATCTAATGCTCTCTCAGCACCATTTCCATTAACAAAGAATGAAAAAACAATTTTAAAAGAAATAATGTAAAAAAACACCAAAACTCAAAAATTGTCTCTCTTTTTTTTTTGCAACTTTTTTTTATTGAAAAAGCAAGCAAAATTTAAAATGCGCGCTCTTTTTTGAACAAAAACAAGAGTGTTCCCGGACGAAAAAAAATTACTTTTTCCATTTTTTAACAATTAATTACTCGGTATTATTAATTTTTTTTTACTTTTTTTTTTTTATATATTATAATATTATTGTTGCGCATCTAATGGTACCAAATTTATCGCATTTAGACAACTTTGAAAAAACGGTGAACGTCTCTAATTTTATACACAGAAAATGAACAAGTTTTTTGAAATTAATTAATTACAGTAATTTATGCTAAAACAAATGTACATTTTATAAAACATCTTTGATTTCAATATCAGATTACTGTATTTTTAATGAATTTTTTTTGACATTTATTTCCATTAAATTTTGCGTTTTCTGTAACATGAAAAAAAGATTAATTAAATTTGACGTATCAAATATGTATTTTGTTTTACTTAAACCAAAAAATGAAAAATGGATTATAGTTTTTTAATAAACAGATTTGCTTCAAAATTAGTTAAACCCCATTTTTAGACTTTATTAATTAATTCTAAAATTCATTGTAGTCAACGTAAAAAAAAAGATTAATTAATTTTGGTTTAATTTTACAATTTTTGTTGCAATTTTTATTCAAATTTATATCCGTCGTTTTTGAATTTATTCAAATTTTTTTCATTAAAATTTTGTAAGTTTTCTTTTTTTTAAACATATTATTTTTTGCCTACGGTTTTTTTCTGTGCAAAAAAAAAGAAGATTAAATTTTAAATTAAATTAAAATATTACTGCCGAGATTATCGAAAAATAAATACCGTAAGAATTTTTTTGTTGAAAAAAAAAAAGAAGAAAAACAAGATTCCACCCTTTTTCTTCGAAAATATACTTATATATTTTACTACACAAATTTATTTATTTAAAATGTGCCAAAATGAATGAATGAATGAAGGTAGTAAAAAAAAAAGAGAGAAGAAAAGAGACGAGTGTCACCGGAAAAAAAGATTATCCGTCAGAAAAAAATTCCAAAAAAAAATAATTAAATCCATGTGTGACAAAATGGGGGATAATTAAAAAAGTAGTATTATTATTATTATTATTTAAATAACATTAACAACCTACACTTTTTTTCTTCTCTTTTTATTAGCCTTTTTTGGAAGTCTATGGAATAGGTCTATGCACAAACGCTTTTTCAACAGATCGTTTTCTTTTTTTTTTCTCCCACTAAACTTTCGTTTCAAGAATTTTAACGTTAGAAAAAAACGATGTTATAGATATTGTTGAGTGTACAAAAGTTACAAAAACAAAGCAATTAGGATTTTAAATAATGTTTTGTCTGCTGCATAATATAGCAAACTATATGCTTAACGATATTTGATCTTTTTAATGGATGAAAAACATCGCATTATTCGTAAAATACTGTTTTTAACATAAAATGAGCTTTTTGCTATTCACTATTTCTTCAAGTGTATACAAATGACACCGAATGAGTCTTAGATTTTTTCACAGATTGTTCCTTACATAAATACAAACATTCTGTGAAAAAGCCAAGTTGGCACGGCGTGACACGGCATATTTACAGCATATTTTTGAACAAATTTTCGGCGTTTTTAACATTTGTTAAGTTTTTGGTCAACAAACATTGGTCAAAAAATGTTGAATTAATTGTTTTTTATGTTTACTATCCTAGCTGAAATGTATTTGAGTGGTTTTGCCAAAATGTAAAGCTTTTGTTGATCGTTAAACATAATTTTATATGAAAGATAAAGAAGTTCTTCTTTTCTTTAACCACAACGTTGAAATTTATTTATTTTTTATGTCTCATAGCTGAACTATTAGTAACAGATGATGGCCGTAATCGTAAAAACTATAATAAGTAAATATAATAAAGTTTTAATATTTAAACTGAAGATGTTTAGCAAAAGAAGCAGCCGATGAGCTCCAAAAAAAACAAATTTGCGCAAGTTTTGGCAAAGTGAAAATGAATGCCCCGTGGGAGAAAAAATGTTCAACGTTAAAAAGTCATTCTGAATCAGAATTACATAATTTAATCACTTTTCCCTACTTCTTTCTTTATTTTTTTTATTCTAAGGTTATTTAGTATAGAAATTCCAATATTTTGAGACATTGTTCGTGCTTTAATGATTTCTATGAGCTGAAATTTTTGTAAAAAACGAAAAAACGTGCATAGACCTACTATGGAATTAACATGTTTTTATTATTATTATTCTAAAAGACGGAAGCGATTATTTTTATCAATGGTGATGGATGGAGAAAAGCTTTAAAGAAAGTTGAAGAAAAAAAAGTGGATTAAAATATATGAGCAAATATGAAAAAAATTGATATGGTAGATAAACATTTTTTTGGCGGCGTGTCATAAAACGCCAAAATTCTTATAACACATTTTCCAATATAATTTTAATCCCTTTTTATCATATCACTTAGATACAGTAACCCATCAAATATCAATGTTTAATGCAAAAAACTACATTTTAAAAAGTCGATTGATCAAATCAAAACACAAAAAAAACAAAAATGAATTAAAGCAATTAAATATATTAAAAAGTTTTAATTTGAAAAAGATAAAACAATTGCATAAAAAAATTTATCATCTATTTTTACCTTTTCCATAACAAATATTGGCCGTGTAGAATCAGAAGCTTCAGAATTCAATTGACCATATTTTTGCCAGACTCCATTAAAATATACCATAAAACAGCAATTAAACCATTGAACAAGACTTTGAATTTGTTCATCAATTAAAATTTTTGAATTTGTAAGTTTTTTAACCTTTTCTCTATCTGTAAATAAAATTGATAAGATTATGGTAAGCTTGGCTGATGTACACTTTTATGGTATTGTTTTAACTACAAAACACAGGTTTGAGAAGGTTTGAATCTGAATTTTATATAATTCGACAGAGAATTTTTTTCTGATTACTGTGATTTTTATCACCAACGCGCACCAAACGAGTTCCATACAAAATCGGCTAAAAATGTGTTTTTGGCAACGCGTCCTTCAAAAGCAGCAAAAAAAGGAAATGCATTTTTTTGTTGCGAAAAAAGCGTAATTTTTTCAATCAAAAAATTTTGCTTTTTGGAATTTTCAGATGGCATTTTCGAAGCTTTAATTTAATTTTTTATTCTTCTTATTCAGGCCCAAAAGTACTAGAGCAAAATTTTTTATTTTTCGAAAAATTTTTTTTTTGCACTGCCTACGCAGTAACGCTCAGCCAACTCTCCTCTTCCTTCTCTTGGCTTTGCTGCGTTGCCCGTACTCCTCGGTCTCTCAGTTGACTCCGATCAACTTTGCCTCCAATATTTATTACTGTTTGTTTGTTTATATTTATTGTTTGTAATAATTAACCTGTTTAATATTTGTTTATCTCGAGGATACAACAACTTTCAAAGATTTTTGTTTTAATTTTATTTGTTTTTTTAGATTCACCAACTTCATCTTTTTGATCATCACCTATATCATTAGAAAGGAAATAAAAAATGTATAAAATGATTTCAATTGATCAATCATTTATGAATGATTCAAGCTTTAAAAAGAAACTTTTATGTGAACGATATAAAAATGATCCAAGGCATCGATATGTTGCAAAGGAAGCAAAATTTCGACGTTTTAATGCTGCATCAAATGAAAATTCTTCAACACTTCCGTCGTCTTCACAACCTTCAAAGGATAATTATGGATTATCTCATACTACTGCAACGAAAACAGAGCCATGCTTTTCACCTATTGTTCATGCAGAATCGACATTTTGTGAAGCACCAAGCTTACCAATCCCATCATTACTTCATATTCGTGTCCCAACCCCTGAATATACTGCAACATTTTTTAATCATTCTGCACCGATTCAAGAACAAATGGATGTATTGTTTGGAGCAAGTGCTAGCTATCAACATTTTCCTTCTTTTTCTTCTTCTGTCAATCCTCTTCCTCCTTCAAATTCTCAATTTATTAATCAAGATGGTTACAACTCTTTTGCCAATAATTTTGATCAAAACTCTACTCCAACATTTGATAATAACTTTTTTAATTTAAGTCAAAGTTACGGTGATACTTTGTCACCCATTGATAACCATCATGGATTTCTTCCCTACAGTAACAATACTGGATATAACAGAAGTAGTAATTATCATTATGATACATCCCAACCTTCATCAAGATTTGGTCAATCTGGTCCTGCAGATCATCCGTATCATCAACGTCGTCGAAGACGTGGCAATAGTGATGGCAGTGAATATCATCGTGGAGGTAGAGGTGATGGACGTGTTAATCGTGGATATTCTCGTCGAGAAAATGGTGGTAATTCATTTGAAAAATTTGGCAACAAAAATAACCGTAATAACCAGGCTTCTTCATCAAGAGGTGGATGGAATGGTGGAGGAAATCGTGGTGGTGGCTTTCGAAAAAGTTCTTCTAATAAGCCGCAAAAATATTCAAGAAGTCGTTCCCCATTTCGAGAACAACGACAATATTCAAGAAGTCGTTCCCCAATTCGACAACAACGACAGTATTCAAGAAGTCGTTCCCCACTTCGACAGCAACAACAAAATGTTGAAATGAATAATGTCAATGTTAAAAGAGAATGTAAAGAAGAAGAAGAAAATGCAAAGAATAGTTTTTTGGTTTAAAGTACTGTAAGTACTTTTTCTTTTAAATATATGTATGTTTGATATTTGTAATTTTTTGTTTCTCTTTTATTTATATATAAGAAGATACATTTTTATCTTTAATATAATGTTGCAAATCCGTACAATATTTTTTGTCCTCAAATATTACATTAAAAACTGTTTTTTTTGCCATAACTTCAATATTCTACCGTAATCAACATTTTACAATACTTTCAACAAATCTTTGCAAAGCCGATTTCAGAATAATAAATATTTTCTTAGCATTTTTTGTTTTTTTCTATCAAAAACAAAAATGCTAAGAAAATATATTTACAGAAAAAAAAACAACAAGCATATAAAAAATGGGGATCCTGAGTTGTAATAAAGTTTGTACAGTAATACATACATATATTAATGTACAAAGTCAAGGGGAGTAAAAAAGTAAATAAAAATTATGAATCAGATAAGTCATTTTTTTTGAAAAATTTCGAGAGTTGAGTATTCTTCGTAAGTGTCGTCTTTAGCTTTGTATCCTGTCCATCGGATTAAGAATTTTAATATTTTTCCAATAATTTTTTCAGTTATTATTTTATCCACAACATAATGATTATTATGTTGCAGGACAACTAAAAAAATCGTTATTATTTCAATAACCGTATTTTTTTCTAAACTATTTAGTATAATTTTTTCTGCAACTGTTATTATACTAAATTGCTTAGGAAAAAATACGGTTATTGAAATTGCATTATAAAAAAACTTTTACAAAATTAATATAATAGAAGAAGAATAAATTGGGTTGCGTGGAAGTCACCAACGTCAAGTAAATTCCTTAATGAAATTTTTCGAGTATTTCAAAGTGAAGTTAATCCAAGAAATGTTTACTCTGAAATCCAATTCGTAAATGCTTTCGCAAACTCGAATCCAAAACTTCGAAGAGTTATGGAAGACAATGCAAAAAATGAATAATCGGCCGTTTCAATTTCTCTCTTTTACTTTGGTATATCACTTAGATACAGTAATCCATCAAATATCAATGTTTTATGCAAAAAACTACATTTTAAAAGTCGATTAATTAAATATTTTTTTTATAAACACAAAAATCAAATACCAAAATTTTTCAAAAACAAAAGTGACAAAAATTAATTACCAAAAAACTGCAAACAAAAATGAATTAAAGCAATTAAATATATTAAAAAGTTTTAATTTGAAAAAGATAAAACAATTTCATAACAAAATTTATCATCAATTTTTTTCTTTTCCAAAACAAATATTGGCCGTGCAGAATCAGAAGCCTCAGAATTCAATTGACCATATTTTTGCCAGACTCCATTAAAATATACCATAAAACAGCAATTAAACCATTGAACAAGACTTTGAATTTGTTCATCAATTAAAAATAAAGAATCTGTAAGTTTAATAACCATTTCTCTATCTGTAAATAAAATTGATAAGATTATGGTAAGCTTGGTGGCTGATGTACACTTTTTTTGGCGGTGTGTCATAAAACGCCAAAATCCTTTATCTTATCTTTTATATAATTTTTGATTTTGATAATCATATCACTTAAATACAGTAACCCCATTAAATATCATTATCGAAAAAAAAGCAAGCAAAAATTAATTAACGAAAAATATCCGCATTTTGGCGTCCTATGACAGTATGCCAAAGCACTGTCAAGATTACGGTAATAAAAAAAACCTTCAAAAATAAAAACACTCACCAAACTCCTTCATTTCTTTAAAAATTTTAACATTAATTTTTTGTCGAATTAATTCTGCAGATTTTTCATTTCCAGTAAAAAACATTGATAAACATGCAAATCCTGATTCATCAGTTGTTGACAAATATGTTAAAGGTTTTGAATCAGCTTTAATTTCAGTGCATTCCAAATTTTGACAAAGATGATAAAATTCAATAAAACTTTTACGATTGAATTCAATTCCAAGCACTTTACAGCAATCATTGAGGAAAAAAGCAAAATTTAAAAGTTGAAGATTTTTAACAGTTCTGAAAAACATATATGTGTAAAAATTTAATACATCGAATTCTGCGTTCAACTTTTCCAAGGTCGATGTTTGGCAAAATGTTCTTCAATGCCAGAAAAAAAGGAAAAACGTTTTCGTGTTTCAATTTTTTTCTAACAAAAAAAATCGATAACTTTTTTTGGCGTTGAATCGACACTTTGCCAAACATTTGCCGCAAAAAGCGAATCTCTTTCTGTGATATTTAAAAAAAATCAATAAAATAATGATTTACCGTAAACTATCATTTGTTGGTGTCGGTGGTGGTGCATCATTTTCAGTAAATGGAAGTTCAAGCGGATTTTCAAAAGATATCAATGTTGTTGATGGATCATTTATCTCAATATTTGTGTCATTGTTGTTGCTTTCTGATATATTATTAAATGGTGAAGAAGAAAATGAAGTTGATGGAATTGGACTTTCAGATTGTTCAATATTAGATGGCCTAAAAAAGATAGAATTTAACAATATTTTTTAAATTAGTTTAATTTTTAAAATAACTCACTCAATTGTCTTGGATTTTCTTTTGGCCCGTCGTTTAACAATTATTGGAATATCAGAATTATTTGATAACCGTTTAAAAGCACGTTTTGATCTTTCAGAATTTTGCGAAGATTCTGCGGAAGCGCGTCTTTGATTGCTACCAGCTTCGGATGTTTCACAATTTCCAGCTTCTGATCTTTCAGAATTTCCAGCTTCGGATCTTTCACAATTTCCAGCTTCGGATATTTCATTGCTTTCAGCTTCTGATCTTTCAGAATTTCCAGCTTCGGATCTTTCACAATTTCCAGCTTCGGATCTTTCATTGCTTTCAGCTTCGGATCTTTCAGAATTTCCAACTTCTGATGTTTCAGAATTTCCAGCTTCTGATGTTTCACAATTTCCAGCTTCGGATCTTTCAGAATTTCCAGCTTCGGATCTTTCATTGCTTTCAGCTTCGGATCTTTCAGAATTTCCAGCTTCGGATCTTTCACAATTTCCAGCTTCTGATGTTTCATAATTTCCAGCTTCGGATCTTTCATTGCTATCAGTTTCACTAAAAAAAAATATATAAATTTTACTTTCAAAAAACATTTTGCCAAATCAATGTTTGGCAAAAGGTGTTTCAATGCGAAAGTGGGAGAAAAATGCGTTTTTTCCAACAACGAAAATACAAAAAAAAACCGAAAACGTTTTTTGGCATTGAATCAACATTTTGCCAAACATTGCCGTAAATTTGATATAATTTAACTTTTACTTAAGACGCAGTCTGTGAGAGAATCAAAAACACGCGGCACAGGCCAAAATTACTTTTCTCTAAAACTTTGCTTTATAGTAAAGTGACCCTGGAGAAACCGATTCCACTTTGTAAAAAATTTAAAAAAAATTTCATACTGTAGTTACAGTAATTTTTATGTAAATTTTACCAAAATTTCAAGTTGATGGCAAATAAAAGCAATTTATTTTTTTTGCCTAATTCGGGGGTGTTATAGGTTTTCGAGGTCGGGGAATCCGAATAACTACTTTTTGGAACTTCAAAATATCTGCATCACTGATTTTTTCTTATCACCTATCATATCACCCTGATAAAAAATCGTGGGAAATCCCGAGCGGGATAGAATATTCTAATATTATTAAAATTCGGGAATTTTCTCATAAGAAAAATATAATATGCAAAAAAAATCGTTACCTTATAAATGTTTTAAAATTATTTGAAAATTTCAAGCAGGGATGTCAAATGCAGACGGCCGCCGCCGCCGGCCGCATGCCGGCCGCGCCGGCGGCCGGCGGGCAAGGTTTTTTTCGCCGGCGGCCGGCACGGCCGACGATTTTTGTGAAATTCTTTGTTTTTCCCACACAAAAAAAGAAAAATATAGGCCGCACGGCCGGCCGGCTAATAATTTTAGGCCGCGCGGCCGGCACGGCGGCCAATTTTTCGCCGGCGGCCGCGGCCGGCCATGTTTTCCCGCCGCATTTGACATCCCTGATTTCAAGTATAATTTTCAAATATGGTCCCTACGCGAAAAGAGAGTTTAGTTATTTTTTGAAAAAACTAATGGAACCACTGAATTCCCCATGGTCGAAAGCATATATGTGCCAAAAATTAGAGAAATCGGTGCCAAAAAATTTTTTATTGTCGCCCACCGGGGTCGAACCTGTCACATGGATATTTTTGATAAGCGTTTTTTTCATTTCCTTTCTGTGTAAAAAAAATTCCATGTGACAGGTTCGACCCCGGTGGGCGACAATAAAATTTTTTTTGGCCCCGATTTCTCTAATTTTCGGCACATATATGCTTTCGACCATGGGGAATTCAGTGGTTCCATTAGTTTTTTCAAAAATTTAACTAAACTCTCTTTTCGCGTAGGGACCATATTTGAAAATTATACTTGAAATTTTCAAATAATTTTAAAACATTTATAAGGTAACGATTTTTTTTGCATATTATATTTTTCTTATGAGAAAATTCCCGAATTTTAATAATATTAGAATATTCTATCCCGCTCGGGATTTCCCACGATTTTTTATCAGGGTGATATGATAGGTGATAAGAAAAAATCAGTGATGCAGATATTTTGAAGTTTCAAAAAGTAGTTATTCGGACTCCCCGACCTCGAAAACCTATAACACCCCCGAATTAGGCAAAAAAAATAAATTGCTTTTATTTGCCATCAACTTGAAATTTTGGTAAAATTTACATAAAAATTACTGTAACTACAGTATGAAATTTTTTTTAAATTTTTTACAAAGTGGAATCGGTTTCTCCAGGGTCACTTTACTATAAAGCAAAATTTCAGAGAAAAGTAATTTTGGCCTGTGCCGCCCTCCTTTGATTTTTTTTGATTTTCTCACAGACTGCGTCTTAAATTATCTAAAAAAAATGTTACCTCATATCACCACCTTCAGCTTTAACAACAATTCTTTCTCTTTCAATAATTGGAAAATTGTTATAAATATAATTTGAAAGATCTCGAACTTCATCATTTTCATGTTCCATCAATTTTTTAATTTTTCCAATCCCACCGCACCGATGCAATTTATTTTCGATGCTTTCGAAACTTGTAGAATTAATAATTTCTGTCATGGCATTTAGGGCAAGAATTAACAGCTTAACATTTTTACTTTCCAAATTATTTACTAATTTAGAGATAATATTTTGATCAATTAAATTTTTGAGATAATCACGTTTGAATTTAATAATATTTATAACAATTTTTATTGATTGCTAAAAAAATCACATTGAATTGAATATAAGGAAAGGATATATTTTTTGATGTTTGGCAAAATGTTTTTCAATGCCAAGTGGGGAACTTTTTTGGCGTTGAATGAACATTTTGCCAAACATCGGCTTGGCAAAATGGCAACATTAAACTGTCAGTTCGACGTGTGACATAAAAAATGAATATATTTTTGAAGTGGAGGGAAAATTTAGTTTCCTCAAAAAAGTTCCACTTTTTTGCGAAAATGTGACATTTTGCCAAAAAAGATGAAATTTTTGTGACGAAATTTCATTTTCCCTCCACTTCAAAAATATATTCATTTTTTATGTCTCACGTTGAACTGACTGTTTAATTTTTCAATGCAATGTTTGGCAAAATGTTCATTCAACGCCAAATAAAGTTTTTTTTAATTTTCAAATTTTTTTGGCAAAATGTCACAATTTCGCAAAAAGAAAAAAAAGGTTCAACTTTTTTGAGGAAACTAAATTTTTCCTTCACTTTAATAAGCATATTTAAATTTTAACGGAATCAAGGGAAAACAACTTACAATTTTAATCTCTTCAGTAATTTCAATTCCATCATTTAATAAAAATTTAAAAATACTTGGTAAAATATTTGCATGAATAACAGGATCAATTAGATTTTGATATTTTGTAACAAATTCAATAAATTCTACAGTCATCAATTTAAGGGATGGAACCCGAGTTAAAAGGCTTTCGACATGTTTCAATGCTCCAGAATCCAAAATGAATTTGGTTATTTCAGAATTTTCCGAAATAAGATTTGTTAAAGCTCCAAGCGTTTCATCACAAACTTTTCGAGATCTTGATCCCAAATGGTTGATAAAAATATTAATATTTTCATTTTTAATACATTCAAAAACTTCTTTCGGAATATCATATGCAATGTTTCTAATACTTGACATTGCAAATTCAACAACTTCAACATTTGACGAATTCAACAACTTCATGATGGTTGAAAATGCCGCAATTGTATGCCGGCTATTTGATCCTTCATTTGAAGTTGTATTTGTTATTGCGATGATATAATAGCATCCTTCGGTTTGTAACCATATACTAAAAAAAATGAAGGCAAAAAATGAGGGCATGGAATTTTTGGAAGTCTTATAGACCAACACTGCCTACGTTTTTTGGTAACCTTTCATATAAGGGAGCGTCCAGACGTGACGTCACGGATTTTATGGGTGGGTGGGGAGTAAGCTAAACGTGACTGTGATGGGTGGATGGGTTTAAGCTAAATGTGACGTCACAAAAATCACATTTTTTAGGGCAAAAATCATAAAAAAATTAGTCTTAAAAATTAAATTCTTTCTAATAAGTACGATATCTTAACACGAAATATTTTGCCGCGTTTAAACAGCGTATGTTTTTAGATTAAAAGATTTTGCAATAAAAAAAGTTAACAAAAAAAAATTTCTCATTTGTTTTTTCGCTTTTGCTAACTATACAAAAATCAAAAAAAATATTAATCAATAATTTCCTAAAAATAGATTTGGAAAATGCGCAGTTTCGAATTCGAAATTTCGATTTTTATGACTTTTTTAAAGAGTCAGAAAAATGGAAAAAAAATTTTTTCAACTTTAAAATCATCAAAAAGTGTCCAAAAAGTATTAATAACACCAAAAAAAATCGTTTAAATTGAACAAATAAGTCAAAAAATGGAATTGTTGCAGTAAAATGATGTTGGGGGTATTGTGAAAAAAAAATTAAAAGAAAAAAAAACTCACTTTTCAGATGACAAAAATGCAATAATGGTTGGCATAATCTTTGGAATTGCTGCCGGCTTTCCACAAATTTTATCCGGAAAAATATTATCACATAATAATTTGTTAGCTTTTAATAAATCTTCCAAAACAGAACTTTTACCAAGATTTACAATTCTTTCAACAATTTTTTGAAATTTTTTATTCATTTTTAAAAAAAATTAATTACAAAATAACTTTGGCTAAAATGGCACAAAATTCATTTACAAAATTATATAATGGAATATTACAGAAAATAAAAATCACGATTAAAATGGAAAATCGACTTAATTAAAATTAATTTAAATTTAAAAACGGGAAAGAAAAAACAAAATATTTGTGTGATTTTTTAAAAAAGAATTAAAAATTTGTTTAAACAAAAGCAAAAAGAAAGGCAACAGAAGAAAGTCCGAAAAAATTTGATTTATTTTTTTTCAAAATCAATGAGAACAAAAGGAGATTGCCTTAAAAACAAAGGCACTATGTTTATTTTTCGAGCCAAAAAGCGTGATAGGTAAAAAGCAAGTTTTTGTTTGAAAAAAAATTCGGTTGGTTTCCTTTTTTTTACTGCGTTTTTTTCAACGTTTTTTTTTAAAAAGGGACAGAATTTTTCTTCAAACGAAAACTTGCTTTTTAACTATCACGGCGTGAAAAAAGTGTGATAATCACGCTTTTTTTGGCTCGTTTTTTTAAGGAAAACAAAACCATAGTGAAGAGGAGGCAACCAATTAAGGCTTATAAAAATGGATTTTTATTAAAACATGCCGCAAAGTACAATGCCAAAGTAACGTTCCCAGAAAAATGGTGAGACACACTACACCAAAATCTCGATATCAGTTTTGATAGCTATTGTTTTTTTTATAAACTGATACCGTTTTTTTGAGACCATTTTTGAAGAAAAATAAAGCAAAAATATTAAAATTCAGAAGCAGAATAAAAATTGTAGCGTTATATGACAGGATGCCAAAAAAAGAGGTGGAAGCTTTTAAAGCTCTGCAACCAGTGTTTTCGATTTTTTAAAACACTGCCGTCGCCGTCAGACGGCAACAGCGACGGCACTGACGGCGCCGTCGACGCCGTCAAGAACCGTCCATAGAAACTGAGTTTTAGAAAAAGGGGCGGAAAATGGCCGAAATTAGTTCTATATCACTTAGAAATGATTCAGAATAAGTTTAGAAACGTTTTTCTCCGAAATTGAAATTTTGACTTTTTTAGACTTTTTTAACAGGGAGAACCAAGGCAAAAAGTTTGACGGCGCCGTCAACACTTTTCAAACACCGCCGTCGCCGTCTGCCGTCAGACGGCGACGGCACGAAAACACTGTCTGCAACCAATAAAAAAACAATAATTTACAAAAAATAAAGAAAACAAAAATTGGTGCTCAAAAAACCAAGAGGTTAATTTTAATTTTTAAAATGTAAAATTAATATCAGAATTTTCGATGGGATAAAAAGGATACTTTTTGGGGTTATCTTTTTTAAAGTAATAAAGACGGACTTTTTTGATGTAAATAAAAGCTCGAAAAATATAAAAATTATTGTGTAAGAAATCTTCGGTAATAATAATATCGGTCCGATTTTATTCTTTTTTACTATTTTGGCATTTTTCGCAGCTGTTTCCAAAAAAAGGTTCATTTCTCTTGTCATTAATAGATTAATCACACACAAGAAAAATCATGAGGAATTTTTTTGAAAATTTACAGATAAATCAGTAAAACTTTTTTGATCGGACCGGACCGAAAACCCGCCAATAAAAACAAAAAATTGTAAAAAAAATAGGATTTTAAATAAAAATAAAATGTTAGCTTTCAAAAACAAAGGATGGTACTTCTTCAGTTTAGCTTAAAAAAAAAAAAAAAATTTGCAAAAAATGTAAAATTTTTTTCTGCAAAAAGTGCTTTCGTTCTGTATGCTAATTTTTCCAAAAATCAAAAAATTTTAAAAAAAATGGGGGGCGCTAAACTGAAGAAGTGCCCAAAGGATAAACATTTTTACCAATTTTAGACATTTTTTTAACAGTTTTTTTAAAATCCCAAGAAATCAAATAAAATAAATATTATATTTGGCGGCAATTGTTGCCAAAAATTATTTAAATATTGTTTTTAAACATCAGGAGTTTAAAAAGAATATAAATCTCTCTTTTTTCTTAATGACCAGAAGGCGCTGCAGAGGCGGTCTTCTTTTTTTGAAAAAAAAAATGAAGGTAAAAAATCGTCGAATTTGTCCTTGAAAAATTATTTTGGGGGAAACGGCGATCAGCGAGAATGAAAGAAAAAAGATGCCATCAATCAGAATATGCCCGGTGTGTTTTCAGCTGAAGTCTGGGGTCGCCCAATTATTTTAGCAAAATTTATTGCTTTCGGAGAAACAATCTCCAAGAAAATACGAAATTTGAATATTTTATTGATTACTCTCACATTTTTGATAACCATCTTGTATTCTCAAAAAAAGTTTATAAGATGGCATCGTGAAAACGCTAGAAACTTGTTTTACATGGAAGCAAGAAGATCTGCGTCATGCAAAGCGAGCTTATGATTATTTGATATTGCAATGAATTCAATTCATTTTTTTCTTCACCAAATTAAAAGCTTTTACAATAATTATTTAAAAATGAATGAAATTTTAATTATTAAACGAAAGCCTATGGATTTTCAATGTTCAATGTAGTATTCAAAAAGCAAATTATTCCCAAATTTTTTTCAAAAGATTTTTTACGGCAGCGAGATACTGATAAAAATATACTGTAATTGTATCTGAGCACTCTTTTTTACTGTGTAATACTGATGTAAATGACACAGATAATTAATTTAATTATAAAAAATCGGCCATCCATGATGTTGCTATAGTAGTTAAACAGGAAAAATATAACTCACGCTAAAAATGGAAAATTGACTTAATTAGAATAAATTTTAAAAAATAAAATTTTAAAAAATAAAATTTTGAAATCAGAAAAATATGCAAAAAAAACAAAAAAATAATCAGAATTTTTTGATTCTGCATCTGAAGCACTTTCGTGTTGAGAGTTGCAATTTACTTTTTTTTTGCTTGTCGTCGACACTCCCTTTAAAACAAGATTTATTCTCTCAACCAGTGTTTTCCCGATTCTGATTCCACCCGATTCCATTTTTTTCCGATTCCTTATAAGGGAATCGATTCCAGAATCGGAATCGGAATCGATGGAATCGGATTGGAAAAACACTGCTCTCAACACGAAAATTCTTCAGAATCCGAATCAAAAAAATATTCGTTATTTTTTCTTTATTTGCTTATTTTTTTGATTCCAAAAATTATGTGGACAAAAAAAATCGGTTGGATAGATGCTGAATTCTGCTTTAAAAAAGCAATTACTACTAAATTTAAAACTTCTATTGTTTTTTATTGGAAAATTTGCATATATTTTTTTGGCATATAAATATAAATAAACTCAATAACGACAACCTTTTTTTGCAACCCTTTTTTATAAACTTGTCATCATCGATGACAGGCAGAAAGCAAGTGAGAGCTAGCGAGCGAGCGAGAAAAAAAAGTTGCCAAATTTCACACATATTTTTTTGTTGATGAAATGATTGAAGCTGTGAAAAGAACAAATGTTATTGCCCCCCCCCTTCTCTAAAAAGACTTGTATCACTTTTTTTATTGGCAATAATCTGTTTGTTTATTTTTTGGGAGAAAAAATAAAGGTCAAAAAATGAAAGCAAAAATACAGCACCGCGGAGATACGGTAGATTCTATAAAAAGTGGTAATCAAAATGTGATTAAATATTTCCTCTTTACTTTGAAGCAAACAAGATCCTGATTATCAGGATTTTGTAAAAATGGTACGTTAACTGTTCATTTATACGCACTTGCCCAACTTGTGTGCAAAATTTTTCGCACTTGCCCAACTAAAAGAAAAAAAAGACTAAAAGAAAAAAAAGACACCAATATTTTATTTGGCGCCAATTTTCGTCGAAAATTATTTAAATATTGTTTTGAAACATCAGGAGTTTACAAACAATATAAATCTCTCTTTTTTTTAATGAGGCGCCACCCGGAGAATTCCCGATGTGCAATCGAGGTTGCTCGATTATTTTAGCAAAATTCTTTGTTTTCAGTTGACAATCAAGGTACAGCCATATCTGACAGATTCGATCTCTTTTAGCATTACAAAAGAATATTTCAAATAAATTTAAAAAATAATTTTCATTATTAGAAGTCATCATCACAACCATTTTCAAGACCAAAAAGACTGCCACGATTGATCCTGATTCACTGATTTATATCCTATAAACAGTACTGTCGGTTCGCCTGGTACTCGGTTTTTGGTTTTTTGGTTATAACTTTTTTAAATAGTTTAAATCAAAAAATCTATTATAGCATATCGGCCCACCCTATCACAAGTTGATTCTAAAAAAAAGATGAGATTCTGAAAAGTTCTCATTGTCTCGAAATTAGCAATTAACCGAAATCAAACCGAATTATCGATTGATTTCGGTTAATTGCTGATTTCGAGACAATGAGAACTTTTCAGAATCTCATCTTTTTTTAGAATCAACTCGTGATAGGGTGGGCCGATATGCTATAATAGATTTTTTGATTTCAACAATTTAAAAAAGTTATAACCAAAAAACCAAAAACCAAGTACCAGGCGAACCGACAGCACTGCCTATGAACAAAGATTGGCGACAGATCTGAACAATCCTTTTATGATTTTTTAAACTTCAAAATATCCATCAAGTAACAACCCTGATCCAGAATTTTGGATAAATGAAAAGTTTTATGCAAGAAAATTTTTTGCTTTAAAATAAAAATTGGCATTTTGTTCCTTTTTTTGCAAAACTACCATAATCTTTTCTTCTTTTTTATTCAAATTTCTCAAGTCTCTCTCCTACTACTTTTTTTTCATGCTCGTTCTCTCGATATTTTTTTCAAGAGTTCGTTTTCAAACACTTAAAAAAGCATATATATAAAAAAAATGTGCAATCCATGAATGAATCATTGAATTTTTTTGTGAATGATAAAATATATCAACGTTCAATTCAAATCAAAAGTTTAAACAACAACAATCAAGAAAAAGAAGATTCGATAAAATGAATGAAGAAAAATTATCATCAATCATAAAAGAAGAAGATGAAGAAATTGAAGAAGGTGAAATTATCGATGATGATGATAATGATAAGCTTGTAATGATAAGTGATGGAGAACTTGTTGATGGTGAAGATGATGAAATTTATAAAAAAAAGTTGAAGAAAGTATTTATATTTTTCAATATGTATATTTTAATATTATACGGTTATATTTTTTAGAAGCTGTTCAATTAAAAAATCAAATGTTTCTTGGCGATCTTCTTCTGCTTCTTCTTCTTCTAAAAAGCGTGATAAACTTCCGCCGAAACAATTTTTATCAATAAGTCAAAGATGGGAAAGAGAAAATTTAATGCGTAATAAAAAATTTACATGTTTTAAAAAATTTATTTTTGTTTGTTTTTTAGATTCACCAACTTCTTCTTCTCGATCATCGCCTATATCATCGCCTATGATATCATTAGAAAGGAAAGAAAAAATGTATAAAATGATTTCAATTGATCAATCATTTATGAATGATTCAAGCTTTAAAAAGAAAGTTTTATGTGAACGATATAAAAATGATCCAAGGCATCGATATGCTGCAAATGAAACAGAATTTCGACGTTTTAATGCTACATCAAATGAAAATCCTTCATCACTTCCATCATCTTCACAACCTTCAAAGGATAATCATGAATTATCTCATGATACTGCTGCAACGAAAATAGAGCCATGCTTTTCACCTCTTGTACATGCAGAATCGACATTTTGTGATTCACCAAGCTCATCATTACTTCAAATTCCTATCCCAAAAATGGAAAGTCAATATACGCCATCTTTTTCAACTCCTGAATGTACTCCAACATTTTTTAATCATTCTGCTCCAATTCGAAATAATGAACAACCGAATGTATTCTTTGGAGCAAGTGCTGGCTATCAACATTTTCCTCCTTATTCTGCTTCTGTAAATCCTCTTCCTTCTTCAAATTCTCCATTTATAAATCAAAGTGGTTACAACGCTTTTCCATATAATTTTGATCAAAACCCTACTCCAAGATTCGATAATAACTTTTTTAATGGAAGTCAAAGATACTGTGATACTTCGTCGCACAATAATAACCATCATGGATTTCATCCCTACAGTAACAATAATGGATATAACAGAAGTAGTAATTATCATGGAAATACTTATGATCTTTCACAATCCTCGTCAAGATTTGGTCAATCTGGTCCTGCAGATCATCCATATCATCAACGTCGTCGAAGACGTGGCAATAGTGATGGCAGTGAACATCATCGTAGAGGTGATGGACGTGTTAATCGTGGATATTCTCATCGAGAAAATGGTGGTAATTCATTTGAAACATTTGGCAACAAAAATAACCGTAATAACAAGGCTTCTTCGTCAAGAGGTAGATGGAATAATGGAGGAAATCGTGGTGGGGGCTTTCGAAATTCAAATAAGCCACGAAAATATTCAAGAAGTCGTTCCCCAATTGTACAACAACAACAAAATGTTGAAATGAATAATGTCAATGTTAAAAAAGAATGTAAAGAAGAAAATGCAAATAATAGTTTTTTGGTTTAAAGTACTGTAAGTACTTTTTCTTTTAAATATATGTATTTTTGATATTTGTATTTTTTTCTTGTTTCTCCTCTATTTATTTATTTATATAAAGATACATATTTACCTTTAATATAATGTTGCAAATTCGTACAATATTTTATTTCGATAAGATACCTAAAAAACTTTTTTTAAATAACTTCAAAATTTTCGAAACTACCGTAATCAACCTTTTACAATTCTTTACAAAGCCATTTTCAGGATAATAAAGTTTTATTCAATCAAAAACAAAAATGCTAAGAAAATATATTTACACAAAAAAAACAACAAGCATATAAAAAATGGGGGATCCTGAGTAGTAAAATACTTTGTACAGTAATACATACATATATAACAAGTTTTAATTTTCTTCTTCTTCAACAAATGTAACAAGATAATTCTTTTTTGGAACAGTTGCATCGGTAAGAGCATACATAACACGAACATTAGAAACAAGTTTTTGAAGAATATCTGTAGCAAGAAGATGACCATCACGAGAATCACTTGAACCAATTTCAATCATATCAGAACCAAAGGTAACAAATTGATCATTTAATTCACAACAAACACATTCATTATCAAAAAGTTTGATAATTAATCCATCAAAGCCATAATCTTTTGTTGTAAAAACAATTTGAGGTTCATCAACAACATCCGCCGAAAGAATAACATCAAAATCACTTTCATTTGAAATAAGAGATCTTGCATCAAACATATCATCGACTTCAGGAGTAATTGGAAGTAAAGATAAAGCATCAACATTAACAAGCATTTTATCAACAATATCAAAATGTGTGCTAGTATGAATAGAATTAATTTGTTCTTCATCATCACCAATTGCTGTTTTAACTTCTTCCATGTCTTCTTCAATGGCTGTTCGAGTTTCATCATATTCATCTTCAATAGCTGTTTTTACTTCATCTTCTTCTTCATCAATAGCAGTATTGATTTCAAATTCTTCAACATCAATAGCAGTATTAAGTTCTTCATCATCACCAATAGCTGTCATAAGATCTTCATCTACTTCTGTACCAATAGCAGTCTTCAAATCATCTTCTTCTTCATCAAGAGCTGTTTCAGTTTCACTTTCATTAGCAGTTGAAACTTCATATTTTTCATCATCTTCCGATACATCTGATTCACTTTCATCACTTGAATGAAAATCATCATCAAGATCAGCAGCTTTTTCGACTACCTCTTCTTGAAGAGATGGTTCAGGTTGTTCCAAAGCTTCAACATTGTACATATTTTTAATAATATCACAAACAGCATCAAATTCATGTTGTTGAAAAGCAAGTAAAAGTTCAAAGAAGCATTTCTGCGATGATGGAAGACTTGCAAGAGCAGATAAAATACTTGAATATCCAAAGAGATCCTCTTTTTGGAATGAAAAGAAAGCAGCAGCAGCAAGATCAGTAAAAGCAGGATAAGCTTCGAAACGGCTATATGGTAATGTTGAAGCACGATTTTGATCAAATTTACACAAGAAAGGACGACGAACTTTAACAGATTCAACATTTGAAACACTATTATTTTTGAGAGAAATCACAACATGAGTCAAAGATAAAGAAGATAAATCAAGATCAGAAGCATGAAGGTCCCGATAAAGTTGTAACAAAGTGAGAAGAATATGTTGAAGAGATTCATCGTATCCTTCTTTATTTGAACAAAGTTCAACAAATCGTTGAAAGTTAATTCCACGAGCATTTTCACTGATTGAAATGATAATTCGGTTTTCTTCATCAACTAGCACTTCTTTAAGATCACATAAAGATGAATGCTTAATTGCAGATCCAACAGCTTTTTGGATTCCCTTTTTTCGTCGTTCCATATCGGTTGTTGAAAAGCGTTGAAGTCGAACAACGACGGATGAATAATTTGTACGCTAAAAATATTTTATTAGATAAGTTTTTATGTTAGCAAAAAAAGATATATATGTATAAATCTTACATCAATACACTCAAATGCAGCATCTTCATCACCTTTCAACCAAATATTACGATGTGGAACAAAGCGAGAATCAAAAACTTTGCATTTTTGAATTGGAGTCATGGTTGAATGAGTAAAGATGTTAGAATGATTTTGTAAGTTTGATTCTAAAAAAGATGATAAACAATGGATAAACAAGGGTATAAAAATATGATAATGAAACGCGAACAAAGCATCTGAGATAAGCACACGGATAGAACGATAAATTACAAGGTTGTTGGGTTTAACGATAATATATAATTTGATATTAAGCTCACGGATAAAAGGATATATTGTTGCTACGATGTTTATGATAGATTCTTTTTTTAGTCATATAAAGTCATATGCCCTTTTAGCACACGATAAAAAGCAAAACGACCAATTGTTATCTTCAATTTTTTATAGAAATAAAGTATTCTTTTTTTCTGATTGAAAAGAGAGAGACTCATATGATATGTAGTGGACAACATCTGACTCTCTCAGCTGCTGCTGCTGTAATGGGACAGACAACGAAGGAAGAAGGGGAAAAAGAAGAAATGAACCTTTTTTGTTTTGGTCAAACTTTTTTTTGCAAATATTTTTTTTTGCAGCAAAAAAAACATCGATTAAATAAGTAAAAAAGTCTTGAAACGAAAACACGATTCACGTGAAAAAAAATTTTTTGCTGTCAAAAGTTAAATATTTGCAATTTGCTTTGAATCTGAATCAGCTTCAGATTCAGAACAATTGTTGTAACTTTTTTAATATATATTTTTTATCAATAACGACATTATCATCTCTTTCACTAAAAAACAACAATAAGATACTGATAATTAGTAATTTTCTGTGCGTGCTTTTTGGAGGATGGTTAATAAATGTAAAAACTATTTTTAAATTAAAGCTTTTTTTGGCATTTTTTATTTAAACTTTTTAAACACGTTTGAATTAAGATAATTTGTGACACAAATATAAAACATTTGCATATATAAATATGTTTTTAGCAAAGATGAGATTGAAGAGAGTAAAGCAAAAAAATAGTTATTGTTTTTAACACAAAAATTTTTCAAAAAATCTTGAAATTCATGGTTTTTGAATTATTATTTGCTGTTGCAGGTGATCTGTTTTGTACAGTAACTTTCGGGGGGTTTTTATTGAGACTAGAATTAATGGGAGTGCCGACGACAAGCAAGTAAAATGTCATTGATTCTCTCGACACGAAAATGTTTCAGAATCTGAATCAAAAAACTCTGATATTTTTTTTTCTTTCTTTGCTCATTTTTCTGATCCCAAAAATGGTGTCCACATAAAAAATTAGTTGGATAGAAGTTGAATTTGGCTTTTTTATTATCATTTTTTCATCATTTTTGCCTGATTCAGGGACGGAGGAATACTTGTTTGTCGGCGGCACACCCTTTAATTTGTCGTAATTTCAGCACTTTATTTATTTAATTATTACTGTAGATTATGGTAACATAATGTGATCCAAATACTTTTTGAAAAAACTTTTTTATCGAATTTTTTTACTTTTTAGTAAATAAAAATTTTAACTTTTAAAAACCGTTACAAAATTTATTAAAAGCTTAAAATATCATATTTTAAGTAGAAATTACACGACTTGTTGTGTTAAACATATCTTCGGTTGTAATAACAGGTTTAGATTTACAAAATATTTTTCTTGGATAATAAGTAAGAACTGCGAACCATCGTTGTAAAACTCTTCGATACGGTGTTATTATCGTTACAACCAATAAAGCATTTAAGATTGAATGAAGTGCCAAAATTTGCATGCCAATGACTGAATAGGCTAAAATAAAATAATAATGTTTCGGTGAAATATATATATTTTTTAAAGGGTTAAAAAATTAAAGGGGGCGCTTGCAGTTTTAAAATTATGTGTGTTTTGTTACAACATTTTTTGATGGTCTCGAGGGGACTTTTTTTGATCTGATAATTGTATACTAGTTTTAAGACTATAAATAAATTTGATAAAATAATTAGGGATATAACATGTTAAAAAGTACACGGGACATCCATTTATGCTAAGCATGGCTGAAAAATTTTATGGTCTTTTACTTATCCAAAAATTTTTATTTCTCTCTTTTTTTTCACTCTTTTATTGTTTAACCTTTATTACTGTTGTTTTGTTTTTATTTTTTTTATTCATATGTTTTTTTCTTCTTTGCCCACTCAGCCTTTTTCTGGAGTGAAATAAATTAAAATTAAAAAATTAAAAATTAAATCCATCTTTTTGGCAGCCTGTCATAGAACGCCAGATCATATAACTCATTTTCTATAGAAAAAAAAGTTATATAGATATAACTTTGAATATTTTTTTATCTTATCACAAAGATACTGTAACCTCATTAAATATCAATGTCCAAAAAAAAGAATGAAAACATTAATTAACAAAAGATATCCGAATTTTGGCATACAATGACAGAACGCCAAAGGCATGCTTAGATAAAACGTTTAAATATATATCAGGAGAATTGATAAAATTGATTACTATAATAAAAAATGTGCTTCATTAAATATATCTTTGGGAATTTTTTGCCTCCAAAAAAATAATAAAGCACGAAAAATTAGCTAGCTAAAGATATCCCCGATTTTGGCGTAGCGTGACAGAACGCCAAAATCCTAAAATTTTTCTACTAATTCTAATTTTTATTGCTGTAACACCATTGAATGTCAATGTCTAAAAAAATAACAAAGCAAAGAATAATTAATTAATAGAAGTGATCCCTGATTTTGGCGTAGCGTGACAGAACGCCAAAATCCTAAAATTTTTCTACTAATTCTAATTTTTCATAGCTGTAACACCATTAAATGTCAATGTCTGAAAAAATAACAAAGCAAACAAAAATTTGTTTAATAGAAGATATCTTGGATTTTGGCGTTCGATGACACAACGCCAAAACTATGCTTAATTTATTCAAACCTTTTAAATTATCGACTTTCAGAACAATTCCGCCAATAAAAACTAGAATTGGAGTAACCAAGATACCAGCGGGAATAAGAACTTGTAAAAATAATGCCAAAAGTAATTGACGCCGTGCTCGAAGGGTATCAGTTGAAAGAGTACTTCGAAGGGAATACAACTTTTTTTGAATTGTAAAAAATAGAACCCATACAACAATACATATAATCACAATTTGAGCGGTAACAATTCCAAAATATATTTTGCTTAAAGTATTCATCACAAATGTATTACATGGTGCCGTAATAAATAGGTCATATGCAAATGGATGATTAACTTTGACATATTCAATTGCCCCCTCTCGATCAAGGGTTAATAACAAACATATCAACGATGGCAACGGATAAATGAACATACAAAGATAAAGGAAGGCAATGCCTTTAAAAGATTGAAAAAATTCTTCTTTTCCTATCAGCGAATAGTATTGATATAAAAATCCATACACAATTGAAAGTCCCGCAAAACTTAAATTAAAATGTAAAAGGCACTGAAATTATAATTGTATTTAATTAATTTTTAAAGTTATAAATATTTTTTTAACATTTGTTACTGTTATTTTTACTAAAATTAAATTTAATAAATCCTACAGTATGCCATTTATCGATTAAAATGTTGTAATTTTTTTAAAGGTTTCGGGTAATTTGCATATAATCGCTGTGAGACCCCAAAAAAATCGTTCTATCAGATACTGTACATTTTAGAATTTTTTAAGCGTGACTCTGGCGTACTGTCATAGAATGCCAAAAATAAGATATTTTTCGTCAGTTAATTTTTTGTTTTTTTTGAACAGTGATATTTAATGGGGTTACTGTATCTAAGTGATATGATAAAAAAAATTAACAAAATGAGTTATAGAATTTTGGCGTTTTATGACACACCGCCAAAAAGTGTGTTTACAGAAGTCATGCTTAGAATTTTTAACCAATTATTTTTAATTAATGATAATGTTTTTTGGTGCTACAAAAATGGCAATTTTAAGATTAAATTTTAAATGGAAATAATTATACGTTAAATAAAAATAATAATAATAGTGCCCTTTTATTTTTTACTTTAAATGTAAAAAGTTTGTTGGAAAAAATTTATACAGATTAAAAGATTTTTTTTTCATTTATAGAAGTAACTAAATGGATTTTTTCGATGCTTTAAATATAATAATTAAACTTTAATGAACTTTAAAAATTCAAAAAATTGATAGTTTTTTTTTCGGTTTTTTTGCCCTTTTTTTCTAAAAAAAGTTTTTAATTTATCAATAATGTTTATTTGAACAATACCGTATCCTTGTTGAAGCTCTGTGAACGAAAAAATATTGATTTTAATTTTTCAAAGGTTTTTCATTTTTCCCTGAAATCTGAAATCGAAAATTCTTTTCCATTGCACGGGTCCTCTTAGCACGAAAATATGAGAAAATGTTTAAAATAGTCAATATTACTGAATTTTAACTATTTTTTCTGTTTTTGCGATTAAAATTAAGCCTAAAACATGTGCCGCACAAAAAAAGAAAGAATCTAGGAAAATACGAAATTTGCATATTTTATTGATTACTCACACCTTTTTTGACAACCGTTTTAAATTCTCAAAACAAGTTTATACATTTAAATACAGTTTTTCCTAGGCTTAATTTTAAACGTAAAAACAGAAAAAATAGTCAAAAATCAGTAATATTCACTAATTTAAAGATTTTCGCATATTTTCGCGCTAAGAGAACCCGTTCGATGAAATGAAAAAAAACTTTGTCTATCCCTGAACGCTCCCTTTAATTTAATAAACCCCTAATTTTTTAAATGAATTTTTTTAAAACTATTGTGTCAAAAAAATTAAATTTGCCATTTAAAAAATAATAATTTGTTTCAAAAACTACCCCCAACATACATATGGAACAACTCTGCCATAAATCCACCCCAAATTTTTTCCCACCACTCCTGCAGAGCATAAAATTGCGGTAGGTAAAATAAAAAATGGTCCAAAAATAAAAGTAATATTAAAATCCATAAAAAATGCCCAAAAAATTGTTGAAAAAATATAATATTTATAAAATCCCATTGCTTTTGTCGAATGTTTTAAAACGATATATCCGGCAATTCCATTAACAACAAATTCTAATACCGTATTTATGTGAAGACGTTTTCCATAAACATCGAGATCCGCGATCGTATATATTTTTGTATCATTCATTATTAAAAAAAGTTTACTGTAGTTTTTTAAAAAAAAGTGGAGAAATTTTGTAACTAAAATTTTTTACATAAAAATTTAGAAATTAATTTTTTTAAATAAAATTCAAAAAAGTTTTAAAAAAATAAAATAAAATGGGGGCATAAAAGTAGGTGTAACTTTGAAAGGTTAAAATTAAAGAGAAAAAAAACAAATTAAATTTTAAGTGCATATTTTGAGGCTTACATATATTTGGGGAAAAAAGTAATAATAATAAATAATTGGGGCTTTTATTTTAATTGTTTGCTTTAAAATTTGTATGAAAAGTTGTTGTGTTTTTTGAAAAGGTTTTAAAATTATTTAAAATTAAATTGTTGCTGATGTCAGCGGAAAAATTTGCACCCACCCCTTTATCGTCACATTTTTTTCGTTGATCTAATGCCACATTTTAAAGTGGCGTCACATTTTGTTACCCCGTCCATGTGCGTGACGTCACGTCTGGTCAATCTCTTAATTTTAAAATTACATTTTCAGTTTTTTTGCCGCATTTTTTGTAATTTTTTTCGTAAAATTTAAACGATTTTTATGAAAATTAATTTTTACCACTGATTTTTCTTTGAATTTTTCAATGTATTATTTCAAAAGTGATCGATCCCCTGTTTACGGTACACCAATTTTTTGTTTTTTAATTTTAGAATTTATTTTAGTGCAAATTCGAACAAAGAAAAAAGTATAAACAAACAAGTATAAAAAAAAGGAAATTGGCTGTGACAAAAGAAAGGATGAAAGAATGATTTTTTATCAGTGATAAAAAAAAATACAAATAAAAAATTTTTTTTTTAAAAAAAAATAAGTAAAACTCAAAAAACGCATTTGATTTAAAAAAAAAAAAGGCAGAGAAAAAGAAAAATAAAATGCGTTTTGAATTTTCCACTCGAGAGAGAGAGAGAGAGAAAGGCAATAATAAAAAGGGATATAAAAAATATAAAAAAAATATATAAGTTATCGTCCCAAGAAAAAAAAAAGCAACATGGAATTGAGGATCGTATGATTGATTGTTTTGATAGATTGTTTTGGTGTTAAAAACAAAAGATAGCAGATAAATGATAAAAAATGATAAAAATGATAAAGCTAATCAACAAAAAAAAGGGAAGTGTGGTAATATATAATAACGATATAGGAAAAAAGATAAGAATTAGGCAGTTTTTGAAAATAATATATAAAAAAATAATTAATAACGATTTCTTTCTTTTTTTGTTAAGACTTTGATATAATATATAGCTAATTAAAAAGTTGAAAATAAAAACAATAATAATATACAGTAATAAAAAAAAGTAGTTATAATTAAATAAAAAAGCAATTGCGGCAAAATAAGATGGCAAGAGCATTGAGCACCAGATTTCATTCAAGTATATTTTTTAAATAATAATAAAAAAAGTGAAATATATATAAATTTATAAATATTATTTTATCGTTCAAAACCGCGATTCCACTGAAATGATAAGGATTAAGATAATTATTTAAATTTTTTAATGCTAAAACTTACATCTCTATTATCAATATTACCCGGAGCATGTTGAGCAGAATCCAGCGATTCTAGGGAAAGGGTTGATTGATTATCCCCTTCAACATTATACATTCGTAGCTCATCATATGGACCAACATTTGGATCAGTTTCTAAATCATTTACAGCTGCATTTAAGCCATCATCCACAGCCGGTCTCGCTTGAGGATATACCTTTGAACTGCCATTAAGATCCAAAGGCATAACAGGTTTTCGAAGATTTGCAAGATTATGCCGAGTATTATCTGCTTCACCTCCCCCTTCAATACCATATTGTCGAAGAGTATCTCGATTCATTTCTTCTGGACGAACAGGTTCAAATTTTGTTTGTCTTCGAGCAATTACAGCGACAACAAGAATTAAGGCAAGAATAACTCCAATTGCAATAAGAATTAAAGTGATAGCAGTTTTGGTAATTCCTAAGCTTGATACAGCTGCTGCTTCATTACATCTTTCTAAAGTTCCATCATCTCGAAGATTTGGGGTAATATTTGTGCCACAGGTACAGAAAGGACCCTTCCAAAAATCAACACATATAAATCCTGCTTGACAATAGCTACTTCCCAAACTTTCACATGTCATCTTTGCAGGGCATCCTCGTGTTACACCGCTTACTCCTGTAACATTAATCTTTGGAACTTGTTGTCGAAAAGGTGCTCGACGTCGTCGAAGGCTGTTGGATGTTAAGGAGTCAGAATCCGGACCATATGACGCGGCATCAATCAAAGGAGCATCAGCAAAAAGATTCATTCGAAAAGTTCCAATACATCCAGCAAAACCAGTATTTCCATCAGAATTTCCCAAATATAAATTAACAATATTTAAAACATAATTTGTATCATTCAATGTAAGCCGCTTATCAAAATATAGACCATCAACGGAAATTCTGGTTTCAGTTGCATTTCGATGTAAATGTATTTGATAGCTTGCATTTGGCATTAGCTGGATATCATCAGCATTAACCTCAACCTTGGAACTTCCAGCAATTGAAAATTCTCCATGTGCAAAAACATTTGAAACACTGGTAGAGATAAAACTTGTGCCATCACTTGCAACACCTTTTCCAAGCAAATAATTTGGAGGCGTATTTGGTCCAGGAAAAACTAAAATTTCCATATCAGTTGTTTTTGATGGCAAAGTTCCCATATCAGTTGTATATTCGATAAAACCATTAGAAGCAAATGTAACCCATTCAATTGGTTTATCACAATTTTCCCCTGAATATCCTGGATCACAAATACATTTTCGAATTCCTTCCAAATTTGCAATACATTCTCCGTGATGACATGGGGTCATATGATTGATATCATTTGAAGCATCACATGCACCATTATATAATCGACAACCAAGTTCTGAATTTTCAGTAAATGATGGAGATTGCATATCCATGAGCTAAAAAAGTGATAAAATGTTTAGAAGTACAAAAAGATTAAATAAATATTTAATAGCTACAGTATCCGGCTTGTATTTTAAGATGAGAATTTTGGTAAAAGGAATTTTGGGAGTCGGAATTTTAGGGATAGGGAAATGAAATTTGGGAACTAGAATTTTAGGGATCGGACTTTCACGGCTCGGAATTTTGAGGAATGTTATTACAGTATGAAAAAATTAAACAACTATTTAAAAACTATTGTATCCGGCGTGGTAGGTTTTAGGGGCGACAATTTTGGAGATAGGAATTTTGATTATGGGAATTTTTGGGGTCGCAATTTTAATGATTACGAATTTAGGGATATGAAATTTAATCCGAGATTTTTGGGCCGGAATTTTGAGCAAAGTTATTACAGTATGAAAAGATTAAATTAATATTTGAAAACTACAGTATCCGGCGTAATATTTTTTGGGGACGACAATTTTGGGGATCGGAATTTCGGAGGTCGGAATTTTAGGTATTGCGAAATTTGGGATATGAAATTCGGAGACGAGAATTTTAGGAATCGGAATTTTGAGAGTTCCATTTTTAGAATCAGAATTTTGAGGAAAAATTAAACATTCAGGGAACCCCTAAAATTCCCACTCCCAAAATTCGTATCGCTAAAATTTCAAATTGGATTTCCAATCTCCACAATTTTGTCCCAAACGCTAAGCTTACAAATTACAATAAGAAAAAAAAACTTACATCAAAATTAACTCGAAGATTTCGAATACATCCATTATAATTTCCAATATTTGTTACAAATTCTGGATACCCACCATTTGCCGATGGAGCAATTCCACCAATTTGAAGGGCCGTATTTGTATTTAATCTTTCATCATCATTCAACGATTTTACAACGGACATACAAGAATCGGGAGAACCTTCAAGATTTTCACAATTATCAATTACAAGATGAATCATTTTTCCAATTTGTGTTAAAGAAATTTCATGCCATTCTCCATCATTAAAAACTCCTCGAACGGATAAATCCGAGGATTCAACGCCATCATTAAAGCTTAGCCGAGCTTTTACCTGTCCAGATTCTAACCAAATTGCAATATAATCTTTGTAAATTGTTTGGCCTCGATTTGAATCAGTATTTAGTACCGGGCCATTGTATAAAAGAAGGGCATCCATTTGTTGAGTCATAAATGAGAGAGAAATATTTAGAGATGTACAAGCTGGAACGGGATTAAAGAAAGCATATCCATTGCCATTGAAGGATCGAGTGGTGCCTTGGCATCGTTTCCCCTTTAACATATCATTTCGGCATTCACAGAAAAAGCCTGGATATGTGTTATGACAAACTCCACCATTATAACAAGAATTTTTTTGGCATGCTTTTGATGGAATATAAACTGGACAGGAGCAGTCATCTTTTGCCGTGGCATTTACGCCAACAATAATGGTTTGATTTGCAGATACAACAACACCAGCCTAAAAATATTGAAATAAAAATATGTATTTATTTATCAGTGATAAAATTGTTCACATTGAATTCAGCGGTGCAATTTTGTGATGTTTGGCAAAATGTTTTTCAATGCCAAAGTGGAAGAAAAAAATGTAATTTTTTGGTTTTTAATTTTTTTTCGAACAAAAGAATACGAAAAAAACCGAGAACATGGCGTTGAAATAACATTTTGCCAAAATGGCGTCGAAATGACATTTTGGCAAAATGGCTTTGAAATGACATTTCGCCAAAATGGCTTTGAAAAGACATTTTGCCAAAATGGCTTTGAAAAGATATTTTGCCAAAATGGTGGTTAAATGACATTTTGGCAAAATGGTGTTGAAAAGACATTTCACCAAAATGGCATCGAAATGACATTTTGGCAAAATGGTATTGAAATGACATTTCGCCAAAGATCGGACAACAAAATTGCACCATTTTTTTAATTCAGATTTGATGTGTGAAATTTTTATCTGATTAAAACTTACATAATCAACTAAATTAATTGTTCGACAACCATTATCACATCTTGTCAACTTGCACATATCAATTCCAGCTGAAACAATGGTAGCCCGAATTGCTCGTTCAAATTCTTCTTGATTTAATGCAATAATTGTATTCATATATACGGGATCAAGATAACCATTAGAATTTCGTCCAAAAAATCTTACATCAACAACTTGTACTCCACCAACTTGTAAATCAGCATATGACTCTTTAATAGAAAGTATGGTAATTTCTGCGCCATTAAGTTTTGACGAAAGAAGATCTTTGAAGATTGAAAGTCTTGTCTCACCGGTAGCACCTTGGGGAGCTCGAATAAAATCTGATTCATCTCGAAGTCCAGAATTTGAATTAATATTCATTAAAAATCGTACAGCTCCTTGCTTATCAAATTGTTCTTGATCAACTCGAATTACTCGAATATTTACAGTTCCAATAGCTCGTTCATTTCGAACATGATCAAAGACATTCACCTTTAACGTATAACTTCCTTCAGCCTGTCCTGCGGGCATATGAATTTCTCCATTACTGTCAACATCAAATCCAGCATTAGATGGCTGTGATTCATTCAACGTAAATTCTTTATCCCCTCGATCCCAGTCATCTTTATCTGTAACATAGACTGATCCGATTGAAGTGGAAGACATTGCGCCAAGATATGAATATACGGTAATATCCACCGTTCCATCCGTCATTGGATTATCATTCTAAAAAAATTTTTAATGATTTCAAATTATGCAAATTTTATTAATCTAATCTCCTACTGTGCTCAAATTTATTTTTTTTAAGTGTGACTCAAAAAGTGGAGCTTTTCAAGCAAGCAAGCAAAAAAAACACAAAAGAAAAATACCGCAAATAATGAAAAGGTCAAGAGTCATTCATTGTTTGTTCGGGAGATTTGCATATCGCTTCAATGAATCCCTTCTTTCTTTCTTTTTTGGCAACAATAGCGGTTTTTTTTTAGAATTTTACAAAAAAGAAAGAGATTTTAAAAGCAATTTTTGGATTAACAAAAAACAAAATTATAATAATAAAATTGCAGCGGTAATGGAAAAAAAATCTTTTTCTTTTTTTTGAATGCATTAAAAATCAGCAAAAAAAAGAGGTAAAATAATTTCGATTTTTTAAAGGTACGCATGGAATTCAACCTGCAATTTTTTTACGATGTTTGGCAAAATGTTTTCAATGCCAAGGGGGAGAGAAAAAGATTTTTTTTGGCATTCAAAAACATTTTGCCAGAATGGCGTTAAAGAGACATTTTGCCAAATATCGAAAATTGAAATTTTTCTTTGCTTTTGGGATTCTATTTGGGGAGATTCTGATATTAAATTTAGGCAAAAAATGTATCAAATCAATAAAACTTAAATGAAGTCATACAAATTTGAACGATAAAAATTAATTAATTACTTACCACATCTCCAATTGTAACAAAAACGGATCTTTCAACAGAAATTCCCCCGGCATCTGTAATAACAACTGGAATCTCCAATTCTTTCCCTGGAGGATCTTGTTCTCGATCAAATTGTTGTCGAGCTGTAATTGTCATGGAACCATTTCCACCATCACCATTTTGATTAAATTCAACATTCAAATATTGTGCCCATTTAAAATCTGGTCCAGTGGCGAATCGAAAAGGTGGCCCATTTTCACGGGTATCTCGATCATATGCCAAAATTTCACAAGATGGCAAATTTTCTGGTGCTTGATTTTCATAGAAGATACATTGCGCTGGGCGGGTATATGGAATTGGGGCATTATCATTGACATCTTGAAGATAAATTTCAATTAACTGATTTCCAGTATTTCCAGCTTGATCAAATGCTTCTACAATAAGCTTATACTTTTCAATATCTTCTCGATCAAGTCTTTGCGCTACACGTAAAGCACCATTTTGATCAATTGAAAATTGCCGTTTTGGATCTGATTCACGATTAATTCGAAATCTGAAAAAAATGGAAATTTGCATAATTATTTTTTGGAAATTTGCATAAATTTTTTTTTTGGAAATTTGCATAAATTTTTTTTTCGGGCCCCCTTTTTTGCTTGCTTCTCTCTTTTCCGTTTTTATGTATTTTTGTTTCCCCAATATTATTTTTTTTCAGGAAATGGAAAATTTGCATAAACTTGGTTATATTTTCTTTCAAGTACATGGATATTATTATTATTATTGAACCCATTTGCATTTATTCCAAAAAAAAAGAAAGAAAGTAATAAAAAAAATAATATTCCACTTTTGGAATTTCCTTTTTATTCAATTTTCGTTCCTCAATTTTTTCTTTCATTTTTACACACTCCAAAGCTGCTGTTGTTGCTTGAATTAGAAAAAAAATAAGAAAGAAGAGAATGACCATTAGAAAAAGAAGGATATATATAAAAAAAGGGGGGGGAGGATTAAGCGATAACTACCAATTATTAACCAACATTCATTTCATTTCATTCATTTTCGAGAGAGAGAGATATATATTTGAAGAAGAAAAGGCTTTAATCAAAAAAAAATACTATATAGAAAGAAACTGGATTGTATAAATGTTTAGGCTTATTTAAATGTAAAAAGTTTGTTGGAAAAAATTAAAAAGATTAATTTTTTTTTTATAGAAGTTACTAAATGAATTTTATTCGTTGCTTCAAATATAATAATTAAACTTTAATGAACTTTAAAAATTCGAAAAATTAATAGTTTTTTGCCCTTTTTTTTTTTTTTTTTCTAAAAAAAGTTTTAAATTTTTCATTAATGTTTATTTGAACAATACCGTATCCTTGTTAAAGCTCTGTGAACGAAAAAATATCGATTGTAATTTTTTAAAGGTTTTTTATTTTTCCCTGAAATCTGAAATCTGAAATCCAAAATTCTTTTCCATCGCACGGGTCCTCTTAGCACGAAAATATGCCAAAAATGTTTAAAATAGTGAATATTACTGAATTTGGATCACTTTTTCTGTTTTTACGATTAAAATTAAGCCTAAAACATGTGCCGCCACAAAAAGAATAGATTCAGGAAAATACGAAATTTGCATATTTTATTGATTACTCTCACATTTTTGACAACCGTTATAAATTCTTAAAAAACGTTTATACATTTAAAAACAGTTTTTTCTAGGGTTAATTTTAATCGTAAAAACAGAAAAAATAGTCTACATTTAGTAATATTCACTATTTTAAAGATTTTGTCATATTTTCGTGCTAAGAGTACCCGTGCGATGGAATCAAAAAACACTTTGTCTATCCCCGAAAAGCTCCCTTTAATTTAGCAAACCCCTAATTTTTTAAATGAATATTTTAAAACTATTGTTTCAAAAAAATTAAATTTGCCATTTAAAAAATAATAATTTGTTTCAAAAACTACCCCCAACATACATATGGAACAACTCTACCATAAATCCATCCCAAATTTTTTCCCACCACTCCTGCAGAGCATAAAATTGCGGTAGGTAAAATAAAAAATGGTCCAAAAATAAAAGTAATATTAAAATCCATAAAAAATGCCCAAAAAATTGTTGAAAAAATATAATATTTATAAAATCCCATTGCTTTTGTCGAATGTTTTAAAACGATATATCCGGCAATTCCATTAACAACAAATTCTAATACCGTATTTATGTGAAGACGTTTTCCATAAACATCGAGATCCGCGATCGTATATATTTTTGTATCATTCATTATTAAAAAATAAAAATTACTGTAGTTTTTTAAAAAAAAGTGGAGAAATTTTTTGTAACTAAAATTTTTTACATAAAAATTAGAAATTAATTTTTTTAAATAATATTCAAAAAGTTTTAAAATAATAAAAAATAAAATGTGGGCATAAAAGTAGGTGTGACTTTGAGAGGTTAAAATTAAAGAGAAAAAAAACAAATTAAATTTTAAGTGCATATTTTGGGGCTTACATATATTTGGAAAAAAAGTAATAATAATAAATAATTGGGGCTTTTATTTTAATTGTTTGCTTTAAGATTTGTAAGAAAAGTTGTTGTGTTTTTTGAAAGGGTTTTAAAATTATTTAAAATTAATTTTCAATAAATTTGTTGCTGATGTCACGGAAAAATTTGCACCCACCCCTTTATCGTCACATTTTTTTCGTTGATCTAATGCCACATTTTAAAGTGGCGTCACATTTTGTTACCCCCCCCCCCCTATAAAATGCGTGACGTCACGTCTGGTCACTTCCGGTACTTCTTTACCATGTCGGGACAAGATTTTTTTGGGTCGGGCCGGGCAGTTCACTGATCGCAATACAAAACTCGATGTCTTCATTAAAATTACTTTCCAAAAAATATGCAAATTGTTATGAATTTTGTGTAAAAATCGAATCAATTCTTTTTTCCCAATTCTAATTCTTTTCAATTCTCCTAAAAAGAAATCGGAATCGGAAAAATACAATTTTTGGAATAAAATTTGAATATTTTTGTAAAGCTATTACCCGAAAAGTACCGTACTCTTTAAAACATTTTATTACCAAAATTTGTTAATTTTAAAATTACATTTTCAATTTTTTTGCCGCTTTTTTTATAAATATTTTTTGTTAAAATTTTAATTTTACAATTTATTTTTGTAAAATTTACATGATTTTTATGAACAAATATTTTTTTAGCAGTGTTTTTTCTTTGAATTTTTCAATGTATTATTTCAAAAGTGATCCCCTGTTTACAGTACACCAATTTTTTGTTTTTAAATTTTTAAATTTATTTTAGTGCAAATTCGAACAAAGAAAAAATATATAAACAAACAAGTATAAAAAAAAATGGAAATTGGCTGTGACAAAAGAAAGGATGAAAGAATGATTTTTTATCAGTGATAAAAAAAAAAAAATAAAAATTTTTTTTTTTAAAAAAATAAGTAAAACTCAAAAAACGCATTTGATTTTTAAAAAAAAAGGCAGAGAAAAAAGAAAATAAAATGCGTTTTGAATTTTCCACTCGAGAGAGAGAGAGAAAGGCAATAATTAAAAAGGGATATAAAAAATATAAAAAAAATATATAAGTTATCGTCCCAAGAAAAGAAAAAGCAATATGGAATTGAGGATCGTATGATTGATTGTTTTGATTGATTGTTTTGGTGTTAAAAACAAAAGATAGCAGGTAAATGATAAAAATGATAAAAATGATAAAGCTAATCAAAAAAAAGGGAAGTGTGGTAATATATAATAACGATATAGGAAAAAAGATAAGAATTAGGCAGTTTTTGAAAATAATATATAAAAAAATAATTAATAACGATTTCTTTCTTTTTGTTAAGACTTTGATATAATATAGCTAATTAAAAAGTTGAAAATAAAAACAATAATAATATACAGTAATAAAAAAAAAGTAGTAATAATTAAATAAAAAAGCAATTGCGGCAAAATAAGATGGCAAGAGCATTGAGCACCAGATTTCATTCAAGTATATTTTTTTAATAATAATAAAAAAAAGTGAAATATATATAAATTTATAAATATTATTTTATCGTTCAAAACCGCGATTCCACTAAAATGATAAGGATTAAGATAATTATTTATAAACAAATATTATTAAAACTTACATCTCTATTATCAATATTACCCGGAGCATGTTGAGCAGAATCCAGCGATTCTAGGGAAAGGGTTGATTGATTATCCCCTTCAACGTTATACATTCGTAGCTCATCATATGGACCAACATTTGGATCAGTTTCTAAATCATTTACAGCTGCATTTAAGCCATCATCCACAGCCGGTCTCGCTTGAGGATATACTTTTGAACTGCCATTAAGATCCAAAGGCATAACAGGTTTTCGAAGATTTGCAAGATTATGCCGAGTATTATCTGCTTCTCCTCCCCCTTCAATACCATATTGTCGAAGAGTATCTCGGTTCATTTCTTCTGGACGTACAGGCTCAAATTTCGTTTGTCTTCGAGCAATAACAGCGACAACAAGAATTAAGGCAAGAATAACTCCAATTGCAATTAAAATTAAAGTGATAGCAGTTTTGGTAATTCCTAAGCTTGAAACAGCTGCTGCTTCATTACATCTCTCTAAAGTTCCATCATCTCGAAGATTTGGGGTAATATTTGTGCCACAGGTACAGAAAGGACCCTTCCAAAAATCAACACATATAAATCCTGCTTGACAATAGCTACTTCCCAATCTTTCACATGTCATCTTTGCAGGGCATCCCCGTGTTACACCGCTTACTCCTGTAACATTAATCTTTGGAACTTGTTGTCGAAAAGGTGCTCGGCGTCGTCGAAGGCTGTTGGATGCCATGGCAGAATCCGAACCAAATGAAGCTGCATCAATCAAAGGAGCATCAGCAAAAAGATTCATTCGAAAAGTTCCAATACATCCAGCAAAACCAGTATTTCCATCAGAATTTCCCAAATATAAATTAACAATATTTAAAACATAATTTGTATCATTCAATGTAAGCCGCTTATCAAAATATAGACCATCAACGGAAATTCTGGTTTCAGTTGGATTTCGATGTAAATGTATTTGATAGCTTGCATTTGGCATTAGTTGAATATCATCAGCAGTAACTTCAACCTTAGAACTTCCAGCAATTGAAAATTCTCCATGTGCAAAAGCATTTGAAACACTGGTAGAGATAAAACTTGTGCCATCACTTGCAACACCTTTTCCAAGCAAATAATTTGGAGGAATATTTTGTCCAGGAAAAACTAAAATTTCCATATCAGTTGTTTTTGATGGCAAAGTTCCCATATCAGTTGTATATTCGATAAAACCATTAGGAGCAAATGTAACCCATTCAATTGGTTTATCACAATTTTCCCCTGAATATCCTGGATCACAAATACATTTTCGAATTCCTTCCAAATTTGCAATACATTCTCCGTGATGACATGGGGTCATATGATTGATATCATTTGAAGCATCACATGCACCATTATATAATCGACAACCAAGCTCTGAATTTTCAGTAAATGATGGAGATTGCATATCCATGAGCTAAAAAAGTGATAAAATGTTTAGAAGTACAAAAAGATTAAATAAATATTTAATAGCTACAGTATCCGGCTTGTATTTTAAGATGAGAATTTTGGTAAAAGGAATTTTGGGAGTCGGAATTTTAGGGATAGGGAAATGAAATTTGGGAACTAGAATTTTAGGGATCGGACTTTCACGGCTCGGAATTTTGAGGAATGTTATTACAGTATGAAAAAATTAAACAACTATTTAAAAACTATTGTATCCGGCGTGGTAGGTTTTAGGGGCGACAATTTTGGAGATAGGAATTTTGATTATGGGAATTTTTGGGGTCGCAATTTTAATGATTACGAATTTAGGGATATGAAATTTAATCCGAGATTTTTGGGCCGGAATTTTGAGCAAAGTTATTACAGTATGAAAAGATTAAATTAATATTTGAAAACTACAGTATCCGGCGTAATATTTTTTGGGGACGACAATTTTGGGGATCGGAATTTCGGAGGTCGGAATTTTAGGTATTGCGAAATTTGGGATATGAAATTCGGAGACGAGAATTTTAGGAATCGGAATTTTGAGAGTTCCATTTTTAGAATCAGAATTTTGAGGAAAAATTAAACATTCAGGGAACCCCTAAAATTCCCACTCCCAAAATTCGTATCGCTAAAATTTCAAATTGGATTTCCAATCTCCACAATTTTGTCCCAAACGCTAAGCTTACAAATTACAATAAGAAAAAAAAACTTACATCAAAATTAACTCGAAGATTTCGAATACATCCATTATAATTTCCAATATTTGTTACAAATTCTGGATACCCACCATTTGCCGATGGAGCAATTCCACCAATTTGAAGGGCCGTATTTGTATTTAATCTTTCATCATCATTCAACGATTTTACAACGGACATACAAGAATCGGGAGAACCTTCAAGATTTTCACAATTATCAATTACAAGATGAATCATTTTTCCAATTTGTGTTAAAGAAATTTCATGCCATTCTCCATCATTAAAAACTCCTCGAACGGATAAATCCGAGGATTCAACGCCATCATTAAAGCTTAGCCGAGCTTTTACCTGTCCAGATTCTAACCAAATTGCAATATAATCTTTGTAAATTGTTTGGCCTCGATTTGAATCAGTATTTAGTACCGGGCCATTGTATAAAAGAAGGGCATCCATTTGCTGGGTCATAAATGAGAGAGAAATATTTAGAGATGTACAAGCTGGAACGGGATTAAAGAAAGCATATCCATTGCCATTGAAGGATCGAGTGGTGCCTTGGCATCGCTTCCCCTTTAACATATCATTTCGGCATTCACAGAAAAAGCCTGGATATGTGTTATGACAAACTCCACCATTATAACAAGAATTTTTTTGGCATGCTTTTGATGGAATATAAACTGGACAAGAGCAGTCATCTTTTGCCGTGGCATTTACTCCAACAATAATGGTTTGATTTGCAGATACAACAACTCCAGCCTAAAAATATTGAAATAAAAATATGTATATATTTATCAGTGATAAAATTGTTCACATTGAATTCAACGGTGCAATTTTGTGATCCGATATGTTTGGCAAAATGTTTTTCAGTGCCAAAGTGGAAGAAAAAAATGTAATTTTTCGGTTTTGAATTTTTTTTCATACAAAAGAATACGAAAAAAACCGAGAACATGGCGTTGAAATAACATTTTGCCAAAATGGCGTCGAAATGACATTTTGGCAAAATGGCTTTGAAATGACATTTCGCCAAAATGGCTTTGAAAAGACATTTTGCCAAAATGGCTTTGAAAAGATATTTTGCCAAAATGGTGGTTAAATGACATTTTGGCAAAATGGTGTTGAAAAGACATTTCACCAAAATGGCATCGAAATGACATTTTGGCAAAATGGTATTGAAATGACATTTCGCCAAAGATCGGACAACAAAATTGCACCATTTTTTTAATTCAGATTTGATGTGTGAAATTTTTATCTGATTAAAACTTACATAATCAACTAAATTAATTGTTCGACAACCATTATCACATCTTGTCAACTTGCACATATCAATTCCAGCTGAAACAATGGTAGCCCGAATTGCTCGTTCAAATTCTTCTTGATTTAATGCAATAATTGTATTCATATATACGGGATCAAGATAACCATTAGAATTTCGTCCAAAAAATCTTACATCAACAACTTGTACTCCGCCAACTTGTAAATCAGCATATGACTCTTTAATAGAAAATATGGTAATTTCTGCGCCATTAAGTTTTGACGAAAGAAGATCTTTGAAGATTGAAAGTCTTGTCTCACCGGTAGCACCTTGGGGAGCTCGAATAAAATCTGATTCATCACGAAGTCCAGAATTTGAATTAATATTCATTAAAAATCGTACAGCTCCTTGCTTATCAAATTGTTCTTGATCAACTCGAATTACTCGAATATTTACAGTTCCAATAGCTCGTTCATTTCGAACATGATCAAAGACATTCACCTTTAACGTATAACTTCCTTCAGCCTGTCCTGCGGGCATATGAATCTCTCCATTACTATCAACATCAAATCCAGCATTTGATGGCTGTGATTCATTCAACGTAAATTCTTTATCTCCTCGATCCCAGTCATCTTTATCTGTAACATAGACATATCCGATTGAAGTGGAAGACATTGCGCCAAGATATGAATATACGGTAATATCCACGATTCCATCCGTCATTGGATTATCATTCTAAAAAAATTTTTAATGATTTCAAATTATGCAAATTTTGTTAATCTAATCTCCTACTGTGCTCAGATTTATTTTTTTTAAGTGTGACTCAAAAAGTGGAGGCTTTTCAAGCAAGCAAAAAAAAACACAAAAGAAAAACACCGCAAATAAATGAAAAGGTCAAGAGTCATTCATTGTTTGTTCGGGAGATTTGCATATCGCTTCAATGAATCCCTTCTTTCTTTTTTTGGCAACAATAGCGGTTTTTTTAGAATTTTACAAAAAAGAAAGAGATTTTAAAAGCAATTTTTGGATTAACAAAAAAATTATAATAATAAAATTGCAGCGGTAATGGAAAAAAAATCTTCTCCTTTTTTTTGAATGCATTAAAAATCAGCAAAAAAAAGAGGTAAAATAATTTCGATTTTTTAAAGGTACGCATGGAATTCAGCCTGCAATTTTTTACGACATTTGGCAAAATGTTTTCAATGCCAAGGGGGAGAGAAAAAAAGATTTTTTTTGTTGTTTTTCATTTTTTTCTGATAAAAAAAAGCAAACTTTTTTGGCCAAATGGCATTCAAAAACATTTTGCCAGAATGGCGTTAAAGAGACATTTTGCCAAAAATCGAAAATTGAAATTTTTCTTTGCTTTTGGGATTCTATTTGGGGAGATTCTGATATTTAATTTCAAAATGTTTTTCAAAGTTAGGACAAAAAATGTTTCAACTCAAAAAATTTGAGCGGAAATTTCCACGATAAAAATTAAATACTTACCACATCTCCAATTGTAACAAAAACGGATCTTTCAACAGAAATTCCACCGGCATCTGTAATAACCACTGGAATCTCCAATTCTTTCCCTGGAGGATCTTGTTCTCGATCAAATTGTTGTCGAGCTGTAATTGTCATGGAACCATTTCCACCATCACCATTTTGATTAAATTCAACATTCAAATATTGTGCCCATTTAAAATCTGGTCCAGTGGCGAATCGAAAAGGTGGCCCATTTTCACGGGTATCTCGATCATAAGCCAAAATTTCACAAGATGGCAAATTTTCTGGTGCTTGATTTTCATAGAAGATACATTGGGCCGGGCGGGTATATGGAATTGGGGCATTATCATTGACATCTTGAAGATAAATTTCAATTAACTGATTTCCAGTATTTCCAGCTTGATCAAATGCTTCTACAATAAGCTTATACTTTTCAATATCTTCTCGATCAAGTCTTTGCGCAACACGTAAAGCACCATTTTGATCAATTGAAAATTGCCGTTTTGGATCTGATTCACGATTAATTCGAAATCTAAAAAAAATGGAAATTTGCATAAATTATTTATTATTGTTGCAAATTTGCATAAATTTATTTTTGGAAATTTGCATAAATTTTTGTTTTTCGGGTCCCCTTTTTTCTTGCTTCTCTCTTTTCCGTTTTTATGCATTTTTGTTTCCTCCAATATTATTTTCTTCAGGAAATGGAAAATTTGCATAAACTTGGTTATATTTTCTTTCAAGTACATGGATATTATTATTATTGAACCCATTTGCATATATTCGAAAAATGAAAGAAAGTAATAATAAAAATATTCCACTTTTGGAATTTCTCTTTTTATTCAATTTTCGTTCCTCAATTTTTTTTTTCATTTTTACACACTCCAAAGCTGCTGTTGTTGCTTGAATTAGAAAAAAAAGAAAGAGAAAAGAGTGACCATTAGAAAAAAAAGGATATATATAAAAAAAGGGGGGATTAAGCGATAACTACCAATTATTAACCAACATTCATTTCATTTCATTCATTTTCGAGAGAGAAAGATATATTTGAAGAAGAAAAGGCTTTAATCAAAAAAAAAATACTATACAGAGAGAAACTAGATTGTATAAATGTTTGCTAATCTCTGTGGGAATTTTTATATTTTTTAGCAGCAAAAAAAGAGGTAAAAGATTAGTCACAATGAATACCTTTTTTTTTGAATGAAGAAGGGAAAAAAATGTAGGTCAAAATTTGTGTCTCTGTAGCAAAATATATATGTAGGTATATAATGAGTCATAGAAGAATGGCATAATTTATATTTTCATTTTTTTACACCAAAGAAAAATAAGTATGAAAAAAAAGGGGATTTAATGAAGTGATTTTAGGTAATTTTGTGCAGCTATGAAATTTGTTTTTACGATTTTTAAGTAAAAATTATACTGTAGTTTTAGTGCCAAAAATGATGGTTTTTAAGTAAAAAAGTATACGGTAGTTTTAGTGCCAAAAATGTAAATAATGGTTTTTAAGCAAAAAAAGATACGATAGTTTTTGTGCCAAAAACGAAATAATGGTTTTTAAGCAAAAAAATATACTGTAGTTTTGTGCCAAAAATGAAAAAAATGGTTTTTAAGCAAAAAAGTATACTGTAATTTTTGTGCCAAAAATGTAAAAAATAATTTTTAAGCAAAAAAATATACGGTAGTTTTAGTGCCAAAAATGTAAAAAAAGCAGATCCCTTAAAAGTTAATGCCAAAAACTGAAATGCAAATAATATCCGTTTTTTTTGTTTTTTTTACTATTACAATTTTTTTCCCATATATAAAAATAAATAGTTTAAACAAATATTATAACTCTAAAAACAATATACATATATATATATATTTGCATATTCCCTTCTATCTACTGCTGTTCATTTTTACACCTGTGTATATATATAAATGTTCTTTCCCCCTATTGCTTCGATCAAATATATGTATATGTATATCTTATTGCCACTCTCATATTTGGCTCTCTCTCACGATTTGAAAATATATATGCAAATATGTATATTTTTTTTTCTTTCACAAACACAAAAAAGTACAGGAGCGGGAAAGAGCAAGAGCAAGAGAGTTCCTGTTCTTTATTTCTTCTCTCTCTTTTGTGCTTATAATTTTTTTTTCGCTACCGATACTTACTTTTGTTCTTTCTTGTTTTCTCTTCTCCCTGCTGCCCCCTTTTTTTTCAAACGGTCAATGGGAAAATTGGCTTCTCTGGTTTCCCGTTCCCCCCCCCCCCCCCCCCCCGTTCACCCAAAATAAAAAGAGTGATGGAAAGTGCTTCCCCCCTTTTCTATTGTGATTCTCATCCCTTCCTCGTTCACTTTTTTTTGTCTATTATTTAAAAAAAAATGCAGGGTGTACAAAAGAACATTATACAAGTGAATATGTAAAAAAGAAGTGCCATGAAATGAAAATGTAAATGGCACAAATGACAAATTATATATATTTGAAAAGTGAGAAGTAGATCGAAAAAGATGCAGCAGCAAAAAAAAAACGAAGAGCTAACAAAAAAAAATATTTATAATAATAATAAATTGTGCATCGTTAATTTTTTTTTATAATAAAATATCTAATGTCAAAATACATATATAATTTGCATAAAAACAAGCAGAAGCAAAAATTGTATAATGTTATGAAAAAAAAGCTGACAGATTTATTGCTGTTTTTTTGTATGCACAATTAAACAAATGTATTTTTGATCATTTAAATTTTAAAAGATATATGTAATTTTTAAGCATGGCAGATGTCAATTTTTTTGGCGATTGTCATAAAACGCCAAACAATGATAACTGATTTCCTATTGATTATATTTTATCATATCAAATAGATGTAATTTCATTACATTCAACGATCAAAAAAACATGAATAAATTAATTAACAGAAAATATTCCGGATTTTGGCATTCTATGACAGTACGCCAAAATTTCGGATGCATGGTGCGTGCATGAAAAAAAAGGTTTTCAAAAGAATTAATTGCCAAAAATTAATTAGTTCCTTAAAAAATCTATAAAAAAACATCTTCCCTAGTTTATATAATGTGAATTATCTCAAAATCCGTTTTCTAAACTTTTTTTCTTTCAAATTTTCCCATAAATCGTTATCAAAGAAAAAAAATCTCCTTAAAAAAAGCTCATTCATTTTATTTTTCTATAATCGCTTTTTTCCAATCTGTTTTACATTAAAAAAAAATTTCTGCTATTTTTTTTGCCATTCATTTATTTTTTTTCAAATCACAAAAAAATCCCATTTTCTCAGAGCGAAAAAAAATGCGCAAAAATGCGAAATCATTATTATTCATTGAAGTAGAAAACAATTAGGAGTTTTTTTTTTCTTTTAAAAGATTCTTAAAGAAAAAATAATGGGATAAAAAAGCAGAAGTTCTTTGAAAAAAAAGAAAGAAATGGTTATAGACCTTCCAAGGACGACGACGGCAAATTCAATGCCAAAAATTGTTTTTTTTCGGTGTTTTTTTTTGTTCACCGTAAAAATGGAAAAAGATTTTTTGTTAGATCCTCAAAAAATGCAAATTTCTGTTTTGAAATGAAACCGTAAAAAAGGGATGATGCCGTGCCAAAAAAAATTTTTGAATGGCATTTTTTTACGCCAAAAAGTGCCAAAACTGGAAACGGCATTATTATACGCCAAAAAAATGCATCGTCAAAAAAAGTGATTATTGTATGCGCCCGATTTTTGCAGAAAAAAAATCCCTCTCTTAAAAAGTTGTCCCTACACTTTTTCGAACTATGAAAATAAATGACCGGTCATACACTTAAAAGAGAGAGAGACGACGACGAAAAATAATTGTCGGCATTTGCTTTTTGAAATCTGTACTGACACAAAAAAAAGAGAAAAAAACTCCGCCGATACAGTTTTTCCTTTTTTCTTTCTTCCTTTTCCATTGCTTATTTTTAGCGCACTTTTTTTTTTATTTTTATTGTATGCCAAAGTTTACATTGACCATGCCATGGCACTTCTTCCTATCTTCATCATCATCAAAAAAAATGAGAACGGCAAAAAAGAAAGAAGAAGAAAGATTGCCGAGATCAAGTTACCAAAACTACTCTTTCTCACAAGAAGAAAAAAAAAATTGTTGTTTTTATAAGATGCCGTAAAAGGGAAAGGGCAAAAGAGTACAAGCATTTTTGTACAATGCTTTCTTGCTTTTTTCGTGTCTGGAGAAAAAAAAAGTTGTGATTCATTGAAAATGGAAAAAAAACGCAAGGTTGAACGCTGCCTCTTTTTTTGCTTGTTTTTGCTTAGTCAGAAATGAATTATTTTGGCAGAAAAAAAATGTTTTTAGCACTGTTATATTATTTTTTCACTTTCCAGGGCTTCAAATAAATGCAATGATTAAATCATCAAAAAAAACGGTGACTCAAAGCTTACAAAAACCGAGAAAAATTTTTCTCGACACGAAAAAATATTTTCGTTGAAAGACCAATAAGTTTTGATCTTCCCCAAAAAAATAATTGGCAAAATCATGAAAAAAGGATGACTTAAAGATTTATCAAAAATTGAATAGAAAATTTCTCAGCACGAAAAAAATTTTCGTGCAAAGACACAAAAAAAAGCATGGGTTTAAATTGGCAATGATCAAATCAAAAAAAAGGTGACTCAAAATTTATCAAAAAGCTAAACGAGAGTTGTCTCAGCACGAAAAAATATTTTCCATTTTCGTGCAAAGACCCATAAACATTTCATCACTTTTTTCACTTCCCCCCTTCTCAAAAAAAGAACAGAACTTACGTCAAATTATATGTTGGAGAATCTTTATCTTCCGCACGAAAATTTGCCATTACATCTCCAATTGGAACATCTTCAGTAATATTTTTAATTAAATATACTTGAATATTCCGAGGAGATTTTGCAGATGCAAAATTCATAAATCTTGATTGTCCAACTCCAACCCCAAAAGGAAGGGATAACTCGGGCTGACAATTACCAGGTGGTACAATAGCCAACAATAATAATGACATAAATACGATAAGAGAAAAGAGAGAAGCGTTGGCAAAACAACAAAATAATGGGGACCCCGATTTTTTTTTAATAATATTTGTTTTTGGCATTATCAACCTACTCAATAACATCATTTTCATCCAAATCAATTGCCAAAAATTCTGCGACAAGTTCTTTTCGTTCAACATTTTCAAGGATTGATGCCTGCTTTGGTCCGGTAAGGGTGGGCGGGGAATCATTGACATCTTCGATTTCAACCCGAATTGTTGTTGTTGCATAAAATTTTCCATCAAAAACTCTGATATCAATGGCAGCTCCATTTCTTTGTAATGGATCTTCGAAATCCAATTGCTTAAAAAGAAAAAGCAAAAGGTTTTTTTGGTTTTGAAAATATAATATATATATTTGTAATAAATTGAATTTAATAAAAAATCAATAATAATAAAAGGGTCCCCCCAAAAATATAATAATAATAATAAATGGTTAAATACCAAATAAACCCAAATTTATTATTATTATAATAGCCTAAGACGCTCTCTCTTTTTTAAAACTCTTTTTTTTTCTTACAAGGAAATTTGAATAATAAAAAATATTCAAGATTTGAGTAAATTTGAGTAATAATAAGAATATTTAAAAGAAGAAGATTTTCGTTTTTTGTAAAATGTCTTCAAAGCATTTCAAGACGTAAAAAAATATATATATAAAACTAAAAAAAACAATGATGAATTTTTTAAATAATTAAAAAATTAACGGGTTAAAAAAACACGCTGACAAAAAAAAATTTAGCTTTAAAAAAAAGGATGGTGATAAGAAAAGATGGAAAAAGATGGAAGAGGAGGATGAAAAAGGAAATGTTTGTGATTTTTCTTTAAAAAAGAAAGCAGACAAAGATCGATGACAAAAAAAGAAGAAGAAGTCGGAGGCGTAGAAAAAGAAGTGACTCATCAATGAAAAAAAAAAGATGAAATATCAAAAAAAAGATTAAATTTTAGCAAAAAAAGGTGTGTGATAAAAAAATTAAATACCAAAGTTGTTTGTTTTTTGTCAAAGATTGAATTTCTACAAATAAAGCAGAATTTAAAAATTAAAAAAACAACGATAAAAATTAGCAGTTTTGAAATATATAAAAAGGTATGAAAATGTTTAAAATTTTAAAATTAGCAATGATTTTTCTATTTTTAAATAGATTTTCTAATAATTTAAAGATCAAAAATAACCATTTTTACTCATTTTTTTACTCAAAAATCTTTTTAACTTCAGTTTCTCAATTTTAAAGAAAAAAAAAGGGGGGGGGGGATGAGCAGCGGATATATTCAAAAGGCATTATCGCAAAAAAATGAGGTCACGGAAAAGAAAATATGCAAAAATGAAGAAAAAAAAAGAATTCATAGAGTGTGTTTCTGGGAAACTATCCCCCCCCCCCCTCTGCGAATGCGATGGAAAAAAAGAAGAAAGAATAATAATAATAAAAAAAGGTGACGCGCATGTGCGCCGAACTATTTTTTTTCGTTGGCAATGACCATCATCTCTTCTCCCTCCCTCCCCCCACCCCTTCCTCCTTCTTACTTGAATTATTTGAACTGAATGAAAAAAAAATATATATTTATATATACCACATGTGGAGTTGTTGTTGCCAAAAAAAAACTCTTTGAATTGAAAAGCGGATTAGGATGGGCATAGATTTTAGTTGCCAAAAAAATGAAATGATGGCAAAAAATTGAAAGGAAAGGGTAGAAAATGGGCAGGTATCATCCCATCCTTCCATCACCATCATCATCACAATCAACACATCTGTCAACAAAAAAAAACAGAAAGAAAAAATTAAAGCCTTACAATTAACCTATGAAAGTAGTTTTTTTAAAGGCAAAAAACACAGAGGAGACAAGTTTTGAAAGGGTATAATTTTATTTTTTTGAAAGATAGAAAGATAGAAATAATGATGATGTTATTATTATTTTTCTACCTGTTGCTTCTACCTATCTATTTCTGTTTAATAAAAATATTTAGATCAAAGATGGAAGAAAATGATAGCTACTTTTTTTTCCCAAACAATTTTTTATTGCCATTTTTAAACTACCTATTTTTTAAACCTATATAAAATAAAAGCAAAATACAGTAATTTTTGCGTAAAATGCAAATTTCAAAATATTACACAGAATCCAAACCTAAGGTTTAAATTTTCAAAGCTCGATATTTGGCAAAGTGTCTCTTCAACGCCATGCAGGAAAAAAAAGTTTTCGATTTGTTTCGTATTTTTTTGTCGGAACAACTTTCAAAACGAAAACATTCATTTTCTCCAACTTTGGCACTGAAAACATTTTGCAAAAAATCGGAACAAAAAATTGATGAGCAATATTTTAATACTTAAAAACTTTAAAAAAGATAAAAAAAAAGATATCCGTCAAATAAAATTCCTTTCTCAATTATTATTATTAAAAAAGCAAAATCACAAATAAAATAAAAATTCTTTCTTTAATTATATTTCAATAATAACAAAAAAAATATATATATTAAATTAAATAACTATTGTAATTCTTTGCGCTTACGCTCCAATTTCTTCAGAGAGAGAAAAAAAATCCGAAGATAAAATATTATTAATTAATTTTTTAAATACATCTTTTTTTAATCGCTTTTTTATTTCTCATTTTTCATTTTTTCTTTCAATCAAAAAAAAAGTTTTAAAAAAAAAGCAGAAAAAAACATGAGTCAAAAAAAGGGGGGGGGGGGGGTTGAAGAAGAAGACAAAAAAATTCTATGACCTCGACGGATCGGTTGCCGCTGAAGTTTTAGTTTTTTTTCTATCAAAAAAAAAGCAGAAATTTCAGAAGTCAAAAAAATAAAATAAAAAGAAAAACGCGTGTTTTAGATTTTATAAAAAAACTTTTTCAAGGCCGATTAAACGCATTATTGTATATATAGATTTTTTTTTCTTTTACCTTTAAGGATAGAATTTAAATTTGTACAACTAAAAAAAAAAGAATAGCCGAAAAAAGAAGAGGGAGGGGGAGGAGATGAGCAGAGTCAAAGTAAATCAAAAAAAAATCACATCCAGTAACGGTCAAAATGTTATGTCAAAATTTGCTGCTATCCTATATATATATAAAATAAAAATATATTCGGGGGGTTACAAAATTCATTGATTTCTTTCAAAAAAAAATATGGGAATCCACTCTTTTTTTTTCTCGCGCAAAGAATAAAGTGACTTGGTAACATCATTATTTTTGCGTGTTTTTCGAGAGAGAGAAAAACGAAACGAAAAGTCATTTCATTCATTCAATTTAAAGAAGAGAGACAAAAAAAAGGTATGAAGATGGACAACGGTCAAAGTCAAATATATAAAATAAAAATAAGGAATATACACATTTTTACAGAGACGAGAACAACAAGAAAAGTAGATGGAGGATTCAAAGATGACGAAAGAAAAGAAAAGGATATATAATATTTTTAGAAAAATTCAAAAAAAGGGATGAACTGCTTTAAACTAAACTAAAAAAAAATTTTAAGGGAAGACGTGAGAAAATAATTAGTTCAAAAAGCTTGTAAAATAATATTTTCTTTCAAAAATGTGATTTTAAACAAATACTTTTATCTACTTTTTTAGCACATCTACAGTATCCATTACAGTATACTTAAACCAAAAACTAAAATGTGTAAACTTAAAAAATTTACAATTTTAAACTCTTAAATAAAATGTGCCATAAACTTTTGACCCTTTTTTTAAACTAAAATAATCATTGTAAAACAATAAAAAAAATTGTATAGTTTTTTATAGAATTTAAAACAAAAATGACCATTATGAAAAAATTTTACAACAACTTTTTTTTAAAAAAATAAAAAAGGAGGAAAAATTTTTTTTGAAGAAAAAATAGGAGTGAAAAAGTGAAAAACAAAAAAAAAAATCACGCTCAATTGAGTCACAAAACAAACGAGAAAAATAAGGGGGGGGGGGGGGAGAAAGAAAGGAACGGACGCCAAAAAAAAAAGAGTGACCAAAAGACCATTGAAAAAAAAATTGTTCAGCAGGAAAAAAGTATTTTTTTTTCATTCCACTCTTTCCACCTTGGCTGAAAACAACAACAATAAAAATAAATATAAAAATATGTGTGCAGGTTGTTGTTCGTCGTTGATGGTCTCCTTTTTTAGAAAGGGTGGGAGAAGAAGAAGAAGAAAAAAAATGTTTGTCTTGTTTCTTAAAAAAAAGTTCTTTTTTTTTTCCTTTCGTCGTCTTCAAGGTCGTTGGTATTCTTATTTTTTTTTCTTGCTTTTTGTTGCTGAATGTGTCCTTGTTTGGAGCGGTTGTTTCTGTTGCTCCGTCAAGGTGAGCTGGCCTCATTTATCTGACTATCGATGGAAAGATGGAAAGAGGAAAAATGGAAGAAACTCAAAAAAAAGTGAGGTAAAAAAAGATTTTTTTAAAGGAAAATAAAAAAGTACACACATATATATATATATATTTGACGTTAGGGGTCATCACACTCATTCGATCAATCAGTCAATTAGTAAATATACAATCAGCAACGAGTAAATAGCCTGAGAACGAACAAGTTCAAGCCCATAAAAAAGGGTGAGAAAACTTAAGTTTTCCTGCAAATAAAAAAAATTTCCCTTCCAGTCACTTTTCTCCACTTATTCCCTAAAGGAAAAAAAGAGAGAGCAAGAAAAACAAAAACAAGTGTCAAATTCAAATACCAAGCAATGCTGATGATTGTGGTGTGGGGTGATGGTTGTGGTGGGGGGGGGGGGGGGGTGATGGTCACTCACTCAAAGTCACACTTTTTTCAACAACAAAAAAAACTTGTTTTTAATTTTTCTAATTTTAAAAACATAATTTTCCCACTGTTAAAACATAAAAATATTTGACCTTTTTGTTTTTTTTGTAATTAAATAATTTAATTAAAGTTAAAGTTTAAAAGTTTTATCACACAATTAATTAATTAACCCTAATTATTTCGCTGCTGTTTTTTTTTCTCACATGAAATTTGAAACTTTTTTTTATTCAAACAATTTGCTTGAATTTTTTTTATTGACATCTCTTATATCTCAGGCTATTTAATATCTACCAAAATTCTCAGCAAAAAAAATAGAGTCAATTAATTTAATTCTTTTTTTAGAATTTTAAAAATCTTTTTTTTTCCAAATGGTTCATTTTCAGAAAAAAAGGCAAATTCGACAAAAATCTTACATAAAAAAAGTCATTAAAAATAGGAAATAAAGAAGAAGATTTAATATCCCTCTGCAGGAGGTCTTCTTTTCTTTCTAGCGTGTGATCAAAAGAAGAAATGAAATGAAATGAAAGAAGTAACTGGAGATCAGCAAAAAAAAGTATATCCATGAATCGCCAAAAAATATTTGATTCATGAATAATCTGTCGCGGTAAAACGCGATCATTTTTATTCTAATGCTAATTATCCGTAATTTGCATATAATTATCATTCGTAACCTCTGTAATTGTATATAAGCATTTGTTGTACATTGTATTCTTTACCAATTCTATCTGTCTTATCTCGTCATGTAAAGTCGTCTAATAAATACTCTCTTCTTCTACACAAGTGTTTGGTCTTTCATTCTGTTGTGAAGGTTATTAAACCGATGCTGATAATCGTCGCAACAAATGGTGCATCGACCGGGAATCCGAATCAAACATTTTATGGTTCAAGTGCATGGTCTACGCGTGGCTCTGGATTATGGTGCTTGGAATCAACTATGATGACCGGAAGTGCTTGATATGAAAGATCAATCAAAATGGTATAATGATCCTGCTGTTCTCCTTTGGATGTGCCCTCGTGCTTACAGTATATCTGCTTGGACCTTTCCAGCTGGTTTTTGTAATGAAGATTTAGTCTGGCGTAGTGTGTTGCTTGCAAATTATTCCATATTTGATTTCTGGTCTTAATATTTCAAGTGCTTGAATCAAATGATGAAAATTTCTCTGGCTCACATGATCTTGATGGAGAAGATGGAATGGTCCGTGTTGGCATCAACAACATGTAAGTTTAAGTCCTCAATGAGAGGCACCGAAAAGTCCTCAGTGAGTGGCACCGAAAAGTCCTCAGTGAGAGGCACCGAAAAGTCCTCAGTGAGAGGCACCGAAAAGTCCTCAGTCGGAGGCAAATCCAAGTCCTCATTGGGAGGCAGCTCAAAAGTCCTCTTTGAGAGGCAAAGAAATGGTTCTCAATCATCGACTGATCGTGATCCAAAAAGAAGCTGAAGAATTTCTGTGATTGTTTTATTGGGAACTTTCGCTCTTCGAAAACGTCGTCTTCGGCCGGGAGTGGCTCTTCGAGCTCTTTCAATACCAATATCAGAAGAAGAAGTCTGAAAACAACGTCATCAACTACAAGTGCTTGATCTTAATTTCGTGATACTCGTACAACATCTTGATTCAATATGGCAACTGAAATATCAGCATCCGATATTCAATCTTCGATCAATCGTGCTTGCTCTTCGTCTCGTGGGGGAATGTCGCGGTAAAACGCGATCATTTTTATTCTAATGCTAATTATCCGTAATTTGCATATAATTATCATTCGTAACCTCTGTAATTGTATATAAGCATTTGTTGTACATTGTATTCTTTACCAATTCTATCTGTCTTATCTGATCATGTGAAGTCGTCTAATAAATACTCTCTTCTTCTCTACAAGTGTCTGCTCTTTTATTCTGTTGTGAAGGTTATTAAACCGATGCTGATAATCGTCGCAACATAATCATCGGCATTAAAAGTATTATTGAAGAATTAAAGAGAGAGAGAAAAGAAATGAACACAACTGTAGATAGATTAGTGACCAAAAAAAATGAGAACAGTTTGAAAAAAAAGTAGATCATAAAAATTCTAACTAAGCTTGTCTCTGGCGTTCTTCCACAGAATGCCAAAAGTTGGGATATTTTTCGTTAATTAATTTTTGCATGTTCTATCAATTTTTTAGATATTGATATTTATGAAGTTACATTTTTTTAAACTATTTAGACGATAAGTTTCAGCATTTTGGCGTTTTATGACAGAACGCCAAAATGTGGTGACGTCACTCATGCCTATTATTTTTTCGTAAAATTTGATACTTTTTTCACTTTTTTGAAAGCTGTTTTAAAAATTTAAACTACTTTTTTGACCTTTAAAAATAATAAATTGCTTTTATTAAAAATAGATGTAATTGAATCCAAAACCGTTCAAAGTTTTTTTTTTAAAAATTGTAACATTTTTGTTTAAAAAATACCAAAAAAAAAATGATGCAATAAAATGGTTTAAAAGGTTCAAAAATAAATTATTTTTGATCACTTTTTTAAAATAATTTTGCTTAGATTTTTCTTTTTTAGTTGTTACTTTTTGGGTGTATGAAAAAAGCTTTTAAGACGCTGTCTGCCTAATTTTTTCACTTCTCGGAACCCCAAAAAAAATTTTTTTTTGACTTTTGGTTTGAAATTTTTATATGTTGTTGGCATATGTCCCTGGATGCCAAAAAAATTTTTTTTAAATTTTTTCGTTCCAGGATTCCGGATTTATTGAATTCAGAAGGCCGAAAGTTCCAGTAGGCGGGAAAAATCCAAATTTTCTTTGTTTTTAATTATTTCCCGGTTTTATAGGTTTTCGACCACGGGGAATCCGATGGCACACTTAAATTTTTTAAAAAAAATTTTTTTCGTGCCGAAATCGAAAAAAAAAATTTCGATGTGAATTTTTTTTGGGTAAACTTCCATGGTAGTTTCTGAAACTGCATTTATTTTATGCCCCAACATGTTTGCTTAAATGATATATATGCATTTTATTTGAAATCAATCCGTTTGCGGGTCATCTGGTGCTCGGAATATGGTCGATACAGAATTTCAATTATAAAATTAGCCTGCAAAAATCCATTTTCCATTCAATTTTAGTTATTTCCCGTTTGTATAGGTTTTCGAGCATGGCGAATTTAATGGTAAAGTTTGTTTTTAGGTAAAATCAAATTTTCGTGTCCAGACCGTCATGGTACCGTATATCATATGTAAACACCATAAAAAAATTCGCCCAGCTGCATTTTTGCGTCAAATATTTTAAAAACTGTTTATTATTGTTCCATAATAACTGTTTTATCACAAAAAAACCAAAAAAAATTTATCAGGTATCTGAAACTGTTTTTACAGTATACCAAGATCAAGTGATGATGTTGGGGTACATGAGTGTAAAATAAAAATGTTGTAAATGTCCAAAAAATGATGGAATCAAAAGTAAAACTAATTAAAATTATTTCCTAACATTATTTTTGCCAATCGCAGGTGATAAAAACAACATAATATTGCTTATCATCATTTACAGTATCACCAACTGATATGGACTTAAATTATCAAAAAATCACCAAAAATAAATTTTTTTTTCACGCAGTTACTGCATTTTGTAGAGCGCATAAATGATAAAATACGCTCTTGATTCCAAACTAACATTTACCGCCAAAAAATGAATTTTGAAATTTTTCATCTTCTACAGTATACAACAAGCAGACGATGAAAAATGGAAATAATTTTTTTAGTGGAAATACTTTTTAGATGCTTTGATTGTATTAGCAATATGTTTTTATGATTTTCTATTCTATAAAGTGCAGTATTTACGTGAAAAAAAAATTTATTTTTGGTGATTTTTTGATAATTTAAGTCCATATCAGTTGGTGATACTGTAAATGATGATAAGCAATATTATGTTGTTTTTATCACCTGCGATTGGCAAAAATGATGTTAGGAAATAATTTTAATTAGTTTTACTTTTGATTCCATCATTTTTTGGACATTTACAACATTTTTACTTTACACTCATGTACCCCAACATCATCACTTGATCTTGGTATACTGTAAAAACAGTTTCAGATACCTGATAAATTTTTTTTGGTTTTTTTGTGATAAAACAGTTATTATGGAACAATAATAAACAGTTTTTAAAATATTTGACGCAAAAATGCAGCTGGGCGAATTTTTTTATGGTGTTTACATATGATATACGGTCCCATGACGGTCTGGACACGAAAATTTGATTTTACCTAAAAACAAACTTTACCATTAAATTCGCCATGCTCGAAAACCTATACAAACGGGAAATAACTAAAATTGAATGAAAAATGGATTTTTGCAGGCTAATTTTATAATTGAAATTCTGTATCGACCATATTCCGAGCACCAGATGACCCGCAAACGGATCGATTTCAAATAAAATGCATATATATCATTTAAGCAAACATGTTGGGGCATAAAATAAATGCAGTTTCAGAAACTACCATGGAAGTTTACCCAAAAAAAATTCACATCGAAATTTTTTTTTTCGATTTCGGCACGAAAAAAATTTTTTTTAAAAAATTTAAGTGTGCCATCGGATTCCCCGTGGTCGAAAACCTATAAAACCGGGAAATAATTAAAAACAAAGAAAATTTGGATTTTTCCCGCCTACTGGAACTTTCGGCCTTCTGAATTCAATAAATCCGGAATCCTGGAACGAAAAAATTTAAAAAAAATTTTTTTGGCATCCAGGGACATATGCCAACAACATATAAAAATTTCAAACCAAAAGTCAAAAAAAAATTTTTTTTGGGGTTCCGAGAAGTGAAAAAATTAGGCAGACAGCGTCTTAAAAGCTTTTTTCATACACCCAAAAAGTAACAACTAAAAAAGAAAAATCTAAGCAAAATTATTTTAAAAAAGTGATCAAAAATAATTTATTTTTGAACCTTTTAAACCATTTTATTGCATCATTTTTTTTTTGGTATTTTTTAAACAAAAATGTTACAATTTTTAAAAAAAAAACTTTGAACGGTTTTGGATTCAATTACATCTATTTTTAATAAAAGCAATTTATTATTTTTAAAGGTCAAAAAAGTAGTTTAAATTTTTAAAACAGCTTTCAAAAAAGTGAAAAAAGTATCAAATTTTACGAAAAAATAAAAACTTTTATATAAAAAAAGTTTTTCTCAAAGATTTCAATGACCAAAAAAAAGGATATCCAAAAATGGAGTCAAAAAAGTTTTTAAATAAAATATAAATAAATTTTTTGTAATATGAAACTTTATTAAAAAAAGATGGAAGCAATGTAAAAAGTGTAAAAAAAAAGAGTCAATGGATTAAAAAAGTAAAAAAGTTTCATCAAAAAAAAAGAGATTTTTCAAAGCTTTTTGGATGCTGGGATTGAGGTCAAAAATTTTTTTGATATAAAAAAAAAAGATATGCGCTAAAAATATTTATTTAAAAATAACAAAAAAAAAATAGAGGTGAGAAAAAAAAGTATAAAGTATCAAAAATGTCTCAAATTATAGAATTATAAAAAAGGTGTTTTAGCGTGTCAAGAAAAAAATTAGTAATGGCAAAAGTATAAATATTTGTAATTATATAATAGTTTTTTTTGTCCCCCTCTCTAATATCTTTGTTTGACCAAACGCGCAGCTGCAAGAATAAAAACAAAGAAAAAAAATGGCAAAGAAAAAAAGACAAAAGAGAGAGAAAAGGAAAAGGTGTAAATTTTGAAGCGCTGCCAATAAAGAAGAATTGAACAAAGAAAAGAGAAAGGGAAATGGAAAAATCACAGAAAATGTCATTACAGATTTGTTTTTTTGTGTGAAATAAAAAAAAAGAAATTAGCGGAAAGATCAAAAAAATATATACATATATAACAGGGTGAGATGGGGTAAAAGATCGATAAATGTAAAAAAAAAATATGAAAATGAACAATAAAGAAAAGAAAGAATGCTATCATGAATTCTTTTTAATAAGAAAAAACTGTAATTAAGCATGGCTTTGGCGTTCTGTCACAGAATGCCAAAATTCGGAAGTTTTTTGTTAATTAAGTTTTTTTTCGTTGCTTTATCGTTTTTTTGTGATACTGATATTTAATGGGATTAAATCTATGATAAAAAAAATCAAAATTTTATAGAAAATACGTTATAGCATTTTTTGGCGTTTTATGACTTAACGCCAAAAGAAGGTCATGCAAGAGAAAAAACTAAGAAAAAATTTTCGTTTTTACACTTTTAAAAGTGCTGATTTGTACCTTTTTTTTGTTAAATCAACGTCCTTAATCTTATCTTTCGATAAAAAGCTATCATGAATCACCAAATATTTAAAGGAAAGCATTAAAAAGCAGCTTAAAAATCGTCCTTTTTTTTACGAAATGCAGCATCATTTTTGAAAATAAAGACGAATCAAAAAACTGTTTATCGCCTTTTTAAAACCCTTTAAAATAGTCCCATAAAAACAACGGAACAAAGTTGTAAAAAAGGAAGGGAAGAAGAAAGTCAAGGTCAAAATCTAAAAATATTTATAAATCTTGAAAGAAAAAAAAAACTTATGATTCATATTTCTTTACAATAAAAAAAATATGGATGGAAAGAAATAAAGAAATAAAGAAAAGAATGATTTTGCATGTACACATTCAAGATTTTTGACGATTTGACGGAAATGAATAAAAATATATATATATTTGAGAGAAAAATGAGATTGTAAAAAAAAATTGTTTTTCAGTTTTACAAAAAAAAATTTGGTAAAAACAAAAGAAGGAAGAAATCGGGGGAGGTTAAATAATAAAATTGAAAAAAATGTTATAAAATGTTAAAAATGAGAATAATAACAAAGTTTTGGTAAAGTTTTATCAATGTTTGTCTAGTGATAAGAAGCAAGCATGGCTGAAATGCACCTTTTTGGCCGTTAGTCATATAACGCCAAAATTCCTATAACTTGATTTTTGATTTTTTTTTATCATAGATTTAACCCAATTAAATATTAGTATCCCAAAAAAATGATAAAGCAAGGAAAAATTAATTAACATGAAAAATATTCCGAATTTTGGCATTCTATGACAGAACGCCAGAGCTAAAATTTTTTATCATTTCTTCACAAGAATTGATAAAATTAATTTCGATAAAAAGTTTGCTTCATTGAAAGCACTTTAAAAATTTTATTTACAACTTTTTAGAACGGAAATTTATAGAAAAAACAGAATAAAATATGCATGAAAATATTTGGTTCGGGGGGGGGGGGGGGTCGTCACAGAAAGAAACAGTAGCCAGCAATAAAACTGATAACCTTTAAAACATTTTTTTGACATTCCTTTTTCCAAAGCAAACAAAAAACCAATAAACTTTTTTTTTCCAAAGAACCGACAAAAAAAATTTAGTGATTGCTTATCACTATTTTTTTGCAATTGCAAACCATCTTTTTTTGTTAGTTTTTTTGGGGGGTCAAAAATCAGTCAAAAAAAGTTATAATTTTTTCATTTTTTTTCTTTATAAAGTTAAAATCCCTTTTACAAACAACAATCATCGTCGACCCGTTATAACTTTTTTTTTCACAACAAAAAAAATGGTTGATCTTTTTTTTTCAATTCTTTCTTTTTTTTCCACAAAGGTTTTTTGTTGCTGACTACAAAAGAAGAATTAGAATTAGAATTAGAAATGTGAAAGACATTGTATTTATTGCACGCCAAAAAAAAAATATATATATATATATATTTATGTACAATGTTTGTTTAAGGGGGGAAGAAAAAAATGAATTTTATTAGATTAATTGTTTTTAGTGACCACTAAAAATCAGCGAAACATTGAAAAACATTTTCAAAATCGAAAAAAGAAAAAGTGCAATTTTCCGGAACCAATGTTTGGCAAAATGTATTTCAATGCCAAATTACAAAAAAAGTTTTCGTTTTTTTGGCAAATGTTTTTTCATTAGAAAAAAAAGAAAAAATTTCCCGGGACTGATTTCTGGCAAAATGTATTTCAATGCCAATGTTTGGCAAATTGTTTTTCAATGCCAAAAATATGGCAAATTCGTTTTTTGACATATGTTTTTTTATAGGAAAGAAATTGAAAAACGTAAAAAACAACTTTTTTTTCATTTTAGCATCGAAAAACATTTTGCCAAACATATCGGCTCTAAAAATTCCAACCCTAATTTCGATGTTTCGGAATGAGATAAAGTCGCAAAAAAAGAATTGTTATCAAAGAATGGCAAATTTTAGTTTTTAGAAATGGCAAAAAATGAATGATTAAAAATTTTGACAAAAACCATAAAATAATATGTTAAAGTGATAAAAAAAAGTACTATAATTTAGCATCAAAAAAAATCTCCGAAAAAAAAAACAATGCTTTTAAATACTCGCTTATTATTAGTGCCAAACAAAAGAAAAAATATTTTTAAAAGAATACATGTTTTTTTTTCCTCAAAAGTTTATGCTTCCCTTTTTTCTTTTTTGTTTTCATTCCGGCACTTTTGCTTTTTTTTTTCGGTTGGACTTTAAGTTTAGTTTTTTCGGAGAAAGATAAAAGTTTGCAAGTTGCTGCTTCTTTGGCATTTTCCAAAAGAAAAAAATTAAGAAGACGTTTTTGAAGCCAAAAAATGAAGATAAAAAAGCAGCAACAAAAAAGGAGGGGGGGGGGGAAAGAAAAGACAAACGACTTCAATCCTTTTTTACTTTAAATTCCACTGCTGTTTTTTTTTCACGTCAACGCTTGCTTTTTTGGCTTTTTAAAAATTTACAACAAAAAAAAGATAGAACCGGGGCATCTTTAAAAGATAGAAAAGCAGCAACAGCAGCAGGAAAAAAAATAAAAATAGAAGGAAAAGTTCAAGACAAAAAAACACAACACTTTTTTTTTCTTCTTTTGACTTCAAAAAATGAAAACGTCTTATTTTTTGTAAAAAAAATGGTGCCATTCCCCGGACCTTTTTTTTTGCTTGCTTGCTTTCTTGCTTGCTTGAGCTTTGTCTCTCAACACTTTTTTTTAATAGAAAAAAATATATATATATTTATAAAAAGTGTGCTGCTCTTTTTTATGTTTGAACAAATTATATTTTTATTTCTTGAAAGGACGATGGTCAAAAAAGAAGAAGAAGGAAGTTAGGTGCCATCATTTTTGTGTGAGAGAGAGAGAGCGTTAAAAAGTTATTCAGTCAGTTAGCAATTTTCTTTTGATGGCATTTTAAAAATAAAGAAAAACTTTTTTTTTATTACGGAAGGCTTGCACAGATTCCCGCGAAAATTCTTTAAAAATCTAAATCTCGCAGCAGCAGTAGCAGCAACATGCATAGCCAATGGCTATTTTAAAAGCAGCAGCAGTCGCAGCTATGTACAAATTGAATCTCTCAAAAAAATGAAAAAAGCAAGCTTTTTGTCCAATGAATAAAAAAAACAAAAACAAACTGACTCATTTTTGGCAAAAAAAATAAAAAGGCGTTAAAAAAAGTTATAGAATGCCAAAAAAAGCAGTTACTACTAAATTTAAAACTTCTATTGTTTTTTTATTGGAAAATTTGCGTATATTTTTTTGGCATATAAATATAAACTCACTAACGACGACCTTCTTTTGCAACCCGATTTTTTCCCTTTTTTTTAAACTTGTCATCCTCGATGACAGGCAGAAAGCAAGTGAGAGCCAGTGAGCGAGAGCGAAAAAAAAAGTTGCCAAATTTCACACATATTTTTTTTTTGATGAAAATGATTGAAGCTGTGAAAAGAACAAATGTTATTGCCCCTCTCCCCCTTCTCTGAAAAGACTTGCAGCACTTTTTTTTATTGGCAATAATCTGTTTGTTTTTTTTTTGGGAGAAAAAATAAAGGTCAAAAAATGTAACAAAAAATGAAAGCAAAAATACAGCACCGCAGAGATACGGTAGATTTAAAAAGCTTAAAGACTATAAAAAAGTAATAAAAAAAATGTGGCCAAATGTTTCCTCTTTAAAGGATACGAACAGTTACGTACCTTTTTTTACAAAAATCCTGATAATCAGGATCTTGTTTGCTCCGAAGTTTTGTCGAATAAATTTATTAATCGCTGCGAGACCCAAAAAAATAATAATTACCGTTTCGCTCCCTTTAAACTAAAAAATTTTATCTCAACAAATTCTTATCCAAAAAAATAGTGCTTTTATTATTAGCTACAATTAATCAATCAATCGATTCTATTTCTCTATATTTTTTTTCAATCATGGATACAGCAAAGCAAAAAATATTTTTCTGCTTCGCAAAAACATAAAAAACTAATTCTTTTTTTTTTCTTATTGTTTCTATCTCGGTCGAAAAAATACTGCGCAAAAAATAACAGAGGAAAAATAAGTTTTTTCAATCACAAAAATTGGTCACTTTTTTTGTTGAGGTTATTGCATTGAAAAAATTATTTTTTTTGCAGAAAAAAAGAAAGAGAGAATTTTCGACCTTTTAAAATTTCAATGTTGAAAAATGAGACAGAAAAAAAGGAATAGCAGCCAGAAAGAGAAGAGATTTTTTGTTGCAGCAGCAAAAGCAGCGGTCAAAATTTATTTTTTTCCTGTTGAAAAAAAAATAGTTGAATTCTTTCTTCTTTTTTTTAAAAAAAAATATATTTTCAAATGAAAGGTTCCGGTCAATGAAAAGGAGGAAGGAAGGAAGAGGAAGCTTCTCCTCCTATATTTTTTTCAGTTACCTTTTCAATTTTAATAAAAATATTTTTGATTTTTTCAAAGATATTTATTTTTTCAAGAGCTTTTTTTTGCTCTTCTTTTTTTCTATTCTTCTTTTTTCGGCTTTTATCCAAGCAAAAAAAAAACAACAACAACATTAAAGTGCTTTTTAAGAGCTTCTTTTTATAATTTTTTTTTTAAATAACGAATAAAACTTGGGACCATTTTGGTGGTTATTTTTTTATTACTACTACAAAAGCTAACGGGGAAAAAAGGGATACGGTAAAATTTTAATCAAAACTATTATTTTTGATTGATTAAATTACGGTATTTAAATTAAAATCTAAAGCGAAAAAACTATGCCCATTTTTTGGGCTAATTTTTGGCAAAATGTATTTCAATGCCATGCAGCAAAAAAAGTTTTCTTTTTTCATATTTTCGTTGCTGGAAAAATTTGAAAAACTTTAAAAAAACGTTGTTTTTCTTCCACTTTGGCATTGAAAGACATTTCGCCATAATTTTGGCATTAGAAAACATTTAGGCATTAGAAAACATTTTGCCATAATTTTGGCATTAGAAAACATTTTGCCAGACATCTCCCCGGAATTTGATCCCTTGAATTTGATGTGATTTGGAAACTCACATTTTTACAGTAAACTCAACATTTTTATGCAAATTTTGAATGGAAAAAAACGACCAATCCTGGTTAAAAAAGCCAAAAAAGGAATACCAAGGCAACAAAAAAAATATTTTTTCAAAACACTAAAAATCTTTTCAACCAAGAAAAAAAAATTCATAATTTATGCTAATTTTCTTTAGATTTTTTTCTTTTCCTCTTACCCGAACTCAAAGAAAAAAAAGAAGGATGGAATCAGGGACTCTTCCCACGCTAGTTTTATTCAAATAATTTCTTTGTAAATGCCAAAATTTTTGCTTATTTCAAAAAAAAAAAGATGAAAAACGAAAATGTTTCCCAGGGAGATATATTGTATCCGCTTTTATATTTATATATCTCCATCCAAATAAAGAGAAGGGGTAGCAGATTGGGCTTAAAATGGCAGCTTGACACACTTTGCCAAAATTATAATATTAGTTTATAATAGTTATCATTTTTATCATTTTTTACAAATTGATATCGTTTTTTGGCACCATTTTTTTGAAGAAAAAAAGTAAAATTTAGAAGCAAAATAAAAACAATTTGGCGTTATATGATAGACTGCCAGAATAAAAATTTGGCGTTATATGACAGGTTGCCAAAAAAGATCGAAGCTTTTAAGCTCTGGTTTCAGACGCTCCAAAAAATAAAATGTTTTTCGAAAAAAGATTTTTGGTAATAATGGCCACCTGGTAAGTGTGCGGCCACGGCATTTTATAGTTTTAAAATAATATATATTTTTTATTAGCTTTTCCGTATTTTTTTTCGTTAAATTTAATGGAAGCTGTTGGTCAGCCAAAAAAAAGAAGCAAAGCCGAAAAAATAAGTTAATGGCCCTTTGGGAGTTTGTGGGAGATTGGGGGGGGGGGGGGTGTTAGAAAAGAATTTATTTAAAAATGAAAAGAAAAGGTAACTGTGACTGGCACCGGCTTCGAAGGCAATAAAGCTATGTAATAAAAGGTATAAAAAATTGCTGTCAAAAAAATAATAGAGTTGAAAGAAAATATTTTTTTTGGTGCCATTGTTTGCAAAAAAAAATTGGGTCAAAAACTAAAAAAAATTTGGACACAATTAAAAAATAATAGTTAAAAGTTTTAATGGCATAATTAAAATTTCAAAAAGGTGTGAAAAAAAGTAATGGTTTTAAGAAAATTAAAGAAAAAAAAAGTAATTAAGCAAATTTGAGATTAAAGAGGTGATAAAAAACAAAAATAAAAAAGACCGGCACGGATTTTGATTTGTTTTGATCAGCTATTTTGGGAGGGGATTTTGATGGGATTTTTGAGAAGCAGTAAATTAGTGTAATTAAAATTGAAAAAAATTTATTGGCATTTTTTGGGTAATTTTGATAAAAATGCTGATAAATTTGTTGATAAAAAATATGCTAATATTGGAGATAATCAGTGATAAAAAATTTGTGATAAAATTTTATGACAAAAAAATATTTACTTAAAATACACACTTTTTTTTGGCATAAATCAAGCCTCCATCTTCACATTTAAAAAATCTTTTCTCATTAATGCCATTTTCTTTTTCGAACTTCAAATTTGTGTACCCCCCCTTTATTAGCTAAACAAGCATCCTTCTATTATTTTTTTTGTTGGCATCTTCCAGAGTTTCTTCTTCCTTCGCTTATTTATTTACTATTTCAGTCAGTCAAGAGTCCAAAGAAGAAGAAGAAGCAATTCAGGCAAAAGGCATACATTAAAGCATCAACAAAAAAAAAGCGTTCCCCCCCTTTTTTTTTGTGCTACTTTTGACATTTTTTAAAAGCAGGAGAATGAAATAAAAAAAGTAGTAGTAGTAGTCGCCAATGTCCACACCCTTTTTCTTTTTCCCGTTTCCATTTTGTGATTTCCGGTTTTGCAAACTCTTTTTTTTCCTCCTTCTTCCATCCTTCTTCTTTTGGAATGAATGAAAGCAGCGCAGCAGAAGCAGCAAAAAAGAAAGAGTCAAGACTTTTTTAGAGAGGAGGAAAAAGGTCGTAAGTCAGTCAGTCAATCGCTAAAGGGCACTTGACAACATCCCTCCCCAAAAAAAAAGCAAGCATACAAGAGCAGCAATCAAAAATAAATATATAAGTTTGAAACAATTGGTTGGCATAATGAATGAATGAGAGGGAGATGGCAGGGAAGGGCACAAAAAAAAGAAGAAGGCATTTAAAAATGTGTTGAAAAAAATCATCATCAAAAAAAAACCCAGCAGGAAAAAATAAAAATATAAAAAAATGGCACTGTTTTAAAAGCATTAATGGAAAAAAAAATGAGTTGCGTAATTTGTCGAGATTTTGTAATGTGCCAAAGAAAAAAATTGAAGTGCCATTAAGTGTAATGATTTAAGACAAATAAGCTAATAATGGGGTGGGGGAGTTGAGATGTGTAAAGTGTGTAGAAAAAAAAGTTGTTGTGGTCATTTTACAATAATAAAAAAAATTGACAACAAAAATAAGTGCCAAAAATTCAAAAAAAAAAGTTGTTCCAAAAGTTTTTTGCATTTTTTTCGGGGGGGGGGGGGGGAGAACATTTTGCCAAGTGAAAAAAAAACGATCTGATATAATTTTTTCAAACATCTCTATCGTAAAAGTTTACCCTTAAAGACAATAAAAAACCTAAATCACTCACTTAAAAAATCTCCAAATTTTGATAATTTATATAGTATTATTTTCCCCTTAAGACATCATCATCATCATCATTACCTTCAAGTATACCAAAAAATTAATCCTCTAACAAGTTTTTATTAATCTTTTTTTTTCTCTCCTATTTTTTTATTATCCCTCAAAAGGGTCATAATAAATTATATGATTTTTTTTAAAGTGATAAGAGCAGTGTCGAACAAGTACATCCTTCAAAATTGTTTTATTGTACTTATTATTATTATTATTATTATATAATACCTTTAAAGAAAGAATGAGAAAGAAAGTAAGAGCATGAAAGAAAGAAAAGTGGATTACTTTTATTAATTTTACTTTTGGAGAACCCCAAAAAAAGAGAGCCTTTTTCCAAAGAGAAAAACAAGTAAAACTAAAAGCAACAAGTAAAAATGAGGGATGAAAAAAAAATCAAAGAGAAAAAGAAAAAAAAGTATTATAGCATTGCGCATTAAGTGGATTAAAAGAAAATGGGGGAGGGGGGAGAAAAGACAAAAGAAAAAGCATGTGTTTTTGCAGCAGTAAAAAATACATATACATTCTTTTAGGCTTTAAGCTTTTTTTAGAAGGGAGATGAAAAAAGTTGATCAAAATGCTTTTTTTTTATTATTATGACATTTTTGGGGGGGATATAAAGGGGGGGGGGGGATCAGGGTGAAAAGGGGATATAATAATTTAAATAATTAATGATATAATAAATCAAAAAAAAATGCCGATAAAAGAAAAAGCGAATTTAGAAAAAAGGGTGATAAAAGAATTAATAATAAAAAAATATGACAAAAAAGGTTGAACAACTGTTTTTGGCACGATTTTTTTGGCATTTTTTTGCAATTTTTCAATTTCTGTTAAATAAGCTTTCCAAAAGCACGAATTCAAATTTTTTAGAAACAACTTTTTCATTTTTGCGTGCAAAATTTTTTGATTAAAGATTTATATAAAATATTTTTTCGGCGCAAAAAAAAGAAGCGTGCCAAAAAGCAACCTTAACATTTTTCAAAAATATATGTATATGTATGACAAAATAGAGTAGACACCTGCATATACAACATATATAAATATATGTATATTTGTATAAATGTAAATGTAAATGTAAGCAAAGGCAAAAGCAAAACCAAAAAAAAGAGTGAGAAAAACAACAACTTTTTCATTTTTTTTTCATTGGCATCATTTTTTCGGCACCCCTCCTTTTCCTCCTTCTTCCAATGTTTATTGTTCAATGCGCACAACAGAAAAAAAAAACTTTTTTTGAATTGAATATTATTTTTTTCACACAAAACTTTAAAAAAAAAATTATATAAAGCCTACCACTTAAATGGGGAAAGATAGCTATATAAGTGGTCGTCGTCAAAAGAACAAAAAAATATTCCAGCATGGAATTGGAGGAGGAGGAAGAAAGAAAAGAAAGGAAGGAATGTAGCCTCTCTCTATGGGGATCTTCTCAAGTATCAAAATTTCTTTCCGAAAAAAAGAAAGAAATAAAATGAAATTTAGCTGCTTTTAATAAAATAAAAATATATAACTAGTTTAATTAAAAGGTGGATATATAATATCCGGAGAGAGAGAAAAATGATGGTCAATTTTGAAAGGTAATTTTATATTTTAATAAATGGATACAATAATTTTTTTTAGCTGAAACATGTTATTTTTTTTCAAGTACCTATGGATTAAGCATGGTTGATATAATCCAAATTTTTGGCGGTCAGTCATAAAACGCCAAAAATCCTGTAACTTAGGCTCCTATATAATTTTGATTATTTTTTATCATATCAGAAAAATGGAATCCATTAAAATCAATGTTCAAAAAAATAGTGAGAAAAAATTAGTTACCAGCAAATATTCGAATTTTGGCGTACTGTGACAGAACGCCAAAGTGTAAAAGAATTTTGGCGTACTGTAACAAAACGCCAAAGTGTAAAATATAACTTTACAGGAGTTTAAAATTATATTTTAAATAAAAAACTGTACAAAAAAACTGACTGATTTTTTTGCCGTAAAAAAACTTTTAAATTTTTGCAAGAAAAAAAACTATTGTTTTATAAAATCGCCGTTTTCTTTTTCAAAGCAACAACAAAAACATTTCTCTCTTTTTTTTCTCCCAAAAAATGTAACATTTAAAAAATACCATTGAAATAAATTGATGACCATTGTTTTTCACCCTCAAAAATTTTTGTTGTTGCTGCAATTCTTCTTGCTTTTATGGGACTGACTTTAAACTTCTTTTTTTTTGACCATTAAAGAGAAGGAGGAAAGAAATTTACAAATACAATTTTGTATAATATTTTTGAAAAAAAAAAGAACAAAAAAAAGAAGGCAAAATGAGTTAAAAGTAAGCACCCTTGATTTGAGCGGAGGTCAACTTGAACGACAACAGCAATTATCATCATTATTGAAGAGAAAAAAAAAATGTAGAGGTAAAAGAATTAAAAATTAGGGTTTTCATTTGGGTAAATGAAAAAAAATGTTTATTTGCAAAAAAAATTGAGGGATATTTTGAGGGACACATTTAATTAATACAATTTTATCGGACAAAGCTGTTACAAAAGAAAAAGTATATAGGATTTTAATTGGTTGTTAAAATGATTTTTAGAGAAAATAAATGATTGAATGGAAGGCAATGAGGAGATTTTTGAAAATAAATGAATCAAAAATTTTATAAAAAAAATATTTGATCAAAACTGTAAAAAAAATAGTATTTTGAAATAATTCTGTAACAACCACCTCATTTTTTAAGAACTCGAGATAAAAATGATATCATAAAAAAATGAAATTGTTGTTGAAATATTATATAATCAAAAATCAAGAAATCCTTTTTTTTATCATTAATTAATTACTGTAATTTTAGCAGTAACCCAAAATTTATGCAAATTTTATTTTTTGTAAATTTAAAAATCAAATTGTTGTTGAAATATTATATAATCAAAAATTAAGAAACATTTTTTTGATCATTAATCGGCTACCGTAATTTTAACAGTAACCCAAAATTTATGCAAATTTATAACAACAATTTATTTTTTAAGCTGCCATTGAAAAAATAGAAAACAAAATTTTTTCCGTTCAACTTTTTTATTTTTACGCTTTTAAAAAAAAAGTTTTATCTTTGTCGGAAAAAAAAGTCAAAAAATTGCGCGAAAAAGGAAGAAGAAAGCAAAAAAGTGACCACTTAAAGACAGCCATTTGTCACAACAACAAAAAAAAAAGGGGGGGTAAGAAAGTGACAAGACAGAAAAAAAATGAGGCGCAACATGAGGTCTTTTAAAGTTTTTTTTTGAAGAAAAATAAAGTTGAAATCTTTCTTCTTTTTTTGGTCAAAAATTCTTCAACAAAAAAAAAGATTCTCCCATGTCATATATATATACGATCCACAATGTCCACATAAAGTGGCTATTTGACAAAGAAAAAAAAAAGATGGAAGAAAAAATATTTTTTTTGCAGAAAAAAAGAAGATCCAAAAAAAAATGAGCATCCGCCGCCGCCGCCGCCTTCGCTGCTTTGCCTTTCCTTCAAATTCCAATGACTCCCTCGAGATGAAATTATTTGATGCCATTTTTTTTTGTTATAGTAAAAATAGTAGAATAAAAAAAAAGTTGAAGCATTTTTGAATAATATGAATATGAATGAATAAGTTTTTGAAGAGAGTATTTAAAAATTTTCAAAGTTTTAAAAAGTTTTAAAAGGGCAAAAAAAGATAAAAGAGAGAAAAAAAGGATAAAGAAGATTGAGTAAAATGTAACAAAAGTTTGACACTATCTCGGAAAACGGCATTGAACAAAATTTTTGGGTCGAATTTTAGCAAAAAAAAATTTCTTAAACTCTTAAAATTCTAAAATACCAAAATTTTACTATTCCAAAAAAAATGATCTAAGCTTTCTAAATTTCATTAAATGTTCTAAAATCGTAAAAAAATTTATTACAAAACATACATTTTTTTTGTAATCAAAAACATTTTTGACCATCACTTTTTCCTCACTTTTTTGTTTTGAAATATTTCGAAAAAAACACAGTCATTTTTCAGACGTAAATAAAGAAAAGCGTTGAAACAACAGTCCTTTTTTTTCAATGACTCAGTTTTACAAAGCAAATTTTTAAGGAAAAAAAAGAAAATATAGTCTGCTTTCAATTTTTTTTAAACTTATAAATCACCTTTTTAATTCTTGATTTTACAAAAAAAATCCGTCTTTTAAAAACAACTATGAAATTTTTAAATTTGATCTTTGGCAAAATGTTTTTGACTGACATGCGGCAAAAAAAGTTTTCGTTTTTTTCATATTTTCGTTGTGGGAAAAAAAATGAGAATCGATAAAACACCGTTTTTTCTCGGACATGGCATTGATTGAGCATTTTGCCAAAATTTTGGCATTAAAAAACATTTTGCCATAATTTTGGCATTAAAAAACATTTTGCCATAATTTTGGCATTAAAAAACATTTTGCCATAATTTTGGCATTAAAAAACATTTTGCCATAATTTTGGCATTGAAAAACATTTTGCCAAAATTTTGGCATTACAAAACATTTTGCCAAACAACGAGCACGGAAACTTCAAAGTTTGATTTGATCCAAATTTCGAATCCTGATTTTTTATTTAAAAAAACTCCAAAATTATTGAAGCAAAAAAAATATTTTCTGCTTTTTTTTTAAAATTTAAAAATAATTGCAAAAAAAAGCGAAGAAAAAAACAATTTTAATGCAAAAATCTAGATCTTCTTCTTATTTTTTTTAAAGGAATTGAAAAATCTAGTTGTTAAACAATTTTCATCAATTTTTTTGTCAACTTTTTTTTTGAGACTTAAAAAAAATAATGAAACACTTTTTTTTGGCAGTGAAAAAATTCAATTAAATTATTTACAGTAATAAAACTTTAAAACTGAGTTAGAAAAAAATATAATATTTAAATGAATTTAAAATTAGCTTAGGCTTAAGCCTAAATATAAAAAATAAAAGTACAAAAATTTGAAAAATAATAAGACTTAAAAACAAAAAAAGAATAAATTTCCTTGTAAGAAAAAGAGAGATATATTTTTAAAGAGAGCATCTTTAACAAATAATTTAAAATATCCACAGGGAAAAAAATAAATTAAAACGAACCTTTTTAATCCGCAAAACTCCAATACTTCCACCATTTAAACTTGGCTCCGTTGTCATATAAAAGTATTCATTTGATTTATCCACGAGTTCATAGGTGAAGACATTATCTCTGTAAAAAAAATGGGTTTTTAATTTACAGGTGGTGATGATAAAAGTCAAGTATATCAAACGCAGCACCGTATCAAAAAAAGGGGGGAATGGCAGGGATCTGTGCCCACTAAAAATGTACTAAACTTGATTGAACTTTTACTGATAGCGGCAAAAGATCAAAGGCTAAAGTTTTCAAGCTGAAAATGATTACTCCAAAAATTTTCACATTTAATCCAAAGCAATTTTCCACGTTGATCTTTGGCAAAATGTTTGTCAGTGCCAAAGTTGGAGAAAATGTTTTCGGTTCTTATTCATTTTTTTCCAACAAAAAAAACGAAAAGATTTTTGCCACTTGGCATTGAAGAGACATTTTGCCAAAAATCAGCCCGAAAAATTGCTTTGGATTAAGTGTGACAACTTTTGGAGTAATCATTTTCGGCTTAAAATGAACAAGCCTTTGATCTTTTGCCGCTATCAGTAAAAGTTCAAAAAAGTTTGGTACATTTTTATTAGGCACATATTTTTGCACCGCCTTTTTTTGGTAACAATTTTATGTCATTAAAATTAAACGGTATTAATTATTAATGTTAATTATAATTATTAAAATTTGTTTTAAAACTACCGTACCTTGCTTCATTATCTTTATCCAAAGCTGCAACAGAAAAAACAGCTTCTCCAGGAGCTAAAGTTTCAGGAGTTGAAACATCATAAATTAATTTTTCAAAATATGGTTCATTATCATTGACATCAGCTACCGAAATCGTTACAATTCCAGAGCCTTCTTTTGGTGGAATTCCTTTATCCGTTGCTCGAACTTCTATCGTAAATTGTCGTTCAAAGAGAACTTCACGATCAAGACGACGCATAGCAAAAATTTTTCCATTTGTTTTATCAATTCTAAATACGGGGGCTCCTTCAATTTCTTTATTAACAGCAATTGAATATTCTAATTGTGCATTAAACGTTGACGGATCATCATAATCGATGGCATTTGCGGTCATCACATATATCCCTTCAGAGCCAGGCTCACGATTTTCATCAATATTTCCAAACATTTCAGTCGGAAATATTGGGGCATTATCATTGATATCTTTTAGAAGAACATGAACATCCGCATATCCAATTAAACCTTTTCCATCATCATCAATTCCTTGAACAATAAATTTCCATGCAGGAACACCATCAGGGGGATCTCGATCAAGTGGTTTTATCACATCAATATGCCCAAATAATGGATCAATTGTAAAATAATCTCCAACTCCTTGTCCTTCAAGTTTATACACAATTTTCTCCGATGCTTCATCATTATCAGAATCGGTAGCTTTAACAGTAAAAAGTCGCTTAGGAATTTGTTGATCTTCTTCAACAATTGTAATAGAATAAATTGGCATTTCAAAGATTGGCGCATTATCATTTACATCTTCAATATAAATATATATTGATGTTGTAGTATTATGCTTTCCATCGGTTACAGTCAGCAACAAATGATAAACATTTTGTTGTTCATAATCCAGCGCCTCTTTAACAAATACCACTCCGCTATCAGTTTTAACTCCAAAAGGTATTCGCTTTTCATCAGGGGATTGTAAATCATATCGAAGAGTTGAATCTAAAAATATACATACATAAACTGATGGCATTTAATCACTGATGGATTGTCAACAGATGTGACGTCACTCATTTTATGGGGGGGGGGGGGGGGGGTAACAATATGTGACGTCACTTTGAAGTACGGTATTAGATCAAAGAAAAAAAATGTGATGATGTGGTGGATTTTAAAATTTCGGATCTTCCCGTGACGTCACACGTGGACGTCACGATTTTGTGATGGAAATGTGACGTCACGCATTTTATAGGGGGGAGGGTAACAATATGTGACGTCACTTTGAAGTGCGGTATTAGATCAAAGAAAAAATGTGATAACGTGGTGGATTTTAAAATTTCAGATTTCCCCGTGACGTCACGCATGGACGTCACTGCTATTGATTTTTGAAGTACAATTTTTCGATTTCGATAATTTCGATGCCAAAAATTTCGAAAATAATTTCATTTTTAATTATTTCAAATTTAATTTCGATAATTTTGATTTCGCAATTTTGATTAAATTTAAATTTAACTTACGTCGATCAAGATCTTGTGCTTTTACCGTAATAATATCCGTATATATTTCGGCATTCTCTTTTACCCTTCCTTCATAACGCTTTTCAGTGAAATACGGGGGATTATCATTAATATCACCAATAAAAATTTGAACTTTTACAATATCTGCAAACAAAAAAATATATTTGTTTAAATATGCAAATTTTTCAAACTTTTTAAACTTTTTAAACAAACCTTTATTGGTGCCAGGTGCTCCAGGAAGGGAAGATTGCATGGAATCCATAGCTTCAACATCAAAAATAAAAGAATCTTGAGCTTCTCGATCAAATTTATCCAACGGATATATTCCACCAGTAATTTCATCAACACGAAAATATTTCCATGCATTGGTTGAAGAATCTTGAACAATGGCATAACGAATTTCACTTTGTGGCCCTGGCGCATCTGAATCTTCGGCCTTTACAATTGTAATTGGTTTTCCTCCAAATTTTTCCATATATTCTATTGGAAGTTGTTCCTCGTCAATTGTTCCAATGAATCGATCAACGGTAAATCTGTAAATTTTAAATTGGAATTTTAGGTAAAAAAAATGATTGATGCCCGCTTTTTTTTGGCGTTTAGTCATAAAAGGCCAAAATTCTGTAGCTCCTATATAATTTTGACATTTTTTATCATATCACATAGATAGAGTAACCCCATTAAATATCAATGTCGAAAAAAGTAAAAAAGCAAAAAAAAATTGATTAACAAAAAGAAATTTTGGCATTCTGTGACAGAACGCCAGACCCCCGGTTAATTTTGGTAATAGTAATAGATTAATATATTTAAAGATATAGTTATGTAAAAGTGCATTACTGTAGTGATAATTATGCAAATTTTAGCATATTACTGTACCGTTACAGTAATTTGAATAAGTAATTAATAAATTATTGTAGAAATAATTTCGATAATTTTGGGTTACTGTAGTGATAAAAGACTGCGGTACTTAGAACTAAAATAATAATTTACAAAAAGGGACTGTCCAGACGTGACGTCACGGCTTTAGGGGGGGGAGGGGGGTAAGCAAAAAGTGACGATTTGTGATGGGGGAGGGGGGGGGGGGGGGTCAAAGCCAAAAGTGACGTCACGGAAATTGATCATTTTTGCAATGTTATTGAATTAAATTTTACTAAATTTTTTCTCTAAAGTTTTTTCAAAGAGTAAAAAACTCTTGACGCGAATGATTAAAACGCGGCAAAAAGACTGCTAAAGCAGTGTTAGCAATGCTCTTTTGGACAAGCTTTAAAAACTTTCAACCCTGTTACAAAGTAATGAACTTCGAGGCATCCAAAGGATTAATTAAACCAAATGAAACTGTAAACATGTCGGATTTACACAATTCTTTTATGGCTCTTTTTCGAAATTGGGCTGAACTCAAAACAAGATTTGATAAATCTGCAAGAGAATTTGCTGGAGAAAAAACATGGAAAGAATTAAACAATGATATTGTTCAAATTAAACTCAAAATGACTTTTTGGACATCTGAAGTTGAAAAACATAAATTCAATCTCGTATATAAAGATCAACTTTATATACGAGATTGCTTCCAAGAGATTCACGAAGGGCGTCGTCATTTTAATTGTGCTCCAGTTCGATTACTAAAACCACAAAATGACTTGATGAAAGATTTTGTTTGTTGTTGTTACAAATAAAATTTTAAATTAATTTGAATTTTTTATGCATTTTTGGAAAATGTGACGATTTTTGTGACGGTGGGGGGGGGGAGGGGGGTAAGCCAAAAGTGACGGTACTGTGATTAGGGGGGGGGAGGAGGTCAAAATTTTGGATTTTGCCGTGACGTCACGTCTGGATGTTCCCAAAGGAGTAGTACAATTATGTACAGTAATTTTTAGCAAATAATAAATTATACAGTAATGTTAAAACTACAGTAATTTTGGTAAAATGGGTTACTGTAACAATATTATTAAAAAACTTACCGTGGAATATTATCATTTTTATCTTTAATAATTACAGTAAATTGTTTAGAAGTTGAAACCTGTGACCGAACATCTGTTGCAGCAATTGTTAAAGTATAATTTGAAGTTTCTTCATAATCCAAATTTTCCATATTCCGAATTACCACCCAATCTTGTCCAGCTTCTTTAATTTGAAACTCACGAAATTTTTGTTTATAATTTGTTCCAAGTTTTACGCCATTTGTCATTTTATAAGATATTTGGGAACGTTTATTATTAGCTGATGAAGCCCGGCATTTAAAAAGTTCTGTATAAACTGGAATATCTTCTTCTACGGCAATTGACTGCTTACAAGTGGAAGCAGATTGCCAAATTGGAGCATTTTGAGCTTGTTCATGCACAATTACCGCCACTTGAACGAGAGATTGCCGTGGATCAGGCTTTCCATTATCATTTGCCAAAACATTAAAAGCAAATCTTTTTCGACTTTGTGGAATTGACTTTGCTAATGTGATTTCTCCCACCGATGCCGAGGTAAGGGTAAAGAAAGAGACATCATCAAAATGATCAGGACCTGAAGTTTCATCCACTTCAAGTCTGTAAGTAATTCGAGCATTTGGTGCCGAATCCCGATCATCCGCCAACACCGTCAACACAGAAGCTCCAGGTTGAATGGATCGACTAATTGAAGTTTCATATATTGGTCTCTCAAATTCTGGAGAATTATCATTAAAATCAATCACTTGAACCGTAAATTGACAGAATCCAATCAACGGCCGTTCCCCTTTATCCGTAGCCTTTACCGTAACCTCTTCAAAAGCTTTTTGCTCTCGATCAAAGACAAAATGTGGAGATGGCCGTAATTCTCCTGTCACCGAATCAATAACAAATGGCTTCCGAGATTCTGATCGAGCATAATACAACGAATAAATAATTTCACCATTTGTTGATGCATCTTCATCTGTGGCTTGCACCTGTATTATCACAGGAGCTTCACCGTGCCGATATTGACCTTCTTCAATTTTTGCCTTTTGTGAATATCCTCCACATTCTGGAAATTCTGGTTTATTATTATTGACATCAGCAATGCCAATTCGAACGGTGGCCGTTGAAGTATGTAAAAGGGGATTCTCCTCATCACAACATGACCCATCATCTTTTGCTACAACCGTAAGATTATATGGACTCCCATAATTCAATAATTCCATCGGGGAAACATTTTCTTTCAGCCGAATTAGTCCAGTATCTTTATCAATTTCAAATAATTCTGTTTCAGAAGTTTCATATCCAAATTCATCCAAAAATCCATAGGATACTTGATCTCGATCCGGATCAATCTAAAAAAGTGATATAAAAAATGGAGAAAATTAAGGGCTTTTGAAGAAATTGAAAAATTAAAATCAAAATTCAAAAATGTCGAAATTCCTTTGTCGACGAAATCGAAATTGATGATTTTCAGTATTTTCTGAAATCAAAATATCGAAATTCGTTTTAACTTTTGGCAAAAAAAATCAAAATCGAAATTTTGAATTTTGAATTAAATTTTATCTAATCCAAAAATATCGAAATTTCGACTATTTCAGTTAGTTGAAAAACGAAATTTCAGAGCTTTGTAGAAAAATCAAAGTTGAAGATTTTCAATGTTTTTTAAACTCACTGGAATTTTGGCCAAAAAAATGTATTATTGAATTTCGATATATAAAATTTTCTAGCCCAAAAATTATCGAAATTTCGACAATTTTAATAAGATGAAATTGAAATTTATGCAAATTTCTTTGTCTCAGAATTTTGAAACTATCACATATTTTTAACTTTAAAAAATCACTTACCGCTTGAATCTGCAACACTGGGGTCCCCCCTTGAGCATCTTCTGCAACAGCGGTTGAAAATTCCCGAGTCGGAACAAACATTGGTGGTTCATCATTGGTATTTTCCGTTCGAATATGTACCATTGCTGTTGATCTTCGCCTTGGCATTCCTCGATCCTCCGCCGTAACATTAAAACGATAAATAAAAAATCTTTCACGATTTTGATCAGCATTTAATCTTTTTCGAGCACTAATTTCTCCAGAATCTGATACCGAAAAATCTGGATGATCAACGGTGTAAACGATTCGAGAATTCTCCGCTGAATCTTTATCCATTGCTCGAACCTGTAAAATTGGCTTCCCAATTTCAGTATTCTCTTTTGTTGTAGCAGTATAAAGGGGCTGAATAAATGTCGGAGAATTATCATTCACATCTTCAACTTCAAATTCTACAGGCGCCAAATTCTCTTTTCCATCTTCTTTTACAACAACTAAAAATTGGATGCATTTTTTATGCAAATTTTTTTGGATATTTTAAGCTTAAGATTTTCGAAATTTTACAAAAAATAAAATTGCGTTGTTGAATTTAATTTATGCAAATTTTCATAGATAAAAAAATAGAAATTCTAATTTTAAATAATTTTTTGTTATTTTATGCAAATTTTTGGGACGTATTCGTTTTTTAAATTTGAATACCAAATTTTTTAACAAAAAAAAATGCGAAAATAAAAAAAAATTTTTGTGCATTTATATGCAAATTTTTTCGAACTTCGAAAAGCCAAAAGTAACATAAAATTTTTATGCAAATTTTTTTGGGGGTAGTCGAAATTTGAATAAATTTGCTAAAATACAAAATTTAAATTTTTGAAAAACTGAATACATTAAAATATGGATTTACCAAATCCCTAAGTGTAAAAACTTTATTCCAAAAAAACACAAACCTTTAAGTTTAAAAATTTTTGGAATTGAAGGATCATCAAAATCTAGAGCTCGCTTCAAAGTAATTAATCCACTAAATTCATCAATAAAAAAGTATGGACTTTCATCATCGCTGATTTCATTCAATAAATAAAATTGTTGATGTGATTTTATTCGCCGATCATCAATTGCCCGAAAAGTATGTGTTTCAATCAACAACAAACTATTTCCCACGGTTGAATCTTCACGAATTTTTCGAAAATATTTTGAATTTAAAAATTGTGGTGCCCGATCTCCGGCAAGAATTTCAAGGGATGCCACTTCACTTTGTTGTTGATGTAATAATGGTGCTGGGGTTGGTGTTGGGGTTGGGGTTGTGGTGGAATTGATGGCACTATTTTTTGGTGTCAAATCTCGAGCTTGTACATATATCTTATAGATAGATCCAGGGGAATATTTTGAAAGTGCCGTTCGAACCATTCCAGTTTTGGCATCAACGGTAAAGGCGCCAGAAGCTAAAAAAAAAGAAATTTTATCAATGATTTTTGAAATTTCAGGGTTTTAAAAAGTAAAATTTATTTAAATAATTCAAATCAAAATTCAGCGTTTAATTTTCGAAGGCAATGTTTGGCGAAATGTTTCTCAATGCCAAATGTCTGGCAAAATGTTTCTCAATGCCAAATGTCTGGCAAAATGTTTCTCAATGCCAAATGTCTGGCAAAATGTTTCTCAATGCCAAATGTCTGGCAAAATGTTTCTCAATGCCAAATGTCTGGCAAAATGTCATTTCAGTGCCATTTTGATGAAAAAAAAACGTTTTGTTTGTAAATTTTTTTCAACAAAAAACACGAAAACTTTTTTTTGGCATTGAATAGACATTTTGCCAAACATTGGCTTTTATTAAAATTAAACATTTTTTTGTTTTTGATTTCAATCGTTTTTTGTCCAAGAAAAATTTGCATATTTTTGGGTACTGTATTTTTTGTTTTTTTTTGCTATTTTTTAAAGTTAAATTTTTTTCTTTAAAAATTAAGATTTTTGCCACAAAAAAAAATGTATTATTGAATTAAAAGCAGCTGCCCCCCCCCCCCAAAAAAAAGTGGACATTGAGAACTGACAATTTTTCTTAGCTTAAAATAAGACATTTTTAAAAAGACGAACAAACATTGACTCAAAAAAAAATTGGATTAAACTTCGGTCACTGATTTTGTAAAGCTTTAGGTTTAAGCTAATTAGCATAAATCTGCTACTGCTGCAAAAAAAAATTAAAAAAAAGGATAAACTTACGTTCAGAATTAATAAGTCGATATTCAATTCGATTATCTCCATCACCCTTTTCATCACGGGCTACAAATTGATAAACTTGATATCCAATTGGACGATCATAGGGAACAACGGCAAGGAAGGGCTTGGGAGAATTTAAGAATGTTGGAGGTTCATCAATATCAAGAATTTCAAGGTGAAGCGTTTGGGAACGTCCTGAAAATGGAAGATTTATGCAAATTTTTATATTATTGGGTAACATTTTTTGATACGGTTTTAATTTGTTATCTTTCGAATACGGTAACTGTTTTGATTTGAAAAACTTTTTTCATATTTATGCAAATTTTTATTAACGAAGTAATTCTTGATATACAATAAATTTAAACATTTTTATTACGACGAACTATTTCGACCTCACATTTTATTCAAATTTATGCAAATTTGTTGCCTCCCTTTTGCTTTTTTACGGAAATTTTGATTCTAACTTTTTTCCAAATTTATGCAAATTTTGTTCTTCCCTTATGCTTAGGTAGTTTTGATTTAACACTTTTTTCAGGTTTATGCAAATTTTTATTATTGAGTTAATTTGATATACAGTTTAATTATGATTGCGGTAACTGTTTTTATTTTAAAAAAACTTTTTTCAAATTTATGCAAATTTGTTGCTCCCTTTTGCTTTTTAAATCCCTTAAAAAAATCTTTTCGATGTAGTTATTTCACTTTAAATAGCTCTGAGTTTGTTTGAAGAATTTAAAATTATTTCTTTCTTTTTTTGTTTCAAAAGGAAGTGCTCCTTCAACACTTCCGGCGTGCCGTCAATGAAAGAAAGGACTTTCTTGGATTTTGGATTTTGGATTGTTGAAAATTGCATGTAAAAAGATTTTTTGTTGCGTTTTCTTTTGCGCATCAATTATTTTTTCTTCAAACAAAAATTTGCATGTTTTCATTTTTGTTCATCAATTTTTTTTGTCTCAAAAATTCTTGCGCGGAAAATAAAAATTGAAAGATTTGTTTAAAAAAAAGAGTTTTTTAATTTTCATGGAAAGAAAAAAAAGTTGAAAGAGAAAAGGTTTTAATCAAATTTTTGCTGCAATTGTGCTATGGGATTGTCCAGACGTGACGTCACTATAAAATCGAAAATTTGAACCCCACCCACCCTTCCGTCCCGCTTTGCCCTTTGATCTTTGTCGGCTTTTTAGCAGGAGCGTCACGTTTAGCTTACCCCCACCCATAAAACCCGTGACGTCACGTCTGGACGCTCCCTATTTTGCTTTTTTTGATTGTTGCTTGGTTTTTTTTTTGGCAATAAAAAAGGTGACCAAAAAATCATTGAAGAAAAAAAGAAGGAAGGCATTATTATTTGTTTTTCTTCTTTGCCACGGCACCCAAAAAAAGAGAAAAAAAGCATTGTCGGATTTCTAATCCAATTATAGGGAAAATAAGCAAAAAAAAATTATAATCGGAGATACAAAACTACCTTAGCAACAATTTTCTTTTTTTTCCTCTATAGCACCCCCCTAGTGTGACGATGACTTAAAAGTGGGGAGAAAGAAAAAAAGGAAAGTGGACCTTTCTAAAAAAAAATTTGAACGGTTTTTCTTTTCTTTGCTTTTTTTTGTTGTTGCATGCTTTTTATTTTAATTTTCTACGGAAGCCACCTGGAAAAAGAATTATAATAATAAAAAATTTTTGACTAAATGCTCGCTGTTGGGCGTCTACCCTTTTTTTTTCCTATTCATTTAAAAGAATGAATGAATGGAAACAATGAAAAGCCAAGTCAATCGGTCAAATTTTATGAATTGAAGAAGAAACGGTATTATGCAATCATCAATGAATCCTTTTATTCAAAAGATTCACCCAAAAATAAAAAGGTTCAACAATTTCACAGCTGCTTTATTTCTTTTTTCTATGATACTTGACTTTTTACTTAAAAATATAACACATACTTTTTTTTCAAGTATAAATGAAAAATCTGTTCATTGACGAAATATTCAAATTTATTGTATCTGAGTTAAAACTATGTAAATATATATATTTAAAAATGACCAAAAAATAGTATTGATAAAGTTTTTGGGATCCTTTATCATATCAGTAAAAACTACGAAAAATCATTTCGAAATTATCAAAATCTTTTGGAAAAATGCAAATTTTTTACAGTATTTTTTGAAATTTAATTATTTCGAAATTTAAAAATTTGCATCAGCTGAAATTTTCGGAAATATTGTTTTCGGTGTAAAAAATGCAAATTTTTAATCACCAAAAGAGCTAAAATAAAGTTGTTGTTGGCTCTTCAGGATAAAATTAAGTACTTGAAATTGAAAAAAAAATGTCTGATAAAATGCAAATTTAAAATATTCAAATATGTATTTTTAGAATAATTAACAATAGTTAATTTAAAACACTAAAAATAATATCATAAAAGCTACAATAATTGTAAGAAATTAAAAAATTTGCATAAATATATCTCAATATTTTTTATATCTGCTTTCACACATTCAAATTTATCCCATAATTAAAAAATTTGATGAAACAAACGCTTCTCTTTTTTTCTCTCAACGACAACAACGACAACGACGACAGCTGATGAATATTATTTTGCTATTATTATTCTAGAGTTCATCAACTCATATTTTTTTATTCATTCATTTAAAACAAAAAAAAAGAATATTGGAAAGAAGAAAAGAAAGAAAGAGAAACAATAAGCTTTAATTTTGCACTTTCATTTTGCATTTTCACTCAATTAAGATGCATCCATTTTTTTTATTTGTTGTTTTTGTTTTTCAATTTACTTAAGTATACTATTTTGGATGAGTGTTTTTGGTTGTTTCAAACACCCCCCACATAATTTTTTTCTCAATTACAAAATTATATATGCAAGCACTTTTTTTTCAAGTAATATCTCTCTCCATTTTTTTTTGTTTTGCAATGACGAAACATGTGTTAATTGAATTAATTAATAAAATGGGAGAAATGGAAAAAAAGATGCTTTAAAATAAATTTTTTAAAGATTGACAAAAGTTAAAAAACTGCATTTAACCAAATCAAAAAAAAATATCGTAAAACAATAAAATTTTTGATGCCAAAAATTCATTTTTCTTTTCCAAGTCGATTTTTGGCAAAATGTTTTTCAATGCCAAAAGGGGACAAAAACCTTTTTTTCAATAGTTTTTTGGCATTGAATGAACATTTTGCCAAATATCGAACTATAAAATTGAGTGGTTAATTTGTTTTTGGATTGAAAATGCCATGGTTTGTTTTTTGGCGATTTTTAAGTTCCCCCTAACATTTTTTTGCGACATTTTATTCATTGTTTTTTTTCACCACAATTAATTTTCTTTTTTTTGTTTGATCCTATAAAAAACACACTGAATGGTCAATTGAGTGAACATTCGAAAAAAAACAAAAAACAACACATAATTAAACCGTTCCCTTTCCATTTTTTTGGCAAAAAAAGAATGGCACACAAAAAAATGCCATGTTCTTCTTCTTCTTCCGACGGCAAAAAAACAACCAATGAATGAAAGGAGATAAGTAAAAAATGTGATTTTTTGAATAACAAAAAAAAAAAGGTGAACTGTAAAAAATTGTCACCTTTCATTTGTTTTCGTCTTTAAAAGAATTACAAGTGCCGCCTTTGATCTTTGTCGTTTTTTTTCTTCCTATCTTTGGTGTCCCAAAAAGGAAATTAATTGTAAAAAAGTTATATATGCGAAAAAAAAGAGAGAGAGAAAGATAAATCTTGCACGCGTCGTTTGTGTTTTTTTGCGTTTTTTTTGTTTGCCGATATTTTATATTTTTTGTGCCATAAAAAACAATTAAAAACATTTGAAAGAAAAAGAAGATATTGCGCAAGAGAGCATAAAAAACAATTTTTAGATCTCACAGATATCTATATCGATGAAATTGTATATTGATTGTAAAATTGTTTTGTGGTCCTCAAAACAAATCTTCTCATTTTTTGATGAGATAATAAAAATAGTAATAAAAATTAAAAAAAGTTATCAAAGAAAGTATACTGTAATTTTTAATTTAGCATGGTTTTGGCGTTCTGTCACACAATGCCAAAATCCGGATTGTTTTGTAAATTAATTTTTTCTTGCTTTATTACATTATACTTTTTTTGGACATTGATATTAATGGGGTTACATTTATGGTAAAAAAATCAAAATTATATAGAAAATGTGTTATAGCATTTTTGGCGTTTTGTGACTGAACGCCAAAAAGATGGGAATCAGCCATGATAATTTTAAACATAAAATAATGAAAACATAAAACTTTTTTTATTTTAATTTTTGCAAACCCCTTTTTTTCAAATTCTTTTCTCTTTTTTTGCCGTAATTTAAAAATGACCAATGTGAAAAAAAAGTGGCACGCAAAAAAAATTTTATATATTTTTGCCTTATTTCGTAAAAAAAGTAGTAGAAGTAGTAATATTAATTAAATGACTCAAAAAGGCTTGCTTGCTTTCTTCCTTCTATCTTTCTTTCATCATGAGTTTTTTTGCCTTCAACGGAAAAAAAAATTCAAATATGACCAATTTCTTGCTTCCTTTTTCTCTCCTTTAATTCTCATTGTTGCTTTGCAATGCCGTGCCGTACTTTGTCTTTCAACAGGCTATATTTTCAAAGAGAGAAAGAAAGAGATGGAAAAAAATTTTATTGTTTTGAACAAAAAAAATTCAATTTTAATTCAACAAGCTTATGTTTTTGGGTCTTCCCTTTTTTTTCTTTGCACGAAATTAGGAACAATGAATGAACAAAAAAAAAGTATAAATAAAAATGGACATTGGAAAAACTCTAGATTAATTTTTTTTTTGTGTTGAAATAATTGTTTTAATTTTAAAAAGTTTTAATGAATTTTGAATATTTTCGAAAAAGTGCAATTGCAAAAAAAAAGAGTTGTTGTAAAAAAATGGCAAAAACATTTTTTTTTGGCATTTTTTCGGGACATAAACCTTTGATCTCATCAAAAAAATGGCATAAAAAAGAGTTATATAATGCATAGCCATCAAAACAAGCAAGCAATCATCTGTCATATTTTCCCCCCTTCAAACTTTTAAAATTTTGAAGTTCTTTGAAAAAATGTTGTCTTTTAAAAAAGGCAAGAAAAAAAAAAGTAGTTTAAAAAGTTGCCGCAATTTTTTTTTGGTCATTCATTTTATTTTATTTTTGCTATCCCTTATTTTTCTTGCGCACTTTTATTTTTTTGAAGTAGTTTAAAAACGGATGGATTTAATCAAAAATAAAGAGCCGCAGCAAGCAAGCAAGCAAGTATAAATGAATTGCAAAACAGCTTTGAACAAAAAAATAATGCCATTGTCGATGCCCCCCGTTGTCGATGATGATGACAGATTTGGTTTTGAGATAATTTCTAGGGAAGGACAACGAGAAAATTGAAGGAAGAGTAAATAATCCGTTTAAGAAAAAAAAAGTAAAGAGAGAGAAAATTCGATAAATGCTTAAAAATGCTTTCAAAAATGCCATAATCGGGGTTCATCAAAAACAAGTTAAATGCGGCGACAAAAAAGAGAGAGAGAATTTGGATAATTGCGTAAAAAGAGGGGGAGCCCCTAAGGGTATGTCATTTTAGTTTTAAATAAATAAATTTTGAAATGCAATGACTGCAATACAATTTTTTAAGCAGTTTTTAAACCATTTAAATATGAAACTTAAAAAAATTGAATTAAATAAATTTTTAAAAAAAAAGTTAAAATCAATTATAATTTTCCCACCACGAAAACTACAGTTACCGTATTCAAAACTACCAAAAAAAAATTCTAAAACTTACGATTAAAATCTCCAATAATCGGAATATTAATATTTATTTCATTTTGTTTCTCAAAATTTAGTTCATTAATTAATTCAATGGTGCCATTCCCAAAAATTTTTAAATATTCTGATATCAGGGGTGCTCCATCAATTCTTTCATCAGCAAAAAGTAGAATTTGTTGGGACGCTAAAATTCCAAGGGCTTGATCCTCTTTTAGCGCAATAAAAATATCTTCTGCTCGATCCCGTTTATTGATGGTTCGAGCCTTTCGAGATGACTTTAAATGGGAATTTGTTGTTGTGCCAATAAAAAGTTTAATCTTGCATTTACTTTCCTAAAAAGAGTTTTTATTCAAATTTATTCAAATTTATTCAAATTTATGTGATTTAAACAATGGCATGTATGCAAATTTTTTACCTGTCCAAGAGAATCTGAAGCAATAACAAAAAATTCATAGATGCCACTTTTAAGGGTTGACGTGGCAAAGATATCCCCCGCAATTGGGGCAATATCAAATTTACTGGTTTCTGGATCAATTCGATAAAATGGGATTCCTCGGGATGTCCTGGAAGATGGAAATTGTTTTTTTTGATTATATATTATTGATGCTTTTTTAAATTGTTTTTTTTGCTTCGGAGATGTTCTGATTTTATTCGGTGTTGGTGCGGCTCCGACTCCGGTGTGTCGGAGCAGAATCTGGGGGCGGCTCACTGCTTTCAAAAAATATTAAAAAAAAAGTGCCGCTGCTTTTTTTGCTTCGGAACAACGGAGTCGGTTTCGGAGTCGGCTCCGGAACCATGGAGCAAAAGCCGATAAAAAATATCCGGCACCACAACATTGATCCCATATATATTTTTTGTTTTGGTTTTTCTCCCTCTATCCTTTTTTTATATAATTCAATTTCCGTTTTTTGCTTCTTCCCTTTTTTTTTATTGTATTTATGCCATCCAAAAAAAACAAAACAAAACCAAAGCTTTTTTTCTTAAAGAAAGAAAATGACCTTGGATATATTATATTATATATTTATATTTATATATTTTTGTATCCGAAAAAAAAAGAAGGAGGGAAACTTAAAAAGCTTTTTTTTTGCGTAAACAAACAAAAATGTGCCAAAGAAAAAAAGAAAGCTGAAACTCGGATTGAAGAAGGTCAAAAAAAAGAAAGAAGAAAGACAATAACTCTTTTTTTTTCGAGGATTAGTTTTTGTAAAAAGAAAAAGAAAAAGAGCCGGAAACGATAGATATATAATTTGTAAGGATTACATGCTACCGATATATCGGGGGGATAAAAAAGAGGATTTGTGAAAGCTAAACATGGGAGATGGAAAATTGTTTTTTTCTCGAATAATTTTCGTTGCGGGATCAAAGTTTTTGGGATATGCAAATTTTGAACTTTAAAAGATAAAAACGATTTCTTTGATATGCAAAAAAAATTTTATTTTGCAAGAATCGCAATAGTATTGATAAAAAAATTTTTGGATATGCAAATTTTTGAATAAACGAATTTGCACAAAAATTAAATATTTAAAAAAAATTTGAAGAATTTTCGGTAAAAACAAATTCTTGCAAATATGCAAATTTATGAAAAAGTTTATGATAAACGATTTTTGGATATGCAAATTGCTTGAATAAATAAAAAAAATTTGCATAAAAAATTAAGATTTTAAAAAAATTTTAAAAATTTTCGTTAAAAACAAATTCTTGAATATGCAAATTTATGAAAAAGTTTTTGATACGTGGGTATGCAAATTTTTTGATTTTGCAAGAATCGCAAAAGTATTGATAAAAAAATTTTTGAATATGCAAATTTTTGGCAATCACTCAACACCTTTCAAAATTGATATAACTTACTTTGCCTTCACTCTTAACAACGTGGAATGAGCTTGAACACTTTTAACTTCAATAAGATAAACGCTGGATTCAAATTTTGGTGGAGGTATTGAAATATTTTTAATATTTATAATTAATTTTGTCATTGCAATTCGCTTTTGTTGTTGCTTTCGATCAAATGCTCCAATATATATCTCTTTAGATGTTTCCCCCTGCTTTGGCCGCCGTGCCAAATATAATTTTGCAAATGATCCACGAAGATATTCTTTGGCATTTACAAATGTTATTAAATCATTGGCATCTGAAATTGGACCAAAATATATTTCATTTGATGTCACATTTTTTAATGCCATTCGTGCTGGTAATAGCAATTCAAAGTTTTGTGCCGTTGTTGAATCTATGCTGGTATTATAGAGCGGCAACAAAAATTGTGGAGCAGATCTATAAAAAAAAATTTGCATAAAAAAATAATTAGCAAAAAAAAAATTTTCTTACTCATTTTGAATTTCCACAAAAATTGTTAAAATTCTTTCATAGGGTTTTCGCTCGGCCAAAATATTTAACAAAAATTTTTGTCCTTTCAAAATTCCAAGGGGTGACGAAGAAAGAATTGTAAAATTTTGAATTTTAAAAAATACAGAATGTTCAGATTTTTGTATTGTCAATTTTTCATATCGACTGCTAACTCCATCATATGCCAAATCTGCTAATATCCAACCAATTGGAGCATCAAATCTTATTGGATATATCTGAAATATATATGGTGGAAAAATAAGGGGATTCCTTTAAATTAAGATATAGAAAAAATGCCAAAAAAACGTTTTTTGTGCCTTTGGCAAAATGTTCTTTCGCTAAATTTTTGGAAAAATTTGATATGGTTTTTTTATCAACTTTTTTTGGCATAATATATTTTAGAAAATCTTTATTTAAATTTTTTCCAAAAAAAACAGCAGTTTTTAAGTGGCACTCGATGAATGGCATTTGCAATGATGATGGTGATGGTGGTGGTGGTCACTCACTCAATTTTTACTTAAAAATCAAATCTACAAGGATTTTTCCTTTTGTTTTCCAAAAAAAATGAATGAAAATGAAAACCCAAGAATTGCCATGCCAAAAAAAAGTGGATGACAGAAAAAAAGAGATGTCCATTATCCACTTGAAAGTGCCATCCATGGAACACACAAAAAAAAAGCATTTAAGTGATCAAAAAATGTTAAACAATTTTAAGCAAAAAAATCAATTCTTAATAATACTTCATTGGTTCTTATTAAAAAAACCAGGATTTTGGATATAAAAAAATTTGCATATTTAAAAAAATTTTAATTTTTTTCAAATTTTTTAAATTTCAAAAATACTTACCTTTGCAGCAAATGTAAATTTTGAATAAATTATTAAAATACAAAATATCAGCCATGGTTTCATCTTCTTTTAGTAATAAAATAATAAATTAATTGTATTTACTCGTAATTTGCATAAATAAAAGATAAAAATATTTTTAAAAACTGTTAATATTATTTTTCCCGAAGCGAAGAAATAAAATAAAATAAAAAGTGATTATGTTTTAAACCAATATATTAGAGATTTCAAAATATATATATTACATTTAACTGAAACTGCAAATATGGGTAAAAAGTGAAGAAAAAAACCTGAAAATGAAAGGCAAATATATATATATAATTTTTAATTTTGATACAAAATGTGGCACGATTTTAATAAATTTTTGGCAAAAAGTAAAAATTTAGTTTGGAAAACGAAATTTTAGGGTTTAAAAAAAAGTAAAAAAAATCCGCGGAAAAATAATTTTTTTCAGATTTCGATCATTCTCATTAAAAGCAAAAATTTCATTGCCACAAAAAAAAGGGCACACGACCAAAACCCCCCTATTCATCCAAACCCGGCGTTCAACATCATCATCATCAAAAAAAAAAGAGGAAAAAAATGTATGGCGGCTGCAGAAGCAGCAACAAAAGGGAAGAGAAAAAAAAATGTTTTACAGGCAGTTTAAAGGAGGCGGAATACTACATCCCCCTTTTTTTTCGATGAATGAAAATGAATGTAGAGACGTGCACGATTTTTTCAAAGTTCACCAAATATTATAATTTTGGTACCATCAGAATCGCCGTAAAAAAATCATTGGGAATAATAAAAGAAAAACGAAAAAAATATTATTAATAACGTTTAATTAATTGTTAAAAAAATGTAAAAAGTGATTTTTTTTCAGTCGAGGAACACATTTTTTCAGTAAATATTTTCGTGGCGCGTTTGCAAACGACACTTTTTTTGCAGTGTCGTTTGCGAAAAAGGAATTTTTTTGCAGAGTCGAAAGCGCAGGTTCGATGCCCAGCTGAAACACAAAAATATTTTTTATTTCTGATTGAGTTTATTTTTGGTACATATATGCTGTCGGCCATGGAGAATCCAAAAATAAAAGCAGTTTTTTTTATAAAATAAGTATGCAATTTTTGGATTCGAACCAGTGACCGAAGTACTGATACGCAGCGCTTCTACCACTCGGACACATCGCTAATTCTTGACGGGGGGCTTCGGGGCAATTTTTATTTATTATATCAGATGCAGAAAAAAATTCTGTATCTCATAGGCCTAATTCTGAATTGGGGGGCTTCGGAGTGTAGTGTATCATTTTTTAAAAAACCTAAAAAATAGCGATTTTTTAGGTTTTTCTCAGATTTTTTGTATAAAAATGATGTTCAAAAGTTGGATTTTTGGAATCTCTGTATCTTTTTACATCTAGAAGGATAAAAATAAAAATCATAAACAAGAATTTTAATTTCTACAGTATACCTCTCTTTCATTTTTCTTTTGACTGAAAAAAAATGCAGGGAACACGCGCGTCGCATACTGCCTGTGCACGTCTCTAAATGAATGAAAAACATAAAAAAAAAAGTGTGAAAAACAAAAGAGAATCGCGAGAAGAAGAAAAAAAAATTGGGGGAAACAAAATTGTTTTCCCATTTTTGAAACCTAAAAGTAAAGGTTTAAAAATATATAGATGGGGGAAAATTAAACGGCAATTTTTATTTAAAATATTTTTTTAAAAACAGTTTTGCTATTTTTGGGCAAAAAAAACTGTGAAATATTTTAAAAACATATTTGTTCAAAGAAGAAAAAGCAATTTTCTGTTTTTTTAGAATTAAAAATTTTAACAAAAAATAGGGAAACCGAAAATGTTAAAGGCACAAAATAAAAATTAAACAAAATTTTTCATTTTTAAATAATAAGAAAAAATACAGTATCCCGTTTAAAATGTTGTTAAACTGTTAAGCAACATTTTAGAGGAATACTGTATTTATAAATTTTATATTACTCAATAAAAAAAAACCACTTGAATATATATGCAAATTTTTGCCTTAAAATTTTTGGTTGTGTTTTTTCAAAGTCAAAAAAAACCATAGAAATTACAAAATAATGGAGAAAAAAAAAAGTGAAAGTCAACAACTAATCCCCCCCCCCCTCCTCTTTGCTTTCGGGAAGCATTAAAAAAAAGTAGTTGTACCTCCCCTTAAAGGCACAAAAAAAAAATGGCAATCCATTTGATACTTTTTTTTTGTGCCTCCTTAAAATGCCAACATCAAAAATATCATCAACATCAATGACAGCAGCAAGGAAGCAAGCAAGCAAGGAAGCAAGCAAGTAAAAAACGGCATCAAAGAAAATGAAAAGTATGGAGTGGAAACTTTTTTTTCTTCTAAGTAGTCTAATATGGTCACTCATCCCCAAAATAAATATATATTTATATATATTTGGATGCCAAAAGAAGAAGGCAAGAAAAAAAAACTGTGAAAAAAAAGGAGGCTGACTTTTACTTACTTACTTTTTTTTCTTCTCCAAAACATGACTTCTTTTTTTTTGCTTTCGAAGAAAAAAAAAAGAAGCAAAAATGAAAATGACAAAGGCAAAAAAAAAGATATGTTTTTTTAGGGGGGATATCTCTTCCCTCATCCCCATCCTCATCCTTCCATCCCTTCATCCGGAGGCAAAAACGGATAGCGTTAATTGATTTTAGACGAGAATAAAAAAAAGAGAAGGGCATTTACACGAGAGATATATATTATATATATATGTTTTTTGGCACTGCTGAAGAAAAAAGAAAAGCGCAAACAATTCTTTTTTTTAGGGTTTAAAGGCTTTTTTTTTGCAAATTTTTGAAAGCCAGCTGAAAAAAAAGGGAAGCAAATAATGGTCACTCATTTTTTTTCTTTTCATTTCATTTGTACATTCCCTTTGGGACAAAATAATAATAATACGAATAATGAAAACGTCAAAGGGCAAATTTGGCATACATTAATAATTAATTGTAAGGAAGGGGATAAAAAGTTGTTGTTTTAAGATAACAGTAGTAATATGATTTTGATAAAAAAAATATCGTGGTAAGGGGATTATCGAGATCTGTCGTCACCACTTTTCAAGGAAAACTCGAGGCTTTGAAGTGCGGCATAAGATCAAAGGGAAAAATCAACAAAGGTGGGTGAGTTTCAAAATTTTTGGGTTTTCGTTTACATCAGATCTACTAACAGAACTCAAAATTTTGTTAATCAAAATTTTACAAAAATATCAAAAAAATATATCGTTTTTGTTGGAATTATTTCGCCAAATTGATATCATTATTTTTGGACAAAAAACGATATTTTTTCAATATTATCACAAAATTCTGTTTTTGATCAAATTAGAGAAGGAGGGAAAGAGATATTTTAAATCCATACTTTTCAATTTTCAATCAAAAGTCAACATTTTTATGCAAATTTTTGATAAAACTTTTTTTGGAGGAAAAAAAATATGCACATTTTTGATAAAATATTTTTTGGAGGGGGGATAAACTATAGAAGTGGCAGAGAGATAAAATAAACGAAGTAGTAGCAGAAGCAAAAAAGAAAGAAGAAGGAGATTAGCAAGTGAGAGATTTGCTGCTCCTGCTCCTGCTGCTACAAAATTGCTTGGTCAATATTTTAAGTGGTCATTATAATTCTTTATATAACGAACGAGAAGAAGAAGAAGGAAGAAGAAAAAGGGCATATATAAACATGGGAGACGGAAAAAAAACTGCGCAAAAACATCTTTTTTAATAACTATTTTTTTTAAGAAAAAGGAGGAGGAGCAAAAAAAAAAGAGAAGGGCATCAAGTCAAAATTTGCATCAGTTTAGTTTTTAAAAAATGGAATGGTGGTGGAGGGAGGGAGGGAAAGTGACCAAGGCTCGTGCCAAGGCGGAGTTCTCCTTCTTTTTCTTCAAGTAACACCCTTTTAAGTGAGAGAAGAGTGAAAGGGATTTGCATGCAATAATAATATCGGATCGGATCGGAGGGTTAAAGAAGCAAACGAGCAGCAGCAGCATCTTCTATTGTTACGGAATATATATATACATATTTCCTTAATTCTTTAATTCTTTAAACGATTATATTTATTTATATACTCTCAATAATTCCACTTCAATTCAATTCAATTCAATTCAAGAAAGAAAAAGGGAAAGGATTAAGCTCTTCAATCTTTAAAATGATTGAGTAATAATGGTTTTTTCACTGAAAAAGTGAAAAATTAAAAGTGGATAAATGAATTTAATGAATGGATGGATGGATGCCAATTTTGGATCTTCTTCTTTTTTTCCAGCTTTTCACCGTTTAAGTGATTTCCTTCCAAAAACATTGCAAAAATAATATGGTTGCGTAAAAAATATTTTTTTATTTAAATTTTTGGCGCTTTTTTGGGACAGAAGTTTCGGGGCGAGAATTTTATGAATATTATTTGGGGGAACGAATTTTTGTGAAAAGAATTTTTGGGGATTTAAATAATGAAAAAAATGACCATAAACCTATGTAACAGCAAAAAACAGAAAATTCCCAAAATTATGTCCCCAAAAATTCATCCCAAAAAAAGTAATACGCAAAAATGGCCATGCTAAATCTTACATCCTAAAAATTTAATCAGTCGTAAAAAAACTATCAAAAAAATTGAAATTTTAAAAGTTCACAAACAAAGCCAAAAGGTCAGCATCAAAAAATAAAAGAAGTTTATACAAAAAAAAATGAAAGAGAAATGAATAAAAAAAAATTTAAGAGAAAATATGAAAAAAAGGAAGGATAATAAAAATATAAATCCCTTGTCAATTTGTCAATCTCGACCATCTGGGCAGATGGGGTGCGGCTATCAAAATAACATCTTTTTATTTTTTTGACCGCTGTTAACCTTTTAAATATGTCTTTTTTTTGAAATAATGGGGCATTAAAATAAGGCAAAAAAAGTCATATTTAAAAGTAAAACTTGAAAATCCTAAACAGAATTTATAAAATGATATGATAATATTTATAAAATAGATCAGGTCTTATCACCAAAGTATGATGGAATAATTATACCTTGATAAAAAAATGAAGATCAACAAAGCATAAAAATTATTGCATGAATATAATGGGGAAATATTTACGCAATAATTTTTATGCCTTGTTGATCTTTATTTTTTTTACTATGGTATAATTATTCCATCATACTTTGGTGATAAGACATGATCATAGATATTATCATATCATTTTATAAATGCTGTTTAGGATTTTCAAATTAAAAAGGAGCGTCCTAAGCCTAAGTCCGGAGATAGAAAAAAAGTTTTTCTTTGAACCAATGCTATTAGCATGAAAATTTGCAGTGATGGAAAATGTATTTGTTTGTGTCTTTTTTTTGTCAAGCATTCATGGCGGACAGTATTTTACCGTTTCCACTTTTTCCCGATTCCTTATAAAGAAATCGATTCCGGAATCGGAATCGGGAAAACACTGATGGCGGACAACAAATAAATACATTTCCCATCACTGCAGATTTTCGTGCTAAAAGCACTGGTTCAAATAAAAACTTTTTTCTTTCCCCGGACGCTCCTTTTAAATTCATATATTTTCAGGATTTTCAGTAATTGTTTATAGAATAATTTAATATATTTTCTTTTCAGGAGATTTTCGCTACACCCAATTCTCTTTTCCCCTATCTCATTTTCAATTTAATAATATCCGTTTAATTTTTTTTCCATTTAAAGAAAAATGTTAATCGTTCGTTCATTTCTTTTTTTTGAAATCCTATTAAACGATACCCAAATTGAGTGAGTGTGGAAAAATATAATAAAGTAAAAAAAGACCGTTCAAAGCTTTTTTTATTGGCGCCAATTTTTGATTTGATTTGATTTTCTAAAAAATAATATAAAAAAGAAGAAGCAACAAAAAAAAGTGTATGGCATTTAATAAAAAAAAAAAGAAAGCTCATAAAAAAGGTGTTATTTGTATTTGTTTTTTTTTGCGCAATGACTCTTCCTTCTTTTAACAGTAATAAAAACAATTATATATAAAAATATATAACGGTGAAACTGTAAATAGAAACCATAACAATGAAAAGAACGAATGAATGAAGTTGCTCTTTTTAAAAAAAAATAAAAAATATAAGCTTTTTTTATTGCACAGAAATAAAAAAAAAGAGTTGGGTTAATTTTTGATGAAAAAAAAAGTTTTTATTACCATGAATCATAAAAATAAAAACTTTTGGTCCATGATAGACAGCTCCATAAAAGTTTACGGACACTTAAAATTTTACCAGATTTTGGTTGTTTTTAAGCCTTTTTTATAAGTGTTAGATGATTTTGATAGTAAAATCAGTTTTAAAATTTGACATGTTTCAGCGTTTTAGACAAAATTTCGATTTTCGGTGATTTCGCAGCGAAAATCAAAATTGGCCTAAAGTTGAAATTTTGGTATACGGTAGTTTCGAAATTTTTTATATATCCATTAGATATCCTTTGGCCTATATAATATTTATCCCCAGTTTCAGAATTTTAAATCCAAGCATGCCTTCAGATATCCGAGGTATCATAGTTGGCAAAAATGACCATTTATTGCTCATTTTTTTCAATTTTTGCCCATTTTTGCCAACTTTGATACCTCGGATATCTGAAGGCATGCTTGGATTTAATATCCTGAAACTGGGGATAAATACTATATAGGCCAAGGGATATCCAATGGATATATAAAAAATTTCGAGACTAGCGTATACCAAAATTTCGATTTGAGGCCTTTTTTGATTTTCGTAGCGAAATCGGAAAAAGATGTATTTTTACGGCAAATAAAATTTGCTTAAAAAAGCAGAGAGAAATTTTTTGAAAATAAAAATTGAATAATATTAATTTGAACTTTATCCAAAAAAAAAATAGAAGAAAAATGTTCAAAGCTGCCCATTTTTTATCTCCTAGTAATTTATCATGTTGTAATTTTTGCATAAAAATAAGAAATAAAACTTTGCCCAAAAACATTTTGACCAAAAAGAACACAGCTATTTCCGGATCAAATGTATGTAATAACTCAAAAACAGATTTCTTTGTTAAAGGAAATCAAAGACTGTTCACAAGAATTGTATACAAAAGAAATCATCCAACCACTACAGTAATCCCTGATTATTCTGCTAGACTCAAATTATATGAAATGGATTCCCTTCACCAAAGAAGACTGGAGGCTGATATCCTACTGGCGTATGACATGTTCATTGCTCATCCTGATTCGACTGGTATTGACTTACGATCGAAATTCAATGAAAGGTTAAACGAATGGTACTACTCCACCTCTTTACTCATCAAAGGCAAGCATTCAAAAAATCATTTCTCAACTCGTGTAGCATCTATCTTAAACTATTTCAAAATTAACTTGCAAAGTTATCCATCATCCATCTATCTCAAGCAACATATCTCATCTATAAATCTCACAAGAAATGACAAATAATATAAATATCTCTTTTTTTTCTTTGTTTAATATGTAATAATTTTCCTCTGTTATTTTTCATGTAAAACTTTACTTTTACCATACTTTTTTTGTTTTGTCATTATTATATATCTTTTTATCTGTTATACTTATCTTTTATATTGTATGTACTTTTTCTACCACTTTTGTGGAATATTCTTTTTTGAATAAATATAAAAAAAAAAAAAAAAAAAGGGAGTGTCGACGACAAGCAAAAAAAAATTTGTGTGGATAACAAGTATGTTTTAACACGAAAATGAGTTAGAGAAAAGAAATAGCATAGAAAAATGTCTTATTCGTGTAAAAACATACTTGTTGCCAAAAAAATTTTTTTTGCTTGTCGTCGACACTCCCTTTAACCTTTAAAAAGTATATATGTATATGTAATGGAACAAATAATATATTATTTTTAACAACTAACGAACCAAAATAACAAATATTAAAGAAAGCAAAAATAGAAGAAGGAAATGTGGAGCTATGGCAATAAAAATATTTAAGCATAATATTAATGGTGTGGATAAAATTGAACAGAAAAAGAAAAAGATGATAAATGACCGAAAAACATAGAACAAATTTGTCGGGGTTTTTAAAAAACTTATTTTTTTAGATATTTTTGCCATTTAACAATTACAGTGCTCCGAAAAACTATAGAACCACCCTTATTTTTGCCAGTTTTTGCTTATTTTTGAGTATTTTTTTGAAGTTAAACGTGATTCTGGTTGTAAAAGTAGTTTGTCAGTTGACATGTTTCATTGTTTTTGTCGATTTCGATTTTCAGTGATTTCGCAGCAAAAATACAAAATGGCTCAAAATTGAAATTTCGGTATACTGTAGTTCCAAAAATTTTAAAAAGTGCATCTGATAGCCCGTTGCTTATATAGTCCATTTGCCAAGTTTCAGAATTTTTCATCAACCCATCTCTTCAGACTCGGAGATTGAAGTTACCAAAATGACCGTTTTTTTCGATTTTTGCCATTTTTGGTAACTTCAATCGCCGAATCTGGAGAAATGGATTGATGAAAAATTCTGAAACTTGGCAGATGGACTATATAAGCAACGGGGTATCAGATGTACTTTTTAAAATTTTCGAAACTACAGTATACCGAAATTTCGACTTTAGGCCATTTTGCATTTTCGCTGCGAAATCACCGAAAATCGAAATTTACCAAAACACTGAAACATGTCAACTGACAAACTATTTTTACAACCAAAATCACGTTTAACTTCAAAAAAATATTCAGAAATAAGCAAAATCTGGGGAAAATAAGGGTGGTTTTATAGTTTTTCGGAGCACTGTATATTTATGGTAAAAATATAAATAAAGACTGCTATTTTTTAGCTGCAATTTAATAATTTAAAAATACTGTAACAGAAAAGCTTAACATTTATTGAAAGAAATGCATGGGATATGGTATCTTTATTTTACATAAATTTAAGCATGATTCTGGCATTCTGTCATTGAATGTCAAAATTTGGGATATCTTTCATTAATTAATTTTTTCTTGCCTTAATATTTTTTTGGAGATTGATATTTAATTGGATTACATTTATGTAATATGATAAAAACAATCAAATTTATAGACGAGATGAGTTATAGGATTTTGGCGTTGCATAACAGAACGCCAAAAAAGTGGACATGAACCATGCTTAAAACAAATTTCAAAAATATATATGAATGTTTTTTCTAAACACTTTTTTCTTGACATCTAATTTTTCTTAATAATGTCTTAAAAAAATAAATAAATGCATAAATTTTTACGTCAAAAAAATGAGAGAAGATATAGAATGGCACCAGATGCTTTTAATTTTTTTCCATTAAAGTTGAGTATTTTTTTTTGGTTGTTATTTCGCTACTGACCATTAAAAATTTACAGAACCCATAAAAAGAAAAAAAGGGAAGGCAAGCAAAAAAAATGTTTTCACGCAAAAAAAAAAAGAAAATGAAAAGTGAAGCAGCAAAAATAAAGGAAAGAAAGAAAGAAATGGCAAATGTCGTAATTGAGCATGAAATGAAAATATATATATGTATAGATAGGAAGGGGGAAAGAAAATGCCATCAAACGAAGATGAAAACATACGACCGACCAATGTGAAAATAGGGGGAAAGTCTAAAAAAAAGAAACAGAGAAAGAGAAAGAGATAACGAAGAAGATGCATCCCCGATAATACGAGAAGAAAAAAAGAACGAAAGTAGTAATGAAGGGAATTTAATTCAATTTTTAAGTCAAAAATATATATATATATTTGTATATGCCCTTAAAATAGTTAAGCTCAGTTTTTTTTAAGTAAACGTTAATTTACACTTGACTTGAAAAATTTTTAATATTTTTTATAAAAAAAAAATTAGTAGCTTTAAGAGTTCACAGAAAGAAAAGAGTAAAAATAGAAGCAACAAAAAAAAATGACTTAATTTTTGGAGAACCAAAAAAAAAAGGATGAAAGTGGACAAAATTAAACTCAAAAGTCCACTTTGAAAAGACTCCCATGAGAGAATTTTTCCTATTTTTTTTATCCAAATTTTAGATCAAAAAAAAGAAAGAATATAGTAATTTTGTTAAGATTAAAAAAAGTAAAGTAAAATGAAAAAAAAGTCAAAAAAAGAAGGGCATTAAAAATTTTCAAATTAGATACAAAGTGATTTTAATTTAAATGGTAAATGATTACAGTATTCTTTTTTAGATATTTTTTAGTTTAAAAATTTGCATAAAAAAAATTTCCAAAATCGAAAACTTAAATTTTAGTAATTTTCAAGCAAAAGTGGTCAATTAAACTTTCGTTTTAGTACCCGATTAATACTGTAATCATTTACCAAATTGCGAATAGATACACTATTCTTTTTGGATATTTTCAAGTTTAAAAATTTGCATAAAAAGAATTTACAAAACCATAATCTTAAAATACAGTAGTTTTTGATATAAATGGTCACTTAATATTTCGTTTTAAAATCCGATTAATACTGTAATCATTTACTACCAAATTGCAAATAACTACAGTATTCGTTTTTGAATTATGCAAATTTTTTAATTATAAATTTAAAAAAATTTGCATATAAGAATTTCCAAAATTAAAAACTTAAAATAGAGTAGCTTTTAATAAAAAAACCATTAATATTCAGTTTCTAAACTCGATTATTACTGTAATCATTTAGCAAATTGAAAATAGTATTCTTTTTAGATAATTATAAATTATAAAATTTGCATAAAAGAATTTCCAAAATCAAAAACTTGAAATACAGTAATTTTATAAAAGTGGTCAATTAATATTTTGTTTAAAAATCCGACTAATATTAATTTAATTATAGAAAATTCAAATTTTTTAACTATCAAAATTTACATAAACAAAAATAAATAAATTCATATTTTTTTTTCACTTCTCTCTGTTGTACGACACCTGTCACCGGAAATCTTTGTCAAAAAAAAAAGTAATCGAAGCATAAGCTTCATGTTTTTCAGCAGAAAAAAAAGAAAGAAAGAAAGAAATGACCGGAAGGGAGGGGAGAGAGAAAAAAAAAGAGGGGGGACATGGAAGAAAAAAAAGCCCCCCCCCCCCCTCCGGGCGTGCGCAAGATAAAAAGGTGACAGCAACAGTTTTGACTGCTTTGAATGGAGACTCCTGCTGCCGCCAATGCTTTGCCCAATGGCAGTCAATTTATTTTTATATATATATTTTCTGTCTTTTCAATGTTTTACGGGTAAAATATGCAAAGTCACAACCAAAAAAGTGAAAAAGGAACACATATTTTGTTTTAAATTATTATCCCATTCATTTTTACTCAATAATAATGAAAAATAAAAAGGTGACCATTTGCAAACAACAACAACAACAAAAACAAGCAAGCAAGCTTTAGGTAATAATTAATTAGAATAAAAATGTTTGCATTATTTTCTTCTTTTTTTTAAAAACGATGCAAAAAACAGTGATGTGCCGGACATTTTTTATCGACTTCGACTTCGACTCCGACTCCGGAGTCAGAGCCAATGGAGTCGACTCCGGAGTCGACTCAAAATTCAAAATTTTCTTTAAAACACATTAAAGTCCTTTCTAAATGTCAATTTACACTATTAAACTGCTTTAAATAATTAAAAAATTAATATTTGAAACAAAAAAACTGTTTTATAAATTTTTTTAAGGCAATTAAAATAATTTATTAATGCTTTTTTAGGTCAAAAAAATGTGTTTTAGAAACATTATTCTTCAGAATAAATAGTTTTTTAAAGTTTTTTTAAAAATTTCTTCCGGAGTCGATGCATCGACTCCACCTCATCGACTCCGACTCCGACTCCGGAGTCGGAGTCGCAAAATCACTGGCAAAAAATTGAAAAAATTTGTTGCTAATTTTAAAGAAATTAAAGGGGGGAATTTAAAACCTGGCAGTTAAAATAAGTGTTATTGATAAAATGATTCAAAATTGTATTTTGTTGATAAAAAAAAACAATCAATTATAGATTTTTACTGATAAAAACATGAAAAAAATGAGTTTCATTGATTATAAAAAAAGATTGAGCTATACGGTTCACTTTTTTTAATTCACCTGCCAGCTTTTAATGATACCCGAAAATAAAGGGCCTGCCTAAACGCTGGACTGGACCAGCTGCTGGACTGGACTCCTAAACGCTGGACTGGCCCCTAAACGCTGGACTGGCCGCATCAAAAAGTTGTTCAACAATTTTTTACGAAAAGAAATGAAAAAATCATGGACAGAGAAACAAAGAAAAAGCACTTTTTGATGCGGCCAGTCCAGCGTTTAGGAGTCCAGTCCAGCAGCCGGTCCAGTCCAGCGTTTAGGCAGGCCCAAAATAAACCTTAAACTTGTTTGCGGGAAACTTTTTTATATTTGATACTAAAAATGCTGCTAAATTTGAAATATACGGTAGTTTTTTTGTAAAAGATACTATTTTTTGAAAAAAATAAACATAAATGCAAATGCAAAATTTTGCAGGATGTCATTAAAAGTTGGCAGTTGAATTAAAAAAGTAAACCGTATAACTCAATCTTTTTTGTAATCAATGAAACTCTTGTTTTTATCAGCAAAATATAATTTTGAATCATTTTATCAATAACGCTCATTTTTGAGTTTTGTAAGTATAAAACTCTTTCAATTAGTTGAAAGGTTAACGTAATCAGTGATAGCAAAAAAATGAAAGGAACACAAAAAACGATAGTGAAAAAAACCATGATTTTATAGATGAATATGCAAATTATGATCTGTTTTCGGTTATGGTCCAATGTTGCAATGTCCAAAATTCATGTACCCATTTTTTGCCCATAAATTTTACAATAATGTTTAAATTTTTTATCTTTTCTGATTTTTCAAAAATCAAACTAATTCTTTTTGGATTTCGGTTTCCATTTCCAAAATTGGAATAATTGACAACTTTTTAAGTGCGACGTAATTCTGTGAGTTAGTATTTTTCAGCATTTCGCTCAATTTCGATTTTCGGCTTGCCCGTCGCTTCAAAATCATAGTGTTTTTTTTCTACCAAGTTAATTTTATGATTTTCTGCAGCATTCAGTTATTGAAAACTGAGATAAAACTTTTTTTTCAAATTTAACCTTCAACAATTAATTTCATCTTTTTTTTGAACAAAAAAGGTATCATTAATCTCACAAAAATTTTTTTGATGTGAAAATATTTTTTTAATATTAAAAAAAACATTAAATTTAAAAGAGAAAAGTGTTGTCCCTGTTTTTTTTTTGAAGGTAGGTCAAAATCCGGAACATGAGATGAGACAGAGGAAAGGGAAGGAAAGGACGAAATTAAAATGAAATGAAAAAAAGAATTATTTGAGAGCCTTTGTCATTCATTCATTTTTTTTTTGTTGAAGGTCATCTCCACCTTGTTTCGGGAAAAAAAAGAAGGAAGGAAGGGATGGAAAAGAAGAAACACGGAGAAAAAAATATATATAGCATTGAAATTAAAGTGGGGAGGATCGTTGGGGCGGGCGGATGGAAGAATAATAATAATATTGATCCACTGCCATCTATCTTCATCTTCTTCTTCTTTTTTAAATATTTTCAAAAATTTTTTTTTCATAAAATTTGCAAAAGTTTAAAATTTTGTTTTAAAACTTTTTTTTAAAATTATGATAAAATTTAATATTATTTTAACTTTGTTTGTGATAGGATTAGATTTGGGTAAGTCTTTATTTTTAATTTTTAATATTCTAAAATTTTTTGTTAAACTCAAAAATATTTAAATTTTTTTCAACCATTTTTAAGGCTTAAAAATAAGGTTTAAATTAATTAATTAATTCAAATAATTTTAGTTTATTCTGATGGAATTGGTACGGTTGAAGTTGATTTAGCTGCTGCGGCTGCAACAAATGCCATTGGAAAAAAGAAGAAACCAGAGGAAAGTATTCCAATAATCGAAATTCGAGGAGAAGGAAAACCAATGACCGCTGCACAAATTCGTGCCTTGGAAGAAACCTCTAATGGTGGACCCCTTGATATTAAGGTAACTCCTCTTTTTTATCATTATCATTTTTTATCAGTTGATAAGAAAAGTTTGATCATTATATCACTTTTTATCAGATGATTATCACTTTTTGGCAAAATTTTTTATCAATTTCAACAAAAACTTTAATATCAATATGCAAAATATGCAAATTTTTTATAGATTGAAAAAACTTGGCGCCCTGTTATATGTCCTCGAGCGGCAAAACGGCTAGACTTTGTAACCTTTCATTACAAAGGCTTCTTGGAAGATGGCAAAAAATTTGATCAAACATATGGTCGTGGATCAATTCGTATTCAACTTGGCACTGGAATGGTTATGCCAGGTTTGGATAAAGGAATGCGAGGAATGTGTGATACAGAATTGCGAAAAATTTCTGTTCCATTTCGATTAAGTCGAAAAAATAAATCCAAAGGTTTGTGCCATGGCAATAAAAAATGCCAAAAAAATATACAACTGATAAAATTATTAAATTTTTTAGTTTGGAAACATATTCCAAATGATGAACATTGGCTAAATTTTAATATTGAAATGTTAGAAGTTGAAGAATGGAGCTTAGAAAAACAATTTAAATTTATGGATCTCAATAATGATACATGTAATTTTTTTTATCAAAAATTTATCAATTTTATCATTATCACCAATAATTTTACAGATATCACTGAATCCGAGCTTATCCGCCTCGCTGAAACAATGAGAAAAGAATTTGGAAAAGCTTGGACGAATGAAGATATTGATAATATTCTTGCCGCAAAATATTATATCACATATTTTGATGCCAATGGTGATAGTAAAGTTGATTTTGAAGAATTTAAACAAATAATTGAAAGAGATCAAGCTTCAATGGAAAATGCCGCAAAACAAAAGACACAAATGGCAGAAATTGATAAAACAAAAAATGCTAAAAAGATTAAGCCAGAAAAGGAAGGCCGAAAACGGGATCCTGGATTTGCGTGGATCCTAGATTTTAATAATGATGGAATTGTAAGCATCGAAGAAAATGAAATGGCTGATCAAGTTTTTCAAGGACCCCCTGCTATTTTGCCCATTTTTAGCAAAGATGAACTTTAAATTGATATATGATAATAAAAAAAAAGAAGTTCAAAATACATTTTTTTTGTTTATTTATTTGAAAGATATAATAATTTATTAAATAAAAAATACATGTATTACAAAAAGAAATACAACAACACAACTGCTACAGTAAATATTTATTTAATGGCATGTAAACACGGCCCGCGCTTTGAAGCAAGCCCAGCGATAAAGCGTCGCCAAAATTTTATCTATTCTTAGATGCATCTTTTTAAATATAAGACTCTTTAACAAAAAGTTCCCATTAATAATACACTTTTCAAATGTGAAGGATTTTCTTCTGTAACTAAAGTAACAAAAAATATAAATGGACGATCTGCTATAAAAATTGTTGGCTCGATGAAAGATTGAAGTTCAAACCGGAATCCCCCTGCAGCATATCCATATGTGCCGTATTGATCTATCTGAAATGTGATACATATATGTGAACGTTTGCAACTAGTGTTACTGAATCCGATCCAAAATTTTGTCGGATCGGATTTTTGAAAAAAAGTCGGATGTGAAATTCTGTCGGATCGGATAAGTCGGATGAATCCGATCGGATCGGATTGTCTCGGATTTTCGGATCGGATCGGCTCGGATTCAGTAACACTACTTGCAACCCCCCCCCCCCCCCCTCCCCGGAATATTTTTTTGAAGGAGTTGTTTGGGGATTTTTGAGTTTAAATCTAAGGAAAAACCAAAGAAATTTATTTTTTAACATTTCTTGATTATTTCGACAACGGAGAATCTGATGGCACTGGTCATTTGGATTCATATGGATTCATTCTGAATCCGGGATTCTAAATCTCGGATTCTGGAAATTTCAGGAGTATTTTTTTCTTATTTTGTTGAGGAGCTTAGTAATGCAAAAATTTTCAGAATAGCAACTTTAAAACTAAAAATACTATTCCGGTCAAAAATTGTCAGTTATTAGGGAGCGTCCAGACGTGACGTCACGGGTTTTATGGGTGGGTCGGGGGGTAAGCTAAACGTGACGCTCCTGCTAAAAAGCCGACAAAGATCAAAGGGCAAAGCGTGACGGAAGGGTGGGTGGGGTTCAAAATTTTCGATTTTATAGTGACGTCACGTCTGGACGCTCCCTTATTGAAAAATGGGATTTAATCCACCGAAAACATAAATATTTTAACACTAATTAATAATGCCTGTTAAATTGAAATAACAACGCATGTCGGAATTCCGACATTAAAATGATAAGCATTATTAAATAATATGCAATAAAAAGCATTGGATACAATTAATAAATTATCAAATAATTACAGTAATTTTTATTTAAAATTTTTTGTCGTTTTTTGACTTTATTAAAATTCTTAACACGAAAATATTTTTTACAAACTTTAAAATTTTTTTATATCCAAATTTTATTCTCTTTCAAAAAAACACTTCATCTTTTTTTATATTCTATAAAAAACTCAATTATTTGTGTATAATTTATTATGGGAGCTGATGGAGGAACTATTCCAAAACGTTGTGAACAAGTTAGACATAAGAAAAAACCAGAAAAATTGGATAAAAAAGTTAAAGATGCTCATAAATGGAGAAATTGTCAGATGACAAATGAACCATTGAAAAAGCCAATTGTTGCATGTAAACTTGGACGGTATGTTTTTATTAATTTTAATTGTATTATTTTATATTTGCTCATTTTAGGTTGTACAATAAAGAAGCTATCATTGAAGGTCGACTATATAAGACTTTGGCAAAAAATCCAATCACCATTCATATCAAATCTTTTTCGGATGTTAAAGAATTAAAGCTAACTGAGAATAAAGCTTTTAAAGATAATGGACCTGATAAGGTTCGTCTCTACGTTTGTAATAGAAATAATTAGTTGTCTAATTGTTTTAGGATGATGTTTACAAAGATTACAATGAAACTCCTTTTTTATGTCCAATAACTAGCTTGAATATGAATGGTTCATATCCATTTGTTGTTAATTGGGAATGTGGTTGTGTATTTTCTGAAAAAGCTTTACAAGAATTAAAACCTGAAACGTGTCATGGATGTGGTGGAAATATTGATAAAGCAAATATTATTCAATTGAATCCTGAAGGTGAACTTTTAAAAGAATATGAAGCAAAAGTTGCTGAAGAATTATTGGCAAAGAAAGCTAAAAAGTCTGCTGCAAAAGCTGATATTGTTGAAGGGCCATCTGTGAATCCAGAAATTGAAAAAGGTAATATATTTTTACAATAATTTTAAAATGTAATACGGTAGTTTTTTAGCCAATCATGTTGTTAAAGAAAAATTTGTGATAAAAGAAGAAAAGCAGGATCTTAAACGAAAATCTGATATCAAATCTATTCAAGATGATCCTACAGTATCCAAAGCATTAAAATCAATCTTTACAACAACCGATCAAGCAAAGAATCAACCAAAAGCAAATTGGGTTAATCAAGGTTTTGGATATTACACGTAATTTATATTTCTTTTTTAATTTGTAAATAAATTTTATATCATAAACTGATTAAATGTTGCAAATTTATACTGTAGTTTGGGCATAATATTATCAAAAGCTGTTGCCCAGATATAATATAAATTTTTCAAACATATTTATCAGAAAAAAATTTATTTTTTACTAAAAACAGAAGTTGCATTTGTGCCCAAGGCAAGAAAAAAATATAATACAAAATTTAAAACAGTTTTATTAAAGTAAAAGTTTTCGGAAAATCAATACAGGCAAGATAAACTTCAAAGAAAAATCAGAAAATTACATAAGATACACCATCTTTAAGTTGCCCATTATGAGAAAAAATTTCAGTTATATGCGGCTTAGGAACAGCAAAACCATACTTTTTCTTTAATTTATTCATTTTACTTTGATCACCAGCTTCAGATTCAAATTTTTGGAGAATTGGAATAACATCATCGGCAATCATTTGAGTATCAAGTTTTTCAAAGTTTTGAATAAAAAAAAGATCTTCGCTCATCTTTCTTGAAAATTCTTCAAGTTCAAATGGTGATTCACCGTAATGGTATCGGTGCATTCTAAAAAATGCAACTTATTGAACAAATATCGGAAAGTAAAGTACATGTAAATGAGTAACATTTACAGAATAAAATAATATTAAACTTACTGATGTCCTGCTGTCCAACCATCTATTAGAAGTGAAATAAGACCAGGATTATTACTAACAAAATCACCATTATCACACGCATTAGTAGCAAGTTCTTGACAAGCAGAGAGACCACGATGAGATTTTACGGCAACCCCGATACCATAAAATGTATCCTTCAAAACGCATACACATCCACCCCACAGCTTTTCAGATGCTAGATAAAGATCCGGAGGATCTTCTTTTGAATGATATATCGCTTTTTCCATGTAAGTATTCCGATTATACTGTAACTGTGATTGATAAAAAGTATTTTTGATTGCCTGAAAAACGATGAAACAATTATAAATAAAATTAACGAAAAAAAGCTGTGAATTTTTTAATTGCAGTTTTTCATGCCACAAAAATTGTTAGCAGCAAAAGTTTTACCATGTTGTTAACTCGGGCAACAAGTAGAGTGCATTTTGACAACAACATTTTTGGTATTTAAATGACAATTAAATTGCGTGCTATTAAAAAACCGAATTATGAATAGTCAAACTAGTGTGCATTGACTGCACTGTTTCGTGGGATGAAAAATTGCAAATCGGTAAACCAATGAGGGATTGTCTGACAAAATAGTATGCAACGATTAAACTATTTTCGTGGCATAAAAAATAGATTTTACCATTTTTTGCTTTTAATTTATAATTGTTTAAAAAAATGTATAAAAAGCGGCACACTGAAAAAAAAGTAGGTGGATATATACCCCAAAAATGGGTTTTATTTAATCCTATTTAGGAGTAAAAAATGGCTTCTCCTAAGTTCAGTAGGAGTAAATATTTTGTTGGAAGTAGGAGTATAATTTAATCCGAAAACTGGGTTTTATTTATACTTATTTTAGGAGCAAATTATTACCCATAAACGGGAGACATATCAATCTTCTTTCCAGGTGTATATTTTACCATCATTGGTAATCTAATATACTCTTACTATACCCTTCCCTACTATAATCCCGTTCCTTCAGTTCCCTCCCGATCCTTTGCAATACACACAATAATAACAATAATAAAATTCATTAAAACAATAAAAAAACAAAAGGCCAAAAACAATAAAAAAAACTGACAAAGATTTTTAAAAAAACTTACTGAAGAAGTAAGCTGCTGCAGGAACTCCAAGACATTGAGCTAGATGCCGAATAGAAGATAGCAAGGAAATAAGATTTGCTGCCAAAGATTCTGTAGGATTACCACGAACTGACGGGAGATCATTAGAGCTATTATATATCTAAAATGATAAAAGATAAAGACAAAAAATAATCGTAGAACACAAACAGCAATTAATTAAAAAAGCTTATAAAACGATAAAGCAATATCCAAAAAAAAAAAAAAAAAAGAATGTTTGTCGTAAGTCTTTTGTTATTAGTTAATTTTCCGTTACATTTTCTTTTTGTGTTTACGATTAAATAATTTTAGACCCATGCGATATCAATTTGAAGTCAGCCTCCTAATTCCATGGCAGAAACGTTGCTCCTTTTTGTCGTCTCGTCCGAACTATTCACCGTCTATCACACAGTTGTCAATTCTGCGGCTGCTTTTTCTATCTCGTAAGCTTTTTTTTTGTCAGTCAGGTTTACACTGTTTGTCATTATTTCATATTTTTTAATGAATAAATTTTATTTATTTTTATTTCTGTGTTATTCAGGGGTTAAAATTACAAACAAAAGCGATATGCTATTAGCTCGAACATACTTTTTCTAACATTAGTTTTTTAATTCATCGCGGTTAACGTGTTTTTGTTAATTTGTTCAAGTTAAGTACCCGCGTATTGGGGACTTTGATTGTCCAATAATATAATTCTTAATTATACCCACTTTTAAAAAAGACGAAAAATGTACCCTTTTAAACATTTTTTGCTTTACCCTATTTGTGTCGGATGATAAATTATGCCAGTGATTGGGAAGGTTAAAATTTGATACTAGTTTTTAGTACCAAAACAATAAAAGCCCCTAACTTGGGGACATTTTTTCACCTTTCCCAAACGAGAGTAAGTTCTCCATTTACACCCCTTTTTTTCAGTGCAATAAAAGAAAAATGATTAAAGAATGCTACTTTGGTGTGCGAAAAACTGGAACAACTAAAATTATCCAAACTGAAACACTGCTTGGAATGTTTAAATTTAGACATTGGTTCGAAATTTAATTTACAATGATATTTGTTTCATAAATTACAGACGCCTAATAAAGTTTTGCTTCTCAAAAATTTTTCTTACGTTTATCTGCTCTTGAATTAGGACTCAAAAGTATTTGGGATGCTTTAAATTGCATCATTCCTGGCTTCATTAATGCTTCATTTTGTTGATGTTGAGGAAAAAGAAATGGATTCTAAAAGTAACAAATTTTGTAATAATTTTGTTTGTTAAATTACAACAAATATATTACTTGTTTTGATGCCTTTTCCATCCAACTATCATTTACATTTTTAGTTTCAATCGCATTTTCATATGCAGCAATTTGAAGTGATAAGGTGCTGTTATTGCGTTCTTTATCATCTTTGTTTTGCCATTTATATTCTTTTTCTTCCTTTTCTTGAAGATACAAATTTCCATGTGATTTTGATAAATCATTTTTTCTCCATGTATCAATGGCAGGACTTTTTACCGATAAATCTTTGCAATCAACAAAGCCTGACATGTCATTATAGCCTGCAGTCCCGAAAAATTTTATTGCATCACAATTTGTAATCGCATTAATTATTGTAATCAAAAAACAAGTTTCAAAATAATTTATTAAATCTAATATTTTATTTCTGCAAGACTGCAGGCATATATTTTACCTTTACCATTTTGATTTGAAGAATGGATGCTTTTTGATTGCAAAACTACTTTACAATCTTCATATTTTTGATGCTGATTTAAATTAATATTCTTATATTGATCATTGCAAATTGTGGCTGCTTGATTACCGTACAAACCTTGATGATTGCTTTTTGATACTAAACAACGATCTTTTGCAAGAAGGGCGACACGCTTGGTGGACATTCCTTAAAAAAATTATATACAGTTCATAATTAAAATAAAATTAGTAAATTTGGTGAAAAGTTAGTTGCATCGGAAATACACCGGAAATATTGAATTTAAACTGCACATCGCCGGCGAAAAAGCTCAAAAGAAAAACGTTGAATAGGCTTTCTTTTTAAAATAAGCTAAGATTTAAACAAAAAGTTTTGATTTTAAAAAAAGATAAAAAGGCTAAACTTTACAAATGAATTTCATTTATAAAGGAAAAAAAACTGACGAAAGAATTGAGAAAATAAGCAAACTTAAAATATTTATAAAGCTTTCACCCTTTTTTAAATCTCAAGAGGATTACACAAAAAATTTATTGCTAAAACAAATAATAAAAAACAAACAATCATTTTAAATTTAATTAATTTCTCGTCCCGTTTAGCACCCAATTCATTTTCAGCAAATAAAATTTAAATTTAGGTTATTTTTCTACCCCATTTTACCATAATTACATCACTAATATTACGGTTTCCACATTTTGTCACCCAAAAATAGGCATGGCACGGGCTAGCCGAGAAGTCAACGGGCCGCCAAAACTCGGCCCGGGCATTTTACTAATTAGAAGTTATTTAAAAATTATTTTTTAAATAAGTTCTTGTTTCTTGATTTGTAATAAAAAAAGTTTAAACATTGTTTCAAACATTAATTATAAAACTGAAACTCAATGAAATTTAATATTACTTTTTGAAAAAATTTATGAGAGGTTTCTTTTAAAGGAAAAAACATCAACGCAATGCCATTTCAGTAATTTTTTGAAAAACTACCTCCGCCCGGCCCGGCGGGCCGAATATCTGACCGGCCCGGCCCGAACAGGCAAAAAAGTCGGCCCATGCCATGCCTACCCAAAAACCAATTTTTTTTACTATGTTCTCCCATTTTACCATAATTACCTAAAAAAGCATTAAAATAATTCTAATGTCTCATATTTTTAAACAAAAATCCAAAAAACAGGCGATTTATTTTGCCACAGATTTTGAAATTTTACATTATCTTTTGCCACCACGCATTTATGAATCTGTCAAGAAAAAATAATTTTTTCCATGTTGGACATATTGGTCAATTTTTGTTACTCAAGTTGATCCAAAATTATTATTTTAAATTAAAGATGGCTGAAACTTGGTCAGAATCATTTAAGACGAGTTCTCTGAGGTTTTTTTCCCTTCCTCACGATTTCCGTACAAAAAATTCAAAGTGGTCGGGGGGACGTGATTTTTCGTCCTATAGGGTAATTTTTGATGCTGAGTCCGTTTTTTTTGGTTTCAGCGCGAAAAATTTGGTCGTTCAAAAGTTATCGTGGCGGGACCACCAAAATTTCGAAAATACGGTAAAAATTCGAAATTTGTTAGTTTTCTCTAATTTCCCACCTATATAGGTTTTCGACCATGCTGAATCCGAATTTCTCCTCGGCGAGTGCCGAAAAGTTCCGAAAAGTGCCGAAATGACATTTCGACTTGCCGAATTTGCTAATTTTTGGGCGAAATGACTGTCTGAGTTATCCGGGGGGATGAGATAATGTCATATTCGGAATCAGCGTGGTCGATTACATATACTCCCGCAGAGTATGTAAAATAAAACTTGGACACGCGATTTACACACCCCCAGAAACACCAAACCTCTACAGGGGGGAGTACGTTGAAGTTTTAAAATAAAAATTTTTTCAAAAATTTTTTTTTCTTAAATTTTGTTTAAATATAGTTTTTTTTACTTCACATTGTCCCATTTGACATTGGAAAAAATTTTAGTGTTTTTTAACCAGTAATAAGTAAAATTTTTGGTAATTTTTGTGGTAAAATTTGACTATTTTTCAACTACTGTATTTTTAAGGTAGATAATTTCAGTTTAATTAAAAACAATATTATTTGATATTTGATATAGTTTTGCTGAATATTTTACCAATAAATAATAATATTTTGGTAAAACTTGGGTTTGTTTTCTCAACTTATAACTACAGTTTTACCCAACGAAATTTTACAAAAATAATACCACAAAATTTTACCAAAATATTATTATTTATTGGTAAAATATTCAGCAAAACTATATCAAATATCAAATAATATTGTTTTTAATTAAACTGAAATTATCTACCTTAAAAATACAGTAGTTGAAAAATAGTCAAATTTTACCACAAAAATTACCAAAAATTTTACTTATTACTGGTTAAAAAACACTAAAATTTTTTCCAATGTCAAATGGGACAATGTGAAGTAAAAAAAACTATATTTAAACAAAATTTAAGAAAAAAAAATTTTTGAAAAAATTTTTATTTTAAAACTTTAACGTACTCCCCCCTGTAGAGGTTTGGTGTTTCTGGGGGTGTGTAAATCGCGTGTCCAAGTTTTATTTTACATACTCTGCGGGAGTATATGTAATCGACCACGCTGATTCCGAATATGACATTATCTCATCCCCCCGGATAACTCAGACAGTCATTTCGCCCAAAAATTAGCAAATTCGGCAAGTCGGAATGTCATTTCGGCACTTTTCGGAACTTTTCGGCACTCGCCGAGGAGAAATTCGGATTCAGCATGGTCGAAAACCTATATAGGTGGGAAATTAGAGAAAACTAACAAATTTCGAATTTTTACCGTATTTTCGAAATTTTGGTGGTCCCGCCACGATAACTTTTGAACGACCAAATTTTTCGCGCTGAAACCAAAAAAAACGGACTCAGCATCAAAAATTACCCTATAGGACGAAAAATCACGTCCCCCCGAGCACTTTGAATTTTTTGTACGGTGGCCTGCAAATAAATTCAGAGAACTCGTCTTAACATTGAAATTCGGTTTTTTCAAAATCCGATGCATTATACGATTTTTACAAAAAATGGCTTTTAAAAGCAAACCTAATCTTTTTTTACGTTTGATATAAAGTTTTGTTTAGTCGAGAAGTCATCACGTGACTAAAAGATGAAGGAGGGGGTAGACAAAAATGTCAAGAAAGTTTGAAAAAAAGGTTAAAATAAGTTATTTTAAATAACACACGCATTTTGACCAACTTTGGCGTTCTGTAACTTCTTAGCAAGTATTATACTGCGAGATAAAATTTGTGCATCTTTGAAATTGCATCAGTGGTTTAATTAAATTTATATTGGATACTTTTACACTTTAATTTTATTACGCTTTTTTAGGAATCAAACAATGGCATCAGCTATTGCAGAACAAAGCAATCTTGAAAAGCTTCGTAATGAAATTAATCTTTATTTTCATAAAATGTAAGTTTTAATAAAACTATTTTTAATTTATAAATTTTATTGCTTTTTTTTCAGGAGTAGTCGTGATTCAACTGGAAAGCTTGCTCTTCGAATTCTTAAATATTTTAGTGATATTGTTACTTATGCAAAGTATAAAACTGTTGAGTATGTCTTTAATTTTTATATAATATATGGAGAAATATTCAAGGATTTTAGTGAATTGATTGCTATTTTAATGAGTGATGGTGAACTATTATATTCTGCACATTCATCAGAATTTTTAATTCGAAATATGCTTCTTTCGGTTCTTAAAATTATTCGAGAAGAAAGTTTACGGCAAACTAGTGGAATGGATGAAACGTTTACTCAAACTGATTCATTAAATGTATGGACTTTTACAAGGTATCATAAAATAATCTTATTAAATCCTATTAAATTTTAGAGACTATGGTTTTTGCCATCAGATGTTAATGCAGCAACAGATATAAAAAAGATAAAAGGTGGTATTTTGGTTTCATTAGGTGAATATCAAATGGAAATGGAAAATTCTGTTGAATCTCTTGCATCCAAAGCTCTTCAAGAGTTTCTAATTTCTGAATATAGTGATATTGTAATGACTTACAAATTTAGTAAAAGTGAAACTTTAAAGGTTAAAACTTCGTTTATTTCGTTAATATTTGGTTACCTTTATTTAAATTTTAGAAATTCTTTTCAAATGTTAAAACTAAAATCCTTTATTCTGTTGATGATGATCCAGATGCTCAAGCAAATGTAATTTCTTCAATAGATATTCTTTCAACAATGAGAACCACAACTCGAGTAATCATTTCTGCAGCCGCAATTTTACCCGATGGTTCATGTGTTTCAACTGCCGGAACTTTATCAATGTGTTTAGCTGCAAAACGGCATTCCGTTCCCGTTCTCGTTTGTGCTTCCTTTTATAAACTTACACCAATGTTTATTCCACATTTGGATGAATTTAATGTTCATTCATCACCGGTAGAAATTCTTCCAGCTTCTGAAGCTCTCAAATTTTCAAATAATGTTTTTATTGCCAATCCATTATTTGATCGAATTCCATCAAATCTTATTACTCTCTTTATTACTCCAACAGCAGTTGTCTCGCCATCACATGTATATCGTTTAATAGCGGAATGTTATCATCCAGAAGATTTTCGTCAACTTCATCGATAATTATTTAATCTGTTTTTAGCACATGGCTCTTTTTTCATGTTTTGTTTAATTTAAATAAAAATTAAATTAAAATATTTTTTGCATTATTACGGTATTTTTTGGGTAAAGCGTAATTTATTCTGTCATAAAAAAACGTCTAAAATAGTACATAAAAATATAAAGAAATAATTGTTAAAATCGGATACTGTACCGTTTTTTGAAAAATGCGGTAACGGTAAAATACCGTTTTTGTAAATTGTCACGGTACGGTAATACCGCGGTATTACCGTAACACCGTTCATTGCAACAATTCCCCCAAATAAATACAAAGTTTTATTGTATTAAAGCTATATTAGAAATCGACCAGAAAAGCAACTGAGTTTTTATGAAAAAAATAAACTTTAGATTTATTAATAATTTATTTAATTATTTATGCCAATAGATCAAAACAAAGTAACAAAATATACTATTTTAGTGGCGAACTGATTGATCTTTTTCTAAAAAATAATTCATTGAAACATCTTTCCAAATTGTGTATCAAAAAAACAAATTTTCAAAAAAAAGTTCACGGTACGGTATTGCGATATTTTTGACGGTACTGAAACCTTCGCGGTACGGTAACCCGGTAAATTACCGAACCGTTACCGCGATAAATTACCGCGGTAACGGTACGGTATCCGATCACTATTATAAATACACTTTTTAATCAGCGCACCCATTAATTTCTTTATTTTTGGCGATATGTGTCATCTGCCAAATAACTTTGGTTGGTACTTTTTAAAAAAAATTTTAAAACTTTTGCCATCGTTATTTTTTTAAATTTTAAATTTAAGAGAGTTGTAATATTGTATTTTTTTTACAATTAATATCTAGCAGGCATTTATTTGCCATTAAATAAGTATTGAATTTTAATATTTACTAATATTAGGCATAAATTATACGATAAAATTTGAAATTTTTTATTATTTATTAAAAAAACATTTAAATTATTGATGCAACACTTTTTAGAGCTAAAAATGGCCACCCATTCTTCAGCAGCAGAAACTGATATTCCACCAATTCTTTCTGATGATGATGAAGAGAATATTGTATTGCCAAAGAAGATTCGAAAGAAGCTTCTCATTGATTCCTCAGATGATGAGATTATGAGCCTTGAAGAAGGTGGTGAAAAAGATCTTGAAGAAGATCTTGAAAGTAAAAGTGAAGATGAATCGCTTGCAGAAGATGAAGAATCATCGGAAGGGGATAGTGAAGGAGCTGAAGATGATGATGATGATGATGCTGATAGTGAAGATGATGAAGATTCGGATAAATCTGATGCATCATCTCTTTTATCATTTGATAGTGAATTTAGTTGGGATGAATTTCAATATATTGATGATAATGCTGAAAATTCTTTTATTCAAGATGAGGTTTGTATTTATTTTAATTAATTAATAAACTATATACATTAAATTATAGGAAGAAAATCTTCGAGAAAGATATAATACTGTAATGAAGATGCTTTTGAGTGAACAAGCTGAAGAAGGTTTTGATTCCCTTTCAATGCTTTATGAAGAACCATTAATTCAAAAACAACTTATAACAGATTTTACAAAGTTTGATTGGGAAAAAGCTAAAACACAATTTGTCAAAAGTTGTGAACCAAAAATGAGAATGCTTACATTTGGAATTACTCGAGCATTGGCAAGATTTGCAAATGATCCAACGCTTTTTTATCTTCAAGCTTTAAGCCTTCGTCCAACGGATAAACCATTATGGTATGAATTTGGATGTGCAACAGCAAGGCTACAAAATTTTAAAACTAGTGAAATGGCTTTCAAACAATGCTTATCACCATATTCTGATGCAGGAATTAAACTTGCAATTGTATATTTTTATTCAAAAGATTATCACAGTTAGTTTAACTCACATATATAAGTATTGTAGAATTAATTTATTCTTTTTTATAGAATGTTTGCCATTACTCCGTGAAATGCTTACATCACGTCCAAGTTGTCTTGCTTTATGGATTCTTAAAACCGAGATCTCAAAGATGAATAAATTTTGGAAATTTTTTGTTGAACTTTATTTTCCTTCAAATTCTTTATTCTTTCAAGAACCTACAATCCCATCAGATGTATATGAAAAAGTGCTAAAAGAAATTAAAAATTTTACAACAACCCAACCACCGCCAGAAAAATTTCGATCTGATTACAGCATAGAGTCATTACTTTCTGAACCAATTCGCTTAAATATTGAACAAACAATGGAAAATTTTACTGAATTTATTTGTAAATATTTTGATCAATCTTTGAAGCAGCAATTGGTAAGCAAAAAATACAGTATCCTTGGTATTTAACACTTTTAATCCAAATCCTTTTTTTTAGCCTTTCCAACAAACTGTTCATTTTGCAAAAGAAAAAAGACATCATTCAAATCGTTTAAATCATTCATCTATGAATGAATCTTTAAAATCCCAAACCCCCCTCCCTGATACTGATTCACAAACATCACTTTTAAATGATGAAGTTGAAGCAGCATCTTCATCAGCTATCAATGATATGGTAAATATTCTTGAAGATGTTGAATTTGTTGTTCAAAAACTTGTTAATAATGTTGTACAAGGCAAAATTCCTAAACCTGTAAGTATTCGTTTTTTATATACATTTTTTTTTAAAATTACCGTATTTTAAAGATAAAACCAAAAAGACGTCCACCTCGAAAAAATCCAAATCTTTCGTTAGATGTACGTCGATCTGGTCGTACATCAAAAGAAATTCCATTTGAAGCCATGGATTCTCCGGTAATTGGAACCTTTCAACAACCTACAAATTCTGAACCGGTTACTGTATGTTAAATTTTTTAAATATAGTTTTTTTTCTATATAAATGCTTTTAAGATTCGTACATTTCTTGATTTGCCATCGGATGAAACAACATTTGCACCACTTGAATTTCCAGGAGCTCAAGGCTTTCCATTTGATGATCTCACCTACAATATTATTCCGTCATTTTCATTAGAAACTTTTAGTGTTTATTTAACTACATTATTAAATAGACAACATGTGCCAATGGAAGAATTATTACATACTTTTTTATGCTTTTTTTCATGGAATCTTCCTTCTGGTTGTCAACTTACTGTAGAACAACGAAAATTATTTTTGTGAGATTTCTTAATTTTTTCGAGATTTTTTTAATCATCTATTTTAAAATGTAAATATTTTTAGGGAAATTTATATTCGATGGACAGAAACATTTTGTCAACCATTTGAACAACATTGCATCAATGCATCCATCAAAGATATATCAATTCATCTTTTAGCTCTTGAACTTGATGACATCGAAAAGTTAAAAGCTTCAGAAGCATGTGAAATTATTTTTAATCGATATTCTGGAATTTTACAAAAACAACATGAAACTATTACAAAATTTAATGTGACCCAAAAAGGAGATGATGGAAATGCTGTCACCGATAAAGCAATGCGAATGAAGGCAATTCAACTGCTGACAGAAGTTGATCCAGAAATGGCTGCAAAAATTAAAGTTTGTATGGAAGATTCTCGTATATCCACAAAAGCTCTCTCAAAAGATATAAATGTTGAAGAAACTTTAGGAACATTTGCATTTACAAAAGATGACTATTTTGCGGGGGGTCTTAAATGTAAGATTTTAAAATTTACTGTAACAATAAAAAGGTTTTATAATTTTTAGCATATCGCCCAAAAGCAAAGAAACAAGCTTCATCAGTTATGGAATCGCAAGAAAAGCTGTCAACTATTGAAATATGTGATGATAAAGAATTTGATTTAGCAACTTTGAGAACTTTGAATCTTTGTGAGCCCTCAACTTCAGTATTATCTGAAACAACGACAAAAATGTCATCAGAATTTAATGCAAAATTTATTCCACTTTGGGCAGATCTTTCAAAAATTATGCAAAGAATTTCAAAAGATACTGTAAAAGAATTGAATAATATTGTTACAGAAAGGGAAATGTCTCCAATGGATGAACAAGATATGCTTTCAATGTTGAATGGAATATCTGCTGATGATGATGAAAGTGAAAATGATATTTTTCAAAGTTTCAAAAATCTTAATAAAACTGCTCCAAATCATTCCCAAATTGAAGGATTGTTAAAAGAATATATAATTTTACTCGAAAAATTTGTTCAAGAATTTAAATATAAAAAAGAAATTGAAATGGATGAAATCAAGACCTTTTTGAATGATACAAAAAAAGCCATTCAAGCAATTAAATCTGTTTTGGGGCATAATTTAATGGAGGAAGAAGATTTTGAAATGGATGAAATCGAAAATGATAAATTGAAAGAATTAGCGGTTCGATTTTATTGGTTTAAAGTTGCAAAGCTTAAAGATTCTGAAAATGTTGAACTTAAAAAAGCATATTTATCAACAATTTTGCATTTAATGGATTTAGATAAACCTATTTATACTCAATTACAAGTCAAAGATGAAAAGTATACTGTAGTTACCGCAAAAGAAGTGATAAAAATGTTGATGTATGAATTTCGAAGAGAAAAAATTAAGAATATTTCAAAGTTGATTGCTGCGAAAAAACATCAAGAGGTTTGAATATTACTTTAAAGAATAAATATTACGGTATAATTTTTAGGTTATTTTACAATTTACAACCGATTTTAATTGGTATTCATGTGATGAAAAAGAAATTATATCAAATATTCAAATTTTACTTTCATCTTTTGAAGCTGTAAAAGATCGAAAAGGTCCTGTTCAATGGATTTGTCGATTATTGGATCGTGTAATCTCAGGAAAATTTTTTGAAACTTTTCGTGATAATATTTATTTGAGCTGCTTGCAACAGCTTGAAAAGCTTAATCTTGAAGAAGTGGAGCATGAAGTTTTAAAGTTATTAGTTAAAAGGCTTGTGGTACTTTCTGAATATGATCGATTTAAAAAAAATGTTAGACTTTGGAAAATTTTGTATCGTGTTGCAACAATTTTGGAAGGAAAATATGATGAAAATTCTCGAATTGAAATGTATCAAACAATTGAAGCGTATAAATCTTTAATGCCTACAAAAGCTTTATGTTTACTTGCTGAAGGACATAGAATTTTGGGGGAAGAGCATCACTGCTGTACAATTAATAATGTAAAATTTTTTTTAAAAATTGTGTTGGATAAAATACATAACATTTTTAGGGTGAATTATTGTACTTTTTTATTGATGAATTATACAAAAATTATTATAATTTTCGATTTGAAGATAATTATTACAGTAAATTGGTGCAAAGAAATATTGAGCTTCAACTTATTCAATGCTTAAAATGCCTTTTTGAGTATGTTCTTTCGAATTTTATTAATTTGTTTCTAAAATAATTTTTAGTTCATCCATTGGAAAATCAGTTGTTTATGATCATGAATGTTCGATAAGTTTAATTCCAACAATAGCAGTAGCAAAAAAAGTTCAACCATTTTTAATTCCAAATTTGCCAATGTTTGATGATGAAAAGTTTACAACGAATGACGTCATTGATGCATTAACTCGAGTATTTCCATTTATTGAAAATGAAAAAATTTCGGGATTTGATCAAGCTTGGACTAATTTTGAAATATTCATAAAAAATCCGCCATTTTTTAAATTTCAAGAAATTAAAAAGTCTGATATTCAACCGATTGGAGATTTTAAAAATGCAAATTTATGGCCTTCTGTTGAAATTAATGATGAAAATCGTGAAAAGTTGGAATTATTTGTATATCTTCGATATGTTTTACTTGTAATTAAATACAAAAAGCAGTCATATACTTGGGAAGAAAATGAAAAGCTTGCACAATTAGCAAAAGAATGCCTTGTACTTTCTGGGCCACCAGAACGAAAACTTTTACCATTAAAAATTATTCATTCACTTTGGGCGATTTGTGCTTACACGCATACAATGTATTTTTGCTCTGTAAGTTTGCTTTTCAAACTACAATATATCAATTATTTATGCTTAATTAATTTTATTTAGTTAGAAGATGAAGAGCTTGCAAAAGAAGCAAATTCATATTTTTACATGTTTAAAATGGCTTTTCTACAGTATCCTGAAGCTTTTCAACTTCATATTGATATTGCAATTGCATATTATCAAATAAATACAAGAATTCGAAGACATATAACTTCTGTAAGTTTTAGCGCTTTTTGAAATATACTGTATTAAAAAAAAATTAAATTCTTTAGTTACCTGACAAAAAATTACCTGAAGAAATTGAGAAAAAGATTTCCCAAGAAGATATGATAAAACAATGCCAACTACATTTTAATCAATTTCGATATCGAATTTCTCAAACAAATGAATATCCAAAAGATATTTCCTGGATAGAACCATATTTTTCTGGAAAAATTGCAGAACATAATGAACGGCCAGCCTCTGAAATTTTTGAACATTATTATCGATGTGCAATGTTAATGCGAGCGGAAGCTTACACATATCCGCTACGAGTAAATAAAACGACACAAGAAAATGTTGAACCTTTAGAACTTCATTATCGAGTACATGTATATGCGATGAAACAAATTTTTGGTCTTGAAAATGTAAAACCATTTGAAAAGCGAGTTGAACATCTTAAAATTATACGGTATTATCTTCGACTATTTTTGGGACATTTTATTTTTGCAAAAAAAAATCCTCCTCCATTACCGACAATTGAAACGAGCTTGGCATTTGTTGATTCAACACCACCATGGGATTTTGAAGAACAACCTGAAATAGAGGATGAAGGAGAAGAATATAATGATGACCCAATTCAGGATACGGTAACTTTAATCATTAATACAATTTATTAAATTTAAATATGTTTTATTTCTTAGGTTGAACTCATGCTTAATTATACTGATTTAAAAATTGAATGTCTTGAATATTGTCGTCGAGGCTTTTCAACTATTGTCAAAAGATTTCCTCATTACAAATCATATTATCAACTTGCAGCTCTTCATTTTATTGACGGAGAATACAAAGAAGCATTGGAAATAATTTTTGTGAAACTTTTTCGTGGAAAATTTGTTAAGTTTGAAGTTTGTGTTTTTTTTTGTTGTTGCATATTTTGATTTACAGTAACCCTTTTGAACTTTTTCCAGAATGTCATAGATATTGAAAGAACGGATATTGAAAGAAGTAATACTTTAACATATCATATCAAAAAATTAATTCGGCTTACAATTGCATTATTAAAAAAATGTCGAGATATTTCAAAAACTAATTCAGTTTTGGAAGATTTGGTCCGAGAAAGTTCAACCGAGCGCCTAAAGCTAAAACCTCTGGAACGTAAAAATTTTATTTTACTTTGCTTGGAAATTTATTCTGATGCATGTGTAAAAGTTACAAGAAACAGAAATATTGATGAAATTAATGGATTAATAAAACTTTTGGAAAAAACTTCATCAATTTTACGAAAGTAAGTTTCAACGGTTACGGTAAAAATTTAAAAAAATTAATCTTTTTTTAGTCACAAAAAACCAGAATTTGATGAAAAAGTTAAACATTGTATTTCTCGATGCCGAAATACAGTTCGAAATATTTTGGAAGCACGGGAAAAAGAACGAAATAATGAACTTGCAACTTCACGGCTTCAAGAAATAATGAAATTTCAACAAAGAATTGCTGATAAGCAGAAACAAGATTATGAAGAAAAGATTAAACAAGTTGCTGAAGAGCAAAGAAGAAAACAACGAGAAGAAGAAGAAAAAAAGAAAAGAGCTGCTACTGCGGCAGCAGCAGTATCAGAAGCTGCTGCAGAAAAGAGAAGAAAAGAAGTGGCACAAACCCAAAGCAGTAACAATATTTTGGCATATCAAAAAATTTTGGAATCTAAAAAAGCTGAAGAAGCAAAGAAAGCAAAAAGAGCAGAAATTTTAAGATTGGTAACAGAAAAATTGAATAGAATTGTTGATAATCCGTATATTTTGCCTGCTGTCAAGAAACATCTTGTAAGTCAATAGATAAAAATTTATGTTAAAAAAGTGTATATATTTTTAAAATTTTAGGATGAACGAAGACCTGCCTTAATGGATGCCTTAAAAGAAAGTGTTGCAAAGGGTGAAACATTGGTAACTTTGATAAATCAACTAGATAAATTTGATAAAAGCTTAGAAAAATCAAATTTATCTTTAACTGCCACAACAAAAACAAGTATTCCCCCATCTCGATCTGTCCAACAAGTACAACGAAATGGCTCACATGCATCAAATTCCACGCAAATGAAGCAACAAATATCTTCTCAACAACCTATTAATTTATCTTCTAAACATACAACTTCATCTTCTACAACTACAGTATCCCAGGCTGGTGTTAAAGAAAAGGCGCCTCCATCAGCAGCAGCAACCGCTTTAAATAGAAATATTCAAATGCCACAACAAAGCACCACACCAACATTACTCCCACAATCTTCTAGAACTGCACCATCACTTCATTCACCATCAGTTTCAACCCCTCAAAAGCCTTCACAGTCATCTTCTTCAACATCGGCATCTTCAAAGACAGCAACACCATCAAAGGCAACAACCCCATCAAAGACAGCAGCAGTAGATGATCAAAAATCTCGTGAACAAGTTATCAATGATATTGGAAAACTCTTACAACAATATGCTTCTCCAGGTGAAATGAAAGAATTTGAAAGACTTAAAAATAGTATGCTACAAAAAACAACCAAAGAACTTCAACAAGTTTATAGTACAATGTTTGTCAGATATATTTGTGGTAAAACATCTGCAACAAATGTCACATCAACAAGTGGCAGTAGCGGCAGCAGCAGCAATAGCGGAAAACGTACATCTCAACAAATTTCACCATCAAATCAATCAAATATTATTGCTTCAAAAATTCGAAGAACTGATAATCCTGCAACCACAACAATGGCAACAGCTCCTTCATCCTCAAAAACAAATTCACCAAGGCCACAAACTTCACAAACTAATATACAACAAAGAAATATTACAACTTTTCAAACTCCGGCACTTTCACAAAATACTCCACAAAAACAATCTTCGTCTTCTACAATATCAAAAACTTCTCAATCAAAATTACCTCAAACTCCTCAACAACAGCAGCAACAAAGATTTGATCATTGGACGGAACAAGTTAAAAAATTTATTCCTACGACTGTTCCTGCAACAGCAACAAGTAATAAATCAACAAGTGATGACGAAATTATGATTATTGGTGAAACTCGAAAAAGCTCGTCATCTTCAAAAAATGTTCATGCTTCAAATGTGCCATCTTCATCAACGCCATCGACGCCAAAATCTTCCATTGTCAATCCCACTTCCAAAGAAGCTACATATAGTGATCGTCAATTTGCAGCATTTCTTACCGCTGTTAATAAAACACAACAAGCTTCTACTTCTTCTTCATCATCAAGATTACCTCAAAATTTAGGATTAAATTCAAGATCTCCTCAAACATTATCATCTCAAAATTTATCAACATCAAAATCTAAAACTCAACAACAAAATATTACTTCAAACTCAAATCTTCCTTCTTCAACTTCAACTTCTGCCACAACACTTCCAAATTTAACGCCTGCAGCATTAGCAAATTATAATAGTTTGGTTCAACACCAAATGCAAAATCTTTTACAAAGTGTACCACCGCAAAATCAAGAACAAATGGTGCGGGCCTTTATTGCATCTTTAAATCCTCAAAACTCCACAAATCAAAAGCGTTAATTTCTTTTTTATTAATTTGTAAAATTTATGTTATTATTTTTTTTGTTGTTGTTTGCATTTACGAATATGAAATGTATATTTTTTATAACTTTTTTATCCGAAATTATCTAATAAAAATTATTTCAATTTATAAATTTGTGTTTTGAAATATAAATTTTTAAAAACTAAAATATTTTTTATTAAAAATTGAAAAAAAATTAATTTTTCGATCGTTTTTCTTTATTACAGTATGTTTACAATAATGTTTTGTAAATTATTAATATTAGAATTACTTCCATTTTTATAAACAGTAATATTGTCAATAAATAGAATGCTACCGTAATAAACATTTAATTTCAAAAAAAAATTTATTTCGCAAAAAAAAACAATTTTAACAAAAAGTTTACTGATAAAAGTTTTATCATAAAACGAAGTTCAACAATAATTAACTTTTCCAAAAAAATGTAATTCTTTAGCGACTTCTTTTATATGAGTTGAAAAAATGAAGCTATTATATATACGCTTCAAAGTATCTTTACTACCTTATAAGAACTTTTAAATACATCGAACGACTTAAAATGTCTACTTACCGTATGACTAGTAATTAATAAACTAATTGATTACTAAATACCGAACATCAGAAATCCAATTCGAGTGAAAAAAAATTGTTTCTATTTTTCGCATTTTTGGCAAAATGTGTATCAACGCACGAACGCTGTCCCTTTTTTCTGTTGTTTTTTTTGCTGCTTTTTTTTCGCTTTTTTGAAATCCGCTTTTAACTTTTTTATTTTTGCATCGAAATTATACTTTTGTTTTCCATTTTATTTGCTATTATCACATAATGTCTGACATGATTTATCCTGGAAGATATTGTGGTGGAAATGAGAAAATTATTGATAAACTTCGGAAAATTGATCCTCAATGTTTTTCCATAATTGTTGGATCAAAATTTTTAACCCTTGATGATATAAAACCTTGTGATATTTTTACATTAAAGTTTAAACTTCTTGGTGGAAAGGGTAAGCTATATTTTTATCCTATAAACCTCATTGTTGACTATTTTTAGGTGGTTTTGGTTCACTTCTTCGATCCTTTCGAATTCATAAAAGTGCAAATCAGTTAATGTGCAGAGATTTAACTGGACGACGGCTTGCTGATGTTAAAGAAGAAGAACGCTTGAGAAAATGGATTGGAAAGAAAGAAGATCGTGATAAAGCAGAGAAACGAAAAGAGTATGTTTTTACTGTATTATAAGTTTATCTTTTTATAACATCAAACTTTTTAGTGAAGAAAAACTAGAGAAACTTCGTAGTGGACATAAAGTGAAGTATCATTTTAAAGATAAAAAATATATGCGTCAACGTGATGTTGTTCTTGAAAGTGTTGAAGATGCAATTGAAGCTGGGGTTGCGGCAGAAGATGCAGGCAGTAAATCTCCTGAAAGTGGTTTGGGCGAATCATCAAAATCTGTTTCTCCTGTTGAAGCTGAGGATACCGATTCAGATGTTGACATGGAAGGCGGATTACTTCTGGGAGGAAAAAGCCGCAAACGAAAAATGATTGATATTCCAGTTATCGAAGAAAAGAAAGTTAAAACCGAAAAAATTGTTATTAAGAAAGACAAGAAGCCAGTTGCTGTGAAAGTTACAGTAGAAGAAATCAAACAAATAAAACTTGTTAAAGTAAAGCAACAGAAAAAAGATGAATCAAGTGCAGAAAAAGCTCTTGTAAATTTTGATCCAATTGATATAGAATCTGTATCTGATGCGAAGGAATTGGAAGTGTTTGGTCTTGAACATCTTAAACATGAACTTGAAAGTATGTTTACGTCTTTTTAGAGTTTAATGCATCATGATATTTTTAGGCCGTGGATTAAAGTGTGGTGGATCTCTCCCTGAACGGGCAAGTAGACTATTTTCTATCAAAGGACTTACTCCTGATCAATATCCGAAAAAAATCCGTGCTGCTCCCGCTAAAAAATGATTTTTAGTATTTTGATGTCATTTATTTTTTTCGAATGTATATATTTTGTATATAAATAAATAAACAGTTTTTTTTATTGCACAGTTGTTTTTTAATTTTTCGAGATTTGTTATATCTTCTAATACCGTATTACTCCACTTTATGTTTACTAGTTTTAATATTTATAGGATGGCAAAAAAAACTTCTACCCCAAAGGTTAGCAAAAAACCTGTAGCAGAAGAAAAGGTTACAAAAGCTTCACCTAAAGTAGAGAAAGATGGACGAAATTCAAAGAAGAATGGGTCTACTGTAAGTTCGTATTTGGATTGAAACTTGCTTTTTACCATTTATTTTATTTAGAAGACTGCTACATTAGATGATTCAATTATTAAAGATTCAAAAGCTTCCAAACTTTCTCAGTTGCTTAAAAAACAAAATGTTTCTGCAAAAAATCCTGTAAATTTTGATAAATTTGCCAAAGATTTGGGATGGTCATCTGATGATTTATCTGATAGTGATCTGGATTTACTTGAAGAAGAAAGTGATGACGGGATTGTCTACGGTGAGGATGGCGAGGAAGAATTTGAAGATCAAGATATGGATGTCGAAGATGAAGATGAATTAAGTGAAATAAGTATGGAAGGCGAAGATGAAGAAGAGGGGGAAGAAGATGAATCTGAATCAATAACTGATAATGAAGAAGATATTGAAGATGAAGAGGATAATAGTGAAGCTGATTTTCAAATTGTTAAGACTGTTACCCGTGGTGATCCAAAATGTCAAGGTGCCAAGTTTGAATTTATTACTCAGGTTTGAGCCACTTTTGTTTAACATTATTTAAAATTATCGCTTTTAGGGTAAACTTGCTCTCAAATCTCTCGTTTCTCAAGATAAGAAAAAGCCAAAGAACAAACTTTTTCCTGAAGAAAGTTCGGGAGTTTATGTTGATGTCAAGTATAAACTTCCTGCCTTTGTTAGCATGAGTAATGGAGCTCGAAAACTTATGTATGTTTATTAATTACGGTAACTTTTAATTATTATGCTTTTTTTAGTGAAATTCCATTTCCTGAACGTAATCCTTCCAATTCTTCTGTGTGTTTAATTCTCCCCGATCTTTCTCATAATGAAGTGGATAAAAAGAATCCAGATGTTGATAAGGGAGCCCGTGAATGGGCTGATATTTTACGTGATAAATTTGGTATTACTGGACATGATATTGCAAAGATTGTTACTTTAACTCAATTAAAACGTGAAGTTCGTGATCAAAAAACAAAACGTGAATTTGTTCAAGCATACGATATTCTTCTTGTTGATCGTTCCATCTTTAGCAGCATTGTTTATCATTTAGGCCGGGAAGTTCAAAAGGGTGGAAGGTAATACTTTGCAAATATTCTATTGATTTTTTTAAATAAAGTTAATATAATTTTAGATTACCAATTCCATTTAAAATTACTGCCCGGAATGTTCCTGAACAACTTAAAAAGTCATATCGTGTTACTCAAATGGATCTTCGTTCTGGTGTTGGAAATATTAAAATTCGTATTGGTAATTTGACTCAAGGAAATAATCAATTGAGTGCAAATTTTGTTGCCGTTGCTGATGCAGTATTTGCTCATACACCATTTGGACATAAAAATATTAAAACTGCTCAAATTGTTACCGATCAAAATGCTATTCAACTTCCACTCTATGTTGATTTTTCACCAAAAACTGAATTAATTACAACAAAACCAAAGAAAAATCATGGTGAAGTTTTTATTGACGAAGTTTCAACTCTTCCAGATAATTTAAAAGTTAAAGTTGATAATGGTGTTGTTCGGGTTGTTGATTCTGCGAGTAAGTTTTTTTGTTATGATTTGATTGCAACATTGTAAATATAATATTTAAGCTGGAAAAAATGTTATTTATCCAACACATAAAGATGAACATGAACCTCGTGATGATATTAAACCACTTCCAAGTGCACAAATGAAAGGTCGTGCAAAACTTGCTGAAAAGAGAGAAAAAATAGCTAAGAAATTGAAAATGAAGCGTAAAAGAAAGAATGATATGCGTCGTTCAAATGCTTTAAAGCAAAAGATGAATGGAGAAATGAAAGAAGAAAAACCAAAAAAGAAGCCAAAGCTTGAAGAAGTTAAAGAAAAGCCATCTCCACAGAAACAACCTAAAGCTGCTGCCAAAGTTGAAACAAATGGAGTTAAAGCAAAGCAACCTCAACCAAAGCAATCCAAGGAAACTCCTAAAGTTGAAATAAAGAACATTAAGGGAAAACAAACTCAAAAAAGTGAACCCAAAACAGCTAAACCGAAACAAGTTCAACAAAAGCAATCCAAAGCTGTTGTTGAAGAAGTTAAACCGAAACAAGTTCAACAGAAGAAGCAAAAAGAAGAGAAAGCCCCCCAAGGACTTAAGAAAAAGCTTCCTATTAATTCATCTGATAAAGCTGTTGATTCTAAAAAGCCTGGGCTTAAAAGAAAACTTCCAGAAGAAAAAGTTGTTGATTCAAAAAATTTGAAAAAGAAAGTTGTCAAAAAAGCATAGATTTCTTTTCTTATTCATTGTTATTTTTGTTGTTGATTTGAAATTTTTTGATTTAAATAAATTCGTTATATTTGCTAATTGTAATCAATGTTACAACATTAAAAAAGTTTTTGTCATACTGTAGTTTGGAAATTGTAATGTCCCTGGTGACGCTCGAACACAATTCATTTATTTTAAACATATTTCCGCAGTTGGTATGTATAAAAATCAATCTTTCATTATTGAAGAATTTCTTTTGTTTATTACCAAAGAAAGAAATAAGAAACTAAAATAAAGACAACTTTAAAGAAACATTTTCAAACATCTATTAAAATCAAAATAAAATTAACAAAATTCAACAACAAACTTTTTTTCAATTAATTAATATCTCGCCCGTTTAGCTTCCAATCCACTATTTTGAGCATCAGCGGCTCTCTTCTTTGATCTTTTAATATCATTTCCGCCTTCTTCCTTTCGTTTTCGTTGTTCCATTTCACAATTTCGATGCAAAATCCATATTGTTTCATTTAACATCATTTCAACTTTCTTTAAATAATCTCGAAATTGCCGATATCGACGAAGTTTCATTCTTTTTCCTTGATCAAATTCATTACTTACATCTTCAATCTAAAATAGAAAATAAAAAGATAAAAATATGGAAACAATGAGAAAATGAATAAGGTATTAATATAAAACAAACAATGCAGTAATCTCCAAAAAATATATCAGTAATCAAAAAAAATATAAACTTACAGTATCAGCAAGTTCAGAATCATCAGTAATATTTTGTTTTGCATAATCAATCATTTTTCGAACTTTATTTTTGACACTTTTTACAGCAATAATTTCTTCCTTTTCTTTAAGGCGACGATTAATATAATTTGACTGATACTAAAAAAAATTTACAATTAATATTCTTAGCAACTATTAATTAAAAACAAACTTGTAAAACTTTTTGAAATTGATTTAAATTAACTTTGAGAAGATCAACACCATACAAAAATTGTGAACTCATTGGATTAAATTCATACGAAGTATCTTTTGTCTAAAAAATAATACAGTAATATAGCATAATAGATAGTAATAGATAATAAAGCACATACAACAACATTTATGAATCCATCATTTCGAAGTCGAAAAAGCTCTTGTCGAACTTCATTTTCTGGATGCTTAAAAGTTTCTGCAAGCTTTTCTTCTTCCACAAGACCTTTCTTTAAAAGAAGTGTAAAAATAAAGGTTGGAAATCCACGCTTTTCTTCATCTTTATCATTTGGATTTTCGTATTTTGATTGAATCATAGATTTTAGGATTCGAACAAGTAACATTCTCATTCCATCAACATAATCAATGGTATATAATCCACCACTTCCTTCCCCAACCTTCCGAATGAATCGATCTGCTGACGAGGATACAAGATACAAAGTTGCTTCATAATCATCTGAAGTAATATCAGCATTATCTCGAAGAACAACTTCTAAATCTTTTCTCTAAAAAAACTGTATTTAATTCTGATATAAATGTAAAAATAAAATTACAGAAAAGAATTTTGCACAAGGCTGCGAAGCATTACCATCTTGAAGTTTAAGACAAAATCCAAATGCAGCTCTCATAATCTTTTCCCCAATATCATCAATTCCAACATCATTGATTAATATCTCCAACAAAAGTCGATCACGATAAATTCGATCCAAAATATTAAAATTGATTTTCCATAAAATTTCTGCATCTGAATCCGTTGATTTTGTTTTTTCTGCTTCTGCAAAAAGCTCTTGTCTTTTCTTTCGCGCATTAATTCCAGTTTTGCAGCTCCTTGATTTTGTGAAGAAAATTTTGAAGCTTCTTCCGCAAATTTTGCTTCAAATTCTGCCATTTTTTCATCAATTTTTAGGATTTCTGCAATCCTTGAAGTTCCATCATTAACTGCCGAAGGAAGAAGGAATAAATTAACTTCCATATCACCAATTCGATCTTTAGTTCTCATAAATACTTTATTTTCGACCAGTTTTGAAAATATATCAAAAAACTAAAAAGCATACATATATAAATAATGGAATAAAGAGAATAAACTTACATCATATTCAACATCAGTTTTAGAAGAATCAGCTTTAGCTTGTCGAACAATATCTGAGCAAGATATCCTTCCAGCTTTAATCATTGCTTTTGCCAAAGTTAAAGCCCCCGGACCTGCCAATTCTTCCAACACGGGTAACATTGATGGAAGCATTGCAAAACGAAAAACGTTTTCAAAGGAAATTGAATATATTTCAATGCCATTATTTGGATCTTCTTCGCATTTAACAATATGATTCCAATAAAGTAGGATTAATTGTTGACGAAAAAGGCTTTTATTCTTTAAAAATGGTGAAACTTTTCGAAATAAAGCTGATAAAGGTTTTGGTCCGGCACAAAGTCCTTCAGCAATAATCCCAACATCATGCCCAAAATAGCTTGTTGTTATTGCTTTAATATATGCTGGAGTATATGACATTTTTAAAATTTAGACTAAAAAGTTAAAATTGAAAAAACACTAAAAAAATTATAAAAAAGTGCATTGTCATTGAAGGCACATTTTGCCAAATAATAGGGTTTCTTTATTTTTCGTTTGGTTACGGTATCTTTTTTTTGCAAATATAAAAGGAAGCAAACAATTTTTTAAGCCAAAAAATTTTTTAAAGAAACATTATCGTCAATTTTTTAAATCTACAACTTTTCTAAAATTTGAAAACTATTGAATGTAGAAATAGAAATTCGTTGAAAAAACCGTGCACGTAGCTAAATAGAATACATGGAATCAAATTTTTATGCAAATTAAAAAAATAATACTTAGCGAAAAATTTGAGAGTTGTTGGTGGATTTAAGACATTTATTGGAATTAATTTAAAAAAATATATATTTAAAAAGAATAATGTTGACGAAAGATCGATAATCAAACACATAAACTTCACTGATTACTTCAAATCAGCTGGATTAAAACATGACCGAGTTTGTTCACAGTAATAAAATATACACTGAGAAAAATGAGTGATGAAATAACCCTCACTGGTGACGATTTGGTGATGAAGGCGTGACTAAAAGTGACGAATTCATCACCCAAACGTCACCAGTGAGAGGTTTTCGTCACCGATTTTTTTCATATATGAAATTAAGTGTAAAAATTAACACAGGGATGACGGCTAACTCCTCCCGCAAATTGGCAAACATAATCTTCATTGGTTGGATACTCCTGCATGAATATATTTTTGTAATTTCCTCGAGTTTTGCATTTTTGAACCATTTTATCAAGATGCGCTTCAACTTTATTTTTATCAGTATTATAAACCATAAGAATGAATACGGAAACTTCTTTCATTTTTTCTTCAAAATCTTTTGCTTCAAAGGTATAATGACCATATCCGAAAACATGGAATCTGTAAAAATTCATATTTGCAAGTTGTTAGTAACAATAATTCTTAAACTTAAACTTCAGTTCTTTAAAAAAGAACTAAAGTTTAAACTATAGAAATGTAACAAGAAACTAACTGTTGAGCACAATTCCATGCTTGGGCCATTTTACGACCCATTTTTGCATCAGTTTGAGCATCCATAATAACATTGCAGAGAATATTGAGAGCCCCGTGCGTTTCAACAGTAACACCAAAACCATGAAGGTAATCTTTAACCGCAAACGATGCTGCTTTCCACATAGCATCACCTGCATGAATAAGATCTTTAGGAGTTTTATTAAATTCCTGTGCAGCACGCATTTGAAGAGTTTCCGCTGTAAAATCTTGACAAGGCCGGTTTATTCGACATGTTTTCTACAAAAATTAACAATTATTATTATGTAAAACATTTGGTAGCCATATTTAGTTTAAATAAAATAAATTATGTTTTATCATAACGTTATCAGTAGTTTGGTAGTTAAAAATAGTGCAAAAAGAAGCTTACAAGGGAACCGCACGACATGATATTTGAGTTAAGACACCCCCACAGTTTAAAATGGTATGTCATTTTTGGGTCAGGCAACTTTGAAGTGCCGAAAAATGCGTAAACCTTATCCGTGGCACGTAAAATTTTTTGGGGTCTGTTTTTGACCCCAAATGAATGATTTAAACTATGCGGGGTGTCTTAACTCAAATATCATTTCGTGCGGTTCCCTTGTGAGGCTTAGGCTAATAAAAGAATACGAATAGCTGAATAAAAACTTTACCACAAAATTAACACTAGAAAGACGGAGAACAAATTTAAATAACATAATTATTTAACATAATTAAATGAAAATTATATAATCGAAAAAACATCAGATTATATTATCGCAAAAAAATTATGCATTGCAAAATATTACTTCGGTTCGAGTAGATTTTGCCAAAGATACTCTCTCACGAAAAAATCTAAATAAAAACTAATGAGCAATAATGAACTAACCTGCAAATCTTTTTTTCTTCCAAAAAGAGGACCAGAAAAACAGACCGAACCGAAATCAGGTAATAATCCAAGCATAACTTCAGGAAGAGCCATTTGAGTCTTTTTATTATTAACAGCAATACGGTAATTACATGCCAATGCAAATTCAAGCCCACCACCCATGCATGTTCCCATAATTGCCGCAACAATTGGCTTGTTGCCTTTTTCAAGTTTTTCAAACAAAATTTGTCCATCTCTAACATATTTTTCAGCTTCATCAGCTGTCTTAAATGTATCAATAAGCTTGATATCAGCACCAGCAATAAAACTATTTGGCTTTCCAGACATTACAACGACCCCTTTGATATTGTCATCTTGTTGAATTTGATCAACAATTTTTCGAAAATCATTTGCAACTTCTTGAGTAAATAAATTCTCCTAAAAATTCCGCATATTTTTGAAACAAAAAATGTGTAAAATTTTATACCTTTGCATTAGGCACATCAAGTTTTACATCAGCAATACCATCTTGGACATTGATGGATAATGTTTCTAAAAATAATTTAATTTTGTTTTAGAAAGGTTAATTATATCATCTTACTAAATTGTTCCCCTGTTACGGTATGATTATTATGTGTCCCCGGTTCAATCTTGATAGTTCATAACTGTACTTTTATTATAGAATCCTTTACATACATACATAAATATAATATAACACCATAAAATGAGAGCAGGCAGTCATGCGACTGCCTCCTGCTTTGAGCTAGCACATTGACTGACTTTTGCTGCGTTTCTGACAGCTATTTGTACGTATGCGTTTCAGTACAAGTGCAAGGGTTACACCCCAACGGAAGAAGGTTGTTGTGAAGCAGCTGCAGATAATTTTGCAGAGTGGGTAACTAAAAATATAAAATTATATAATGTAAATGTGGTGCAAAAAATATACAAACTCACAACTTTTTTCATTTCTTTGTTGAAGAATTTTTGATAAATGAAAATTAATGCCACCAAAAGGAATTATTCGAGGCTTCAAATGTTTAACATATATTTTACAAGAATTTGTTGCATATTTATTTGTTAATTGTGGAATTTTTGATTCAAATCTTTTCCGAACATTTTCAACAGGAACTGCTGGTAAATTTTCAATAAAGAAAATTACTTCTTCCATGAGCTCTTCAAAATTTGAATCAGGAAATGTGCAATAAAAACTTGAATAAGAATGCATCCTGAAATTTGTGCTATTGTTTTTTAAGCTCAACATAACGAATAAAAATTCTCACTTTTCAGCTGCGAGCCAACCACAGCTTAGCTCGACGCCCGTTTCGACATCAATGGCACATTGTGCAAGAATTTTAGCAATGACACTGTTTGCATTATGAGAAATTGTCGTGGCACCGAAATGTTCTGCCAAATACATCTTTAATGAAAGGCATGCACCAAGCCATAATTTGGAGCTCGATTGAATTAAATTTGGAGGATTTAAATTATAGTAATATTTGGCATCTCGGATAAAAAGCTGCGGTGTATAAATGTAATGAGTTCTTGTAATTGGAAAATACGGCTAAAAAATACGTTTATTATTACAAAAAACATAAAATATATGGGCTGGTGTCAGAACCACATTTGATTTAACTAATGAGAATTTTTATTGTGCTTTGGCAAACTTTGCCTCTACGTTCGTTTCTCGCATTTGTGTGAAACATTTACACTTTTCATCTGGTTTATCGTAAAGCAAATTACTAATTTTACTCCGTTATACTTATCCGGAATTTACAAAGGGGAAAAATGTTTATAAAAATTATAAAAATGTTACCTTTAAAACCATATTACGAAGATATAATCCAACAAACAGAAAGGAAATTATAATTAATTTCAATTTATTAATACACAATTAAAACAAAATAATGTAATTTTTTAAAAATGATGTACCAAAAAATAATACTCAAACGTTTTAACTTTAAAATTAAAAAAAAAGAATTAATTGTCACTGAAGAATGCTTCGCCAAGGTTCTACCGCAAATTTTTTGTTGTGTTGCATTTCAGTTACCGTATTATTATTATTATTAAAAATATTGTGGATCAAAAGTTATTTTTTAAAATTCATTTTAAAAACCATATTTAAACGTTTTTGGCAGAAAACGAAAAAAAAAGTTTGTCAAAAATTGTATTTATATCCCATTTGTTTGATTACTGTAACATATTTGCAATTTTAATTCAAATTTAATAAAAATACGAATAAACTATTACAACAAAAACATTTAACGTTACGAATTTTATTCATTTTTTGTCAAACTTTAAAACCATCAAAATTTTCTTCTAAATTTTTTAAAATTTTTAAAATGTTTTTTTTTAAATTGATGGAAAAAGTGTAAACATTTTAAATGTTTTTTATGATGCATTTTCTCCGTTTTTTGTTGTTGAATGATTCATTGATTTTTCCTCAACCGTTTTTTCTCTAAATTTAAAAGTATTGCCATTTTTTTGTATACGATTTGAATATTTTAGTTTTAATAAAAATGATTTTGTCGGCCTTCACCGAAGCAATTGTTGGCACAATTGCTCTGGTGAAGGTTGCCGATGTTTTAAAATGATTTTGAAGACTTTGATGTCTTTGCTGTTTTTATTTAAGTCATTTAAGGCATGCATTCATTGGGTGTTATTTATTAGACACAAGAAGCTGTGGATTTAATTCAAAAATCCAAGCAAATGAATGCATTTGTGCCAACAATTGCTTTGGTGAATGTTGTCGATGCTTTAAAGTAATCACAAGATATTAAAAATTATCATTTAAATTTGATATTCTAGAATAATGCACTGTTTTGCACGAATGCAAAAACAAACAAATTAATCCCGCCTCTTGATCCCCCATCAATTAAGCCAGCCTTTAGTACTTTATGCAGACACCTGATAAAGTCAATACAAATTAACTTGAATAATTTTTTATCTTTTGTTAAACGTTGTAAAAAATTATAAACATCAAGGAATGCAAATTTAAAGGTCGGAGTAGTGTTCATTAATTTAAGACATTTATTGGAAATTAATTTTAAAAAAAGTTGATACATTTGTATATTTGATAAAATATAAATATATTATTTAAAATAGGCGAGAATACGGTAATTTTGGTGGCAAATTTGTATTTTGTTGAATTAAACCGGCATTCAACGCACATGTCCATGCAAGGAAAGATAATTTTAGGGGTTCTCTGCAAAATATAAGTATTTTTTCAGTGATTTAAAAAAATAAAGCTTTTTACTACTTTAATGGAATCTGATGTAAAAGGGAACATTTTCGATCAATAGCAGTTACCACAAATTCATTATCAATGTAAATGGATGAATATCTGGCCCAATAAGCTTAAAATAGTAAACAAATAAAAATAGCTTAATTCATGATTTAAAATTCTTACCATCCATATTTTTACTAAACTGAAATTCTGCCCATTTTCCATTTATCTGCCATTTGCCATCTGAATCCAAATCCGTAAAATCAATACTAAAAAAATAAATTTAATCGATGAAAGATAAAAAGGAGATGCGCCTAGATTTGGACTACACTATGACAAGTAGTAAAAATTCTGTAACCCCCTTATCCAAGGCCGTATATAGAAAAAAATCATCCGATACGTGTGATAATATACTACTTAAAGATAATAAAATTTTTACAGAATTTTGATGTACCTTTTTGTAGCCATTACTGTAGTCTACGATACATTGCTCAACGGAAACAAAAATGGTTACTTTTTAATATTTTTTTTAACGTGATCCTGATAGTAAAAATAGTTTGTCAGTTGACATGTTTCATCGTTTTGGTCAATTTTGATTTTCGGTGATTTCGCAGCGAAAATTCAAAATGGCCTAAAATCGAAGTTTCGATATACTGTAGTTTCGAAAATTTTAAAAAGTGCGCTTGATAGTCCGTAGCTTATATAGTCGATCCGTCAAGTTTCAGAATTTTTCATCAACCCATTTCTTCAGATTCGGGGGATTGAAATTACAAAAAATGACAGTTTTTTTTCGATTTTTGGGACATTTTTGGCATCGAAATCACCGAAAATCGAAATCGACAAAAACGCTGAAACATGTCAACTGACAAACTATTTTTACTACCAGAATCACGTTACACTTTAAATAAATACTCAGAAATAAGTAAAATTTGGCAAAAATAAGGGTTGCCTTATATTTCCGTGGAGCACTGTATATCCGTGCTTAAAAACTAACCCGCAGTCTAAGGCTTCTGATTTCCATTGCAAATTTAATAAATTTAAAACATTAAATTTTGTACCGCGTTGTAGATAAACAAGGGAATCTTGAACCCAATGCAAAATTAATTTTGCTTTTTCTTCCTCAATTTCTATTTCATCAACAAAAATTTCTGATGGAAACTTTTCTTCCAAATTAAAGTAACAAATTCGAAGATTATGATTCTGGGGAGGTACTGATGGTGGAGAGTATCCCATTATGTTTGGCAGAAAAGTAATATCATGGTCGACCCTTCGAATATACCAAAGTTTGTTATTACGAAGATATAGATCAATGGGATATGTGAAATCAGCGTAAGGTTTATGATTAAATCTTATTTTCTCTCCCAATTTAATTAGACTTTCTTCAACGGTAATATACAGAAGTACAAAAAACGATGTTTCATTATCAACAAGACCCTGCAAAAAAACATCAGAGAATGTGAAAGTTTAATGAAAAATGTAAAATTCTTACCACCATTTCACCATCAATTGAAGTTTTAAAAAATAATCCAAGAATTTCGCCATCTTTCACAAATTCAGGTTGTTGGCATTTTGTAATTATCCCATACAAATATACTCTACTAAAAATAGCCCTTTCCCATTAGACTTGGCACTGTCGAGGGTGTCTCTTTCTTTTATGAAATTTGAATATCGAATTTTCAACAGAAAGGACAGTAAAATTCAAGTGAGGAATGAAGTTTTCTTTCAAGCTCGAACACTTGTTTTGAACTTGACATTTTGCCAAAAGCTTTGCTTGACTTTTGCTTTTCCTTTTCAAAACACCTCACTTTTCCCTCGACAGCGGCTGAAGGATGGTCGGTCTTCTCTTTGACCATCATTGTTTATTTATATATAAAATATATTTTTGGTACAGTAGGTTTAAAACTTAAACTTGTTATTTTTGTATTGATTATTGTTTGCTATAATTCTGCACCGGCATCGGCCAGGTTTTTTGATTTCAGATTTATCAAACAAAAGGCGACTGGAACATTTCAAAGCTTCGCGGGAAGCATCATCAAATATTGAAAGTCATTGTCAGCTTCATGGGAGGCATATTCATTGGCAATTGGTACTTCTGTTATTGCACCTTGTTCTCGGGAACGTTAAAAGGAATGGAAAACATAATTATTATTATTGACCGAAATTTTGTTCTTGAAGCGGATATTATTGAAAAAAATTTTATATATGTTTATATATACATATATATATATATATATAATCATCCGTTGCAGTTTTCTGCAGTTTAGCTTTGTTCCCAGGTCGACCACTAAACATGATATTGTTAATTGAAATGAGTTCGTCGATCAGCTTGGGCTGACTTTTATATTCGACGACAACCTTGTTGTTTTCGCTTCACGAAAGCATGCAGCAACTTTTTAAAGCATGTCAGAGACGAATTTAGCTCTTGCAAAGCATTATTTGAATTTTGATTTATATTATAATGGTAGTGTGGATATTAGTGTTACCATATGTATATGGGAAATGGTTGTGAAATGTGGCAACACCTATTGATTCACGATACAAATTAAATGTCTCTAAACCCGCGGGGGTGATATAAATTTTACTGTCGTCGTAGACAGCGAAAACCTTATTTTACAGTACATACATTCGTGGGAATGAGTGAACGCTGTTACATTCCTATAATTTAAGAAGGAATTTTGTTTTTGTACTTCAGAAAAGTGTTTGAAGCAGCTTATTTTAATTGAGGAAGAGCCAAGAATAGCCTTCGGAGGGCAGCATCAGTGATTAATTTTGCCTAAAAAAATACAATTAAGATATTCTATGAATGGTTGGAATAGAATGAAAATAAAAGGCGTATCACTTTATTTATTGAATAATTGTATTCAATGACATAACCCTCGGGGGGTTTATGATACTGCTGCTTAACTGCCTAATATTATGCCTAATGTCGACCACTAAATTGTGGATAAGAAACAAGTATTTAATATATGCTCGACATTAATATAACGGATTCGATAACCGTTTTATTAGTAAATTAGATTTCTCTAATTAAGCTCAATGATTTACAGTCTTTGCTGCTGTAGCATTATAATGATAGCATCAAATTATTCTTCGCGGGAAGAAAACAATGGCTGGAGTTCACAACTCTTTGCGTCATCAACAATCTTCCTATTGATGTAGCTTGCAGCAATCTGCAGATTCAGCGAAAAGAATCTTTTCGGAAAGTTTTACTGCTATCTTGACAACTATAAATTGCACAAACTTATTCGATCGGTTTTTGAAAAACTGGCTACGGAGCTAGATAGTTTGAAAAATTATGAACAAGTGGTCAAAACTTATAGCGGATAAATACAAATGCTGAATTTTACGATTTTAAAGTATAATGTATGCATATTTTAAAGAAAATGTGAAGCAAGCTAAAGAGATACACTCCTGATTTTCAATGCTTTTTAAACATTAACTAATTTATCGAACTAGCACACGAGTGCTTATTTCTGTTTGATGTTGTTATAAGTTTTGCAATAACTTGGAAAATATCTAACAATTGCTTATGGTCGTAAATAAATTACACGAGGCTTCTCGGGAAGCAAAGGGACTCTTGAAATATGCACTGAGCAAAAGATCAATTATTTTTTTAACTGTCGTAAAAATAATTGATCGTGTAAACGTTCACCACTTTTTCTTGTGATATTTTGCTTGGGCAAAATTTTTTTCAAACTACCGTAACCCATTACGCGCCGACAAATTTCTGATAAAAGAAGAGTGATAGAATCGTTGTAATATTATTGAATTACAAAACTCATCATTTGAGGCAAATTATATAAAAAGGAACATTCTTCCATAAATCTTGCGGGGTTATTTCCATAAAAAGGAAAACAACAGTATTTCATCGTTGATGGCGGAGTCATTGTATTGCCCGTCCTCTTCATTTCCATCTGTCTAAACTTCTCGGGAAGTAGAATTATATATAGTCACTGCGTAAACATTGGGTGTAGCACTGGAATAAACTCCAAGATATCTGCTCGTGCAGAGATCACATCGGGTTAGAAGCCCAATTATTTGTCTTAACTTTTCTCTGAATGGTGAAAATGAAAAAATATGGTTGAACTATCTGGTTTATTATTCAACAATAATTTTAAATATTTTTCGAATACCGTAAACGATTTTAACTTTCGGCTGTTACGGAACATTGCTGATAATTACGAAAAATATATTTTGTGCAAAAATTTGTTCCAGGACAAACTTATAGTTTTCTAAGAAAGAAAAACAATGTCATTAGAAGATGCCTTTGCAAAATATACAACTGCCGGAATTTGTCATTCCTATGTATGCATGTTAGTAAATATGGTTATCTAAAAAGAATAATTATTCTGAGAGAGATTATCAAAGGTCATTTATGGTATTACCGTAAAACTTTGACATATTATTTTAAAGCGTGTAAAATTAGTGTTATTTGCTACGGAGCAATTTTAAATAACACAAACTTAGATGTGGAACTTGTTGTTGTTAATCGTTATATGTTGCATATAGTTTACTACAAACAGAGCACGAAGAAGAAAAAAAAATCTGCGTTAAAAAGGGCAGTGTTTTGGGACACAAAAAAGACCTTTACCAAGTAAATCATGTCATCTGATTTCTATATGATTCCTTACATTACGTTTCAAGGAATTTTTATCATTGGACTCCGCAGGGATATTTTAATTATAAACTCATTCAACATACACATATTTGATCCAACATTGACAGACAGTCACGGTTATGCTCATTATTGAAGATAATGTATCATTAATGAGTTAACGCACATACATTAATGATATACATCTTAAGTTCTGTTATTTCTCAGTTTTAGAACTTGAAGCATCAGAAATTATTACTGAAATAAGTAAACCAAAAAAGAATGGGCAAAGTCGACATTAATGTTCAAATGACACTTTATAATAAAAGAAAAATCCACGGAGATTCACTTATATTCTAAATCAATCCGATTTTACTTTTTGGCAGATCTAGAAACAAATTCTTTGCGATTTCTTATTTTCCGTTTAAAAAACAAATGATCGGAAATGGCAATCCGTGAAATGGATCAAAATATAAAAAGGCAATGGTGCCATTTATTTTAACATTTTGGAATCCGCTTAACATCAAAATCCATGTTTGATCTATGGAAAAAAGTATATGCTTTCTTGTCAATGTTAAAGTTGAATTAAGCGGAGGAAATTTTTCCACATTAAAGAAATATTTGTTTCTTGAATAAAATTCAGACACGGGTCTGAAGTTTTCGTTATTGTCAAATTTTATAGCGGCTTTTATGGTTCTTGAAAGCTTATTCATTTGATCAGTGTTAAAGAAATATAGTTGATTCAAATTATTGCATCATTTATTTAATCAAAATAATGCAATATTTTTGTTAAGAATCGTTCCTCTCGGGAGGCAATGCTGATTAAATGACAAACAGGGCTATTTTTAGTAGAGTATATTTGTATGGGATAATTATTATTTTTTACTAGATTTATTTATAAATTGAAGGAAAAAATATATTATCACATACAAATATACTCTACTCCCTCCCAGGCAATCAAAAATTGCTCCCACCCAGGTAGCATTTGCCTCATAATTGATTATTTTGAAATCTGTTTTGTTATGGAACATTACAGTAGAAAATATTATTTGCAAGCATTTGTGGAAATGCAAAACATTTTATTTTCATACGAAAATTATGCTGCGGGGCATAAACGGTAGCAGATTACCCTGTATTACGTTAAATACATAAAAGGAGTTAGTAAGATTCTGTTACTATCTTTGGAGGTGTAAACTGTTTATAGATTTTTATCTGAAAAAAGAGCTTTATGAATACAATACGGTGGTATTTGTAGAAAAGAATTATGGACATTCTATGATCTCGACCATGCAGAGTATCAATCAGTGCATCACTTGTGTCAGAAAAGTGTATCACAAGTGAAACAGATCAGGAGGGTTCTGATCAGATTGTTTATCAAAATTTTATGAAAGCTAAAACGATTAAAGAAAAAAAAGAGAAAAGAAAAGCTGATAGCGACATCAGCATTTCATATTATAAAAGAGACATGAATGCGGATTCAACTGTGTCTATCCTTTGAGCTACAGTATTATGGAGTACTAATATATAAGCTCGGGAAAAGTGAGGTGTTTTGAAAAGGAAAAGCAAAAGTCAAGCAAAGCTTTTGGCAAAATGTCAAGTTCAAAACAAGTGTTCGAGCTTGAAAGAAAACTTCATTCCTCACTTGAATTTTACTGTCCTTTCTGTTGAAAATTCGATATTCAAATTTCATAAAAGAAAGAGACACCCTCGACAGTGCCAAGTCTAATGGGAAAGGGCTATTTTTAGTAGAGTATATTTGTATGTGATAATATATTTTTTCCTTCAATTTATAAATAAATCTAGTAAAAAATAATAATAGTTACATAATTCAGGAACTTGTATGTCTTTTGGCGCAAATCAAATTTAACTAATAATAGCAAAACAGAAGTTTCTCCACTTTGTATAACAATAAGCATTTGTTCAAGTGAAATTGGCAAAAAATATTGCATCTAAAAATATTATTATAGATATATATTATAGATATAATTAATTAATTAATTAACTCACAAAGTTCCAAATACTATCACAGTCATATTGGGTACTTATTTTGGGATTTGAAGGATCTGCCGTTAATTTTCTGCAAAAATTATAAAATTTCAATGTTTTCGGATATAATTGGTAATTTGAATAAAGCTTTCTTTTTTGGTTTTAACCACAAACTTACATATAATCATTAAACATTTTATCATAGATTAAAAAATGTACTGCATCTGTTTCTTTTGTTTTACAAATGATATATCGGTTATTTTTATCAAAAGCAAAGTAATCAGAAGTGTCATCAGGGGAAGAAAGAAAACTTGGGATCCATTGAATTTTCATCTTAATTCAATTTTACAATACACCCAAAACCAATCTGCTGCGTTTTCCAACAATAAGAAAGAAAACTCAATGCAAATTATGTAACCAAAATAATGTATTTTTTACAAATGATCTAGCAAAAAATAATACTCACACTTTTTAATTTTAAAATAAAAAAAAAATAAATTGTCATTGAAGAATGCTTTACCAAGGTTTTTTTGATATGTTGTATTCCTGTTACCGTTTTATGATAATCTTATCACATAATCATTTTATCACATAATAAACAAAAAATAATAATTAAAAAATTTTATGTGTTATTTGTTCTTGTTGTTTACCATTTAGAAAAAAACGTTCTTTTATATGTGTACGTTGGACACATAATCCATATTTCATTAATTTTAGCTTCCTTTCTTTTTCTTCCTTTTCATCTTCAAGTGGTTTTGCTTCAAATCGATTAATAAGTTTTATCATTGCCTTCTGAATCATTTGCTTGTCAAGTTTGTCAAAATTCATTATAAAATATTTTGCATCTTCAAGTTTTGTGGGGAAATCCCGAATATCAAACGGATTATCGCCATAACGGAAACGATGGCATCTAAAAAACAGAAAACTTGTTTACAATAATTTATCAAGTAATATAGATTTTAATGGATCTCAACAACAATTTACTATCCTTATAAATAAAATTCTTACTCTTGTGCTGATGTCCATCCATCTTTAAGTTTTAGTAGCAATCCAGGATGCCGCAAACTAAATTCAGCATTGTCACATGCAACGATCGAAAGATTTTGAATTTTAGCAATGGCTCTATGAGATTGAACAGCGTAACCCAATGAATAAAATGTAGATTTTACTTCATGAACGCATCCAGCCCAGATTTTTTCAGAGCTCTGGAAATAATCAGGGGGATCTTCTTCGAAGTGATTGTAAGCTTTTTGTATGTATAACCGACGATCATAAATTAATTGAGAATGATACAAAGCGTTTATGATTGCCTAAAAAACTTTAAGTTATAAAAAAAATCATCAAAATACCGTCAAAACAAATAATAATTATTTTACCACATTATAAACACGGGCAACAAGTAATATGGATTTTGACGACATTAATTAATAATAGCAGGAAGTGGCAAACGTAGCAAATAATTGTTGTATTTACATAGAGGAACTTCTCGCCGAAGCGATTATTTCATTCAAACAAAAAAGCGAATGTAAAAAAGACGAAGAAAGAACAACAATTGCTTATGAAAATTTGGGCCCTCGTCCAACACCATCAGTCCAAAGTCGCCAAAAAAGTATCACAAATGAAAAAGCATTTTCGTGCAAAGAAAACTCATTTTTACCCTACAAAATGGAAATCATTGACCTGTAGGGCATTCGGACCCGTTTAATATATTTGACTAAAAATAAAACATAATAAAGCGAAACGGAAATTTAACAAACAAAAATGATTTTTAAAGTTTTTAAAATGTTTTTTTGAATTGATGGAAAAAGTGTAATCATTTTAAAAGATTTTTTATGATGCATTTTCTCCGTTTTTTGTTGTTGAATGATTCATTCATTTTTCCCCCAATCTTTTTTTTCTCTAAAATTAAAAGTATTGCCATTTTTTTGTATACGTTTTGAATATTTTAGTTTTAATAAAAATGATTTTGTCGGCCTTCACCGAAGCAATTGTTGGCACAATTGCTCTGGTGAAGGTTGCCGATGTTTTAAAATGATTTTGAAGACTTTGATGTCTTTGTTTTTTTAGTCATTAAAAGTCATTTAAGGCATGCATTCATTGGGTGTTATTTATTAGACACAAGAAGCTGTGGATTTAATTCAAAACTCCAAGCAAAGGAATGTATTTGTGCCAACACAAGATATTAAAAATTATCATTTAAATTTGATATTCTAGAATAATGCACTGTTTTGCACGAATGCAAAAACAAACCAATTAATCCCACCTCTTGATCCCCCATCAATTAAACCAGCCTTTGGTGCCAGTCAGTGTTGGCGGTCTTTCGGTCTTCGGTCCGGTCATTTCGGTCCGGTCCGGTCAGGTTTTTCGGTCGACCGTGACCGAAGACCGGAAAATTTCGGTTGACCGCCAACACTGGTGCCAGTGCTTTATGCAGACACCTGATAAAGGCAATACAAATTAACTTGAATAATTTTGTATCTTTTGTTAAACATTGAAAAAAATTATAAAATTCAAGGAATGTAAATTTAAAGGTCGGAGAAAAAATGAAATGTGTTAGAATATAATTGCACAATTTAGATAAAAAAAGCTAAACAAATCAAAATTGGCTAAAACACCGAAACATGTCAATTGACAAATTGATTTTACTATCAAAATCATTTAACGAAATAATTTATCGAAATGTGATAAAATAAAGGGTGCAGCTATATATTTCTTTAGAGTACTGTATTGTATCTTAAAAAGTTCTTTACCCTGGAATGCTTACTTACTGTATTACGGTATTTAAATAAAAATATTAAAAAAAATTATCTTTAAGCTTTCAATTCAGTAATAATAAATTTATATGTTTTTTAATCAACCATTCTCTCGTTTTCCATCTTCTCTTCGATGCCTCACCCCTCATCGCCCTTTTCTATCAATTTATTTCTTTTTTCTTTAAATGATATAAATACATATATTATAGAAAGAAAGAAAGAAAGAATTTTTTTTACTGATAACAACGAAAAGAAAATGAATGCTTAGATGATGGAAGACAAATGAAAGTGAGAGAAAAAGAGATTCCAACAACATTGATGACAGAAAAAAAAGGGGGAGAAAGAAAATGAGGATCCAAAAGCTTACACCTCTTTTTTTGCTGTTAAAAACATTTTTTTTTTGTGTCGTCGTGGAAAATTATAGTTTTTAAACACATTCTACGACAAAATATTTTTGAGCGTGTACCACCAAAAAATGAATATTTCTGAAACTTTACCCATGTTTTCGACTATGCTTAACAAGACTAAAGCCAAAGGCTTTTTGTTCAAAAGTGCCGTTTTGGCACTTTTTTGTGCCGTTGAAGTAAAAAACGGCGTTTTTGAAAAACAGCCGTTGTTGGAGATATTGGCTTAATTTGATTTTGTATAAACTAAATCGAGGTCGCTGAATCCGAATATCGCATTTACAAATCTTGAAATTCGTTGTGGGATCCCAAAAAGACGAAATTATGCAAATTTTTGCGTTTACGCCGTTATAGCGGCGTGGGGGTTTTCGTGCGGGTTCCAATTTATTTTTTTTCGGATTCCTCGTGTTTTTTTACCCCTGGAGAGGGGAATATACAAAAATAAAAATGTGCCCCCTATCCTTTATGAATTTTTGAATGAGCTCGATTCACCTTTTTTGTCTTGGTCCCCCCTTACAGAAAAAAATTTTGGAAAATTTTCAGAAAAAAAATTTTTTTTTATTTCAGAAATACTTGAAAAATTACAAAAAAATAAGCTGATTTGAGACAGAACACAAATTCTGTAAAATGAAAAAATTTAAAAAAAAATTTTTTTTCTGAAAATTTTCCAAAATTTTTTTCTGTAAGGGGGGACCAAGACAAAAAAGGTGAATCGAGCTCATTCAAAAATTCATAAAGGATAGGGGGCACATTTTTATTTTTGTATATTCCCCTCTCCAGGGGTAAAAAAACACGAGGAATCCGAAAAAAAATAAATTGGAACCCGCACGAAAACCCCCACGCCGCTATAACGGCGTAAACGCAAAAATTTGCATAATTTCGTCTTTTTGGGATCCCACAACGAATTTCAAGATTTGTAAATGCGATATTCGGATTCAGCGACCTCGATTTAGTTTATACAAAATCAAATTAAGCCAATATCTCCAACAACGGCTGTTTTTCAAAAACGCCGTTTTTTACTTCAATGGCACAAAAAAGTGCCAAAACGGCACTTTTGAACAAAAAGCCTTTGGCTTTAGTCTTGTTAAGCATAGTCGAAAACATGGGTAAAGTTTCAGAAATATTCATTTTTTGGTGGTACAACCATTACATTGGAAGACGAATATTTTGTCGTAGAATGTGTTTTAAGAAAAATAATAAAAGTTTTGCTATTTTTTACTATTAAAAAATTAGTTGTTGTTTTACAAAAAATATACAGTTTTAAAACATCAAATTTTAAATATTGTTCTGCATCGAACCTTTTAAAATACACAAATATAATTTCCAGGAATGGCACATACACCATCACGAAATTTGGTATTTATTGGTGAAATTGGAGCTGGAAAAACGTTGTTAATTGAAACATTGACACACTATTTTAATTATAATAATTTTGATGCAATTTCCGCCAATGTCGCAAAAGAAAGTTTTGTTCCGAGTAAGTTTTTTTTTTTAAAATTTGATTTTTTATCACCCTTTAACAGTGTTGTGCCCGACATTTTTTATCGATTTCGACTCCGAAAAGCGGCATCTTTTTCTTTGATCTTTTGGAATTAGTGACTCCGGAGTCGGAGTCGCAACAACACTGCCCTTTAAAGGGAGTGTCGACGACAAGCAAGTAAAATGTCATTGCTTCTCCCAACACGAAAATGCTTCAGAATCTGAATCAAAGAATTCTGATAATTTTTTCTTTCTTTGCGTATTTTTTTGATCCAAAAATGATGTCCATTTAAAAAATTGGTTGGATAAAAGCCGAGATCCACGTTTTTATTTTAATTTTTTTTATCATTTTTCCCCCGGATTAACGACGGAGTACTACTTGCTTGTCGTCGGCACTCCCTTTAAAAAATATAATATTTTTGCATAATTATAATTGTATGATACAATTATTGATAATTTTATGATAATTTTATAAAAAACATTTTTCAGTCGAAAAAAATACTACAACTCCAAAACTTTATACGGTAGCTATTGGAGATACTGTCTACAATCTTTTGGATACTCCGGGATTTACAGAAAAATATGGAAAACCAAAAAATTATGAAATTTTTAAAGAAATTGAAGCAGCATTTTTGCAACACCTCCCTGAAATTCATGGAATTTGTTTTGTCATAAAAGCTTCAAAAGAAGAAGTACCAAATTTTATTGAAAAAATTATTAAAAATACGCTAACACTTTTTCCAAAAAAAGCTGTCTCAAATTGTTTCTTCATTTTTACGCATGCAAATCAAACACATTTTACTTCGGGAACTGGATCAGCAAAGATAAAACAGATTATTTCAAATTTTGAGCAAACTTATGATGCAAGAATCCGGTATTCCGTTGAAAATATTTGTATTCTTGATAATTTGGGAATGCGATGGTTAATTGCAATTAAAAATCGGTTAAGTTGTCCTCCGCTTAAAGAAGTTGAATTAAAAGCATGTTGGAATGAATCAAAAAAACAATTGGAAAAGATTATGGCCACTGTTGCGGAACTTCCAGGAATTACAAAAGATGAAATACTTCAATGTCGAATGTTGACAGAGATTGGAATAATGCTTCAAGCTGAAATTATTTCAACTTCTGAAGCCAATACTTTGCAACATGTTTTAAACGATGGCATTTATAAGATTGTAATTATTTCAAAATGGAATAATTCAGAAGGTCATCATCATCTTCGTAGCAATAGTCCTCCAATAACCATGTCAAAATTAATTGAAGGACTTTCACTAATTAAAAGAGCAGTAAAAAATGAAGAATTAAAACAAAAAATTGATCAAATTAATCAATTGCATGTTTTGGAAGTTATCCCAACGGTGGTCCCAGAAAGAGTCCCAACACCAATAGAAGATCCAATTCCACCAGAGCCTATTCTTCCAATTATTATTCCACAAAAACCACTTCGACCTGAAACAATTCACCATCCACAACAACCCCATATTGCTCGACCTGAAACAATTCCACAAGTTTCTCCACATTTTAAAATTCCCCCTCCACCTCCAACATCTCCACCAGAGACACCACAAATTGATTACTTTGATAGACCAAGTGAAGAAGATAACAATGATGATGATGATGACGAAATTCAAGAAGCCCAAAAGCCATCAATGCCTGAATCACGACAACTTGAACTTCTTGAAGATATTGCAGATGGAATAAAAGATAACTGTGAACAAGGAGATTTAACAAATATCTATGAATCAGAGCTAAAATCAATTCAAAAGGCGGTCTCTGCTACTTCATTTGATCACATTGATTTCAAAGATTTAATTCAAGCTCTAAGAGTTTTTGAACATAATCCAAAAATTGGTCATAAAACTAAGACAAATATCAAAGAATATTTAAATGGGCTTAATCAATAAATTAATTAAATTAAAGTAAATTTATCGTAAAGGTTTTTAATTTTCAACAAATTTGTTACTTTTTTATTTATCTTAACTTACTATAAAATTATGTGAAATTTAAAAATAAATACTAAAAACCATTTAATAATATAGCAACAACCAATTTAAGTCACTTTTTCTTCTCTCGTTCGTTCCATATTTTTTTGCAGCATATAAATTCATTCATTCCGTTTTCTTTTCATCTTTATTTTCTTCAATTGGAGTTGCAACGGGAAGAGGATTCCAAGCGGAAAGTAAATAATACTTAAAATACATGGCAAAGATATGAAGCTGAAAGGCAATCAAGAAGAAGATGAACCATATGACCACCATCGGGAATGAGCCTGTCAAGAAGAAGAATGTGAAAGCGATTAAGCAACAGATTTAAAGCTAAAAATATAAGACAAACCTTTAATCGTTGGAGTTTCATTGTTTACTGGATCCGCAATATAACTAATTAATTCAGGGAATTGTGAACCAAGTCCAAGGGAGCACGGCAAAATTCCAGTAAAGAATTGACCATAATATGCATATGTCATTGGTTTAACCTAAAAATACGGTATCATATATAGCATACAGTAATTTGATAAAAGACATACACGATTTTTAGGCATCGCGTAAAGAGCCAAGATAATTGGGACAACTGAAAAGCACCTAAAAAAAGCATCATAAAGTTAAATAAATTGTAGTATTAAAAAACTCACCAGACATATTCCCATGGATATGCTGTTGGGAGATCCATTCTTTTCCATAATGCAGATTTTATTCCAAATTGTGTTGCAGCTATTTCACCAAAGACTTTTGCCCATAATGCTAATAGCACTGTAAAATGTAAGCCAAATAATGCTTTAAGATAAAATTTGTATGATGCGCTAAAAGATAGAAAAAAAACACATAAAAGTGGAGACAAAGTGAAAGATCAAAAATATATGCATACCTTGTTTGATATTGTGCAGCAACCCTTTGTCGATGTTGAAAATCATTTCCATCTGTTCCAACAGGTCTTGTACCAAATCTTGTTGACATTATTATAAAACTAAAAAAATACGATGATAATTAAATTGATATTGTTGTGGAGCAAGGTCAACACGGCAAAAAGGAATAATAAAAACAGCGAACAAAAATGTAATAAATTAGATAAAAATGTACATATAAAAGACGTGCGTTGCTTTCATCAAAATATGAATATCTTCTTTAATGCTTTAATGCAACAAAAAGTATTTATTACACAAAAAATTAATGAAAAAAAAAATTCCAGTTTTCTCCTCCAAGTCCAAAAATTCAAGAAGAAAAAAGAAAGTTCGAAAAAGTTGAAGACTAATTTCTTTTTCGTTGCAAGACTTTTGTAAAGAAAAATATGTAAATTTTGATGACACAAAAAACTGCAGCACTAAATCAATTAAAACTAGATTATCTTTATATTACAACTACATATATACATTACAAGCTATGGAGTAACAACAAAATCCACACTGATATCATGCTTTTCAATGGGTAAATCATCAACAATTTGTTGTTTAAAAGCAAGTCCAATAAGTTTTGGTAAAAGTTTCACAGTGCGACGAGTGGTCACTTTTGCAAAAAAAGCGTCAAAAAAAGGAAAAAAAAGGTGCGTATTTAAAAAAAAAGATTAAATAGATAATTTATTTTTTTATTATAAAATTTTGGTCACAAATTAAAGCAGAAGACCCGGGGAATACACCGATACCAAATTTATAATTTTTGGTAAAGTTTTTACAGTAATTTTTTCATGTGGTAAAATGCGATTTTACCAGTCTGATAAAATGATAATGCTCTTATAAAAGTAAAATATTATGCTTGCATCGTGTTCAGCATGTTAAAATCTATTAGAATTTGAGTTTTTGTAGACAAATATCGATTAAAAATTTTTTTATTTCATTTTGAATATTTTTTTATATGGCAAAATTACTTGTAAAAAAAATTACTAAAAAACCAGAACTTTATTTTTAATAATCTTTGGATTGACGGATTCAGCATTCTTGAAAGTACATATGGGGAAATAACGGAATTTTTAAACAAAGTATTCGCAAAGTTATTGAAACTTGTTATTTTTGTATGGAAAACTCTATCTCCAACATCGTCAAAAATTCATATCTTCTGAAATATGTTATGAAACTCCTTCAGATGACTTGCATTATCAAATATTAAGATATTAGTGCATTCTGGGCAACTTTCATTCACCCAGTTTTAAATTTTTGTAATAGTCTACTTCATCCGCTACAGTATATAAATAGAAAACAATAAAAAAATCTTTATCATGTGGTAACCAATAATATGATGGTTTTCTCACATGAAATTGATAAGAATAATGTTTGGGAACACTTTTTGATAATTTAACATTTAATTCCATCATTTTTAAAAAAAAAATTTTCTTGGTTTTTTCTCATAAAATGCAACATCATTTGTTAATTTGGGTATACTGTAGGATTAGCTGTAGACGCCAGATAATAATTTTTTAATTTAACAATGATGAAACAATTATCGGAGAACAATAATAATTCATACTGGAATTAATTACACTTAAAAAATTCATTTTATTCGATGTTTGACATATTGCTCAATTTAAGCTGTTTTAGGTTGATCACAAATTGAGAGTTTTGATACGTGGTGAATGAAAGTTGCCCAGAATGCACTAATATCTTAATATTTGATAATGCAAGTCATCTGAAGGAGTTTCATAACATATTTCAGAAGATATGAATTTTTGACGATGTTGGAGATAGAGTTTTCCATACAAAAATAACAAGTTTCAATAACTTTGCGAATACTTTGTTTAAAAATTCCGTTATTTCCCCATATGTACTTTCAAGAATGCTGAATCCGTCAATCCAAAGATTATTAAAAATAAAGTTCTGGTTTTTTAGTAATTTTTTTTACAAGTAATTTTGCCATATAAAAAAATATTCAAAATGAAATAAAAAAATTTTTAATCGATATTTGTCTACAAAAACTCAAATTCTAATAGATTTTAACATGCTGAACACGATGCAAGCATAATATTTTACTTTTATAAGAGCATTATCATTTTATCAGACTGGTAAAATCGCATTTTACCACATGAAAAAATTACTGTAAAAACTTTACCAAAAATTATAAATTTGGTATCGGTGTATTCCCCGGGTCTTCTGCTTTAATTTGTGACCAAAATTTTATAATAAAAAAGTAAATTATCTATTTAATCTTTTTTTTTAAATACGCACCTTTTTTTTCCTTTTTTTGACGCTTTTTTTGCAAAAGTGACTAAAGAAAGGGAAAGCGTCGCACTGTGAAGTTTAAATTGTTTTTGATGTGATGCAAAAAATCGATCATAATATCCCATACCTTTTCCAAGTCGTCTTCCATCAAGTGTAAAGGCATATGCGGGTACAAGAATAAGATCAAGTGGACCTGTTAAAAGATAATCTTCTACTAATGAATTTTTTGAATGTTGTTTTATTCCCCAAACAGATGGCCCAAGGCTTTGATATTCTTTTAGGTTTTGTAATTTTAACATTTGCATATCCGGAGTAACTTTATCAAATCTATAATATATATTAATTTAATTATCAGAAACATGTAGTAGGATACTGTAGTTTTCTATTACATGTATATATAATATATATACAAAATTCATAGAATACGGTAGTTTATATATAAGACAAACCTTGGAATAAAAACATCTTTTTGCAATTTTAAAGCTTCTTTAATAATATTATCAGTAATTACTTCATTTTGAGTTGAAATATAGACAGAAATTCTTTGACTTTGTTTAAACCAATCAGCTCCAAAAATTTTCTTTTCAATTTCTTTTGATTGTGCTCGAATTTGTGTCTCATGCATCGCTTTCACAACAAATCTAATCTCAGATCGATGAAATTTCTTTGCTAATTTTATATCAAGCATATTTGTAAGAATGATTACTGTAGAAAGAATACCAAATATATGTATGAATAAAAAATAACAAAAAAATTAAATGGAAAAATAACCATTGAAACTATACTAAAATATTTTCCATCGGGTAACAATAAACTTTATTTTCCAATACAAAATTGTGAAAAAATTTTATCTAAAATTTGTTCATTTACAATTGTGCCAGAAATTTCTCCGATACAATTTGCAGCATTTTGAAGATATTGTGCAGCAAGAGCTTGATCGAAGGAAAGATTCTCCAAAAATGAATTCATTTCAATAATTGATTCTTGAAGAAGAAGAATATGCCGTTGTCGACTCAAAACACATTCATCATTTTCAACATCACATAAATTATTGATTGAATTTTTGAGGGAAGAAAGAAAAGTTGAAAGACCATTTTCTTCAAAGCATGACGTCCAAATGAATGAAATAGATTTGTTTTGAAAGTACTGTAGCATTTCTGGAACAATGCTTCTCTTTAAATAATACCGTACCCTTGATTTAAAAACATACTTTGATTTAATTCATCTTTTTTTGATTGATCCAATAAATCTGCTTTATTTAAACAAATAATCATTTTTCGACCATCATTTTCATTTTGGAATCCTAAAATTTCATCCATTTCTATTTCAAATGTGCTTTTGAGAAGTTTTGGAGCATCACAAACATAAACAATAATATTTGCTTCTTCCGCTTTTTCAAAACTTCGACGAATTCCTTCTTTTTCAAGTGGATCAACCGTTTCCCGAATTCCTGCAGTATCTACGACCGTAATCGGGGAAGCATTTAAATGTAGTCGAGTCTCCAAATAATCTCGAGTTGTCCCAGAAATATTTGAAACAATTGCAATATCTTTTTCTGCTAAAAAAATTTGCATAAAAATGCATTAAAAGTAAAAATTTACCCAAGCGATTCATTAAACTACTTTTTCCAACATTTGTTTTTCCTACCTAAAATATATGTACGTATATATCCAAAAAATTACTGTTAAAAAAACCAAAAAAAACACATACAATTGCAACTTTAATTCCTTCTCGAATTAATGAACCTCTTTTAGCACCTCTTTCAAATTTTCGTAATTGAACAAGAATATTTTGAGCAATATTTGAATAATTATCAATTTTTTGATTTTCAATATCTTCCCCAAAATCTATTGCTGCTTGAACTTGAGCAATTAAATTTATCAATTTTTCTCGAATTGGCTCCAAATATTTTCCAGCTTTATTTTGTTTAATTGCAAGTTTTCGCTGAGATTCTGTTTCAGCGTTAATCAAATCATTCAAAGATTCTACTTGAGAAATACTGTATTTTCCGTTAAAAAATGCTCTAAAAATTTATTAAATTTAATTTTCAAAAAACGAAAAGTTTACCGTTTTGTAAATTCTCCAGCTTTTGCGGCTTCAATATTTTTAATTTTTAGCAAGGATTTACACACCGCATTTACGACAGCCTTGGAACCATGCAAATAAAGTTCTACCGTATTTTCACCAGTAAAAGTATTTGGGCCTAAAAATTAACATGTAATATTAAATCTTGTACAAATGTAAAAAAAACAAAAAAATTATACCGGGTAACCAAACCGCCATTCCATAATCTAAAATTTCAGGGACATCTTTTTCTTCCACAAAATTTTCAGAAATTTTATAAATTTTTGTATAAAAAATTTGTTTTGGTACAAAATTGCTGCTGCTATTATTTTTTTGGGGGCGAGTTAATTGCTTCAAAGCTTTATAACTTTCATTACCTAAACATGTATATATTTATTTAAACTTTTAATCGACAAAAAAAATGTTTACCTGAAATTCTTATAATTGCAACTCCAGAAGGCAGGGAACCAGAAGATAAGGCAAAAATTGTTGATTGAAAACGATGAAAAGAGATAGAAGAAGTTGAAGGTAAATATTGGGTCAGAAGAAGGGGTTTCAGAAATTTGAGCATCTAAAAAAAATAATGCAAAAAAAACAGTTGCGAAGAAATTTTTCGAAAAAAGTTTGAAATATTTTTTTGAAGACAGAAAAAAAAAGATAGCAAAAAAAGTTTTTAAAACTTTGACAAAATTTTAAAAACAAAAATTTATATATCCTTATTCTTTTATTTTTTTTGCACGTAAATATATAAAAATTTGAAATAAATTATCACAGAAAGGTATGACAGTAATACATAAATATATATATATATATACAACAATGACAACTTTTTCATACATCTCTCATTTTTGTAACTTTATTCTATCAGCAGCATTTTGCTGCTGCTGCCTTTCAATTTCTTCCCATTGTGAAAAATGTACTAACAAATATTTTTTTGATGAAAGATATTTTTTCATAATATCTGGAAGTGGCAAAGATGGAATTTGACGAAAATCATTTAAACTTTGGCGAATTTTTAAACGGCATAAATATTTCAGAGATGGTAACATTTGAATTCGATCTAATGGCTCTATCAACGAGACTGTTTCTGCCATGGGAGTATTCTCAGATGGATGCATTAAAATTTTTGTTCGTTCATTATTTTTTGAACATTCAATTATTTGTTTTACAAGTTGCACCAATGATGCTGATCGGACCATTGCATGTGGGCCACCAAGGCAATAATATCTGCAAAAAATACGGTAATTGTTGTAAAAACGGGTACAATAATCAAAAAAGAATAAATTACCCGCTATGCCTTGGAATTCTTGAATGATATGTTTTTGTTGAAGTTCGATGAGAAAGAGCAAAAATATGATTTGGTGATTCAGAATCTCTGATAAGGAAAGTTCCAGATGGTTTATCTGATAGCAGATGTTCGGCATCCCTTGAAGAGATGGCACCCCAATACCATGGACACTAAAAAAATAATTATCTTACACAAATATATCTTTTAAAAAAATTACCTTTTCAATTTCTTGTATTGAATCTGCTAAAGAGGTATTTGGCACTTGGCTTAAATCTATGGAATTTGATTCCATTTTTGCCGTTTCACGAATTTCTAAAATACTGTAATCCTTTAAAATTTTGTTAAGGAATATTATTGAAATATATTACGGTAATGTTACCGCTTTTAAAATAGAGTTAATCGTTTAAGGGATAGGTTTTATTTATATATTTATTCAACAAAATATAATTTAACGTTTAACTCAATCTTATTTTGAAGGATTAGTAATCTACGGCTTTCTTAAGCCATATCATTTTATCCTGGTTGTCCAATACTGGAACAATACATATATATATACATATATGGATATTAATATCATTTATTCAAGTATATATGTAGTTTTCACTAAGCTTGAGTAGATCACAGATAAAAGTGATATACGGAAGATGTAAAAGTGTTGATAGCAAATATCAAATGATAAGGTCATCATCTTTTATTACGTTGTTATTACTATAATATTAAAAATAGTGATAATGGAAGCCATTTAAATCAAAAAAGATGCTAACGTAATCCATTAATCCACAATAAAGAAAATCATGGATAAATTGTTTTAGCAACAGTTAAAATAGTTTTTTTTGGGTGGAAGAAAGGCAAAAGCTATTTTTTAGCAATAAACACATGCTATTTTAAATAAATCATAAAAGTTTTAAAACAAAGTAAAAAGAAGAATTGTGGTAAATAAATAAAGTAAAAAAATACTGTTTTTTTAAAATCGAACAACTTTCAAACTTTGCTTTAAAGGTTGATACACATTTTGCCAAATTTTAAAAAATTTTGTAAGATTTTTTTAAAAATTCAATCAACGAAAAAAATTAAAATCTAGTTTTTAAAAAATTCTTTAAAGTTTCTAATTTAAAAAACTTTCAAAATACTTTATCATGGATAAAAAGTTGATATCAATTTCTCAAACTTTTTTATGCATATTATTTAAATTAACGATAAAAAAATTGTGAATCAACACAAAATTTGCATAAAAATTAATTTTTCTCTCCGATATAATACAAAAAAAATGTCGTCATGATTGTTTAGTCCTAAAATGAAGCCTGCAATGTTTTATTTTATATTACTTTTTATGATTTCAAAAATTTTTGCAATTCAAAGATATAAACGTAAAGAATTTTTTGGACCGAATGAATCTTTTCAATTAATCAATAATGCCAATAATCCTTTGGGTGGAAGACAATTTTATTTTGATGATCAAACATTGGTAGTAAATTCAACAGATTCAGAATTTATACTTGTTCGGCCAAAAGATGAAAATATACCATTTTTTGAACTTTGTGGAAAATATAATCCTGTTGGGTGCAATGATACTGATAAGTAAGTGTTTTCTATATATGTACATTCATACCTAAAAATAATATGTTTTTTAGGGTTCTTATTTGTCATAGTTCTGTGGTGCAACCGTCAGAGCCTTTTCCAACTTGTAGGGATAACCTTCTACCAATTATAATATTTAATGATGTTGTTCGTTTTACATATTCTACATATTTTCATTTAAATCCAGCTGATGGACAATGTCGAAAATTTTATCATAAAACATATAAATATGGGTCAGAGTTTTCAATAGTTTTAGAGAATATTAAATGAATAATATTGGGTTTTTTTAGGCAAATAACGAAAGCGTATATTACAACATCAAAAAATGAAATTTATCAAGGAATACATGATTTTTCACCAATTAAATCTGAACCTCTTCCAAACAATAATAATTTAATTCAAATTAAAATGAATGTAATTCAAACTTATTGTGGATTACCAATTCGTTTTCCAAATTCTTCTATTGCTGTTGCCGCTCCCCCACCACCTTCAACTACAGTATTACCTCCAATTAAAACGTAAAGGTTTTTTTCTTCATGTGATTGTTAAAAGTTGATATATATATTTTAGGACATTCAAAAGTACTCCAAATTTTTTAATTAAAACAACCCCCAAACCTGCTATCATAATATCAAAGGGCGATGAAACAAGTGAATCATCATCATCAATTCCAGTAATTGGAATAATATTTGGTTCATTAGCTTTTATATTACTGATAATTGTGATTGCAGGATTTATAACTCGATATATAATCAAAAGAAGGAGACGAAAAACTACAACATATCCATTAATACCAAAAGATACACAATCAATGAAAAGTGATGTTCATCCACCTCCATCAATTCCATCACAGCCTGTTGACCCTGCAATACCGTATCTCGATCCAGCATTGGAAGATAAAACTCAAGAGCTTTCTGTAATTATATCCTCAAAAACTCAAGAAACTGCACGAACTCAACCAACTCAACCAACAACAGATGGAAGAAATATGGTTCCATCAAAAGATCCCCTCAAAACTATCTCAAAATCTAAAGCAACTGAACAACTTTCAAAAGAAGGCGGCGGCGGTGGTGGTGGTGCAAAAGAAGGCTCAGGGGGTGGAAATGTTGTAGTAGCAGCCGGAGCAGCAGCAGCAACAGGAAAAGATGAAAAAGAATCCGATTCCTCAGAAATTCCCCTTCCAGCTTTAACAGTTGATACAACAAAAAAGTTTACAAAAATTTATAAAAAAGAATTTGATCGTGGACAAGAAGATTCAATGGCATCAGAAGAAAATTGTGGAGAAAATGTATATAAAATTGATGCATTTTGTTTACAGGAGATTCCACTTCCAGATCAAGCAATGGCAACATGGCCCCCGGATTATGTTGAAAATATGGCGGTTCGAGCACCAAATCTTGAACATCGTGGAATATTTCATTATCAAGCTGTGTAAGTTTTTATTTTTTTGATACTGTAATTTAAGAAGTATTATTATCATCATCATCATCACAAATGTACAGTATACATATTTGGGTATACTGTACATTTGTGATGATACAATATTTTTTCAATTGTTAAAAAAAAATGGACTAATGTAATATATATTTTTTAGAATAATGGCAAATAATTTATTGTTAAAGAAAGGAATTAAAAATCTTAAGGGCAGATTGGCGGGTTCAACAAAGGGAATGAAATGGTTAAAAGGACGTCAAAATATTCCATTTGTTCAATTCATTTCTGAATCTATTGAAGGTTGCCCAGATGGAAAGGGTCCAGAATTTTTAAGTTCAAAAATTCAATGGCGTCGACATCTCAAAAAGCTTGATGTTGTTGAAACTTTTCGGCAATCATGTTGGCTTGGACAAACGAAAGAACGACGAGAATTTTTTCTTCTTGCATCATTGTAAGTTTTTTTATATTTTTTAATAAAGTTTTATGTATTTTTATAGTTACAAAATGGAACTTTTGATTAAAGAATTCCCTCGAGAAGATGATTTAAAAACTTTTCCATTTCCGGTGCCAATGTTGTTAGAAGTTCGAAAAGAGGCACCACAATTCTTTGAAATTTGTGATGAAAAAATGCCTGCCACTGAAAAGAAGGGTGAAACGCCTGCCACACAAATATCACAAATTCCAAAATTTTCTAATTAATTAATTATACTACTTTTTTTTAAATGGATTGTTGAAATAAAGAATTGTAAAAAAATAGGTTGGTTTTATATCCACGGTACGGTAATTTTTACGGTATTTGGAATGGAATTCTGGAAGGTTGTCTTATTGGAAGCAGAATGTTTGATTATATTTTTGAGGCTTTTGTGCAAGAAAAAAAACAAATGAAATTGCCCTCAGCTTCGTGATGAGCATAAAAAAATAAAAAAAGGAAGGTTAAAAAGGTACAGAATCGATTAAGCAGGTTTTGTGAAAGATAAACATTCAAAAACACCGAAATTAAATGATTGTGCAATAATCATTTGTTTTCTGAAATTTTTTTTAAAATTGTTTCCCTCTGTTTTGAGATGTTTTCAAATAATTAAAAAACAATGAGTAATGATTCTTAAAGGTTGCCATATTGCCGAAAAACCTTAAACATGCTATATTTTATCTCACAAGTCTCAAAAAGTTGATATCTATCAATATTCACAAGTTTTTAATACCTTAAAAATTGATCAAAAATGACTAAAATTCCAAAAATTGGTAAAAATCGATTTTGACCCCCCGTCAATTTATGTAGGCTAATTTTAGTGTTGTTGCATGTATTTTTCATAAATAATACCAATTGGACTGAATCTATCGAGAAAAAACTGAATTTTTGTCATGGTTTCATATTGCTATATTTTCAGACTTTACATTGATACCATATTTCGAAATCACTATCAATAAAGCTCAAATTGTCCCTGGAGGCTCTACTAACATGGTATTTCAAAATGCAAGTCACCGGAAGTCAATATCTCGAACAATTCAAAAGTTATTCATGTTAGTTTATGTTGAAGATGTTAATTTTGACGGTTTTTCACAGAAAAAAAAATGTTCCCCCTCCGTAACCAAAATGAGTCATATACCAAAATAAAGCTGTGATATTTGCGGAGTTTTCAGGAATCTAAAAACCCGTCATGACCGTGCGAAAAAAAAAGTTTTATAAGACACGCAAATTTTTGGCATTTTTAAATTGATGGCAAATTAATTCCACATGGTCAAAAAATCTGAAATTATTAATTTGGACTCACATTGAGTCCCTTAATCGATTCCCTATACAAATTTGGAAGTATATACGATTTTTAATTTTTCAAGGTATACGGTAACTGGATTACGGTAACGAAATTTCGGGGTGTCAAATAGTTCCAAAACCCATGTCAATCTTCTTTTTGGCCCAATATTACCCTATTGGCAAAGTTTCAAATCCATACAATCACTTTAAAAAAGTGTCGATGGACGAATTCTCTATTTTTGCTCGATTTTGAAAAAAAGAGCGTTATAAATTTGTAAAATAAAAAAATATTTATGTCCCATAGAACATATGATATATAATTAATTAAATAATTAATTATTAAATTTTCCAATGCAAAAAAAGAGACAACAAAGAAAGATAAAAAGAATAAAACCAAAAATGAAGAGAATATATAGCAAAATATTTTTTGATGGAACTTTTATTTCTGTGGTTGCCGAAGTTGTTGAAGGTGATGTCGATGGGATCATTGATATGGAAGGCAAACTTGTTGAAGCATCATCATCAATTATTGAACTATTACTCGTTCTTATATACATTTCATAAATAATTCCAGCTTTTTGGTATGAATTTAATTTCCGTTCAAAGTGTTCAGCCGTATAACACATGGTAACCGTTACATTTGTGAGAGTAAAAATATTTCCAACTTTATTGACACTAAAATATTTGAGTTATATTTAAATTTTTATGTTATTGCTTTTTAAATAACAGTACGATTGAAGTTGGCCGTTTTCAAAAAATTGAAATGTCAAAGCTGGTGGAGCTTCAAGAAATGTTACATTAAAAGTTACAAAAATATTTTCATCGATTGTAAAATTTGAAAAACAATCTAAAAAATTACAATAATAATTATGGGCTTAAAATCTTAAAGAGTTGCTAGAGACCCTCCGCACCGAGCTGGAGAGCCGATTGTCTCTGGAGGTCTCACACCGACCGGATAATCTCGAGCCAATGACATGTTACTCATAGAGCAAAATCCTATATCTCAAAATCCGCTGCTTTTTGATAAGAGATATCAAAGTTATAAAAAATAACCATTTTGTATTCATTTTTAAAATTTATACTCGACTATTATTTTTACAACTTTCATATCTCGGCCTGAAGGCATGCTTGGATTTACATTTAACGCCGGGGCAGCCCGAAGGTCTCCGTGCGAGCTACCGACCATATTCGTGTGATAGTGCCCAAACATGGTCCATGAATAATTAGCTAGATATGTAATGGATGTATACGAAACTTTGAAACTACCGTATACCGGAATTTTTGATTTTCGGCCATTTTTGATTTTAGCTGCAAAATTACAGAAACCCGAAAATGGCCAAAACGCTGAAACATGTCAACTGATTATATTATCAGAATCATTAGTGGAAAACAGTGTATTCCCGCTACCACCTTTTAGCGCTATTCACAAAAGTAGCGGTAGCGGTAGCAGTAGCAGTAGCGGGAATACACTGGTGGAAAAATAACTAAGACATATCTGACGATTCATTTGTTTGTTAGAAATCGCAAATTCTAATTCCTAGCACCACTTTCATTATTGCGAAACCAGAATCGTAATTAATAATCGGGATCGAGAATTATGAAAAAGCAGTCGTCGATGTATCTCGACAAGCTAATATGTAAATTTTCCCTTTAACTTACGTGGCCCAACATATATAACAAAAGGTGACTGAATAAAAGTTTGATATTCGTATGATTGAATTTTTAGTTGAACGGGAGGATCTGCTAAACCGGTATAAATAATTATGCTTGAATTTGAAGGAATTTCAAAAATATAAAATGCAGAATTCATGACAATTCTTTGCCATTTATGACATGTCTTTCGACTTTATGGAAATTTTAATAGTTTAAATTAAAGATTAATAAAAAATATATACATACTTAAATTCAAATAATTTCAAAATTCCATCTTTTGATCCAACATATACTTTTACATTCTCTTTTAAAGCAGTCGTCCACATTTTTTGTATATTAAAAGGATTATTAAACAATTCAGGCGCTATAAAATAATATTTGTTTATTAAATCCCCCCCCCCCCCCCCCCCAAAGCCGTATTTAGGGGGGGGGGGCACTTGGGGCCCGTGCCCCCCCCCGAAACTGACGAATTTCCTTTGATCTTTTGCCGCTTCGTGTTGGAGGCGGCAAAAGATCAAAGGTGTGCCCCCCCGAAACGGTCCAAAATTATTTTCTGTATACGGCTCTGCCCCCCCCCCCCAATGTCGAATCAAATGTAACAAAAAAAGGATTGGCTACGTTTTTTTCTCAATTTTTTAAACTTTTTTTTTTAAACACTTCAAATTTATTTACCTACCCAAAAATGGAATATTTGAAAAATCGGATAAAATAATAACTTTGCATGTGCCATTTACATCAGCAATGGCAGAAAAAGAGATTGGTCTTTTAACAGAAGTTACAAAAGTATCAATATTAAATAAACAATTTCCAATAAATCCTAAAAATTTCTTTAAAAAAAAAAAAAAAAAAAATAAATAAATTCAGGCAGTTGGGGACGGCAAGATTTTTTTCTCCTATTAAAGGATCGTCAGGGATAAGAAAAAAAGTTTATTTTTTAAACCAGTGTTTTTAGCACGAAATTTGCAGCTATGAAAAATGTTTTTGGAGTCATGAATTCGACTCCGGAATTGGAGTCAGTGTCGATGAGGAGGAGTTGATGCATTTACTCCGGAAGAAATTTTCTTTTAAAAACAATGGCTCCTTCGACTCCGACTCCGACTCCGGTGCCGTGGAGTCGAGTGAAAATCTCAGGCACAACACGTGTTCGTGCTTTTTAAAAAAAATTAATTAGATAAAAAGAAACGTGCCAATTTTTGGTTTCTATCAACTCTGTTAATTTTTCATCTTTGTAAAATAATATTCCTTGGCTTAATTTATTGACATAAATTTCAATGAATATATTTTCCTAAAAATTTAATGTTATCATTTGAATAAATAAATAAATTACATACATCAGTATCATCAATTTCTACACTCCAAATATTGCCCAAAAGACTCGAGACATCAAAAAAATAATATGGATTTTGTTTTGTTAAAAATAGTTTATTTTTTAGTTGCGGCACTAAAAAATCATTTGTAGTAATTTGTTTTTCATGGCTGGTTGAATTAATTTAAGTTCATCCAAAAAAAAAGTATAGCAAAGAGTCCGCCTCCGTTAAACCAAAATAACAAATTACCGTCAATTGCATACATTTCAACATATAATGATCTTGGGAATATTGATTCGGTATCCGCTGTAATAGCTTCAAAAATATTTGTTAAATTTGGATTTACAATAAGTGTAACAATTGTATCACTATAATTCCCTGCACTAATAGACATCATAGTGAAGTCATTAGAAATTAATCGAAAATGATCATTTAAATCGTTATATCTTGATGGATATGGATCGGTATAAATTGACAATTGAATTAATTGGTTTGAACATAAAGGATTCATTTGTATCTCAAAAGAAAGAGTAATACAAGTGTTTAAAGGGGGGGGGAGCACGGTGGGTTGAACTGTCCAATGAGAGCAAAAAAATGAATTTTTAAAACCCTTCATTTCTTATATAAGTTAATTTTATATAGGGGGACATAATTAGTTTTGAACAAAATCTATTATTCCTTCATCCCTTTCTTCATGTTAAAGTCACATCGAACTTACTGTAAAGTTACATTTTAAATTACTGCAATATATTGATTCTTCGGTGGTATTTGTAATGGGATAATCATATGGTTGTCCGTCACAGTCTACAAACCAAAAAGGTGAACCACAAAAACAATCTAAAAATGTATTTTAAAACACGTTTTAAAATAATTTGTTATTTAACATAGGTCAAGGGATTGGTGTACTACGTCAATCAGACCCAATATCCGAAATATAAAAAGGTACTAACAAATTCTGGTAAAATCCATCTGAAATCCTCCACCTCTGACACTTCCATCGCTGGTGAATTCCCAAAAAACTTTTTTTATTGAATCATTTTTATATGGAAAAATGGTAATTCCCGGATCTTTATTGTAAATATATTGATAGCTATTACTGTATTCATCAAAATATCGAATAGTGTCAGCCTTTTCATTAATATATTGTTCTAATCTGGAACATACAGCTATGGTGTGTGGAGGAATTTGAATTTCATGAGAACAATATGCATTATTTGCATATCCGATTGAATTAAAATTATTTATATTTGTCCATGTATGTGAGAAATCGCCGGTATTTTGAGTTGTACATTTTCCATCATCTTTTTTAAATTTCTTTCTTACAACAGTTATATATGCTTCAAATTCATATCTTTGAATAAATGTTTGATTACTGTTTGATAAAAATATAAATAAATATTGATCTTCATTATAATATGGTTTATTAAGGATTGCTGAATGTTGGCTAAAATTTTTTTAAATATTTTTTTTCTTGGGTCGCGGAGGGGGGGGGGGGTGTTTTTGGTAGGAGGATTGTAAAACCGATTTATAAAATCCAGGGGCAGGATTGGGCGGAACAAAAATTTTCTGACTCATCCGGAACCCTTGTCCCGGGAGATCAAAACCGCTATAATTTTTTTTTGATATTTGAAACAAGCCTAAATCTTAACCACCTTACTTAACAATTATAAATTTTGTAGTATTTGTAACTTCCAATGTAACATCCGACAAAGCATTGAATTTTGTAATAACAACTTTGAAGCCAAATCCTTTTGGAGCCGAAAAATACCAATTACATGGACGTTTTCGATTTGCAACTTTTAAAATGCTTGAACGAATATACAAAATTTGATTTTCGTCACTAAAGTGATATGGATTACACACAGATTCCAAAAAGCATTCATTATTATTATTATCCATTTCATTGTGGATAACAAAACCTTGAAAATCATAAATTGGAAATCCCACTTGAGTTTCATCGAAATATATCATAGCGTCCCAAGTCCACGGAACAATACTGGCATTATTAGATATGTAAAAATTATTAGGCACAATTGGATTGGTTACAACAACAATAACACTTTTGTTCTAAAGAGAAAAAAACTGTTAAATTTGTACATTTTTGTTTTAAAGGGGCCACTGGATCAAATTTAATTTCAGTTTTCGGGAGATCTCCCATCAGAAAGTGGGAAATCTCTCGAGAGATCTCTACCGCCCAACCCTATCCCAGGTAACCAGAATTTATTTAAAAATAAATAGAAATGAATACATACGATAGAAGAAGGCTCAATATGAAATTTCATGGTACATTGATCGCCGCTCACTGAACCACTTTCAACATTTGTAAAATTTACTGTTTCAATATATGTCACTTTATTTGGCTTCAAAAAGACATCCGAATTATCCGAAAAAGGTATACAAAAATATATATGATGATGGGGTAAAACATTTTGAAAAAAATGAAGAAAAAATATAACAAAAAACCACATAAAATTTGGAGCACTTTTTCGTCAGTAGAAAAGAAAGATGATTTTCTTCTTTCATTTTATTGAAACTTTGGCTCTGGTCTAGAATCCCCGTCCGAAACATTTATTCCCGTCCGAAGAAAAGTTATCCCCGTCCATAGAAACTATTCCCGTCCATACATAACAATGTTGTATACGTACGGACGGGGATAATTTCGAAAATTTTCTTCGGACGGGAATAAATGTTTCGGACGGGGATACTAGACTAGAGCCGAAACTTTTTAGTTGAAAATATTTATCTTTTTTTGGAATTATATCTTTTTAGAGTGTTAAAAAAAGTGTTATCATCTTCCGCCCGATCAAACGACATACAAGTTTTCACTTATTTTTAAAGATTATCATCAGTTGTATTTGAAGAAAATACCCCGGATTCTGGAATTTGTTTTATCTTTTTTGACGCAAACAAAAAACTTTTTAAGTTTATTAACAATTTTTTGTATTGGTAAAAGTTTAAATTAAAGTCAGATTTTAAGTTATGGCAGGAAATTCTTTTTAGGATAGACCTGACAAAGGTATACGTCAGTAACCCGCGAATCCGTCCAGCAGATTAATCCACCAAAACAGATTCTTGGACTATCTTTAAATTAGTATACTGGCTTGTTTGCTACCTCTTAAAAATATGTAAATTATTGATTTATATTTTAGAAATCCTTCTTTGTTTTATAAATTGTCCAACTTTTTTTAATTCAAAATCAGTTATTCATTATTATTAGAAAGAAATTCGGTTTTAAACAAATACCTTTAGTGGAATTTCAAATAATGATTAATTTTTCATTTCACCGATAATCCGCGCCGCGGATATCAACGGATCAATCCAAATCCGCATTTTTGCCCTGCAGAGCAGATTGACGTACCACTTATTCGTGACAGAATTCAATATGTGAAGAAGAATTTCAAAAAAAGCCTTAAAGGTATTTTCAATGATACATATTTAACCGAAAGTTGCATTAATCTTGGATCTAATTTTTGTTGGGCACTTCTTTACTTTAATCATCTCCCCCAAAAATTTTTATTCATATTTCATTCACATCCAAATTTTGAAGCCGCCCGCCTAACCTTTTGAATTTTCAACCAAAAGTCAACACTTTTATGCAAATTTATGATAATGTTTTTTTTTGGGGGGGGGGATTAAAGTAAAGAAATGCCTTTTGTTGAATGTGCAATGAATTTTGCAATTGTAAACGTTAATTTTCCAGGTTTAAGAATGACTGTTAATTTGATTTGTTGGGGGGTAAGTTTACCATATTATAGTTTAATCCAGATCCGAAGTATAATTGTTTATTGATTAAAAAAGCTTAATTGACAAATTTTGCAGACGTTGGATTTCATAAATCCTCATGAGTGTTAGATTTCTTCGGATTTTTCCATCCAAAAAAATGGCACTCACACTTTTAAAAATACAATTTTAAAGCTTGTTTTAAAATAAATTGATTTTTTTGATGCATAAACAAATATATATTTATTCGATTCGATATCAGTGTTATCAGTTGATATTTTCTTTCATTATTAGCTCCTTTTTCTTTTCTTTTTTCTTTCATTGATTTTTACACGCATCTTTTTTTTCAATTTTCACTCATAATCACCTCCCTGCTTTTATTGTTACTTTTAATCAAATCAAATCAATAAAAATTATCATCATTTTTTTAAATTTACCTATTTTTATATGCACCATTTTTATGTTACAGTAATTGAAAATATTTGCTTTTTACGATTGTTGAAAAGAATTCTGTCAGATACTTAGGTTACGGGGGGATAGTGTGATTAATCATTTTTTAACGATAATATCTGTTCCAAAATGCCAAAATTAACCATTTTATGCTAATTTTGGCAAAATATTTATATTGCCTATTTTACATTACTTATTTTTTTGGGAAAATAATTGTTTTTTTTTATTTCAAAAAGTTGTTTAATTTTATCAAAATTTAGCTGTCTGATAAGATCAAATATATGCGTTTAATTGGATAAATAAAATATCAATAATTTTAATGATATTTTATCTGTTTAATATTTTAATTGGAAAATTCAATACTTAATTTGCAAATATTTAAAAAAAATAATACTTTTAAAAGGCGTTAATTCAAAAATTATTTGCAAAATTTATAGTGCTTTTTATGCAAATTTATTGTGTTTTCAAAAGAATTACCTCTGAAGTGGTGAAAGGGCAATCCGATCCGGTCAGAAGGGTTAATCCGACAATCCGATCCAACTGGATTGATCCGATTCGACGAAACTTCTGACCCAATTTTTCAATCCGAAATCCGACATTTTCGATTTCGGGTTTCGGATTTCGGTTTCACTACTCCGGAGCAAAGCCTTTGAGATATATCGAAAAAATATAGTTTTTCCCCAAATCGATTTCGATTTGGGGTCTAATAAAAAATGATACTTTTCGAAAATATCGAAATGTTCCGAAATTAAATGCCTTTCTTCTATTTGCAATTTAACATGTTTTTCATTTTTTTGACTGACAAAACTCCTTTATTTTAAAGCATTCAATTTTTTCCCTCCCAAAAATAGCCAAACCTATTCATTCTTTTCTTTTTTTGATAACAACTCGTTTACTTTTTACTTTTTTTTCCTCTCCCATTTTTTATCCGTATTTTTTATTCTTACTTTTATTTTTGTTTGTTGGACCACCATAACTCAACAACAACCTAAAAAAGAAAAAGAAGAAGCAAGCGAACAGGCAAGAATTGATTCAAATAAGATTCTTTTTTTTTCTAAAAAATGAGTCAAAACTTGCGCATTCTATTTTTTTTTGATGTGCAGAAAAAAAAAGTGTGATGCGTCATTTACGAAAAAATTCCGTCTTCTTTTTTTGGGGGAGGAAGGAAGGAAAAAAGAAAATCAAGCGTTCTTTATTCCTTGTTTGTTGGGTATGGTTTTGAAACACTTTTTAAAGGGGAGAACAAAAAGTGGTTATCAAATTTGTAGAAAAAAAATATTTGAGTTTCTTGCGTTATTTGGAGGGGGTCTTTTGGGAGATGAGAATTTTTGGGATTTAAACAATGAAAAACGTGACTTAAAACTTCGGTAAGGGGTTGTCCAGATATGACGTCATACAAAAATCGGGATTTTGGGACCCCTCCCCCCCCTCTGCGGCGTCATCAAAGGTGCCGCCTTTGATGGGCGGCATAAGAACAAAGAGCGTCATAATTGGCTGACCCCCCCCCTCTCTTTGTATGACGTCATATCTGGACATCCCCTAACACCAAAAATACAGAAAATTCCAAAAATTCTTATCTCAAAAATCCATATCCCCAAAACTCCCATCCCTAAAAACCGCCACCCCCCCCCCCATTATCCGTGTTAAAAAAGTTTATCAATATTTTTTTTGATTTTATTGCTTATAATTTTTTTAGAAAAAAATTTTTCAGAAGCCGGATCAATAAAACAAAAAAAAAGCATCTGCGGCAGGGCAACATATTTGATCACTTGTCTTCTTTTTTTTGCCGCTGCCTATTTTTTTTTTATTATTGCTTCTTCAATTTTTTGCTATTCCTGCTTTTTTGAGAGATAAGAAAAAAAGAAAGCAAAAAGGCAATTTTAGATTTTTGCTTTTAAAGAATCCTTTTTTTATTTTTCTATGGTGAGTCGGGTAGCAACAGCAGAAGAAAAAAACAAAGAAAAAAAAATAGTGAATCAAAAATATTATTATTTAAAAAAAAATATATATTTCAATATTTTTTGGATAAATTTTAAAGCTGTTTTTTAGTTGATGAAAAAACAACAACAATAATAAATATTATTAGCATTCAAATTGTGTATTTTTTTAATAATTAGCAAAAAAACATTTATAATCCGCAATTTTTCCATTTTTGATTGTTGTAAGTTTTTTGATTTTAATTTTGATGACTGGATTTCATATATCCCTTTCTCTCTCTAAATTTAATTTGTCTTTTAGAAACAAAGAAAGAAATATATTTATTTTTTTTCAAATCTCCTGGAAATTTGACAGATTTGTCAAAAAAAGAAAAGAATTTTTGACACTTTTTTTGTATATTTTGAAAAAAGCAGCCGATTTGTATTTTTCAAAAAAAGGAAAAGCATTTTTTTGTTTTAAAACAAATTTATTTTTATTTCATTTTTTTCAATTTCCATGAAAATTTCCATGTTCTAAAAAAAAGAGATGGCTTTAAAATCAAATATTAAAAGAAATCCATCATATGTTGAATCAATTGATGATGAATATCTTTCATCACCTTTATCACCACCACCATTAGTAGTAGCTTCTTCCTCATCTTCAACGTCAAGGATGGCAGCAAAAAATGATAATTCAATGTTTGAAGAATCAACACAAAAACCAGGGCCAGTAATTTTTCATCGAAAAATGTTTTCTGCTGATGTCTTTGGAAATTCTTCTGTTGCTTCTGCTGCAACTCCAACAAGGTTTGTTAATTTTAAATAATACCCTTTTTTGGCTTTATCTTAAACATGGCTTTGGCGTTCTGTCATAGAATGCCAAAATCCGGGATATTTTGTGTTAATTAATTTTTTATTGCTTTATTTTTTTTGATTATTGATATTTAATGGATTATACTGTATCTAATATGTCAAAAAATAATCAAAATTATATAAAAAATGAATTATAGAATTTTGGCGTTTTATGACAGGCTGCCAAAAGTTGTAAATGCCTGCCATTTTTTGATTTTTCTTTTTGATCTTTTTTGGTTTTTCATGAAATTCTTAACTTTTTTTAATACACAAATATATTTCCCATGGGATATATATCTTCTGTTTTCATATCCGCATATATTTATTTTATCTCATGCTTATCATATCATTTTTTGGGGGAAAAAATGATAAAAAGATTAGTATTTACAATTTCCCCACCATATTTTGTTTTCTCATTCTTTCATCAACAATAAAATTCTTTTTTTTTGTATGGCACGCGAAAATTTCTTTGATCAAAAAAAATAATCTTTTAAAACTTATATAAAAGATATAAAACAATATAAAGCATAGATTTATTTATTTTTGTAAGTTATAAAAAAAAGTTGTTTTTATTTTGCTAATATTTTTTTTGAACAAGCTGTCATTTGATTTTTTTCAAAGTTTTTTTGTTCATTGTAAATTTTTCAAAATAATTCAATTTCGCGCAAAACAAAAAACCGACGACAGCTGTTGAGATTTTTTTAAAATTTTAAATGGATCTGTGAAATCCATGATGGATAAATAACAACAAAAAAAACTTGTTAAAAATATATATTAAAAAGTCTTTGTTTTTTTAATAATAATAAAAAAAGGTTAAAGATGGGATTTACAATTTTTTGCAGTAAAAAAAATTATTAAAAAAGGAATCAGGAAAAAAAATAGGTGGCATTTTTCAAGGCTGAAAAAATTGTTGCATTTTTTTCGTTAAACTTCTTTTTTTCAGCAGGTTTCAATTTTTAACTTTTTTTGCTTCCAATGAAAATTAATTAGCATTAATAAATCATAAAATCCAGGATTGAATTTTCCAAGCCAATGTTTGGCAAAATGTTTTTCAATGCCAAAGTGGGAGTATGAGTTAATTTTGATCTCTTAAAGATACCCATTTTTTATAAATGTTTTAAAATTTAATTTTTCAAAATATTCCCGCTTTTTTATAAAAACTTTTTTTTAAAAAAAAATGAAGTATCATTTATCTTTGAATTTTTTTTGAGGGTCAATTCAAAAAAAAGTAGTTTCCCCCTCTTTTTTTTCCGTCACTCTTTTTCGTGTTCAACTTCTTTTTTCTTCTTCCAAAATTGACAAATTGACTTGAAGTTTTCTCTCTTTTTTGTCAAAGGTCATTTCACAGATTTATAACTCTTTCATTTAAACTCTTTTTTTTTTAAATTTTGTGATTTATTTTTAATACATATATTTTTTTACCACGAAAAAATCATTTGTAATTTATTTTACTCAATTTTGTTACAAAATTTTTGTAAAATACTTTTTTGTTTTTCTATCAGTTTCAAAAAAAAAGAAAGAATAATCAAATGTTTCAATTCTCGAGAATAAAAAAAAGGTGTAATAATTGTTTACTTTTTTTTCTTCGATCATTGTTGATTTTTTGAGAGATCATCTGCAATTTTTATTTATCCGATGCTTAAACGATAATCTCAGAAAAAAAGGGGGGGGGGAAGGGAAAAAAGCTATTATTCATTTTTTTCCCGGTGTCTTTGTTCTTCTTTTTTTTCAGTCTTTTTTTTTATAACTTTTTATAATAAAAAAAGACTGAAGCGCATAAATAAATGCCGTTTTTTTATTATCTCTGTAAAAAATGCTGCCAAAATTTTTGAGGCTTTTGTTGCTTTCTTATTTTTGTTTTGGTAAAAATAAAAAATAGAAACTTGAGAATTTATTCAACATGTATTATTGTAAATATTTTTTTTTGCCTTTTTAACAAACTTTTTTATTTCGCGAAATTAAGCATGGCTGACCTACACTTTTTTTGGCAGCTTGTCACAAAATGCCAAATTCTTAAAACTCATTTTTTATATAATTTTGATTATTTTTTGTCATATCACGTAGATACAGTAACCCTGCTAAGTCTAAAGCAAGGAAAAATTAATTAACAAAAAATACTCGGGTTTTGGCATTCTATGACAGAATGCCAAAGGCAAAATATTTTCGATCTTTATTATTTCCTCTTTTTCGTCCTTTAAAAATCGTATTTTTTTTACTGATTTTCTTTCTTCGCCAGATTTCAAAATGAGGTAGCCTCTTTGATATTTTTTTTGTTCTGTGGTCTCACCGCGATTTAGCAACTCACCCGAAAAAATGTTGAAAAATGGAAGAACCTGAAAATCAGGTACATCCTAAAAAAATATCAGAGAATTCGCCCGATGTTAATATTATTATGTGTTTACATTTATCCCACTTTGTTCAACCTTTAAAGATTATATGCAAATTTTTCGATAATTTAATCCAAAAAATTTGCATAAATATAGATTCAATCTATATAGCCTAACACTTTTCAATTTATCAAAACAGCGTTGGATAAGTTTAAGTTTTTTTATCAATACTTACATTTCCGGTGCCCCATTAAACTATATTTTTTTTTGTTATTTCTGTTTTTCTTTTTAATATTTTTTTAAATAAAAGAAAACAAACAAAGGCTATGACATTTTAAAATTTAAAAATAAAAAAAAGTGGTTTAATATTCTTTAAACTTTATTTTTTTCATTTTTTGCAAAAAAATGGTGTGAGTTTTTAAGTTCAAAAACTTGTTTGCTTTCAAAATTGTATTTAAATACTTTTTTTTGATATTTTTAAATAAAACAACAACATTTTTTTTTCTTTTCATCTTTTTTTTTCTGGTTCCTTAAAAACATATATACTTTAAGGAAAAATTTACCAGGTGTTTTTTTTTCTTTTTAGAAATTTTTTTTCATTTTAAAAAACATCGGCAAAAAAAAAATATCTGACTCTTCTTTTTTCATTTTTTTTGCCTTCCAATTTTTTTTTGCACCGTTATTTTTTGAATGACTCTTTTTCGTTTCTACTTTTTTTTTTGCGGTCAAAAAATATGTGTACGTTTTTTTTGATAGATATATATATTTTTTTCGGGGCATCGAAAAAAAAAGCTGGCATTGAAAAAATATGTGTTCTTTTTTTGCAGAGCCTTCCAAAAAAGTAATAATCGACATTTTTTGATTTTTTTTTCTTCCATTTTTTCTTGGCTCCGTTTTTTTTCCTCCTGATATTTTTTAATTTATTCTTTTCTTTCTCTATTTTCTTTTGCATTTCTATATATTTGCTTACATTTTATTTTGAACGTATTTTTTTTTATAATTTATTCAATTTCCGGTTTTACAACGTTCCCTTTTTTTTCGTTAACAAACATATTTTCTCAGGTAACCTTCAAAATTTAAATATATTTCTTTATTATTCTTGAAACCATTTTTTTTTCGAAAAAAGGTTTCTTTTAAAATTCCATTTTTAACAAAGCCAATTGTTTTGGGGCAATCTAAAAAGCGGCGCCGCAAATGTACGTACCCTTTTTGGCATTTCTTTACCTTTCCCCCCCCCCCCCCCCTATTTCATTTTTCAAATTTGCATAAAAATAGCGAGTTTTATGTTACTATTTTAAAAAAAAAGTGGTTGCTATTTTGAATGAAAATTGAACAGGGGGGGGGGGGGGAAGAGGTACTCACTTTTTTACCGTAATCCATTATTTTTGATCTTATCACGATGAATTTTATTGCTCGAAGCTTTTACAAAATAAATGCTTTTTTATAGCTCAAATTTAAATAAAATATTTGCTAAAAAATAAAATGTAATCAGCTGATCGCAACTAAAAGTAGGGAAAGCGCAAAAATATAAAACTTAAAAAGCCATTATTTTGTCAATCAATGTTCAATGACACAAAAAAAAAATCAAATCGACTTACATCCCCCATTTTTTCATTTTTGTGCCATCTTTCGATTTACAGCGGTGACCAAAAAAAACTATTGGGAGAAATAAGAAACAACATTTTTATAATGCTGCATGTCTGACTGCGCGGAGTGCGCAAAAAAATTAAAGCAAGGGAATTCTTTTTTTTTCTTCAGGTTTGTCCGGTTTCCCCCCCCCCTTTTTTTCTTCATCCCAAGTTTATGTTGATTGAAAGAAAGGCAGAAAAACGCACTGTTGTAATTTTTCTTCCCCCCCCCCCCATCTTCTTCTTTTTTTGAATGAATGAATGAAAAAAAAAATGATCAAAAGATCTTCTGCCATCCTTTTATTATATTCCTTGTATGTTTGTATGTATGTAAAAATAAAAGGCAAAAAAGTGAGTTTGAAACTGCTGCTGCAACCATTTGGGCCACCATCATCACCATATAAAATAAATATATATGTGTAGTTTGGGCGTTGTTGTTTTTCCTTTCTGTTTTTAAGTGAAAATGTTTTTGTCCCAAAATTGAGCGCCTCCTTGATTTCTTTAAAATAGTTTATTTTTCATAATTTTGTTTTAATTAAAATTTATAATTTTATAAGAAGAGTCTATGAGAATAACATGTTTTTAAAAAATTAATGATTAACAAATTTTATTGATTTTAAACTGATATCACTTTTTTTTTGAGAAATATTTTTGTTATTATTTATGTTAAAAATAATTACTGTTTTTTTTCATTGATAATTTTTAAATATTTTTTTTTAGCAAAAATGATATTTTGATAAATCCTTTTAAAATTTTAAATTAAAGTTTAACGAATTTCCAAAATAACATTTTTTTAAACCATTTCCAATCGCTGATTTAATTTTCCCCATTTTTTTGTTGGATTCAAAATTTTAAACTTGGTTTCCTTTTTCCCATTTTTTTTCCTACTTTTTCTTTCTTTGAAATGTCATTGGTTTGAAGCACCTTTTTTTCTTCTCGGATTTGAGCTTTATTTTTTGTTACTTTTTTTAAAAAAAAAGAGATAAAAAGATAAATGTAAAAGGAAATTATTGTGGAACTGCTGCTGCTGCTGATGCTGCTATTTTGCAGCTGCAGCTGCAACAGAAAAAAAGAAGATTCGAAGCAAATCGTCGATCAACAAAAAAAAAACTTTTTTCCCCTTTTTTTTTCTTTTGTTTTTCAATTATTTCGCGCGCTTTTTTTTCTTTTTCGTCGCTGTCTTTTGTTGTTGTTTTTTTATATTTGAAATTATTACATTTTTTGTGATAATTGTGCTTTTAACAGTTTAAAGGGAGTGTCGAAGATAGTGAAAAACTTTTTTCCGTCATTCCAAGTGATGGGGAATGCATTCGTTGCGTGCGGGCGGACAAACTTTTTCATTCCCCATCACTTGGAACGACGGAAAACGTTCATAAAAAGTTTTTCACTATCTTCGACACTCCCTTTAAAAACTTTTTGTTTTAATACATTTTTGTATTTTTTTGAATCAAATTTTAATTAATGATTTTAAAATTTTTTCTAACATTAACATAACTTTTCTAAGGCACTGTACTGTTTAAAAACTTTTTATTAATTTATTGATTGAATTACAGATTTTTTAAAAATTTAAATAACAATTTTTGCATGTTATTTAAACTTTTGTTTTTTTTAAAGACGTTTTTTATGCAAATTTTGGCAAGAGCAAAGGAACGTTGCGTAAATGATTTGTTTTTGCCAAAATTTGCAAAAAAAATGTCGTAAAATATTTGTTAGAGGTGGGACTTCCCCTTTAAGAATCCTTTTATCATTGTCAAATTAAGTTTTAATTTTTATTTATTTTAATTGTGATGAAATTAAATTTACCCATAATTGTTTTTTTTTGCGCGCGCGCTCGCAATCACATTATTCTTCTTCTTTCTCACTTTTAAGATCCCCCCCTGTTTTTTTTTCCATTTTAACAGACTTGATTCGTTTTAAGTGTTAACAAATCGTTAAACAAATTTTATTTTGTTAAAAAAGTTTTTTTTCTTCTTCTCATATTTTTTTCCCTTTTGTTTATTTACGTAAAGTACAAAAACGAAAAAAAAAATGAAATTGAAATTGAAATTGGATGATTCATAGAGAAGTTGTTTTAGACGGAGAGAGAGAGAGTTTTTGGTTGATGAATTACTTTAGGGGGAATAAAAAATTTTTGAAAAAAATGAAAGGGAAAACATTTATTAAAGGAGGGGGGATGATTGTTCGCGTGTGTGTTTTTTTGGTTTAAAACAAAAAGTTTGTAAAATTTGATAGCAAAAAAAAGATTTTTTAATTTTTTTTACATTGATTTGGATTAATTTTTTTGATAGATTGTTGTTAAGTAGTTTTTAACTCATAGATGTTTTTAAACTTCTTTATTTAATTACTAAAATGGATTTAATTTATATCAGTCTATCTTTTATCAAAATTTATAAAACAGCTGATTTAAGGTTTTTTTAATCGTGCAAAAAAAGATTCTTTCATGAAACTGCTTTAATTTTATTTTATTTAATTTCACATTTCTTATTTTTGCATAATTTTTTTTACATTTACAGTACCCCTAAAATTAATGGTACTACTGCAGTTTTGATCCCCCTTGTTTTTTTTAAATGTTTTCAAAGTGTTGGACTTCAAAAACGTTCAAAGTTTTGACAGAATTCTATCAAAACCCTGAACGTTTTTGAAGCCGAACACTCCGAAAACATTCGAAGATAGCAAAAACGCTGTCAATCGGCATCGAAAAAAACGTCGTAGAATGCTCGATAAAAATGGACGTTTCAGGCTTTTATACTGTTTTGATGGAAAAATTTGCATTTTACGGTGATTAGAATGAAGGGGAACAAAAGTGCATTAGTGCGTTGTTGAACTACTGCACTTTTGATCCCCCTTCAAAACAATGAATAAAGTATGTAACCAAATTTACATTTTTTTGTAAAATCAATTTTGTTGGAAGAATACGGTGTGTTGAACTGGCCAGTGAGAGCAAAAATTTGAATTTTTAAAACGCTGCTTTTCTTATATAAGTTAATTTTAGCGTTAAATAATAGTAAATAAGGGTTGTAGAAGAATGAAAAAAAAACAAAAACAAGTGAAAAAACAAGGGGGATCAAAACTGCAGTAGTGCCAAATTAATTAATTAATTAATTAATGAATTTTATTTTAGTGCATTTGAATTTTCAACTTCTCGATCAAATACCTTTGATCATTCAACTCCAACACCAAATTATTATCAACTTGCCCTACAACAGGAAGAAGAAAATCGGCATCGACAAGATTTATTTTCGCTAATTTATTCTTCCTCATCTCCAACCTCTTCCTCCACACCTTTATCAACAACAACACCACTTGCACCGATAATTGCCCCACCCAATCATCCACCCCCTTCAATTCCAATTACAACACCGTCTGAAACATTATTCTTGGAATCATCATATTATAATCCGTCAAAAAAATTGAAAATTAATAATTCTATTATTTTAAATAATAACCTTCGACCTCCCGCTTTCAAACATTTAAGATCGGTATCAACGGATGCCTCATTTGAATCATCCATTTCATCATCAAGCCAATATCCCCAAAGATTTGAAGAAGAAGAATTTGAAGGCGATCGGGAAGAAATAAATAAAAATTACAATCAAATAGAATCAAATATTTGTGAAGGTTCGGAAACTAAATTAATTATTGTTAAACAATAATAATTTTTTGTAGATTCATTCAATGAATTAAGAATTGATTTAAATAATTTTTATGATAATCAAATTGAAAGAATGAAGCCACCCCTTGAAATGGCAAAAGAGAAGCGAAAACTTGTCGTTTTAAATGATCTCGAAAAAAATAGTAACAAAGATTTTTCGCTATCTGGTAAGTAAAAAAGCATTTATTTAATTACTGTAACATTTTTTCATTAAATAATTACTGAAATTAGAAATATGGTAAGTTTTTATAAATAAAATCAAAAAATTACCGTATCACTTTTGTGGTAGGTAATAACTGTAGTTAAAAAATACAGTGTTTTTTTCGACAATAAAATCTAAAAATTACCGGAACATTTTTATGTTAAATAATTATTGATAAAAATACAGTATTTAAAAACTAAAAATAATTACTGTAACATTTTTATATGTAAAATAATTGTTGAAAAAAAATCGCAAATATTACTGTAATTAAAACTACGTTAACTATTTTGATGCAATAATATCAAAAATTGCCGTAACATTTTTATGGAAGGTAATTACTGTAGTTAAAAAATACAGTGTTTTTTAAAATAAAAATGTTTAAAAATAGCAGTAACTTTTTTATGTAAAAAAATTACTGTAGTTATTTTTAAAAAAAATGAAATCACAAAATTATTGAAATATTTTTTTTAAAAATATTTACAAATACAGTAATTAAAATTGAATTTCTCATTTATTATTACAGAAAATATAATTTATTTTTAGTTGATGAAAATTTTTCTCCCCAAGGTTTCAAATCTATCCCTTCATCAACAACTGCTTCATCAACAACCCCACCACCAACATCCTCATCATCATCAATTTCCAACAGTCCGTCTCGATCACAATCTGCTCCACCGAAACCACACCAACATCGAATGAAAGAAGCGACAACATCAACGACAAAGAAGACAACAAAAAATGGACAAAAACATTTAAAAATTGATGAAGAAAATGGTGGAAATTCTCATGGTTTGTTGCAAAATTAAAACATGTTTTTATACATGTAAATAATGCTTTTTAGAATTATCATTATTCTTTTGTTCTCCGACAGTTTCAAATTCTTTTGATATGTCAATGGATTTAATGAATACATCCGAAATGATCAATGATGATAATGAAATTGATGAAGAGGAACATGATGTCAATTTTTCTACTGCCATTACTCCATTTTCAAATTCTTCGTCTGCCTCTGAAATGATTTTAATGCCCTCAAAATCTGGAAATATTTTTACTTTTGATGAAAAAGATGTTATAAAAAATCAAAATCAATCTTCTGAAACAACAAATATTCAATCCAGGCCATTACCACCTTTACCAAATAATAATAATCATGGCAATGAAGATATTCAAGATATTCCAGATGAACCAGAAGATTTAGCTCCAGAATTAGAGCTGGAAATGATTCCAGAACCTGAATATGCATATGTTGATGGGGAGGAAGGATATGAAGCAATTCATCATCAACGAAGTATTAGTGATCATGTTCTTAGCTACAATCAACATCATCAGATTGATGAAAAGGTAAGCATAAAAAATATATATGCAAATTTTTTGATGCATAAATTTTGCCTCCAAAAATATAAGAAATTTTTTTCGACATCAAAGGCGGCATAATTATATTGTTGATCTCTTTGATAGACTTGGAGTGCCATGGAGCTAAAAAACCTGTTTAATTAATTTTATGCAAATTTTAACCTCAAAGTTTTTTTCAGATGAAAACCGCTGATTTCCTTAAAAAATCCAATAGTGATCGATCAGAAAGAAGATCAATCCGACAAAAGCCGCCAACAACTAATTTATCCATTGAACAATATCCTCCATCATCAGAAGAAGAAGAGCATCGAAAGCTTTCAAATATTTCAGAGCATCGAAAAACAATCAGTTGTTCAACGCCATCTTTTCATCTTCAACCTTCCATTGATGGCAAAGATGATGATAATAATGATGAAACGGATGATGGACGGAAGCGTTCAATTACAACCGATTTTATTCAATCCCCTCCCCCACCCCCTCCAACAATAATGCCATCTACATCTTCCATGACATCAATGGCAACAATGAAACAATCAATTCCAAACATTGGTTCTTATACTGTAAGAGGTAGCACCAAAATGCCACCAACCAGAAAATCATCTGATCAACAACACCTTTCGGCTTCTGTTCGATTAAGAGATTGCTCAAAATCTGTTTCAACCATTGGCAGTTCAAATGGCACAGATACCAAACAAAGGTTGGTTTAACTTCTTTTTTTGTCTTTCATTGTTTTTTTTCCACCCTTGTTTTTTGTCTATCTTTTTTTCACAAAAATTTGGATGATATAATTTTGGCTAAAAAAACTTTAGCATTTTTTAATTTTTGAATTAAAATTTAAATATTTATTTGCCCTTATTTCAAAACAAAAACATTTTTTACAAATGCCAAAAAAGGTTTCACAAAATTCCATGTAAAAAAAAGGCATAAATTATATCATTCATTCCAAAACTTTCCTTTATTATTTCTGTTTTTTAACTACTTTTTTTTGTTATCACTTATATCCCCCCCCCCCCCTCCTATCAAAGTAGTATATATTTCCCTTTGTTAAATGTCGTTTTGTGATCACAAAAATAAAAAGATTGTTGGCCCAAGCTAAATGTGCCCTTTTTGTTTTCTAACCCCCCCCCCTTTTTTCCGTTTCTTTTTTTATGTTTCTATATTTTTTTTTTCAAGAATCTTGTTCGTATCTTTTTTTTATCACGGCGTTTTTGGCTATATTTATTTTTACAACAAAAATCAAAGTTATGTTGCTTTTTTTTCGTGCCTATATATTTTTTTCTGCTGCATTTTTTTTTACAATAAATACAGCATTATTTTTTTGGTTTAATTTTGTCAATTTTTAAAAAAAAAACTTAAAACTTTCTTTTTTTTTGTGCTGGATTGAAATCAATCAATAATTAATGTCAAATTTTGTGATTTTGTGAAAACGAAAATATTTATACCGGCAGAAATGAATCATCATCATTCAACAACAACTTTCACCAATTCTACAACTTCATCATTAAGGTTTGCATTTAAGTCTTCATGAATAATGCTTTTTTTTCTCATCGGTGTCTCGAAAAAAATTATGATGGTCATTTCTTTTTTTATTGTCCTTTTTTTTTTTGCATTTTTAATACTTTTATGTCTGTGTTTTTTTTTGATTCTATTAGGATCGGAGATGCTTTAAATTGTGCAATTTTTATTATCCTTCTTTTTTTTCTGCTCTTCATTCGTTTCATCAATTAAATTTTTGGAATAACTTTGACGTTTTTATAAGCATAATTTTGGAGAAATACCGTATTTAATTTAAAGGGGGCGGACGGTTTGCGACTTTTTTCATAATTTGGGTCTCCCAACGATTAAAAAAATGTCCGACAAAACACTGGAGCATGCAAGATCCTGATTGTCAGGATCTTGCATTTCCCGAGTGCAAAAAAGTCGCAAACCGTCCGCTCCCTTTAAATTATGAAATTCTGCAACGCATTTTTTTGTTGGTAAAAAATCATATCAACAATAGTATTTTTGATTCAAGTCGAGGGTACTGTATTCAACGATTAAAAAAGCGTAGCAATTAATTTTTTTCCAAAACAAATAATAATTTTTTGAAGTCACCAGAAATTTTCATAGCCCCAAAATTAGTTTTAAAAAACAAAAAAAAATGGGTTTTAAAAGATGGCTTTTAAAAAAAGAGACAGATTTTGAACTATTTTTAAATGGCCAAAATTTGTGCTATTTTTTTACATTTATACATTTTTTTGTTTCATTTTATGAGATGTGCATTGATTGCATCATTCTTATTCTTGAGCAAAAAAACAATTTTTGTTTAAAAAAAGCAGCTGCTTTTTGTTAGTTTTTTTTTCATTCAAAAAGATATTCTTTTTTTGTTGATTTCTTTGATTTTTAACTTTTTTCGAAATAGTACTTTTTTTAAATACTTCAATTTTACCACGTTTTATAATTTGCTTCAGTTTTTGAGTTACGAAAAGATTTTAGATGACAACAAAAGATTACTGTTTGTCAATAAAAGATAAACAAAAAAGTAATTTTGTTGAAAAAAATGTTTTAAATGATCAATACAGTAACCTCAACCTGAATCAAATCAATCATTGTTCTGCATTTTCTATTTGCTCAAAAAGTGTTAATTCACAAAATAAAAAAGAGCATAAAAAATACGGTAAAATAAAATGCTGCAGTCCTTTTAAGGGGCAATTTTTTTGTGCCATGTCAGAAGCCAAAAATGGCGCTTCTGAAAAATCATATTTTAAAAATTTGGATTTTCCGCAAAAATTTGAGTTTTTTGTTTTTCGTCGAAAAATGAGGAAATACAAATTTATTTTTTCAATTTTAAAACTAAAATAATTTAGTAATATTAAATATATATTTTTTGTGATACTGCCTTTAATTAAATAAGGACTGCAGCCTTAATCGAAAAAAGGACCATCAGATTTTGATGATTTTAAAAATCCAAGTAAATCCACTTCATGGAATAAAACCGCTTACAAAAATAATAATTTTTTATCATCATCAAATTTCTCAAAAATTCATTGTAATTTTGGTAAAGAAGAAGCAGAATTATTAAAGGATAATTCAAAAAGTGCCAACAGTAGCACCCTTTCCCTTCACATTGCTGCTTATGAAAATTCTTTTGAATCTTTTTCTTTTTTATCTAAAGATTTAATTAATGAAAAAGAAAATTTAAAAAAAGAAGATTCCTTTGAATTTCCGCGACAACAAGAAAATAAAATTACGGAGCCAGAAATTGCACAATTTAAAGCATCCCAAAAATTGCTTAATCCAAATGAAGTGATTTTGTCAAGAGATAAATCCCCAAAATTGTAAGCCATAGTTACCTAATTTTAAGCAGTGTTGTGCCCGACATTTTTTATTGACTCCGAACCCGACTCCGGAGTAAAATTCGATCGGAGTCGAATCTATCGACTTCGACTCCAAAAAGCGGCATATTTTTCTTTGATCTTTTGGAATTAGTGACTCCGACTCCGACTCCGGAGTCGGAGTCGGAGTCGATTCGGATAAAAATTATTTTATTGATTCGGGATAAAAATTATTGATTGGGGATAAGACTTAGATAATATTGCAAACTTTTTTAAACAAATTTGTTTTGAACTTTCACTTTCATGCCATGGCATTTTTTTTCTTTGATATTTTCAAAAAAAATTGGAGGCATTCAAATTTTATTTAAATTACAACTTTAAAAACGCGATACAAAAATAACATTGTTTATTTTTCCTCTTTTAAACAATGCCTCATTTTTTTTCTGGATATTATTATTATTATTACCTCGGCAATTTAATCGCTTTTTTTATGAGATTTTTTTTTCGTGTTGTTATTTGCCGCGGCAACTTTCCGAATGTCTTTTTTTTTCAGAAACTGATCTTCTTTTTTCGAACACTTATTTCTGTCTTTTTTCTCTTTGTTATTTCCTCTTTAATTCTTTCTTTCTTTTTCATTCATCGAAACTCTGAAATATTATTTTATCCTGCTCTTTTTTTTGCAAAAAAATTATGTATTGTAATGGTCTTATCTTAAATTTGCATAACTATGTTTTTGGGAGTGTTTTTTTTGATCACATTTTTTTACATCTTTTTTTGATGATAAAAAAAAAATAAGATTGCTTTGCAAATATTTTTTTTTTATCTGCGTTAATTTTGTCGAATATTATTTTGTTTCTTTCATTCACTTTGATAGGTTTCTTTTTTTTATTTGATCTGTTTTATATTTTATTTTTGATTATTGATTTAAGTGAAAATCTTAAAAAAAATATTTATATATAAAAAAAAGTTCTGATTCATCATCAAAGACTTTTTCCATATTTAATCTTTATATATTCGCTTTCTCGCCTTTTTTTGGTTTTTATGTTTAAATAAGTTTTTAGAACTCCATTCCTTCAGTCATCGAAAACTTCATCAAATGTATTAAAGTCTTCTGAAGTTAATGGTGGTGTGACTTCTACAAAAATATCTTCTTCAACCAATAAAAAGAATCCATTAGCTCAAGCTTCTGCCCTTGTGGATCGATTTACATCTCGTCGACAAGATTCTTTACCACAAATGAAAATCTCTTCAACCCTTAATTCTACACCTCCAACATCAAAAGATGGCAATGTTCGACGAAGCTTTAATTTTAAGAATCTTTTTTCTGCCAAATCTACGACATCTTCAAAACATCAACAAACTCCTCCATCATTAACAAAATCTCCAACTTCATTACTGCAGAGGACAGCTTCAACAATCAAATTTCGAAAAGATAATTCATCAATTTCTCCTCCAAAGCTTTCAACGTTGGATGAAGATGATGATCGATTTGATGCAATATCTCAAGCATCAACAGGAAAATTGGTTATGAGAAAAGGTGAACAACGTCCATGGCGAAATTTTTTTACTCGTTCCTTTATATCTTCAACTGATAGCAACAAAAAAGAAGATGAAGAAAATGAAGAACATTATGAAAATCATAGAGCTGCCCTACAATCTCCACGAATTGCACATCGTCGAAGAGTTTCCGTAATTGGGGATGTTGAATGTGATAGAAAAATTTTTGCAAATAAATATGCGGCATTTGCTCCATCACCAGCAGATTGTCGAAAGCTTGATTTATTGGTTGAAAAACAATTTCATGCTAATAATCCAAGATCCAAAGCTCCATCAGATTCCATTTTTACTTCTGATGATGATAATGATGGTGGAGAAGAGGAAGATGAAATTGCCGAATATCAATCAGATAATCGTCTGCTAAATACTCCAAAACGTCGTCGACAAGTTCATCGAATGAAATCTTCCAGAACTCTTCCAAGACTGAATATATATGGTGAAGGAAATGGTGCTCTTCTGGCATCTCCATCTGTACCAGATTATTCTACGCGAGCTTTTACAACTCCTCGAAAACTTCGTGGTGGAGTTCAAAAAAGATGGAAAAGACGTGAACAAATTCAACGCCGAAAATCTGTTAATCAAACGTACATTGAATCGGCAGTTCTTGAATCTTCATCATCTCAAAGAAATAATCAACAACAAAATTTTTTACATCGAAATGGAGCCTCTGCTATTGAATTGCCAAGGCTTGATAATAATGGAGTAAAAAAGATTATTCCAAAAAGGTTATATAGTGTTGCAGCAGGAGGTGATGGACAATTTAAGTAAGTCTTATATATAATTTATAATATCATATACTTGGGACTTACAAGATCATTAATAATAATAATAATATTTTTTGCCATTGCTAATGTCTAAAATTTTAATATCCTTTTTTTTTGTTGCTTTGCGTTTTGCTTTCCCTTTGTCCAACTTGTTGGCTGTCTTTTTTTGCACTATCATTTTTTTTTCTGTTCTTTGTTTAAATTTATTATTATTTCAAAAATTTAAATTGTATTATTTTTAGGTATGAAAAAGATAAAAAGAATTCAAATAATATTTTTGGTAGTATTTTAAGTATGCGAACTCGTGGTAAAAAAACGGTGAGCTTTTTTTTCATTCATATATGTATTTGTTGATGAAGCTACAGTATACCTGTTTTGTAGCTTTTATTTTTTGTTTAAAATACTTTTTTTTTTACTTTTATTTATTACAGTAATCCAATTTTAGAAAGAAAATCGATCACTTGGAAATATTTATCCTGGTTACAATAATTCAAGCTCAACAACAAATCCTTCACCATCTCAAGTATATCCATATAAAGCTGACGTTTTGGGTAAGCTAATTATTTTGTTTTGCTTCTTTTTATACGGGGTATTTGTAGCATAAGTTTTTTTAAGAATTTAAAATTTTACTTTTTGCGTGTTTATAAAATTTTTGCGTAACTTTTTTTTCTATTTTAAATTTAAATTTAAAAAAAGAGAAAAAACAGATGTTTTTTTTCGAGTGCAAAATATTTCAAATTTGCGTGATTCTTTAAAATTTAAAGATAAGAAACTTAAAAATTTGACGTTTTTTTTTGTTAGCGTAATGGCAGAGTGTAAAAAGTGTCCTTAACTTTTTCTTTTCTGAACTTGTTGACATATTGTTCTTTGGCTTGTATTGTTTGGTGAAATTTTAAAGACGACGATGACAGTGAAAAATGAATCCGTAAAATATTTTTTAAATTTAAAATTTGAACTATTTCGAAAATTTTCATCCTCATTTCACAATCATATTTCATATTTAATTTATGAAAAACGACGGCATACTGTAGGATCTGAGTTTAATGGTAAGGTAATTTATTCTGTTAGGTTTTTATCCATAGATTGCTGATACATTATTAAAAAAATGAAGTCTAAATATGTTTGAGTTTTATTTTTAATTTTGGCTAACTTCCTTTGGTATACTGTAGGATCTATATTGAAAGATGTGATAATTGTGCATTTATAGAATATTTGCTTTTGATAGTTTTGTTACACTTTTTTTAAGTAATTTGGAGATTTGCCTAGTTTAAAAATCTCTATTATTTATATCAATGGTTTTCTAAAAAAACACAGGTGTTTTAACTTTTTTTGCAGCTTTGATTAGTTTTTTCGCCACGAAATTTATTTTTGCTGTCAGAATAGTTTTTGTTAAAAACAGCAAAAAAAGTTCTTTCATTATTTCCTCAGTGTACAAAAAAGAAAGAAATTGAATCATAACTTCGTGGTCTTTTTTTGACTTTTTCTTCCTTCCTTTTTTTTGTTCAATTCTTCTAAGGTTGGCAGCCTCCTCATTTCATTTTTTCTTCAGTCATTGATTTCTTTTTTTTGTTTAAACCTTCTAGAAACAGGCTTACTAACACTTGTTTGTATTGTTTTTTTATCATTCGCTTTGTTTCGAATTTAAAATTGGATTATTAAAATATTTTGGATTCATTGATCACCTAAATACTCTTTCAAAATATTTGTTATTTTCTATTTTCTTCCCTTAAAAAAAGATATTATGCCCTCATCGTCTGCAAAACCACCTTCATCAAAAGAAGAAGAAGAGGAGTATCAAGAAGATGAAGAAATGGAGCAAAACGTACCTTCCTTTTCATTTCACAGAAAAATGTCTGCCTGCTCTCTTAGTCTTTCACCTCCATCTCAAATTGAGTCATCATCAAAACATCGTCGTCGCTTTTCATCGCATAGTACCAGTTGTAATAATACTTCTTCTTCTCTTCTTCTCCCAAATAACAGCAAAGAATCATTTTTATTATCAAAAAATAAACCATCATTTGAGCTTGGTGGTGCTGGGTTGTCTGCTCCATTCTATTCGTCTTCTTCGTCTTCAAATTTTTTGGCTGTTCAATCACCCTTTTCTTCTTCAGCACCATATTTTCGACACTCAACAAGTGATTTAAGAAGTCCAAAAAATAAATTCGTCGAAGAAGAAGAAGCAGAAAATTCTTCTGATAACTCTTCCTCTTCTATTGTACAACCAAAACGAAAATACGCTCCTTCCTTTTTTTCTGGCTCATTTTGGAGCATCTTCCCTGGCAGCCCTGAACAATCATCAACAGCATCGATTTTTCCGGCTGCAAAATCTCAAAAAAAGAGTGAATCATTAGCAGATGTTTCAAAATTTTCAAATTTTTGTTTTGATAGTAAAAACAAAAATAGCAACATCAGCAAGCTAGGTTCACGCCGAAATTCCTCAATTATTTGTAATTCCCATCCAAAACGTTCCCGTTCTTCTCTTCCCTCTGACAATTATTTAACAACACCACATCCTTGGAGTTATAACAATTTAAATGAAATGAAGTCATCATCAGGTATTGAAGATTCTGATTCAAATGATTCATCTCATACTGTTATTATGGTTGATAAAGATTCTGGTGTAATTATTTCTAAGCAACAACCTGAACCAAAAAGATTAGAAGCTCCAAGGCCAATTAGAATGCGATCAAAATCTCCTCGACTTTCAACGATTGAATCCGTTGATTGTGTTGAAGAAAAACCTCTGCCAACTCTTTCAATTGCTGCAAGAAGAAATGCAAGTTTATCAACGGTTTTGGAAATTCCAGCTCCTGCTGGTCAAGATACATATCATCAACAAAAATCTGCTGTTCCATCTTCTTCAACTGCTTCAAGTCGTCGAATGTCTGCTTTTGTAACAACTTTTGATTTGGCGAGTGATGATGATAATAATCAATTAAACCGTCGTACATCTCTTAAAGCTCCTTCCCTAACCGATCAACCACCTTTATCACCATCTGCAGAAGGATGGAATGCAAAAGCAAAAATAAAATATTGGAAACAACGAATGTCCCAACAAGGACAACAAATGTTTCGTGGTAGTTCTAGTGAACGAAGAGGATCAAATGTTGGACTTCTTCCGGCTATTACTGGTTTAAAGCGAGATATTGAAGGCGCTGGTGGCTCTTTTAGACAACGAATTAATTCAGTTGGAATTTTAAAAAATTATCCTGAAAAATCTCCAAAAGAATGTAAGGATATTAGAATATAAAAGTGGGGAAGGATACTGTAGCTTAGATTAGAGCCTTTACAATGCCGTAAAAAACTGTTAATATATATTTCTTGTTTCAGTTATGCCAGATGCTTTGGAAAAAGTTTTTAATCAAAATAATTATGGAAAGCAAGCTGATAGTGGATCAGAAGGAATTCGAACCCCCTCAAGTAACAGCCACTTTTTTGATGAATCTATTCCATTACCTGCTTTGTATGTTTTTTAAAAGTTATTTTTACATAAATAATTACACCGATTTTTTTAGAAAGAAACCAAAATGGGAAGACTTGGATCTTTGGACAAATGAATCAGGTTCATGGTCATCTTGTCATCATGAAATTCAACTTTCAGCATCTGAGAAAAAACGACAAAATATCATATATGGTTTGTTTTTTTTTCTTTCATTTTTAAAATTTTTTTCGGAAAATATTTTTTTGTTGCTTTGCAACAATAATAACAAAAACAGCACCAAATTCCTTTTAAATGATTAATAATAAATGTATTTTATTTTTAGAATTATACATGACTGAAAAAAATCATGTAAAAGTTTTGGTATTCCTTCAACAAGCATATCAAGTTGGATTACGACAATATAATCAAGCTTCCCATTTTATCACGGATGAACAACTTGATAAGCTAATTCCGGATGTTTTGGATTCTTTATTAGATTTTCATTTAAATTTATTGCGACGATTAAAGCAAAGAAAAGATGAAAATGCCATCATTGAAACGGTATCAGATATTGTGGAAGAAGAATTTGGAAGTGGCCTTTTTACAACTGCTGCAATTCGAGCATATACAATTTTTTGTATTTCCCGTGATGAATCTTGTCAAATTTATGCTGAATTAATGGAAAAGAATACAAAATTCAAGAAATTCTTTGATCATTACGAAATGCAACCGGCTTTTAAGCAACACACTTTTAAATCTTGTTTTTTATTAATCGCCCAGCGGCTTACAAAATACAATTTGTTATTCGATTCGGTAATATATTTATACAAACAAATCCCGGTCTTCATTTTTCGAACACCTTTCCGTTCCTTTCCTTTTGTCCTGGTGTAACAATGCAGGGATGAATTGAATTAACTAAGATAAAACTCACGGCACTAAAAAGTTTGAATATTTTGAGGAGCTTCTTGAGTTTGGTTTACCTTAGTTATTTCAGTTTGTCCCTGTGTTGTTACACCGAGCGCGGAGGTACAAAACCCTTTGAAAATTTTCGTAATATTTTTTTTTACTGCTCTCAAAAATTAACAAAATATAATTTGTTGTTTGTTTCGGGTAACAATATTTTTTATATATATAGTTTTTTTTAGATATTTAAATTTAATAATTTCTTATCTATTTTAGATTCTTAAATATGATCCAATACCACTTAAATCTCAAACTTCAAGAGCTTTAACAACTGTACGAGATTTTGCGAGACGAGTTGATTCAGAGCTTAAAAAATATGGTAAGTTGGAATTATGTTAATTTATGACAGATAATTGTTCTTTTCTTAATTCAACAAAAATGGGATCAGCTTAACTCATTACCCTATACTTCATTTATATATATTATTCCGTTTTAGATATTCAACAAAAATGGGATCATATGAAATCATTATTGGATAAAAAATCTCGTGGAAAAATTCTTAATCGTGATTTTACATATGATGATTTGGTTCATCAACGAATGAATGATCCTCGAATTGTTCTTGCCATTGGAAAAGTTAATTATATTGCATCATCAGTAGCTCAACAATCAAAAGATCGAATTGAACTTACCATGGTGCTATTTGATGATATCTTGGTTTTATTTTATTTACGAAATAATTCCATGCATTTTTATAATTCAAATATGATTGCAAGTTTTAAAATTATTTACGGAATTAAATTTTATTTAATTAAATTTTAGAGTTCTGTTATTCCCTTAAAAACAATGATTGTACGAGAAATGGAACGTGGAACAAATGGTAAGTTTTTTGTTTAAATCTACCGTATATCCATAGTAAATTTGTTTATATACGATGAATATTATATATATATATATCTTTCTTTTTTTTCAGAAATTATGTTGTTATGTACTGATAAAGAAAAGCCAGATTTATATCATTTATCTTTTCCATCCAAAACTGAATTACGTAATTGGGTTACACAAATTCATTCTGCAAAAGCTTCAGCGGTTCCAGTAAGATTTGCACCAGGTCGAAAATTACAAGTTACTTTACAAAAGCAAGAAGAATTCAATGAAGAACCACAAGAAAGAAGAATTCAAGAATGGCAAGATTCTTTACAAGTTATGTTTGATGAGCGAAAAGCAAAGGAAGAAATGCTTCGAGATTATATGGTTGGAAGGATGAAATTTTTTGATCAAGTTCGAGCACATTTCAAAACATTTCCTCTTCGACAAATTACTGCTTCTACTTCAACCCTTCCAGTTGCAGGCTCATTAATTGAAAGAAGAGAAACAAGAGATTTGGAAAAGGTAAGCAATAATTTTATAATTTTTTTTAGTGCAAATAGCTTACAAAATATTACTGTAGTTTAAAAAAAAGAAAAATCTTTTTTAATATTTTCCCTTGATTTTTTACTTTTTTCTTTCAATTTATTTAACCTTGGTTTCCGTTTTTTTAAAAACACATTTTATATTTGATCAGATAAGATTCAATCACTGAAAAAAAAGAGAAAACAGTGGTTATGCAATGTTTGACAATCAAATTTATGATTTCCTTTTTTTTTTGCCACAGCATGAAATTTTTTTGTAAGAAAAATGCCATGTAAAAATCGCTGTAGTTTAAAAATGCTGCCAGATTGAGGAAAGACTGTTATTGACAGAGGAGGGAAATCATAATGAAAAGAATATAAAGAGCTTGTTTTTATTGTTTCATAGAAAATCGACAGCTTTTTTCATGTCTTTTCTTTGTTCGATGTTATTGTTTTAAAAATTCAAGGTTAACAGTTGTTTGATTTTTGAAAGAAAAAAAAAATTGTGGAAAAATATTAAAAAAATTTAAAGATTTTTATCACACAATTTTGGATAGCGCGAAATGATTGTCATTGACATGTGTTGTAACAAGATTATTATTTTTGATTAAAAACATTAATATATTATAAAAATTTATGAGAACATAATAAAAAAAATGATGATTAATTTATTTTGCATTTTTTAGATCAAAAATTTTGTACAACAGAAATTTCATGAACTTCGTGAAACTCGTCGATCTGGACTTGATTCCCTTGTTGAAACAGCTGAAAAAGCAAGAGATTATGATTTGCAATCATTTTTTGATGATTTAAATGATTTAACCATTGCAATTTCGTCGTCTTCTGAATCGTCTGGAACTGATGGCGTTGAAACTTCGACAACTTCAAATTCTGAAGATGAACCATCTTCATCTCTTTCATCCTCAAAAGGAAAGAAGCCACGTCGAGTTCGAACATATCATGGAACAACAATGGATTCACAGCCCCGTGGATCTGTTCGTCGACATACAACTGTGCCAAAGCTTGGAGAAAAGGGTGGCGTAATTCGATCAGAAGATGATGAAGAAGAAGAACAAATTGATGTAAATCTTCGAAAGCTTCCACTATCAATGCCAACTCGAGCCCGAAAAGCTGCAACATCTTTAATTTATGAAAATGTTAATCTTCGAGTTGAAAATAATAAACTTAAAAGTGAAATTGCTTTGTAAGTTATCTTTTTTTTATTGGCAACCTTATATATACATATTTTTAGGCAAGAAATGCATATTTCATCATTAAAATCTCGAAAAACTGCTGTTGTTGAAACGGAAGAAAAGCTTGAAAATTTGAGACAAAAACAAGAAGAAATTCAAACTCGAGAGCGCAAATTAAAGCAAGAACAAGAATTATTTAAAGAAGAAATTCGTCGAAAAGCTGATGATCTTGATGCTCGAGAGGTTTGTTAAATTTGTTTTAAAACAACACTGACAATTTGGCATTATTAGGGATACTGTAGTTTTACAATACTTCAAAAAAAACCCGGTGTTTTTTCTTTGAAATTGAACATAAATTAAATAAAAGAAAAAAAAACATTTGCCGACATTTGTTGCGCCAATAGAAACTGCTAATTATCTACTTTAAAAAAAGCCATGATAGATACTTGTGTGTGGATTAGCCTTTTTTGCCCTTGAATTAATGTAAAGAAGCCCGTTTTTTCGGGTTTTTTTTGTGGTTTTTTATAAAGCCTATGATTTTGTATTAATGACCATCGTTTTTTTTCTTCTATGGATTTATTTTTTGAAACAGATATTTTTGAAGACAAAGAATGAGTTTAAACGAGTTAAAATAAAGCAAAAAAGATTGTCAAAAGCATAAATGGCACAATTTTTTTCGTCAGCCAACAAAAAGTTTGGCAAATAAAAACACATAGAATGAAAAGAGTTGATGACAAAATTATGCAAATATAAAAGCAATAACTCAGCGGAAATGCTGAAACTAGATTATTTGTCAAAGGTTTTTGAGATAATAAAAAAAGAGGCAATGACAAATTGCGTAATTTTAAGTGCGGATATCTTTGATCCTTTGAGACTCCCTCTTTTTTTTGTCGATAATGATGTTTTTTTTGTTGTCAAAAATGCCATAACTAATTGAGCGTTAAAATTACTGTAGTTGTTTTTGATTCATTTATATAACTTGTTTTATATTTTTAAGGAAAAGATGAAACTCCGTGAAGCTGAACTTGAATCTCGAATTCAATATACTCAAGCAACATTTCGTTCTGGGTCATGTGTTTTTCAAGAGTAAGTTTGTTATTGTTGGAGATATTTTTCGGAAATTATTATAAAATATTTTTTTGTAGAAATGAACAACATCATCATCATCCTCCCCCAACTCCAATGGTTCCAACAACATCTCCAACAATTTTATCTTTAGCTGCAAAAACTCAAGTAAAACCAAAACATCGCAAATAAATGAAGCTTAAATGGTTGCTCGCTCCTTTCTTTCTTTCCTTTCTCTCTCTCACTTATTTCCTAGTCTCGTCAAATTTGAATATTCTCTTTTGTGTATAATTTTATTCATCAATCATCACATTATTATTTATCCGAAACCGGTATTTAAACAGTATTTTATTTTTTACATTTGTTTGTTTTGGTTTTTTTAATAAAAACTTTGAAAATTTTATTTTTTCAAAGTTTATTATTAATTTTGTTTTCCCGTTGTTTCCTTTCTTTTAAATTATTATTGTTTGTTTGTTTTTGTAAAATAAGTAATCTCTTTTTGAATTTGACAACATTTTTTTGTCAAAAAATTCCATACTTTTTTTTTGTTTATTAAATTTCGAAAATGACAAGAGTCGCTCCGGCTAAAGCCGGAGCTCGCAATCAAAAGTTTTACATGGGGTATTGCACTTGTCTTGAACAATGGATTTGCAATGTTTCCTAAAGCTTTTCACAAACTCCACACGCTTTTTTTGCAATGTTATGCAAAATTTTCAATTCCAAAAATTATTTTTCATGCATATTTTATCCATTCCACAAACATTTGCATATTCTCTGTTTGTTATGTGGACATTATTGAAAAATTCCACATAACAAACAATTAAAAACGAAGGGTTTTGCATTTTTTATTTAAAAAATTGTTGATTTGTTTAAATAATTCTAAAAAGCAGCTAATAAGTTATTATTCGTTTTTGTACAGTACCTTAAATTAATTACACACTGTTATATATTCTCCGCGCTCGGTCTTTCAACGGCTTTTGTCTAAAGTTACACAATAGATTTTTTGAAACGGCTCCATTTTTTCCCTTATTTAAACTCGCATTTTTTATATCTTTAAAAAATTCCGATTTAAATTCAGAAAAGCAATTGTTTTAAAAAATCCATTCGAACACAAAAAAAATATTATTGTTAAACATTTAATTAAAAATCTTTCCGCTCCTTACAAAGCCAAAAAAATGAGCGGAAAACTTTTTTAAATTTCTTAGACACTTATATGACATGAGGCAAGTCATTAGGTCTAATTAAAGCCCACATTCTCTAATCATGCCTTTTAAACCCAAAAGTGGGAAGTGTAATTCATTCCGATCAATTAATTTTATGCAAATCATTCTTTTCGAAACTTAGTAATTTTATAGCATTTCTCGAATTTTTTTCCAAAAGTCCAAAAATCTAATAATTTATAATTATACGTTATTATCTATTTTAAGCACCCGGTATTTCGACATCTTTTGTCTGAAGTTACACGAGCTAAATAAACAAAAAAACAAAACGTCTGCATTTTTTTATTATCCGTAATACTCGTTAAAACAAAAAGTTTTGCATTTTTTATTTAAAAAATTGCTGATTAATTTTAATAATTCTAAAAAGCAGCTAATTAGCTATTATTCATTTTTTCACAGTACCTTAATTTAATTAAACACTGTTATCTATTCTATGCACTCGGTCTTTCAACAGCTTCTTTCTCAAGTTACACGGGCTTTTACAGCAGATTTTTTAAAACGTCTGCATTTTTAAATTTTCTCAAATTTTTAATCGCACTTTAACAAAAACTTTAAATCAAAAAATATGCATTTTATATAAAAAAAAGCAATTATTTAAAAATCCATTCCAAAACAAAAAAATACAATTAATTTAAATTTAAATTCTTTGTATTTGTAATAAATCCAAAAAAATCAGTGAAAATTTTTTATTAAAATTTCTTTCGTAGACAGTAATATGACATGAGGCAAGTCACTGGGGTCTAACTTTTTAACCCAAAAATGGTAAGTTTAATACATTCTGATCAATTAATTTTATACAAATCATTCCGTCTTTTTTCACACCCACATTGGTTTTTCAGTGTTTTAAATTTTTATCCAAAATGGTATAAAGTTTTACAGCAGTTCCTTTTCAAACCTTCAGAATTTTTTTTGGCCGAAATTTTTAAAATAGCATTAATTTTTTTCAAACTTCCTAAATTAATACACGCTATTACCAATTTTAAGCACTTGGTTAAAAATCTACTGAAATTATCTGAAGTTACATGGGCTTTTGCAGCAGATTTTTTGAAATGTCTGCACTTTTTATCAGTAACTCGTTTAAACATTAATATGACATGAGGCGCCCTGCGGGCGCCAAGTCATTAAATAAAAAAGAAATTGAAACACTTTAATCATCAATTTTTACCCAAAATGACAAATCTGATTTTCATTTTTAGCTGCAAATTTTAAGCAAATTACTTTTATTCCGACTTTTTGCATTCTTTTTTCTTCATTCTTTTATCCACATTCATTCACATTTTTTCATTCTCCGACAATTTGCATTAACTTTTTCATTCTTTTTTGGATCTCACTTTCAAAGCCCCGTAACTTTTCAAAATGGCAACCTCCGGAAGATGAGGTAAAACTTTTCATTATCAGCACCCCATCCCCTACATTTCAACACCAAATAAGCAAACATTTAAACATATTGCACATCCCACAAACAAACAGACACATTCTCAATTACACCTACGGGGACAAGAGTCGCTCCGGCTAAAGCCGGAGCTCGCAAACAAAAGTTTTACATGGGGTATTGCACTGGTCTCGATCAAAGGCATAACATTAGATTTGCAATGTTTCGTAAAGCTTTTCGCAAATTCCACACGCTTTTTAGCAATGTTATGCAAATTTTTCAATTTCAAAAATTATTATTATTTATTCACTAGACACAAAGCGGGCCTCTGGCCCGCCGAGAATTGTATTTTCGGATTAAGTTTGTAATCCAAGGATTTTTCTAAACGGTACCATTTTTGAAAAAGCGTCCCTCTGTGTAAAATTACATTAAATTCACCTTTTCGAATTGAAACTATGTATTTGGCATAAGCGCTTTTTGTTCACCTTTGATTTGAAGTAATTTTTTTTTAAAATTTTTGGCAAAAAAAAAAAATTATTTTTTTTTTTTTGCCAAAAATAATTTCGAATTGGAAATAAATGGGATATAGCCATGGCTCAACGTTTGTCTTTATCTTTTTCTGATTTTTATCATAAATTGTGACATAAGAATCTGGTATTTCACCGTCATCCATCCGTTGTTGCAAAAACTGCAGCAACTTCATTAGATGCTTGCAAATTAAATCTTCTCTGATCTTGCCCCGGCGTTATTCCAATATGCAAAGATACATTTAAAGAAAAAAGAAATGTAAAAAGCTTTACCATTATCATCAACCTCAAATCCAGCTGCACAAAGTCTCGTTTCTTAATTTCTTTGCATTTGCATTCTTCTACAGCATTTTCAGCTCGAGCTTCTTGCTCATCAAAATTTGATTCACGATTTTGTGAGCGTGTTCTTTATTCGCCATTTTGCTCAGCTATTAGAACTGTAGATAACTATCCTCTTTGAGCCTCTTATCTTAATCTTTCTGTTGGTAAAATAAATACTTCGATTTTTTGTTTGTTTCTTTTATTCCAAAAACAAAATGTAGTAGTTGCCAAACTTCGCGCACCCTCCTTCTTCGTTCTCAAAAAACAATTTTTTTTTTTTTTGCGAATGAATAATAAAATCGCACATCCCACAAACCAACAAACAAACGAACATTCACTGTTTATTGGTAGGATATCATACATATTCTATCCATTCCACAAACATTTCCCTACTCTCTGTTAGTAGCTAATAAGTTATTATTCGTTTTTGCACAGTCCCTTAATTTAATTACACACTGTTATCTAATCTAAGCACTCGGTCTTCCAACAGCTTTTGTCTCAAGTTACACGAGCTTTGGCAGCAGATTTTTTATCCACTCCTTACAAAACCAAAAAAATGAGCGGTAAGTTTTATTAAGTTTTTTAGACATTTATATGGCATGAGGCAGGTCATTGGGTCATATTAAAACCCACATAATTTTTAACCCAAAAATGGGAAGTTTAATTCTTTCTGACCAATTAATTTTATACAAATCATTCCGGCTTTTTGCATAACCACATTGATTTTTTAGTGTTTTTTTAAATTTTAATCCAAAAATGGCATAAACTTTTACAGCAGTTTCTTTTGGAAACTTCGAATTTAATAGCATTGATTTTTTCAACAGTTTCTCGAATTTTTCTCCAAAAGTCCAAAAAGCTAATAATTTTTATAAGTACACACTATTATCTATTCTCAGCACTCGATATTTCGACAGCTTTTTATTATCCGTAATTTATACTCGTTTAAACATTAATATAACATGAGGCGCCATGCGGCGCCTCATGTTATATTAACTAAAAAACTAATCAAAACAAAAATTATTTTCATTCTCTTTTTGGATCTCACTTTCAAATCCCAGTTTTATGTATTTATTGTACGTATTTCCTATTTTGATTTTGTCAATCACCCGATTTGATATTTTTCAAGATTGACGCGAAATCAGAGCAACAACGGAACACCCACCCAAATTTAAAATCGCACTTTAACAAAAACTTTAAATCATCCAGCTAATAATTAGTTCTAAGTCTTTGCCGACTTCCTAAATAAATACACGCTATTATCTATTTTAAGTACATGGTTAAAAAGCTACTGAAATTATCTGAAGTTACATGGGCTTTTGCAGCAGATTTTTTGAAATATCTGCACTTTTCATCAGTAACTCGAAAGCATTAAAGCATTAAAATGACATGAGGCGCCCTGCGGGCGCCAAGTCATTAACTAAAAAATAAATTTAAACACACATTCTTTAATCATAAAATTTTACCCAAAATGACAAATCTGATTTTCATTTTTAGCTGCAAATTTTAAGCAAATTACTTTTATTCCGACTTTTTGCATTCTTTTTTCTTCATTCTTTTATCCACATTCATTCACATTTCTTTATTCTCCGACAATTTGCATTAACTTTTTCATTCTTTTTTGGATCCCATTTTCAAAGCCCCGTAACTTTTCAAAATGGCAACCTCCGGAAGATGAGGTAAAACTTTTCATTATCAGCACCCCACCCCCTACATTTTAACACCAAATAAGCAAACTTTTAAACATATTGCACATCCCACAAACAAACACATTCTCACATACACAAGGAGGACAAGAGTCGCTCCGGCTAAAGCCGGAGCTCGCAAACAATAGTTTTACATGGGGTCTTACAAAGGTTTAGCATTAATTTTTGTCATTTTACACATAATAAAAAAATAATAATTTCATTCCCTTTTGCAAAACATTTTTCATTTAAAAATCATGAAATTTGCATAAATTGGACACCGTTCGTTAGGGACCTCATACATACCATCTGAATCTCAAAGTTTCTTAAATGACTAATAATACAGCTTTCAACGCTACTTTAAAAAATTTGTTAATTTCACTTTGTTTGATATATAAGATAAAATAGAACAGAATACTGTAGCAAAATTTTTTTATGAAAATTATGTGTTCAAAAACTCCTAACACGAAAGCAAATGTATTCAATGAATTTTTTTGACACAAACAAATTATTTTTTGAATAAAAGTTGGAAAAAAATGTGAACTTATTTATTTATGTTACAAAATATAAAAAAGGTCAGTGAATCTATGTATTTGTTTTGGTGTATGTTTTTTGGTTTTAAACTAATTTCGAACATTTATAGATTGCACTATCTATTCTTATGTTTATACTATTAGAAAGCCTGAAGGAACTCAGATGATTACTGTAACTCATAAGTTTACTTGTTCCAATTTTTTTTATTATTTTCATGATTGATAAACTTCCATTTAGGCATGATCAAAATCAAATTCAATCAAAAAAAAACTTTTTTAAAAACGAAATGAATCAAATGTTTCAATTTTGTAACCGCTCTTTTTACCGGATTACGCGAGCGAGGCTTACCGGATTAGCTAAATCGAAGAGCTTGCCGGACGCGCTATACCGGAGAAGTATTACTTTAAAGTGAGTATTTTGTTTAAAAAAATCATGAGATATCTTTCTGCTTTGTTCTTATTATTTTCTCTTTTTTCTGCTATTTATTTCTTTTTCACAAATTCTAATGTACTTTTATTTTCTCTTGTTTTAATATTTTAAAGGTACTAAGCATCCTTAATAAATAAAGAAGTAATTTTTACTCCGGTGGCTGAAACTTTTTTCGTTATCTATTTTCTCCCTAGACATTTTTTCTCTGCTTTCATTTTTTCTAAATCATACTGTAGCTTTTTGTTTCGGTTGACTCTTGGTCGGCTACTGTAGCCTTAAGCCCGTCCACTACGTCAAAGTGGTCAACCTCGAACGGGTGCCCCCTTTTTGGCAGGGGGCGAGCCATTTGTCATACTTTAAATTAGATAGTTTTATTTTGCAAGTTTATGATTACGGTATTTTTCGATTTGCAGCCTTCTTCATTGTTTGCCCAATTCCAACAATTTTTTATAAACGATATTAGCCGTAGATGTTTTATCTTCTGGAAGCACAACTTTTAAACCTTCGATTGACCGTACTCGAGAGAATGCAACATAAAGTTGACCGTGAGAAAAGCATTCGTGCTTTAAAACTACTCCCACTTTATCCATTGTTTGGCCTTGACTTTTATTTATTGTCATGCAAAATCCAAGTTTAACAGGGAATTGATGTCGAGTTACATCGACAACTCCATGTTTAGCAGTGAGACTAATTCGAGGTATTAAAATTTCATCACTAAGAGATCCATCGATGTTGATTTTTTTCACAACTAAATTATGCTTCAATAAATTTGTAACAACTAATCGTGTACCATTGCAAAGTCCATCTTCAATTGATAAGTTTCTGATTAGCATTACAATTGCATTTTTTCGAAGTCTTAGTCTGTAACTTGGCAATCCTTTGATATTTTTTGTTTTGTAATTTTGATGAATTTCCCCGGCAGCTTGTAAAATTTCATCACCGTAATGGTAAACATCTTGTGCATGATAAGTTACTTCAGTTTCTTCATCCAAAAGATCCAAAACCTGTTCATTCAATTCATCAACATCTTTATTCCATGTTGCTAAAATTGCACGTTTCATTACTGTAGCGGGGTCATAATTTTCCATAACATCGCCAAAAATTTCGTCAATAATGTCCCCTTTGCTCATCCATTCTTCTGGAATTTTTATTTCATTTGGATTTTCACCAAATCTTCCTTCTCCAATTTCGACCAACATCTTTTTAAATTCATTTTCGTGAGCCAATGCTCGGACATTTTCAATGAGTTCGAATTTTTGGAATTGTTTCCACAAAGGTGAACAACAAACTGAAATTCCGATAATTTCTTCTACAGTACCATTTTCAATAATTGGAGCACATTGACGAAAATCGCCACCGCATAAAAGAATTTTTCCACCAAATGGAATATCTTTGCCCGTAATTTCTCTAAGTTTACTATCGACAACTTCAAGAGCACGTTTAGGAGCCATCGGAAATTCATCCCATATAATAATATCTGCTTCTTCAAGCATTTTTCCATGTGATGAATTGGGCTTTACTCCGCTATTACTGTCACTTTCGAAAGGGAATTCAAGTTTAAATGCATTATGGCACGTTCTTCCCATTGGATATAATGATGCAGCAATTCCGCTCCATGCCATTATTACAACTTTAAAGCCTTTTCCCATCGCTAATTTTCGAATTGTATTAAAAGTGTAGCTTTTTCCTGACCCACCAATTCCATCAACATAAATGCAACAATTTTTATCCGTTGTATCTTGTAATTTTGCGGTTACCGTATCCACAATTGATTTTTGTTCTTTATTCATTACAGTATAATTTGCAATTCCTTCTTCATATAAAGCTTTTAAATCAATTGTATCTTCATCTTCGAATCCAATTTCTTTCATGTATGCTTCCAATTCTGGATAATCTGATAAATGCTTATCTTGATTGAGCATACTTTTAACAATTTTTCGCCATGCAACATTTTTCGCATCATCAATGCTCCATTTTTTAAGCAAATCTTTAATTAAATGATCTTCAAATTTTTTGAATAATTCCAAAGGATTCCCAAGATCGCAATGAGCCAATAATCGTGCAAATAAATATCTGAATTGATACGGTGTTGTATGATTTAACGCTTCAAAAAGTGTATCTTCATACAATTTATCGTTAACAACTAATCCAAGTGCTACACATGCTTCACGATACGTTGTATACAGTACTCCATCAACCGTTCGAATATTTTCAAATGAAGTTGGTCCAGGAACAGCCATTAATAATCTTCTGAGATAAAAGCAATTTGTTCGTTTAGGATTTACATTATATAATCTGCAAAGTTTTGGCTTTGTAGTTTTTTTTCTCGGATTCCATTTTCCAGCTTTTCCATCCCAAACATGATCAATTCCAATTTTATTATACAGTATTTTTTCAGGGATTTTGATATGATTTATTGGTTTTTTTTCTGCTTTTAATTTTTCGATTGTTTCTTTTGCTTTTGCAATTTCCTTTTCACGCTCTTGGTTAGCTTTAAAAAATGCCATTAATTTTGAATCTTTTTCTTTAGCTTTTTCCATCTCTTCATCTCCTGCATCTTCTCCCATATAAAGACTTTGTTCATTTTCTAGATGTACTGCAAGTCTGTCCACAGAATGGCTTAAACGATACATCCAAAAATCAGATAAATGCCAATGAGCTTCGGTAGCACTAATATATCGATAATCTTCGTAACTTTTAATTTCATCATAATTTAAAGCTTGAACCATTTCATTATCAATGAATTCATTCATTTCAACAAAAGCTTTATCATCACCTTTAAACATGTATTTGAAGACATAAAATACTGTAGCAATGGAATTTATAGCTTCAACATTTATATGAGATTGCATGAGTTTAAGTAAATAAGGATTATGCGGGACAACCCATCGATTATCAACGTCAACTTCCTTTCCATTAACTTTCATCTTAAAAGATCTGCCATTATCAGGACGCTTAGGTCGTGTAAAACCATTGTCATCCATCACAGTTTCTTCACAAAGTTTTTGAGGAAACTTCCTTTTACATTTTCCATCGACCATGCATGGTGCTTTTGGATTATGTATGCCACAGGGCTTATGTATCATAAATTTTTGGACATATTCCAAATATTCTTTATCGAAAATTTCACCGCATTTATCGGCTTCTTCTTGTGATAATGGTGGCAAAAAAGCTTTTATATATGCATCTACTTTATCTACAGTATCCCATTTTTCTTTCAATGTAAAAGCACAATGACAGTGTGGAAGTCCGCGTTTTTGAAATTCAATAACAACAACTGAGCATTCAACGGGCCCAAAAATTTCTTCCTTTTCAATAACACGGATTAATTCATGCATTTTTTGATAGAAGCAACTGTTTACAACATCAGGTCTTTCCCATGCTTTTTGATTTTCATAAAGATTCATTATTATATCTTCATCTTCAGGATTCACGGTCATTGTTATTAAAGTTGTAGGCTTCCCAAATTCATCAACCATAGAAATAGCATCAGAACAAAGTTCTCTCAAATATCTTGGGCCACCATAAAAAGTACTGGGCAAAATTTTAAGGCTTCCGGGAGTTCGTCCTAATTTTTCTGCTTGTCGATTTAAATGTTCTTGAACATCTTTGTAACTTGCAACTTTAAGTTTTTTCTGATTTACATTTAAATACCGTAATCTGCTTCCTTCAACTTTTGCCCATGCATCGCAAAGATACTGTAGAAAAAGTTTTCCACCATGCAAAATTGGATTAAATCCATAAATTTCTTCACATCTGTCATTAATTTTAAAAGCATAATATTCTCTTTCTGTAAGCTTTCCAAATTTAGGTTCATTAGGATCACAAAGTTGATTATCGTAAAAAACACCTTTTCCATTTGGATAAAATAAAGTGTAACTTAAAGGTTCAACTCGCGGATCCCATTCTGGTAAAACTTCATATGTATTATTTCCCGCTTTTTTATCGAATATTACAATATCATCTCGTGGAATTTCGCCATCAGGTCCAGGAGTATAAACCAAAGCAATTTCATTTTCGGCTTCGACTCTATCGTAATTTCTTTTTGCATTTGGTTTACCTTTAAATACCAATCTTAATTCATTTGATTTTTCTCCCGTTGCTTTTTCATTTGCCTTTTGTTTTTCCACTGTTTCCTTTAGCATTGTATATGCTTGGGCAAATATATTTACTTCCCGAATTGTTTCGTCCAACTCTTTCATTAGCTCTTCATTAAGTTTTATATTATTTTTAACTCCAGCTTGTACACGGGCTACGGTAGCTTCAGCGCTATCAACGATGTAATTCTGACCAGCAAAAGTTGCATTATCTCCGGAAGGCAAATAAGTTCTTGGCATTTTGTGCAAAACTTTTCCTTGAATTTTAAGGTACGGTACTCCTGGAGCTAAATTGACATTTTTGGCATACATATGAGCGCAACTGAGACTTGAATTTATCATCCTTTTATTCACATCAAAAACTTTGACATATTTTTCATTTTTATGCTTTTTTGTCATCAAATCTTTTAAATTTTGAGGATAATCTGGTACTGCTGCTTCCATCTTTATCTTTCCTTGCTTACAACAACTTGTAAAAGTTCCATCTTTTTGTACTTTTTCAGTTCGAAAATGTTTTGCTCCACATCCTTTGCATATTTTATCTCTTTTCCCCAATTTGAATGGTTCAACACTCTCAAATTCACCACCTTTTCTGACAACAAAAGGCAGTACTTTTTTTAAAACTTCAATCCTTTCAGCTCTTTCTTTTTTTAATTTTTCTTGCTTTTCAATTTTTTTAATTGTGCGTTGTACTGACATTTGTTGTTTTACAGTAAGTAAACGTTGAGATTTTTCATCTTCATCTTCATTTTCTCGTAGTTTCTGCATTGAATTAGCAACTTTTTGTAACCTTTGTGATTTTTCGTCTTCGGTTTCATTTTCGCGTTTAATTTTTTTTGATTCAGCATCTTTTTGTAGTCTTTTATGTTTCTCATCTTCAGTTTCGTTGTTTCGACGTTTTTGCATTGAATCTGCAACATTTTGTAATCTTTCTTTTATCTCCTCGTCATTTTCCATTGATCTTTGTTTGGCTTGAATATCTGCCTTTTTAATTTTCTCATTTTGCATTGATCTTTGAGAAAAATCTTCTTTGCATAATTTTTGTAGTTCACTGAGATCTGTTTTTTCCTTTTCAGTCAGTGAAGCCCTCTTTTTTCTCATATATTCCTTTTTCTTTTCATTTTCTGCTAATCTTTCTTTGACACTTTTTATTGATGCATTATATTTATTTCTTGATTTTGCTTTAGAAATCTTTAAACGTTTGCAATATTCTGGATAAGTTTCTTTCAATTCATTTTGTAATTTTAATTCTTCTCCAGTTGAGATTAAACTTTTTTCTTCAACATTTTCAATTTCCACCAGTTCTTCTTTTCCAAATTGTCCCAAAACACCAAAATTTTCTTCCTTTTGTTTATTATTAATTTTATCTTTAAGATTTTGATTGTCTTCTAACTTTTTGTTTAAAAATGATTTTGATAAATTAAAATCGGTTCTTGCAGACTTATCTTTTTTTATATTTTTTCGATTACAGTAAGCAATGAAATTTTCTTTTGTTTCACTTTTAATTTTATTTTCATCTTCGATGGATAAAATTATTTCTTCTTCATCGAAATCCATTGGTTCCTCAATTTTGTCATGTTCGTCAAATTTTGCCTTTTTTATAACTTTTGGGACTTCATTGTTATCAGATTTTCTTTTTTTATCCTTTTTCTTTTCAAAACAATTCTGTTGAATTTTTACTGATTCTTTTTGGCTTCCACTGGCTGCAATTTTATTAATATTTTTAATCATTTTATTGGCTTCAAATGATAAATCAATTACTTCCGTTTTAATGTATTTTTTATCAATAATGTTATCATTTAATATTTCAACTTCATTATCATTGTTGGCATTTAAAGTTGAATTTGTGATAAAAGGCAAATAAAAATTATAAACTTCTTCTCTCCATGCATTGGCTTCTGTTGTTCCAAATTTTAAACATTCATTATTTAAAATTCTGTATGAAAGCATACAAATCATTGGGCCACAGTTATATCCATCATATTGGATTAAAAATGAATCATCTGGTGCATATGTAATTTCACAATCTTCACCACAAAGCAATAAACAAATGAGTTTTAATTTTGATAAATACGGTCCTTCTAATGGCCATCTTAAAGTACAATAAAATGTGCAAATTTTTGTTTCTTTATCTAAAATAGCTAAATTCCAATGATTTGGCATATGAATAGGTATCACAGCTTTTTTAAATGTGTTACTGTATCGAGGAATTGTTGGTAAACGATAAGGAAGTCTTCTTTCATCGCCCCAATTTTCAATGATTCTTTGCTCCCAAACTGTGGCGCTGACCAATAAAATTTCAGGATTGCCTTGGATAACATCTTTATATATAACAGAATCGATTGTTGCATCATCAATGAATTCCTTGTTTATAACTTTATTTAAATTGTATAGAGCAAGTGGAATTTGGAGGGAATTGTTTACAACCTCATCCAGTCTTGCATCATCGCCATTTTCATCACCATCACCATCAATTTCAATTACATTATTATTATTTTGAGGCGTCCCTCCCTGATTTATTAGATCAATCTCCAGCGGCCCGACAGAAAGATCCTCCAACATATTATTCAACATAATTATTAATCAATGCCAAGTTCTAACATAAATTTCTAACAAACCCTTTCGGGCAACAAACAAACCCTTTCGGGCAACAAACAAACCCTTTCGGGCAATTACAAACCCTTGCGGGCAATAAACAAACCAACAAAGAGCCTTAAAGACTCTTTGTGGCCAAAAGCAAAAGTTTGAATTTAATTTATTTTCAAGTAAACTTGAAAAAAGGAGTTATTGGTAAACTTTGTAATCCAATAATCTCCAAAAATTTGATGAACTACCGTTTAAAGCAGTTCAAAGTTCGAATGAAAGAAATGTTTTTAAAGTTCATTCAAACATTTTTATTCAAATTATTACAACATTTATTTCTGTAAAATTTTTCATTCATATTTTATCATTCCCCCAACAATTTGCATTAAATTTTTCATTCTTTTTTGGATCTCACTTTCAAAGCCCCGTAACTTTTCAAAATGGCAACCTCCGGAAGATGAGGTAAAACTTTTCGTAATCAGCACCCCATCCCCTACATTTTAACACCAAATAAGCAAACATTTAAACATATTGCACTTCCCACAAACAGACAAACAAACACATTCTCACATACACAAGGAGGATTGATTTAAAAAATTTATAATAAAAATTTATAAAATTTGCATAAAATTTGTTTCTCTTACAAAATTGGATAATATTTAATGATAAAAGTTATCTCGAAGTGATTCAGACCATTGTTGATTAAGTTCATTTTGATGAATTTGAGATTTTTTTCGTTCTGCTTTTACAGCGGCTTCCGAATGTTTTTTTCGATATTTTCCATTTTCATCGACATCATCATATCCATCAATGCGGGTATCAAGATTAAAGGGGGGTCGATGATTTAAGGTGGATTCCGAGGAAAGTTCCGAGGAAGAAGATATTGAAGATTTTCCTTTAATAATATTTTTTTAAAATATACAGTTTTTTTTTCGTGATAGGACTTAAAAAAATTAATTATTTCAAACTTACGACGTTGTGTTTTTGAAGAAGTTTTTGAAGAAAATAGTTTATCATCATCTTCAACAACAACCACAATTTCTGTGCTATTATTCCATCCAGGTTGTTGGTGTTGGTGGCGGGGTTGGGGATGAGTTTTTGTTTGACTTTTTGAACGTTGACGTGGCTGTAAAATAATTATTTAATTCCGTCAGTTTTAATTAATTTTGGGTACTGTATATTATAATTAGTGTTTTCATGCCCCCCTTCCAAACATCGCCACCATCATCGGCGACTTCTTTTGATCTTTTTTAAATGTCGCCGCCTCCGGTAGCGCAAAAACACTAATTATAATAGCCAAAAGGGTTATCAGAGCAGTATTTTTGATACCCTGTTTTTGATTGATCAAGGATTTGTAATTTTATGCAAATTTTAAAACAAAAAAGAATATTTTTAAATAAATATTATTTAAAAAAAGATAAAACGAAATTTAAAAGTAATCTTACTTTTGTAATCACTGATCCCGACGACTTTTTATTACTCATAATTTTTTTTGGTAAAAAAAATTGTTTAAAAAATAAAGCAGAGAAAAAAGATGTACAAAAAACAGAGATAATCTTTTAAAAATCTAATTTTTTGTTGTGTTTTTTCTTTCCAAAAAAATATTTGTATGTTTTTTTAGAAGTCAGAAGTTATGTTGCTTAGAAACCGATGATATTTTTTTATATTTTTTCGTTGTTTTTGTTTAAAAAAAAGAACAAAAGAAAAAAGAAAAATGCATTTAAAATTTATAAGTGCCAAAAAAAATTTTTTGGGAATTTTACAATATAAATATTAATGGCTTGAAATGGCGGCCATGACACGCTACGCCAAAATCTTAATATCAGTTTTGATAGTTATCTTTGTTATCTTTGTTATCATTTTTTTTGCAAACTGATATCGTTTTTTTGAAACGATTTTTCCAAGGAAAATAAAAAAAATAAAATTCAGAAGAAGCAGAATTAAAATTGTGGCGTTGTGTGACAGGTTGCCAAAAAAATGGAAGCTTTGTTAAAAATATCGAAAATATATTTTTTTATTAACATGGTTCCCTAACTTTGTTGCTTTTAACGGAATATCTCTCTCTTCTTTTTTGTTCCTCATATTTTTTTTTTAATTTATAAATACGGCATTCATTTTTGCATAATCTTGTGATCGATGATAATCCTTTCTTTTCTTTTCTTTCTTTTGTAGTCATCCTCGTCATCGTCATTGTCGTCGTCGTCAAGGAGGTTATTCCATTGAAAGAGAGCCAACTTTCTCAACCGCCTGCCGTGGCATTTATAAATAAATATATTTTTATATCGGATCATGGAATACAGAAAGAGAAAAAAAAGATCATAAAAAGAATCATCCGAACAAAATTTGCATAATACACTCTTTAATTCAAAATTTATATAGGATTTTTTGTGGTCTTTAAATAATAATAATAATAATAATAATAACAGAGAGAAAATAACAAAAATCGACGCACTTTTTTTTTCGTTGTTGCTTCTCAAAAATCATGAATGGCGATGTCGATGATCATGGATGGATCGGGAAGGAAGAAGGGTGGAGGGGGGAGATAATCCGTTAAAGAGAGTAAAATCGAAACAATAGACAAAAGAAAGAAATTGAAACCCATGAAAAAATGAAAGATAAAAGAGTGCTCAAAAATAACAATGAAAGAAGCACACTGTAAACACCCGAGACATTTTATTTTACAGTAAAACATAAAAGAGAGACGACTGTTGTAAATCACTTGAAAAAAAATTATATATATATATAATTAATAATAAGCTAATCAGATTTTTTTCGTATCTATTATTCAAAAAAAAGAAGAGGATAATCGGGGGTTAAAAGTCAAGTGTTACAGATGGATATAAGCATGTCTATCTTTTTGGCGGTCGGTCATAAAACGCCAAAATCCTATAAATTATTTTTCTGTATGATTTTGATTATTTTTTATCATGTTAGATACAGTAATCCATTAAACATCAATGTTTCAAAAAATAAATAACAAAAAAATCCGGATTTTTGGCATTCTTCCACAGTCTGCCAAAGCTATATTAAGTTTGATATAATTTTTGAAGTTTGAATTTTCCGATATTTGTATACTGTAATTTTTTAATTTTATCCATTCAAAAACTTTTTTATTCTATGATTAAAACTTTTTCCCCCACTTTTTTTTCTGATTTAATCAATCAATCAATTTTTAAAAGCTTTTCTTAAAACATACATATTTTTTTGATTCCCCTCAAAAAATGCATGTAAAAAAACTTTTAAGAAGATTAAAGTTAATAACAATGTAATCGACAGATTGTTAATCGTTTTGTTGTGTGTTGCAGACTTTATCATTATCATTATCAATGTGATTGTGATTATCACTGCGTCGCGCTTTTTTTTATTGTTCAACGTCAAAAAGAATGTGTTCGGTGTGTTCCATTTCTTTTTCGTCTTTTTTAGCTTTGTACGGATTAAAGAAGGGGTGATAAGGAGGACAATAGAAAAATAAGTTTTAATAGAAATATGAGACGACACCTTTCATTAAATTAAAATTAAAGCATAAGCTTATAATTAGTTTGATACTTTTACAGTAAGAATATACTGTATATTTTAAAACTAAATTTTAGTAATCTTAAAATATTTGTGGTCAATTTTTGTTGAAATTGGAATATCAGAAACACTTTCATCGTGACTCTGGCGACTTGTCCCAGAATGCCAAAATTCAGATATCTTTTATTAATTAGTTTTGTTTTAAAGTTTTTTGGCATAAATATTTAATTGGGTTATTGTATCTTTATCTTTGTGATAAAAATAATCAACACTATATCAAAGATCAGTTATAGGACTTTTGGCGTTTTATGACCGACCGCCAAAAAGTTGGAGGACATCAACCATCGCTTAAAGCAGTCTCAATTTTCTCTGTACATTTCCACATTTTAAACATATCTGTCATAAATCAATCAGACACAACAAAAAAATAATATATATTTTGATAAGAAAATGATATTTTCCTCCTTTTTTCTTCTGAAATATATTTTTTTTATGGCTGCATTTAATCATTTTTTACGAGCATGTAAAAAAGAAATTGTTTTTAAAAGTACAGTAGACTTTTACAAATAGCTTTTTTTTGTAAAAATAGAAATAAAAAATTACTGCAATTTTGTGCTTACTTTTTTTATTTACAAAAATAATTCTGTTTAAAGTTTTTTCTAAAAATTTGTCTGTGTTTTTAAATCGTGTGTTTTGATTTTTCTTTTCATTGATATAAAAATACTTTAATGAGTGATAAAAAAAAAGATGGAGGTTGAAAGTTTGATAAATTTGAGGCAGATAAATTTCAGTCAAAGTGGTGCCACAAAAATTGACGTAAAAAAAGTGATTTGATAATTTTGAGTTTTTTTTATTTAAATGGTAAAAATTCCATGTATTTTGATACTGTCCAGACGTGACGTCACGCATTTTATGGGAGGTGAGGTTAACAAAATGTGATGCCGCTTTGAAGTGCGGTATTAGATCAAAGGAATTGAGAAAGGAGAGTTTTAAAAACTTCGGAATTTTTCCGTGACGTCATGTCTGGGGACATTTTCATTTAGCAAATAATTTTTAGCAAAATATAAAAATGATTTACCAATTTTTGGAACATCCCTCAAATTATCATTATTATTATTTGTGTTTCGAGACTTTTTTTTTTGTTTGTTGCAAAAGAATATAACAGTACAGATTTCATTTTGGAGTGCTTCCCTAAAAACATTAGTCTTTTTTTAACAACTTTTTTTCTCTTCCACTTTTCTTTTATCCCCCCCTATTTTAGCTTTCATTTTTAGTGTTCTTTCTCATAACTCTCTTTGTTACACAACAAACAAAAATCTCTCTGAAACACTTACTTAATTCTTTTTTCTTTTTCTTTCTTTTCTTCTTTGATTGAAGTGTGCGCAAAAACAAATGTTTTCTTGCTTTTTTCTTTTTTGTTGAAAGGATACTTGCATACTTGAAAGTGATTATCTATCATTTCACACAAAGCTTTTCGTTTATGAATAAATATATAAATATGTTTTGTTTCAAGAGGTGGAGAGATAGTATTTATGTATGTATGTTGTTGGGTAAAATAAAATAAGTTGAAGCATACCCAAAGAAAAAAAGAAGGCTTTTAACTTTGAAGTAGTTTAACAGGAAAAAAATATGTTATTTTACAAAAAAAACGTATGTATGCAAACGAAAAAGAAAAAAAAAACGTAACAAATGTTTGACATCTTTTTTTTTTGCAACACTTGAAAAAAAATGTTGTATATTTTTAGGTGAAATTTGCAAAGATTTAAGTATTTTGACTTATGTCCACACCATTTGTTTGGCGACGTGTCATAAAACGCCAAAATTTTATTACTCCACTGTGATTTTGGATTTTTTTATCATAATATCATAGATACAGTAATCCCAATAATGTAACAATGTCCAAAAAAATAATAAAATAATGATAAATTGATTAACAGAAGATATCCCGGATTTTGGCATGCAATGACAGATCGCCAAAGCCGTGCTTACAAAGGTTTAACATATTTTTGTAATACTTAAAATTACTAAAATTCATGGGACGGTTCTTACAAAGCTTTTTCTGCACTCTTTCCAACTGAACAAAATATATTTTGATTAAGCTACAGTAATCTACAGTAACTTTAACCGACAAAAATGATGTTACTTTGTAAACATGCCATTTCTTAAAAAATTTCATACCGAAAAAAAACAGGACACAATTTGAATTCTTTAACCCCCAATGATATTTTTGACCTTTTGTGTTAAAAAAACAATAACATATACATACATATATATATTTCTCCCCGATTAGTAACAACTGTTTCCGGTCAAGAGTTGATGGGCTTTGCTATTTTTAATATTTGAATATATCTTTCATTTTTTTTCTCTCCCTCCATTTTTTCCTTCCGAAATTAAAGTGTTAAAATTTACGACACATATAATGGCACAAAAAGAAGAGGAGACGGATCATTGAATGAATGTGTGAAAGTAAGAAAAGAAAGATTAGCCCATCACATCTGATCTCTCTCTCTCTCTCTCTTAAATTAATTTTGAACACCCAAAAAAAGTGTACAACTCATTTTTATAGAGAGGGAGAGAGATTGCGCAATTGAGGACATAAAAAAATAAAATAAACCATTTTTTTAAGTGTGCAACAAAAAAAAAAGTTACAACAGAAACAGAAATTTTGACTTGTGTTTCATTTTTTTTCATTGTTTATGTAATCAAAGATAATCTTGGAAAAAGGTCAATAAAAATAAAAGTTTACAATAACAAAAAAAGAAGAGAGTTAATTATGTCATAGCAAAACTTGTTGAATGTTATGACCTTTAAAGCCAAAAGAAAAGTATTTTTTACAAAAAAAACCATTTTTTTGAATTAAATAAAATAAAATTGATCCCTGACAAAAAAAATATATATTTTTAAAAAGGCGCTGTCAACAAAAAAAATATAATTATGTATTTATTTTCAATTTTCAATTTAAAAACAAGCTGTCAAAAACGATATCTCTTCTTTCTTTTTTTGCTGCATTACTTTTACTTTTGTTTTCAATTTGCATAATCCCGAACAGAAAAAAAATATATATAAATACAGGAAATTGTGTACCAAATGAAATCGACTCATCTTTCCCTTTTTTGGACGCCATTGTTTTTTGCCGCCTTTTGTGCCAAAAAAAGAAGAAAGAAGATGGAAGAAAAGGAAATTGGAAGAAAATGTCATTTTTGAAGAAAAAAAAGAGAGGGTGGTTTTAAAAAAAGATGCAAGCTGCAGAAATATTCCTTTTTGTTTTAATTCTTGTAAGCATTTCAATTTCCGGATTATCTTTTGTTTTATTTTGTTAAAAACATAGCCAAAAAAACATCTTCCTTTTTGGTATACTAAAATTTTAAGAAGATTATTTGTAATATGCAAATTTGTATATTTTTTTTGGAAATTGAAAAAATGTATATTTGAGTTAAAAAAATAAATATACAGTAATCCACAAAGATGTAATAAATGTGTTGGAATTTTACAATTTTTATTCAAATTTAAAAACATAACCCCTCTTGACATTGCCCAACTTCGTTTTTTGAAGGGTTCATTTGTTTTCTTTCCCAAAAAGAAATAAAAATTATTGCCTCAAAAAAAAAGGTAGTCATAAAAATGCCATCATTTTTTTTGATTGAGACAAAAATCGCTGTCATTTTATTATATATTTTTTTTCGATTACAACAATGTTGTAATCGAATGTCTTCCCCTTCCCTTCCATGGTGGCAATATAAAAAAAACAGCAGCAAAAAAAACTTTTTAGGTTTTATTACCCCCACCTCTTTTTTTTTTGCATGATTCTTGTCTTCTTCTTCTCTTTTTTGTCGTCAACGATTAAAACAAACTTAAAAACATTTTTTTTATTGTTGGTTTTATATTTTTTTGTGAGTGATTAAGTTATGTTAATGATCACGGGAAAATAAAAACTAAAAGTTCATAAATAAATAAATATTTTTGAAAAAGAGAAAAAAAAGAGGAGGTCAGGGTTGTTAATATGGGATGTATTTACATTGGAGAGTTTACAAAAAAAATAAAATATTTATTTTTACAGTATATTTGTCGTTAGAGAAAATATACTGTAGTTTATTTCAAAGGTTGGGGATTGTCGAGATCGGAGGTCAGCGAAAAATCTGAACTTGTAAAAGCCTTTGATCTTTTGCCGCACTTTAAAGCTGTATCCAGATTTTGCCTGATTTCCGCTATCCTTAAAAATGGTGATGTCAGATCTGGGGGAAATCTCATTGTCAAAAACATTGATCTTGGATATGGTAATTTTAAATTTGCATATATCCTTTTATTCTTTGCAACATCTTTTTTTATCCCTTTTTATCATCAAGAAATCAAGAAAGAGTATTTTTATGATTTTATGATATGGGAAAAAAAAGAAGAAGAAGTGATTAATAAATGAAAATGACCCTATCACTTTTTCGTCTTCTTCTTTTAGTAGCTGCTTTACATTTGTCAAAAGATGTCTTCATTAATCGCTCACTCGTTTTTCTTTCTTTCCCCTTCCTTCCGATTACACTTTTTTTTTGTCAAATGACAAGGTTAAAACAAGTTTAAAAACATTAGTTTTTATACGAGCGAAAAAAAGGAGAGAAAAAAAGAGATATTTAGATGGATGTGAAACACATACACAAATTGTAACAACTCTGATGAAATTCAGTCAATCATTTGATTGATAAAAAAAAATAATAAAAATAATGATTAAAAAAAGGAAGGAAAGAAGTTAGTTGTGACAAAAAAATGAATTTGTGTTTTTACAAATTCTGTCAACTCTAAAATAAACAAACTATAATGTAGCATTTTTTTCATTGAATTTTATTTTATTTAAGTGATAGTCGAAAAGTTTGTTTTGCGGTTTGCATTCTTGGCAAAGTGTTCTGACCTGAATTTGGCAAAGTGTTCTGACCCTACAAAAAGCTAAATGCTAACCGGTGGGTAATTACCCAAAAAAAGTAGCAAATAAATTTTAGTTGTTTTTTTTGCTGCAAAAATTTAGTGAAAAATTGCAAAAAAAAGTGCATGTATTTTTATTTTTGCAAAGAAAAATGATAAAAGCAATTAACAGTCAAAAAAGCATTCCTTTTTTGTTCGTTTAATTGATAGTCGTAGGCTTAGTTGGGTGTATTTGTGTCTCACCCATTTTTGTACTTTTTTAAATGTCAATGAAAAAGATGTTTTTTTTTTCTGTCTTTAATCCTGGGCTTTAATTTTTGAAAAAAATATGTTTTTTTGATTGAATTTTAAAACATTTTCATGTGATTTATACCGTATCCTTGGGGGGTAATATAGTTTTTAAATTATTTTATTTTGTAATATCAATTTTGGGTCATAGAAAAAAAAGAAGATAGACAAAACCTTAAAAAACTACAGTAATAAAATAATATTTAAAATGATAATAAAAACATGAATGCAAAAAAAATGAAAATAATAATATTTTTGGTCACTGATATTGAGAGGAGGAGGAGGAAGAGGAAGGGGGGGGGGTGCATTGCTTCGGGCAATAATAAAATACAAAAATACAAAAGAAAAAAAGCATTTAATACTGAGGCAAAAAAAAACAAGGATAAACAAAATACAAAAAAAAATTTAAATGACAAATAATTAATTTAAAAAAAAAAGTCATGTATGCTTAAAAGTTGTCAAACGAAAAGAAAATTTGTCAATGCAAAAAATGGGAAAAAAGAATGAAAGTTTATAATTTAAAATTTTTAAAGGAAAGATTTTTTTATAAAAAAAAGCCACCGCAAAATACTGTTTTTTTAGTGTTAAAAATTTTTAGAAATAATCAAAAAAATGTTTTTTCAAATATGTAAATTTTGAATTTCAAATTTTCGACTGATATCTGGTATCACAGAGATATCAATAAAAGATTAAAATTTAAAGGTTTGATCATTTTTTAAAATAATAATAATACTTGCATATAAAAAATATATCTCAGAAAAAGTAATTTTAGAAAACAAAAAAACAATTTTGTCAAAAATCAAAAAAACTACAGTAATCAAACTTCAAAAAAATGACTTTTTGGGGAAAAAACGGACACAAAATTAAAAAAAAGAAACAAAGAAAGCTCTAAATTTGAACAATGAATGATAAAAAAATATGGATGATGTTAAAATTTGTTTTAAAATATAAAAAAAAATTACTAAAATGTTTTTTCAAAAAAGAAAGAATGCCTAAGGGGATGCTTTAAGTTCAGATTTGACAAGCTCATTATTTAAATTAAAATTATTATTAATATTATTATTTGGTGATGAAGTTGTTGATGATTTTACAGATGATAGTCCAGAGGAGAGGAGATGCGGCTCAGATTTAACTTTTATTTCCAGGGGTAATAATGACGGCGAAATTGAGGTGCTACCATCTTCGGAAGTTGTGGTGACAGTTGTGGAGCCGGAAGTATTGGCGGCATTATTAGATGATGAGGATACGGTGGTGGTTGCGGTGGTATCTAAAAATATTAAATATTTTAATAAATGCCGTAATCCATTTTTCGTGCCATTTAAAACATTTATTTTAATATTTTTGCTTTAATTATAATATTTTTTTTTGCCGATACCTTTTATTTTTTGAGAAGTGGTTGTCATCAAAAAATATTAAAAATTCATACCGGCACATTTTTTTTTCAATGCCATTTTTGAATTTTTTTGAACCGCTATTTTTTTCGTTTTTTAAAAAATTATAATTCTTTAATTAATGCTTTTTTCATTGACCGCCCATGATTTTTCTTTAATATACTTCAAAAAAAAAAAGGTGATTATTTTGGATAGAATTTATTTATTTGATCGGAAGCTTTTTCTGCCACCCCCAAAAAAATACCTTTTTTAATTACTTTCTTTTATTTTTTTTTAATTGCGCGGCCGTTAAAAATTAAAGAAGGAAAGAAAGAAAGAATGTCGCTCAAAATTGTTTAACAAATAAAATTGCAAAAAAATTTTGATAGTTTTTATTAATTTTCATATTTTTTGGCAAAAATTGATTCAGGAAAAAGCTTTGTGAAATATAAAAGTGTAATTTTTTAATTTTTGCATTTAACTTTTGTTTTTTGGAAAAATACATAATTTTTTGGTGGTTTTTAATTAACCAAAACTAAATTAAACTAAAAAAACTGATTCATTCATTTTTATTCATTTTTCTTTCATTAAACGATGATAATAAATCAGCGATGATCTCTTTTTTCTTTCTCCCTTATTTAATTCTTTTTTATTACTTGAAAAATAAATGTTTAAATGATAGCAACGACAAAAAAAAGGAGGCATTTGTAAAACCGAAAAAAAAGGTGATGTACATGTATGAAATGTATTAAACAAGTATGCAATGAAAAATCTCATATCAATAATCATCAATTTTCGTAAGTTTTTCAAAGTTTCGAAAATGCTGTTTTTGAAAAATGACTCATTTTTTATTGGTTTAACTACGGTGGATTTTTCGATGAACAAATATTGATTTTTTTTGCATCTAATTTATTTTTAAAAAACATTTTTATAGTTTTGTAAAAATATAACCACGCTTTTTTTTTGTATTCAAAATTAACACATCTATTTTGCTTATAATTTATTGAAACTTAAAGGTTTTGTTTGATATATGTTTTTTTTTTTCCATGCCTCTCTCTCTTATCAATATAATTTCAACCCCCCGAGTGTCACTAAGCAAAAAATGAAAGTAGAACACTCAGATTAAAAGAAGAAAGAGAAAGAAAGAAGGGACAACTATCAATCACTCAAATCAAAATTTTAAAAAAAAGAGTTTTGCTTTCTCGAATAAAAACACGTCTGAGCCCCCCTCTAAAAAAATTGCTGTAAGGATGAAGTTCGCTTTTTGCTTTATTCTTTTACGTTTATGGCTTATCAGTGAGGGAAGGAAGGGGGTTGTTGTTTACTTTCCTATCAAACAGAGAAAAAAGAACATGATTCCATCCTTTTTTAATGAAAAGTGTTAAAGAAGTGTTTTACAGCTTTTTTTACGTACATTTTTTTGAATGTAATAAATTATAACCATTTTTAAAAGCAAATATCAGCAAAAAAAAGCTACTGTTTTTGAAGGAAAAAAATTGTTTTTCAATGTAATTTTTTTTAAATATAAAAAGATACTTACCACAATCAATTGAAGATGTATTTGCAGGATCATGATGATTGGGGGAGGGAGAATTAGGACGGGAAGATGTTGAAGGTTGAGGTGGAATGCTATTGAGATTTGATAAGCCATTCATTGCTGCTGCTGCTCCACCATTCATAAGAAAATTATTAAATAACATTGGATGCAAATTTCCTGCATTTCTTAACATTGCTGCAATTTGTTGTTGCTGTTGAAAGGCAGCTGCAGCCTGTTGAACTTGGGCAGCTTGATGGTGCTGCTGTTGTTGTTGCATAAAAGCATAAAGTTGTTGGGGCATTGGTAATCTATTAGCTGCCATTGCTTGCATAAACATTTGATTTGGAAATCCTGCTGTTGCTGCAGGATTTGGAAGTCCAATTGAATTTGTTGAAGCATTATTATTGGTGATGGTGGAAGAAGAGGTTGGAGGAGTTTGTCCAAGAAGGGATGAAAGATTTGTGGATGTTGTAGGAAAAATTGGTTTCTCTTCTTGATGGCTGCTAAGTTGTTGTTGAGAAGATGATTTTGATGTGGAAGAGGTATTACTCGCTGCAGAATCAGCCCTAGCATCAATCGTATCAGCAATTGACCAAATTTTATTTGATTTTTTTGGAGAATCCAAATCTGTTTCACTTTTAAAATTTCCACGAATTGAAGAAACTTCATTGCTTGGTTTTAGGTCATTGGTTGATAGCTCCAACGAGGTATCATTCCCATCATCATCATCATCCGAATCTTCACCAGAATTTCGAGGCTGCCATGTCATTTTATTCTCTTTTTTCAATCTTCTTCGAGCATTTGCAAACCAAGTTGAAACCTGCAAAAAATAGGGAGATAGAAATATTTCACTCTTTATAAATTAAATTCGAATTTTTTTTTCTATAAAAAACTTCTTAAAAAAATTTTTCAAAAGAAAATTATAGTATTGCTTTTTTTTTTCGGAGAGAGAGGGGCAATTGATTGCCTCCCAAAATTGCCTTGTCTGCGAATGTACTAAACATAATTCACTTTCATTCCCATTTTTGAATAAAGGGTGGGGGATCCGATTTTAAAACTAATTGACCGTTTCAGAAACGGCAAAAAAGAAGACAAGTGTAGAGGGTACGGTAGTTGTAAAAAAAAGAACTTACTTGTGTTAAAGTCATTCCAGTCACCATTGCAAGGACAACCTTTTCAGGCTTTGATGGATATGGATTTTTTCGATGATCTGTTAACCAAATTTTTAGGGGTTGTGTAATTTCTCTTGTGGCATTCTTTCGTTTATGATCAGCAAAAAAGTATGGGTTAAATGCCGCGGATGGATCCATCATATATTGCCGAGGTAAATGTGCCATTAATTCTTCCTATAATTTAATTTATGAATACTGTAGTATAACCATGGCACGTTTCAAAATGTGCCAACAAAAAACAATACTTACTGGTGGCATATTTTGGCACATTGCAAGCATTTGAGCTTGAGCTTGAAGGGCTCGATTAAATTGATTTGCTTGATCCATGCCAGCGGCAGCTGCGGCAGCCATATTTGGTGGAATCATTGGTGGCCTTGGCATATTTGAAGGAAAATTTGGTTGTATTAATGGCCCACTTGCAGCTAATAATCTTATCGTATCATTATTCATATTTGGGGAAGATTGATTTGAGGAGGGCAATACTGCTGCTGTTGCTGCTGCAGAAGATAATGTTGATGTATTTGATGAAGATGTGGAAGCTGGGGACGTCAATTTTGTTGTTGGCGCCGAAGCTAAAGGCGAAGGCGAAGACGATAAAGCTGCTGCAGTGTTCTCCTTAATTGGAGATGGTTGCAATGAATTTAGAGATGAAATGGTGAAAGAATTAATTTTGGATACAGTAATTTAAAAATAATTATTTTAAATATTTGAGCAAAATCAAATTTGAGTGAATACTTTTTTTTTTGAATCACTAAAATAACAACAAAAATTTAAAAAAAGAAAAGAATCACAAAAAAACTATAATGTTTTAACAACGACAAAAAAAAAGAAGAAAGAAAAAAAAACTCGAACACGACTTGTTTTTTCGCTTGTTTAACCATACCCAAACAGCAAAAAAAAAGAAGAAAGGTAGGGGGGGGGGGGCGGAGTCGAGGGGGAAAAGCAAAAAATGAAAAAAGGGGGAAAACATAAACGAATAAATGAATGATAAGGGCAAAAAAGAAAAATATATATTGGATTCAAAAATAACAGTGTTCCAAAAAGAACTCTCAATAGCTTCAGGTAAAAAAAACATGAATTTGTCACACAAAAAAAAAGTTATGCAACAAAAAATAATAATATTTTCTCATTCTTTTATTTTACCGCTTTTCTTGATTTGAAACATTTATTTTTGAAGCCTTTTTTTAGAAAGCGGCATTTTTCTTTTTTAAAAATCAAAAATATTTTTTCTTCCCTCATTTTTTAAGACATGGATTACCCCTTTAGAGCTTTAGAAAAGAGAGAGAGAAATCACTTGATTAAATAAATTTTTTTGTGTTACTTCAACAAAAAAAAGAAAGGAAGACAGTACCCATTCCATTTTTTTTGATACTTATGTAATACCTTTAAGGAGGTTAAATGAATAGAAAAAAGTTTATCAAGTGTCAAACAAGTAGGTATGAAAAAAGAAGGGAGAATAAAATGTTTAAATTTAAGATTCGTTTAAATCCATTTCAACTAAAAGAGAATAGAGAGAGAGGGATATATCCATTGTTTGTTTTGGGATTAAGATTGATTAAGTGGTGGTAGTGTGAAGAAGACAAATAAAAAAGATGAAAAAAATATACTTTTACTTGGCTATTATAATTTTTGGGGATACTGTTGTCAAACAAGGAGAAAACAACACACATTTGTGTGAATTTTTTTCCAAAAGAATTTTTTGTTATTTTAACTTTTTACACGTTTACAAATATTTTTCCAAATGATGTGATTATCACTCATTTCATCAAAAAATACCTTTGCGTGACAACCCTTTTTTTTTAAGGAATACAAAATTTAACAAAAAAAATAAAATTCCATAAACTTCTTTTTTTTTGCGGTAAACTAAAATCTCCGAAAAAAAAAAGATGATGAACACGAAAAAAATATGTATATTTAAAATTAGAGATAAAGGTAATCCATCAAAAATCTCTTTATCTCGATCCGTAAAACATGGAAATAAGTAAATAATAATAATAATTAAGTCTGGGAAAGTTACCCTTGTTTAACACTAATCAAAAAAAGGGAACATTTGTTGTATATTTATTTTTTCCTTTCATGTTTTTTTTTCTGTGACTTTGATTCTTTCTTTTTTTTCTTTTGAGAGAAGCCAAAAAAAGAAAGAAACATTTAAAAAAACAGAAAAAAAAAACAAATGAGTGATTAATAAACTTTTTTTTTTCGTAGTTAATTCTGTTAAAAGATTGTTTTAACAGAATTAATGAAAAAATAATAATATCAAAAGAAACAGAAACATGTTAAAATGATTAATGAAGAAAAAAAACACGAGAAAAAAAAATATGAAGCATTTAAAATGGAGCCAAAAAAAAGTTGGAGAAATGTAAAATTGTTTTTTTTTTGGCAAATTTTGGCGATACTTTGAAAAAAATGAGAAATATAAAAAAATGAATAAACATGTGTCAATAAAATGGTCAATCAGATGGGGGGGGGGGGTTACAGTTTGTAAATGAGCAAAAAAGAAATAATTAAAATGTGCCAATCTGATGGATTCGAAAGGAAGAAGGGCTAAAAAGCAGATGTTTGTTCTAGCTTTGAATATGTTTCACAACGAAATCTGTCATCACAACAAAAAACAGACACTAATTTAAAAATTGCATAAATATATTAAATTTATTTTGTTTTTAAATTTCATTTTTGATTTTTTAATTTTTTGAGATTATTTTGAAATGGTTTAATAATATTAAAGGATTACCACAAATTAAAAATCAGAGAAAAATAATTTATGCATTTTTATCCAAAAATATTTTAAGATAGGATTTTTTTCCATTCTATTTTTCTACCGTACCCTTTTTCTTTCTTCCTCTTTTTTGCTGCATTTTGGATAACCTTGTTTGACATTGAAATTTACAAAAAACATGGGTGGTTTCCTTTTTTCCTTTCTTTTCTTTTTCTCAGTTTTTTTTGTGAAAAAAAAATTATGTAATAAAAGAAAATATTTTTACAGAAGCAGTGATTTAAGAGAGAGAAATGAAAATTGAAGACAAAAAAGAGATAGAAAGAAAAATGGGGGAGAAAAATGTGTCAACTGTATTTACCACCACCTTGTACCAAGGATAAGAAACAAAACTTGTGTAAAGAAAAAAATGAGAGAGGAAGGTTATTTGATTGTCCCTATATTATACCCTTCCCCACTATCTCCCCCCGGGGGGAACAGAAGCAGAAACCTCCAAAAGGTCTTTTAAACATTTATAAACAGAAGACAGAAGATAATACTTCACATTTTTTTTGATATACTCCTTAAAGTTTTACATACTTAAAGGTAGAAAAAAAAAGAAGAAGAAGAGATTCATTCATTCTTTTAATCAGCAGGGGGTAATTTATTTTCAAGCAACAACAGCAGCAGCAGCAAAAAAAGAAAGAAAGATGGAATCTCTCCATGGGCGGTCAAAATTTATATACTTATATATGCAATTTTTTAACACCAGACGCTTCCTTCCTTTCTTTTTTTCTCTGTCATCAAATGTCGTGTTTTTTTTTTGAAGTTGTCAAAAAAAAGATGTATATATTAGAAGGTCATTTTTAGGGTTTTTGTAAAAACATTGTGAAAAAAAAAATTTGGAATCTGTGACAACAAAAAAATTAAAATGGCACCCACGAAAAAAGAGGGAACATTACTTGAAGAAAGTAATGTTTTGTCATGTTACCGTAACCCCTAACGCATAGCATTTTATCAGCATTTTTTTTCATACTGTAATATTGATAAAATTACAAAAAAGTTTTACACGAAATCATAAAACTCCAAATTATTATGAAAGAATAATTTTTTTTATCATTTTATCATTTAATCATTTAATCACGAGATTCTATTTTATTTCCACTTTTTTCTTCTTCATCTATTTTTTTTTTCGTGTTTCCGCCAATGTTTTAAAACAAACATATCAGAAAAAAAAACGATGTTAAAAAAACCCGCCATGAAATTAAATATAAAAATGAAAATGATCAACAATGTTATTAGAATCAAAAAAAAAACAAGGCAAGAAATTTTGGGGGAAAAAAACAATTAATGAAGACAATCATCATCATTTTTTATATTTACTATCATTTTCATTTTCATTATCAGCAATCATCGTCACATTCTTCCGTTTTCTTTTTTGTGTGTTATTACAAATTTTTTTTTGAGAAAATGTTTAACATTTTATGTTTCTTTTTTTTGATGATGAAAAAAAGAAACAGAAAGTTTGGTAAAAAAAATATTTGGGAATTTATCGAAAAATATTTATGTTGTTATTATAAGTAATTTTTGGGAGCGGTTTTTCAAAGTTCTTTGAAATTATATATATTTTTTTTTGATGAAGACATGACAGAAAGGAAGGCAAGAAAAAAAACATGTTGATGATGATGTAAGGAAAAATGAAAAAATGTTTAGGGTAAAAAAGAGAAAAAAGACAAGAAAACGGTAATCAAAAAATGTTATATTTTTTTGCCGTAACACGCAAAACAACAAATTTTATAAATATATATATATAAAAATAATGTCAAAACCGGAGATTCAAGAAAGAAAAAAAAACTTTTGTTAAAAATTTTTGTTTAAGCATGGAAAATACAAATTTTAACAATAAACATACTAAATTCAAAGGAAATAAAAAAAGGCAACAACAAAATGTTGCCATTTTAGAAAAAGTAACAGTCGCTTTAAATCTCCCCCAAAAAAAATAAAGGAGAAAGGTTATGTCCCTTTTTTTATTAAATAAATCCCAGCAGATTGCGTGACCAAAATCACAAAAAAAGTGATATAAAATTAGAATAAAAAAAATTTTAATAAAAAAAATTTAAAAATAAAAGATTTGGTTTCTAATTTTTTACAATCACAAAAAAAAGAGAAAATACAAAAATAAAAATTGGGCGGAGACTTTAAAAAAAAGGGAGTAAGCGAAGATGTTAGAAGATTATTATTGTGATGACATTGAAAATGTTTTTCATTAAGGGTATCAAAAAAGAGGGGAGGAGGAACCACCTCTTTTTTTTCAATTCAAATTCATCAAAAAAAAAAATATAAATGAGTAATGTAAAACAATAGCAGAAAAGTAACTGAAGAAAGAAAAAAAAAAGAGATGGTAATCAACAAC